>OY728129.1:1815447222-1816704222 GCA_963277665.1 Viscum album
AAGAAGGAAGTAAAATAAAGGGATTACAAGGTCGGAGTGTGACAATTCTCCCCACCACAAATGCTTTCTGCACCCAGAAAGTCACCAAACCAACAGTTGACACAACTAGAGTCCATGCCTAGACAAAACCAAAAGAAAACGAGAGCCTTGGGGTAACTATTCCCAAAAAACATCACACCTGACCAACTCAAGAAGAAACCACAAGAGAAGAATGAGGGAAGGACACAAGAGGGTTCTCCCCACCACAAGAATTCCACTAACACGAAAACCTTGAAATCCAAACACACTACCCCTGGGATGGGCCAATGCTGGAACTCCCAGATCGAACTCATCCCACATTCTCAATGCTAATGGAACAACTCCACCATTAGGATTAAAACCATTATGAGGAAAACGAACACTACAGGACACTAGGACAAAGGAATCCCCCACAAAACTAAAACACACTAGAGAAAAACACATGGAGAGGTGACCGAACTAAGAATGAGCCTAGAAACACCACCCATTAACTCATGAAACCAAACATTCCCCTAACAAACGCAATTGAGACCAAACTCAGAAACAGAATGGGCCCACTTATTCATGGGTCCAACACCCATGAAGGAATAAAAATAATTTAAAATCCATATCTAGATCATATGAGGATGCTTGGATTGCGGTACAACAAGTTCATCACACCACCACAATAAGGATGAGCTTACGAAGACAAAAAGAATAGAACAAGGAAAATTTGGATATTTCTCTCATCAAAGCTGAAAACATGATCTGAACTGAAGTTCCCCACACCCTCAGCAACCCCTGACTATGTGCGAGCTTCACCCCGAGACCTGTGGTTGGGGCCCTGATGCCTGAAGCATCTCCTACCTCACAGCCAGACATTCACATCTTCCAGTCCCCAACTCCTTCCTCCTGATAATTCAAATGACTACAATGGTGGAATGTTTTTAAATTGATGCAAGATGATGGCTTAGAATGCCTGAACTAGCCACAATGGTGGCACACAAGAGAATGGTTCAACAAACTGGGGGCCAACACCGATGAATAAGGTTTTTCAGAAATAGGTTCCTCTGGAAGGCACCCCTTTCCAGATAGAGAACCCTTATGAAAGCCGACCACCACCAACTGCACCCCAAACTCTAACGACTATAAGACGACCAATCTCTACTGGCCCCAAATCGGACCCTCAAATAGACCCAAGACGACACAAACCATAACACCCTAGGAGTTCCCAACAACCCAAATACACACCATCTCTGCAAACCATGTAACTACTTTTAACAAACTTCGCTTACCTTGATAAACAAGCAACACTCAAAAAGAACTGGAAGTGGGGAATGAATCATTATAAACTTTTGGAGACTTTCTGGGCGGCATACTCATAACAACATGAAAAACACCATCAAAACCAGCATCAATCCAGAACTCGATCAAAGAAACAACCCAATCCAATGGCAACAGGCTCATAATCCAAACATATACAAACACAAGTAAAAATTACTTTTCCAAAAACTGCCATTTCTCTTAAATTTTAAAAATCACCTATGGCACCATATGAACCATCACATGTGCCTTCATCCAATCCTGCTTACATCATCCGCATACAAGTTCCCCCATGCACTCTTCATACATACTCACACACATGTGACCCTCCATAAATAACGTCAAGGTCCAAATATCTCATTTCTTTATCAAATCCAAACACATACCAAACTTTACAAATCGAAATACTTCCTCTTTAAAAACCCATTTTTTCCCATTTAAATCCAATTTTAAAGAAGCCCCTTTTTTTTCCATTTCAAAACCACTTTAATTTTAAAATTACACTTTCAATTTCAACACACACTCACAACAACTAAAATCAAAATGAAACACAACCAACGATAAACCATCGGAATGAGGAACTAGTGTCTATGTCTAACCCGACAAAAAGGTGGCGAGCCATGCCCTAAGTATGGAATAACACCAAGAGGACCTTGAACCGGGCACTTGGACTCCACATGGGTCACCACCCCATGTGAGGCCACAACATGACCCGATTCACCTCCATTGTCATCCCTCAATCCAAAACAACCCAAGAAAAAAGATTCAAATCCCAGACTACCCCTGGTAACTCAAGGATCAGCGCAAGTAAGAGTTCACGACGCTCTTCCCGCAGCTACCTCCCAAGTTCCAACAGTCCTAATGTCCGTCTACCAGACACCCCAAATAACAATAACCTCCCTATGATACCATTTTGTCATGAACCATCCCAGGTCGACCCTGAGCCAGTCACCCAAGCCGGCCCACGGCATGGCCCGAGGGGCATTCCCAATCCCCACGGACTGAAAACTAGTTTCAGGAATCAAAAAATAAGAGGGAACGATTTGGACCATAAATAAAAAAACAAGTAAATACATAAAGACTGATAGTAAAAATGAAAACTAGCAGCAGAAAGAAAATAAACTGCACAAACCATTATGTGACCTCCTAGGACACCAACCAACTCAGAACCAAGTTCGCTCCAAGGGAGATCCAACACTAACATAACCTAAAAATAAAATGATAAAATAGGGGTGAGCACTGGAATGCTCAGTAGGAAACACCACAAAGTCCATGCCATTATTTCAAAAAACATTTCCATTGATACTAGTTTGAAATAAATTTATAAAAAAAAGGTTTCTATACCTACCTTTCATTTTAAAAACAATCAAACAACATGGTCCATTGCCCTCATATTTTAAAACAAGGAACAAAAAGTAAAACAAGGAATTGTTCTTTCTTTGTTAAACATCCACTTCGAAAACTTATTAATCCAACCAAGCATTCACAGTTTTCCAAATAAAATCCAAAACTAGGTACAAAGAATAGGTATTCTAAATGACGAGGGCAATGGAACTAGTAGTACTTGTAACGGGGAAACACAGAAAATCCTAGGAACTCAAAGGAAGACTAGAACGCACTATACATGTGACTCATCCTGAAGGCATGCCCAACTCAATGACATCATAACGCCCTAATGACCGATCATTTCCCTACCTAGCCTGGTTGAGGGACCCAATCCCACAACAATAATAATAAAACATCTCCTACTATAGGGAATTGGTTAGTGAATGGTCTAAACCGGTGCATCATTCATTCTTAGTTTTCCTCTTTACTATGCTAGGTTCCCATGTATAGTTCTCAAGGAGGGTGTGCCATGTAATTCAAAAAACAACACACACACACACACACACATCTATAACCAAACACACAACAAAATTCGGCACCACCCCAGCCACCTCACGTTTGGTCCCTGGCGAGTCGTTTCACCGAAGGTATGTTATCGGTGTCCCAAATTATTTTTACCCTAATGAGTATAGTACCAATAAGGGGTCGATCCATAGGGAAAAATGAGTTATTTTTGTTTTTGATTATTAGTTTTTATTTTTTTCCTAGTGAAGTGTGCTGAATTTAGAGTCGATTTTTGTTGTTTGGATAAAAAGAATAAATGGATTTAAGTTTCATTAATAAATTACTTAATGAATAAAGGAAAATAAGGGAAAATTGGTTTTGATTCAAATAAAAAGAGAAATGAGTTGGGGTTATGGATATATGATATGTTTATTATTAAATCAAATTGCTTATGAGGTTGTGTTGTTCATAATAACCCAACACTTTGGGTTTCAATTTTTAATAAAGTTTCCTTGCTTTGGTAAAATTATATTTAGAGCTGAAGAAACTAACTCCTTGGTCCAGTATTTGGTGTTTAATAGTTCTTTATTTGGCTTAGTCAATTTTTGAGTCAACGAATACTTCCAATGATCATGAAAATATTCATTGGTATTCTTCTTTTGAATCCCTGAAAATTCTGCCCTTGGTCTGGTTTAGAATTTTCAGTGAAAAGATGAAGTGATTTAAGAAGAATAAGAATAAGTTAAAAGAAAAAACACATTCATATTAACTAATTTAAATTACAAATCATCATCTCCCACAACCCTAACACACTAGGTATTTAGTTACACATAGATAAAAAGATAAGCAAAAATCCCTTGATACTTGATTTGATCATGATTTGAAACTTTGAGGAGGGAATGATTCTTCAATATATGGTAAAATGGCGGTAGTATGGGAGCATAGCTTCTCTCCTTCAGATCTTCAACCCTTTTCTCTCCACAAATTCTCCTCACACACCTCTGTTGAACTGAAGGCCAATTCCTCCCTTTATAGAAAATATAACTACACGGCATGTACTAATGTCAACGCGCTTTTGTCACTAGTTTTCTCTGCTGGTAGGTGGCCTAACATGCTGTCTTTGACTTGGAACATAGTGCCATATAGTAGGTAGATATACACAGTGTGTATTGCCTCCATACACGGCGTGTAGTCTCATTTTTAGGCCACCAATCACTTCTATAAAGGTATACACGACGTGTATAGGTTGAACACGACGTTCCCTCTTCAGCTGACCACATGGGCATGTCGACTTTTCTCATCCACCAACGGCTTCTAGAAGGGTTTACATGACATGTACAATGTGAAAACGGCACATACCGACTTCTGGTTACTTGGGCATGTACTTGTCCTGGTCAACCCTTGTCTGAGCTTGAATGTACACGACGTGTATATACATACACGCCCTGTAGTTATAATTTTTTGCTCAGTTCTCCCCCAATTTGTGTATTTGTCCATAAATCTCCTGAAAATGAACAAGATCACCAAAATCAAAGTATTTTTTTACTAATAAGTAGGTAATTTCTGAAAACTTGTTCTTATTTTCAATAAAGTATGTGAAAATGTATACACAAATCGGGTGCATCAAACTCCCCCATACTTAGTCATTTTATTGTCCTCAGGAAAATCTCAACATCTAATTAAAAGAGTCTATATTTTAAAAGGAAGGAATTAAATCAATCATAAATATAAATAATAAGTCAGAGGAGAAAATTATAAAAAGCTACAAAATAATTTCAATTCAGGAGATATTTTAATCACACCTCATATATAATTACATTAACTTTTGTCATCCTCTTTTAAAAACACGTTTCAACATTTTAAAAATAAACAAGCCACTTGATGATTTACCTCACCAGTAATATACTCAAAACTCAATATGTTTGTAATTTAAAGTTATGCTCAATCAAAGATATATACACTCTATCCATAGGTTTGCAAGAAATCTAGTTCTCTACTTCAGAAAATTGATTTTAAAAAATCATGAGGACTTTTAAATAAGGATCATATGTTTTTGTGGATAAATATTGGTAGGTAAAGATGTGAAAAATAACTCTAAGGCTTGAAAGAGGAGGCTAAATTCTTAAATAACAGTGCATGATATTCAAAGTTAAGCTCAATGTAAAAAAACATCCTCAACAAACTCTATCAAATGATCTCATCACCACCATCTCCTTTAGTTGGGTAGGTAAGGTTCACAAACCAATAAGTGAGTATAAGGTCCCATTGTCTGTACCAATTTTTTTAATATAACAAATGGGACCTTTTAGAATTTCCACAAATAGTGGTTTGGAACCCCTTTTCCCCCAAATGATCAAGAGGATCTCCCCCATTGTAGAGACCCGAAGCTTTACGTACATAGATATTACATTACTTTTACGGAATACATAATACTTAACAAAAAACACACACAAGGACTGTAATAGTTTAGTGTCTTTGGAAACTTGGAGCGTAATCTTCTAATCGTGGTGAAAGATCTTCAACATCTCCCATAAAGATATTCCACTTTTTTTTCCGTTACCTAAAACCTTTCTTTTAATCCTGGGGGAAAATAAAACATAAAAAGGGTGAGCTAAAATGCTCAATAAGGGTAAGAATGGATAAAATAAAACATACCATATACATTTGAACTTAAAAACATGAACATAATGTTTAAACATCAAAATCTTGAGCAACGACTTAAAATATGGAAGTACATAAGGCATAAATCATAATGGAACATAAATCATGATAACATAGCATGGGAATATAACATGTAATTGTGGAATCCATTAATCACATGTAATGATTTCCATAGTAGCCAAGGAATTGCTACCAAGACCATCTCAGTGGACAAAGTCCCTTTCTGAATCGAGTTCACTCCTCGTTCCAGTCCTGTAATACTGAACCGGATTAACTTACCGTTACAGCCATGTCTATATCATGAGATATAAATCTTTACCCAATGCATTGGAGGGAGATATAGGTCCCACCCATCTCATAATTAAATCATTCTTTCGTGTTCCACAAAATCATAAATCATACATCATAGCATAACCCATGTAATAGAATGAGATTCTTAAACATCATGCCATTATAACATAATCCATATAAAAAAATGGATATCTTTTCATCATAAGAAGAATAAAACCATGTAAATAAGGGATACATTATAATTGAAACATACACATATGAAATAATGTCATCTTCGATAGAAAATGGTTTTGATAAAACACTTGAAATGAATTCTTGAGGAAAATATCCTTTCTTCTTCAAAATCAATTTCTCTTCACAAAACATCATGCAATTTTAAAAGAAAAGGATTTTGTTGAAAATAGTCATGAAATATTTTGGAGGAAGCTTCATGAAAACAAGGCTTTATAAAATCATAAAAATCCATTCGTGCCGTATAAGTTAAAAAAACATTCTTCTCGTACTTTTTCCAGAAAATTCAAAAATTACCTCGTAACGTAAACAAAAGAAAGATTCCTTACATACCATGTAGTAAAAGTCAAGAATGGGTAAAAAGGAATTTAAACATACATGAAAACACTTTTATAAAACATAGAAATGGATGATAGAAATAACCCCAGTAAATACTTATGAATAAGCAATTCAGATAAAAATGAGATTTGCAAAATTATCCCTTACCTTAGGTCCGATATGCTTCGTACGTATCCAAACCTCCTCTTCTTTGAAGCGCCTCTTTGAGACCTACTTTTAGGGCACTAAAATTGGTCTTTGAAGAAAACCAGGACCTCTAGGATGTTTCTAGGGAAGTGAAGAAGAGAATTTGGCAGGGGTTGGCCGAGCATGAAGGCTCAATGTGGTGTGAGGAAGAGAGGGAGAAGGTGCCCTTTTATAAGGGAGGAGAGGGGCACCTTTGGAATAACTAAAAATATTATTTTATTATAAAGTCATATTCGGTTTTTAATAGCTCCAAATTGATTTATTTCGAAGCTAAGGTGGGGATGGGTATAAATCATCTCATCCAATAGAATTTAGACAAGTTTAGGTCATTATATTAACCTTAACTTTTAGTTTTAACTCTTAGTTAATTAGATTGACATTTACCATGTCACTTTGTATTTTTATATTATATAGTTAATAAACTTACCATATACATCCAAGCGACCCCCAAGTGGTCCATTAGTGATAAAACTATCATGATATAAGAATCTTGGCCAAACCTTAGATTTTTATGAATATAATAACAATTAATAATATAATATTTGTTTTAAAAACTATTTTATGTCAATTTTGACACTATTTGGTAATTGATTTTGTGAAAATCATAACAGAATGATTAGTTCGAAAAAAGTTAATTAAATAAATACTAACATGTCATATTAACATAGAAAATTATTGTAATTCATAAAAAGTCTCAAATTACATTTATTTGGGTATTTATAACATCAATTATGTCAATATTTCATTAATAAGATAATTACTGCATCATCATTGTGTCATAAATAAATTAAATTATTTTAAGTCTAAAAATTAAAAATAAAATACCATTATGTAGGAAATCTTTTTATATTTCTAATGAATATTTATAGTCTAATTTATCTTATGTATAACCCTATATTAAAAATGATTTAGTTATTAAACTTTGATTTTAACTATTTTAACCCTTCTTTTAATAATAAATGTCCTAATCTAATCCAAGTGGGACTAAATGGTCATATTTTATTCCTAAGGTTATTTTTGGTCGAATTACACTTATCCAATAGAATTAGGACATGTGTTAGGGTAATAATAATATAATTTTTACCACTAATTACCCTATTTACTTTTAACCGTGGTAAAAAAAAGTAAAAAGTTACTATTCACAAAAAATTATTTTCATCTCATTGAACCACATTTTACTTACTAACATCAACCGTGTCTCTCGGATTTTTGAAATTCCATTCACAGAAGCGGTAAAATTAAGTTTTATGTAAATTTGCAAATTCTCCTAGGAGGTGGGTAAAAGACGGTCAAAAGTTCAATAAAATTTTTATATATCTAAAATTATTATAAAATGACTCCAATGAATTACATTAAACTTATATAGGTATTATGTATCAATTTTTACCTAAAATAAATTTAAACAAAATAAATAATTATTTAAATAAAAAGTCGGTTTTTAAATAGTAACCCAGTATTTTCACTATTCATCAAAAATTGAAAGTTTTCAGAAAAATACCAAAATTTCACCCTAGGATAATTTCGATATTCTAAATCCAAAAATGAAGTCCATTTTGAAAGATAAAATTTATAAAATTTTAAAAAGTGGGTATTACTATTCATAATGGCTAGTTCTAATAATATTTTAATAATATATCGTTGTTTAGTAAAACCCGGTATTGTGTACAACACACACTATCGAGTAAGGTCGCGATTGCATGTAATGAAAGCCAAGTCAGGGTTGTGTGTTGTGCAAGACTCCTTTGTTGTTTCGTTATAACAGAATCCAACCATTTTTCATTTATACATTGAATATATATATATATATATACTCAATGTTGCGTAGAATGACTATTATCAAACAAACTTGAAATTGTGTGTAACACAATCTAAGAATAGTGTTTCGTATACTGCAAGCTAATATGATGTTGCGTGTAGCACAAGATAATCTTATTGTAGCATAAAACACATGACATCAAATAAATTTAAAAGAATACTTATCATAAAATATCGGGTTGTAACATTCTATCCCCCTTAAAATGAATTTCGCCCTCGAAATTCGTCGGTGTTATACATGGTTTTCTACTTGAAAGTTTCTTTAATTGAAACCCACATTGTAAAATGAAATATCAAAACTTAACTTTAAAAACCAAAGTATGAAACGTAACGGTTACCCAAATTAACTCATCACTGGGTTTCCATGTAGGAGAACACAGGTGAAAATATGGATATGGAAGAGAAATCTAACCATCAAGTTCTGATGGAGAGTGGTAGAGAACATGGCTATGAAAACACCAACAATCACAAAGCCATAAATTTGTGATGATCTAAGGTACCATCAGATTAATTGGATATAAGAGCACTAGGACAACATTTTTGGTTTTCAAGATCATTTCCCTAAAGTTGATGAAATTTGAGTTAGAAGAAATACTTTTGTGATTTTGGTACAGTCTCACCGTTGGTCTTTCTTTGGACAATTTCCACTTCATCTCTTAAAGAAATGAAGTTGAATTTTTCATTCGTGATGTGTTAGCAGATCATGTGATAGAATGATGGGTCATTCCATCTGTCTCAAACAAAAGGTTAGAAAAGTTATCAAAAAATACACAAGTCCATCTATAGTGAGATTAATCATATATGGTTCCTAAAATGGACTTATACTTCATATATCATACTACTTAATATAATAAAACCAGTTTCTAATAAACAGGGACTTCCTATAGGCCAGTGGTAGGCGATAAAGGCCAGTCGCACTTCGGTTGTGGGTTCGATTCCCACAGCCTTGTCCGACGCGATGAGCTGTCACCCATCCTGCAGGTTGTCCTTTTTCTAAAACTACATTACTATAACATCCCATAAATAATATCTAAAAAACTTCTATCCTTAAACAAAACTAAATTATGTCCAACATAATCCATTCCAATCTTTAGGCTTATCTAAAATACTGCTGTCCAATCTCATATTATAGTGAAAACGATTACCAAAGAGTTCATACAACTAGCATGTTAATACCATCATTGATCCCCATATATCATGAGATATGTCTTGTTGGTCACATTCCAAACATTCGAAGGCCTTAATCATGTATTCTCTTGAAAAATGAATACCCATTAAATCTTAGTGAAAACACGAGTGTTGTCAAAAGTTAACTCTTCTCACATACCAAAACCTCAAACCATTATATAACTATTTCCTTATATCAGTCATGAGCTCATGAATACTGTCAAACATTTCATTTTCTTGTTTTCCCTTCATTATGTGCATATCATCTTTTTTTCCAAAAAGATCTCAATCACTTTCCATGGTTACCAGTACCATAAAATTATTGAAAACCACAATAGACCAATACATAAATATTCCAATATTCCACGATACTATATACAACATTATTTTGGAATCCCATTACAAAAACACTTAATCATTCCACCACATCGTTGTCATATTCAACATCGCCAATAGTGATCGCATGTGACTTACCTTTGTCCTTTGCCTTAAGTGGTTGCTCATGTCGATCATCACTAACCCTTAGATTAGGGAATTTATTAGCATAATGCCCCATTTCCTTGCACTTGAAGCATTGAAGTGTTGGTGGTGCATTCTCTGCAGTCTTTTCTATATTCACATCATTAGAAACCCTTTTTCCATTACTTCGACACTCAACTGCTCGATGAACTTCTTTTCCACACTTAAAACATTTTATAGTCCCTTTAATAAAATCTCCACCATGCTTCTTTCCACACGTTGAGCATAAGGAAACATTCATCTTCTTTTCACCACTATTCTGAGATTTCTCCTTGAACTCAATCTTTCATTTCTTGTCAAAACTATGAGATGGATAAGTAACACCAAATTCCATTTCTACCTTGATAGCACAACGCACAATTTCTTCATAGCTACTAAAGTCTCTTATAGCTAACGCCCTTCGAATATTTGGTTTTAAGCCACTGAAGAATCGATCAACTTTACTTTCATGTTGGATGATAAAGCCAGATGCATACCTTACAAGCCTTTTAAAATTCACTTCGTATACACCAACAAATTCATCATCCTTTTGCTTTAGTTCAAGAAACTCTTTATCCATATTTGTTCGAAGAATACGAGGGAAGTACTTATTGAAAAATAAGTTCTTGAACTCATCCCATTCCATGGACTCAATTTCATCTCTTGGCCTCATATTCTTGATAAGATTACACCATTGATCAGCTTCACCTTCCAAACGATATACTGCTAAGATGAATTCATCATGTTCAGAACATTGAAGAACTGAAAATATCTTTTTAGTGGTACTGATCCATTATTCAGCAACAAGTCGATCAGAAGACCCACTGAAAGAAGGTGGACCTTGCCTCATGAAGGACTCAATAGAATATTGTTCCCTTCTCTGCTCATTTGGAAGTACAAAATGATTTATAGCTTGTGTAAGTATAGCAATAAGATTTTGCACTCCATATCCCATAACATTTGTTTGTTCAGGAGAACAATCATTGCATTGTCCATTGCATTGATCAACACGGTTCCTTCGGGTTCCAGCCATCGTCTAAAACCCAAAAAGAATAGTGTGAGAGGGAAAAATCATGCTAGGGAAAACAACATAATAAAGTGGGAGTACCTTCAATATCTAACATCTTAGGTTTAATTCTAAGATCATTATCGTAATTCTAGGACTATAACCTATACTTATACTTAACCTTATGGACATCCCTAGACATACCTTAGAAATATCTCTAGGGATCTCACTAAAGTTCTCGCATCCTAGTTTCCAAAGGTTGACTAAACCTTTCCTCTAATACCAACTGTAGAGACCCGAATCTTGACGTACATAGATATTACATTAATTTGCGGAATACATAATACATAACAAAAAAAAAACACAAGGACCATAATAGTTTAGTGTCTTTGGAAACTTGGAGCGTAATCTTCTAATCGTGGTGAAAGATCTTCAACATCTCCCATACAGATCTTCCACTTTTTTTTCCGTTACCTAAAACCTTTCTTTTAATCCTGGGGGAAAATAAAACATAAAAAGGGTGAGCTCAAATGCTTAGTAAGGGTAAGCATGGATAAAATAAAACATACCATATACATTTGAACTTAAAAACAGGAACATAATGTTTAAACATCAAAATCTTGAGCAACGACTTAAAATATGGAAGTACATAAGGCATAGATCATAATGGAACATAAATCATGATAACATAGCATGGGAATAAAACATGTAATTGTGGAATCCATTAAACACATGTAATGATTTCCATAGTAGCCAAGGCATTTCTTCCAAGACTATCTTAGTGGACAAAGTCACTTTCTGAATCGAGTTCACTCCTCGTTCCAGTCCTGTAATACTGAACCGGATTAACTTACCGTTCCAGCCATGTCTATCTCATCAGATATAAAGCTTTACCCAATGCATTGGAGGGAGATATAGGTCCCACCCATCTCATAATGAAATCATTCTTTCGTGTTCCACAAAATCATAAATCATAAAACATAGCATAACCCACGTAATAGAATGAGATTCTTAAACATCATGCCATCATAACATAATCCATATAAAAAAATGGATATCTTTTCATCATAAGAATAATAAAACCATGTAAATAAGGGAGACATTATACCTGAAACATACGCATATGAAATAATGTCATCTTCGATAGAAAATGGTTTTGATAAAACACTTGAAATGAATTCTTGAGAAAAATATCCTTTCTTCTTCAAAATCAATTTCTTTTCACAAAACATCATGCAATTTTAAAAGAAAAGGATTTTGTTGAAAATTGTCATGAAATATTTTGGAGGAAGCTTCATGAAAATAAGGCTTTATAAAATCATAAAAATCCGTTCGTGCCGTATAAGTTAAAAAAAAACATTCTTCTCATACTTTTGCCAGAAAAGTCAAAAAGTACCTCGTAATGTAAACAAAAGAAAGATTCCTTACATACCATGTAGTAAAAGTAAAGAATGCGTAAAAATGACTTTAAACATACATGAAAACACTTTTATAAAACATGGAAATGAATGATAGAAATAACTCCAGTAAATACTTACTAATAAGAAATCTCGGATAAAAATGAGTTTTGCAAAATTATCCCTTACCTTAGGTCCGATATGCTTCGTACGTATCCAAACCTCCTCTTCTTTGAAGCACCTCTTTGAGACCTCCTTTTAGGGAACTAAAATTGGTCTTTGAAGAAGACCAGGACCTCTAGGATGTTTCTAGGGAAGTGGAGAAGAGAATTTGGCAGGGGTTGGCTGATCTTGAAGGCTCAAAGTGGTGTGAGGAAGAGAGGGAAAATGTGCCCTTTTATAAGGGAGGAAAGGGGCACCTTTGGAATAACTAAAAATATTATTTTAATATAAAGTTATATTCGGTTTTTAATAGCTCAAAATTGATTTATTTCGAAGTTAAGGTGGGGATGGGTCGCAATCCTCTCATACAATAGAATTTAGACAAGTTTAGGTCATTATATTAACCTTAACTTTTAGTTTTAACTCGTAGTTAATTAAATTGACATTTACCATGTCACTTTGTATTTTTATATTATATAGTTAATAAACTTACCATATACATACAAGCGACCCCCAAGTGATCCATTAATGATAAACCTATCATGATATAAGTATCTTGGCCGAACCTTAGATTTTTAGGAATATAATAACAATTAATAATATAATATTTGTTTTAAAAACTATTTTATGTCAATTTTGACACTATTTGGTAATTGATTTTTGTGAAAATCATAACAGAATGATTAGTTCGAAAAAAGTTAATTAAATCAATACTAACATGTCATATTAACATATAAAATTATTTTAATTCATAAAAAGTCTCAAATTACATTTATTTGGGTATTTATAACATCAATTATGTCAATATTTCATTAATAAGATAATGACTGAATCATCATTGTGTCATAAATAAATTAAATTATTTTAAGTCTAAAAATTAAAAATAAAATACCATTATGTAGGAAATATTTTTATCTTTCTAATGAATATTTATAGTGGAATTTATCTTATGTATAACCCTATATTAAAAATGATTTAGTTATTAAACTTTGATTTTATCTATTTTAACCCTTCTTTTAATAATAAATGTCCTAATCTAATTCAAGTGGGCCTAAATGGTCATGTTTTATTCCTAAGGTTGTTTTTGGTTGAATTACACTTATCCAATAGAATTAGGACATGTTTTAGGGTAATAATAATATAATTTTTACCCTTAATTACCCTATTTACTTTTAATTGTGGTAAAAAAAAGTAAAAAGTTACTATTCACCAAAAAATATTTTCATCTCATTGAACCACATTTTACTTACTAACATCAACCGTGTCTCTCGGATTTTTGAAATTCCATTCACAGAAGCGGTAAAATTAAGTTTTATGTAAATTTGCAAATTCTCCTAGGAGGTGGGTAAAAGACGGTCAAAAGTTCAATAAAATTTTTATATATCTAAAATCATTATAAAATGACTCCAATGAATTACATTAAACTTATATAGGTATTTTGTATCAATTTTGACCTAAAATAAATTTAAACAAAATAAATAATTATTTAAATAAAAAGTCGGTTTTTAAATAGTAACCCAGTGTTTTCACTATTCATCAAAAATTTAAAGTTTTCAGAAAAATACCAAAATTTCACCCTAGGATAATTTCGATATTCCGAATCCAAAAATGAAGTCCATTTTGAAAGATAAAATTTATAAAATTTCAAAAAGTGGGTATTACTATTCATAACAGCTAGTTCTAATAATATTTTAATAATATATCGTTGTTTAGTAAAACCCGGTATTGCGTACAACACACGCTATCGAGGAAGGTCGCGATTTCATTTAATGCAAGCCAAGTCAGGGTTGCGTGTTGTGCAAGAATACTTTGTTGTTTCGTTATAACTGAATCCAACCATTTTTCATTTATACATTGAATATATATATATACACTCAATGTTGCATATAATGACTATTATCAAACGAACTTGAAATTGTGTGTAACACAATCTAAGAATAGTATTGCGTATACTGCAAGCTAATACGGTGTTGCGTATAGCACAAAATAACCTTATTGTAGCATAAAACACATGACATCAAATAAATTAAAAAGAATACTTATCATAAAATATCGGGCTGTTACACCCATACTTAATTTCATGACAATTCAAAAAAGTATGCCATGCATTGCCAATACCTTCTTGTAAGCTCAAGTGAATAATCATGCAAAATAATAAAAGAATTTAGGTAGGAAAGGAAATAGGCTTATAATAAGGCTTCCTATAAAGGACATTCATGGTTTCTAGGGGCTTTACGAAGATAAGATGTAGGGTAGGTCTCAAGATAAAGGGGTTAAAACAATCTAATGCCTCAATCATTTTAATTAAATTAAAAAATTCCTCATGTTTCAAAAATAAAACTTGAAAATTTTGGTAGTTATGTATATCTTAAGAATATCTCAAGAAAGAGGGTATTAGGAAGAATATGACAAAGGATTTAGAATATCTCTCAAGAGTGGGAAAAATACATAAAGAGACAATCAGGTCGTGAATTTAAAATATTTGATTAGTCTAATCAATGTAATTATCCAAAGATTACAAGTTGTAATTTAAACTATATCAGCAATCATTTTAAAACACTTAATAACCAAAATAATCATGCAACTTTTTTTAAAAATTTCACACTTTTAACTTTATTATTTAGAAATATGGTTAACCAAAATTTCTTTATATTTTCAAATATATCTTCTAATAATGATGTCTCTTAGAATGATGATAAGGGAAAAAGACTAAAGTGGTCGAGAGATGCCCACATACTTAATATCACGACAATTCACAAAATTATGCCATGTATTTACAATCCCTTATTGTAATCTCAAGTGAATAATCATGCAAAATCATAAAAGAATTAGGGTAGAAAGGGAAATAGGCTTGTAATAAGGCTTCCTATAAAGGCTATTCATGGTTTCTAGGGTCTTTACGAAGATAATATATAGGGTAGGTCTCATGATAAAGGGGTTAAAAAAATCTAATTTCTCAATCATTTTAATGTAATTAAAAAATTCATCATGTTTCAAAAAGAAAACTTGCAAATTCTGGTAGTTATGTATATCCTAAGAATCTCTCAAGAAAGAGGGTATTAGGAAGAATATGACAAAGGGTTTAGAATACCTCTCAGGAGTGGAAAAAATATATAAAGATACAATCATGTCATTACTTGCATATAATTGATTAGTCTAATTGATGTAATTGGCCAAGGATTACAAGTTTTAATTTAAACTATATCAACAATCATTTTAAAACACTTAAAAACCAAAATAAGCATGCAACTTTTTTTTAAAAAATTTCCCAATTTTAGCTTTATTATTTAGAAATATGGTTAACCAAAATGTCTTTATATTTTCAAATATATCTTCAAATAATGATGTCTCCTAGAATGATTATAAGGTCAAAAGATTACAGTGGTTGAGAGATGCCCCCCATACTTAATATTGCACGTGGTCCACCAAGTGCCAGAGAAAGTAAATAAGGGAATGTGGGGACACAACAGTGGACCAAAACTAGGGTAAGTAAGGAAAGAATTAAATCAAGGAAGAATAGAAAATAATAGAAAAATTTGGAAACGAAATACTTCCCTCATATCTAGGTGAAGAGAGGTGAGGAGGGATGAATAGGACTAGTTCCTAGCCTGCCAGTGCACCTGTGATGGTCATGGAGAGAGAACACTGAAAGCATACACAACATATACAGGCACAAGAGATCACAAATATATATATAATGAAAATCATGTGTCCAAAAACTAGTCAGGGGGTCACCTCAGAAGAGGCATCATCTGGTATAAAAACAGCTGGTAGAGATGGATCAGGAGTCGAGAAAATCAGAGGCTCGGAATCTGCACCCGGAAGAGAAGCTGTAGAAGTAGTAGCCACAGGACTGAGACTCAGAATAGGAGGCTCGACATCACTTCATGGACTGGCAGTAGTGGTGTAGTTCATCTATGCCTCATTGAGTGTCCTGCTGGCATAATAGATAAGTTGGAAAATTCAGTCAAGCCGTTGGTCCAGGACTGCTCCAACTGTGTAATCGCTGGCATCACACATCACTTTAAATTGTTCATCCCAGTTGGTAGAAAACATCACTAGAGATTCCACCAAGTGCTTCTTCAAGTGCTCAAAAGCTATGTTACATGTCTCATCGAACTCAAATATGACATCCTTGGTTAGAATAGTGGTGAGGGGCTGGGTTATTTTTGAAAAGTCATGGACAAATCGCCTATAAAAACCTGCATGCCCTAGGAAGCTGCGGATGGCTCTGACGGAAGTCGAAATAGGCAGTCATGAAATGACTTATATCTTTTCCGGGTCCACCTCTATCCCCTTTTCTAAGATTCTATGGCCAAGGACAATGCCACTTTACACCATGAAATGACACTTTTCCCAGTTCAAAACTAGGTTAGTGTTTTCACATCTTTGAAAAACTAACTCATGGTGTCATAAACAAGTGGTGAATGATTTTCCGTAAATGGAAAAATCATCTATGAATACCACCAGGATCTGTTCCGCCATGTCATGGAAGATAGCCATCATACAATGCTGGAAGGTGGTGGGGGCATTTCACATTCCAAAAGATATCCTTTGATAAGAAAACATACCATAGGGGCAAGTAAATGTGGTCTTATCCTGATCCTCTAGAGCAATGGAAATTTGGTTGTAGTCGGAATAGCCATCGAGGAAGCAATAGAAGTTGTGCCCCGCTAGTCTCTATAGCATCTGATCCATGAAAGGCAGGGGAAATTATCTTTCCTTGTGGCATCATTCAGCTTCCTGTAGTCGACACAGACTTGCAAGCCCGTGATAGTGCGAGTGGGGATGAGCTCATTCTTATCATTTGAAATCACAGTGATACCTCCCTTTTTTGGTACCACTTGTAGGGGACTCACCCATGGACTATTCAATATGGGATAGATGATGCCTGCATCCAACAATTTAATCACCTATTTTTTACAACTTCCTTCATGGGGGGATTAGGCACCGTTGTGGTTGCCTAGATTGCTTTGCAACTTATTCAAGTATCACCATGTGGGTGAAAATAGTAGGGCTTATGCCCTTCAAATCTGCAACCGTCCACCCAATGGTGTGCATCCGCTGTTTAAAAACTTGTATAAGTTCATCTTACTGCTCCTGTGATAGATCTGCACGAAGTATTACAGGAAATGTTTGATGGTCTCCCAAATACCCATATTTTAGAGAAGTTGGGAGAGGCTTTAGTTCTAGTTCAGGCACCTTTAGAATTGAAGGTACAAGTGGTTGCATTTTTTCCCATTCCAGACTATCAGGAACAACTGCACGTTTCTAGTAGTGGCTACCCCGGCCTTTTAGGAATTTTAGGTCCTCTAGCTCTTCTTCAACTGTAATGTATAGAATGATAAAGTTATTTGATGTAAAAGAACATACCACATCATCTCCTTCGTTCAAGAGATCATCCATGGTGGTTACCGCTTAACATCCCTCATGCTCAGACAATGATTCTTGATTGATGGAATTGAGGACATTTCAGGAGACTCTCTCATCTCTTACTTGAAAAATTATCTCCCCTTGATGTACGTCGATCAGCACCTTCCCATTTTCCAAGAAGGGCCTTCCCAAGATGAGAGGTGCCTCCTGGTCGTCCTCCATTTCAAGGATGATGAAATATGCAGGAAGGATCAGCCTACCCACCTTGACTAGAACGTCTTCTAGTAGACCCTTCAGATGTATAGTGGATCAGTCAACAAGTTGGAGGGCTACTCGGGTAGGTTTTAAATCGTTGAGCCATAGTTTCTTGAAAACTCTAAGGGGCATGAGGTTGACACTGGTCCCCAAGTCATATAGGGCCTTCCCAAAATCACATGTTCCAATGGTGCATAGAATAGTGAAGCTACCTGGATCCTGGATTTTGGGAGGAATCAAGTGCTGGACGACTGCAGAGCACTCCTTAGTTAGGTAAATGGTTCCCAGATCCTCCATATTTCTTCTGTTAGAGTGGATTTCCTTCATGAATTTGGCATAAGTGGGAATCTGCATCATTAACTCTACAAAAGGTATATTTATGTGAAGCTTATTAAACACATTCATGAATTTTCTGAACTGTTGGTCCAACTTTCTCTACTTCAATCTCTCTGGGAAGGGTAAGGTAGGCTCAAAGGGTTTAACAACATCCTTTCCTTTAATCTGTTAAGCCTCCTTCTATGGGATTTTGGATAAGGAGGGGTCTATATCTATACCTTTTTCATCAATAGGGGGTGTGGGAGAACCTGGTTGTGCTGGTTGCTACTGTGGTATCTCCTTTCCACTTCATAGTGTGATGGAATGGGCTTCCTCCCTCAGGTTCTTCTCAGTGTTACCCGGTAGTGTACCAGGTTGCCTTCCCAAAATTTGGTTTTCTAGCTGACCAATATGGTTCTCCAGGACTCGAATAGAAGACTCTTGATTCTTAAATCTAGTTTCAGCAGTAGATATAAATTTGGTCATGAGATCCTCTAACCTTGAGGTGTTCTCCTGCTGAGGTGGCTGTTGAGCTAGTGGAGGTGGTGGCTACTGCGAAAGTTGTGGGTGAGGTTTTGGATACCCTTTCTACTGATAAGAGCCCTATTGGGGATATTGCTACCTATGGTACTGTTTCTAATAACGAGGCTGGTTATAGTCGGGCGGTCACTGGGGTAGAGGATTCTACTATTGTTGGCCCCAGCCTATGTTTTGTTGATCATGCCATGCCGGGTTCTGGTACTGCTGGTACTTGTTTGGCCCTCGATTTTGGGAAATATAACTTACCTCACTTGTTTAAGGGCCTCCAACAGAACCCGATCATTCTCCCATGATGTGGTTATCACCACATTCACTACATGCCAGATGGTTTTCTGCATATACTTGGGATGTGCCCTTCAGATTGAGTGCATCAATCTTTTTGGACGCAATGTCCAATTGGGTAGCAAGCATAATAGTAGCATCAATGTTATGCATACCTCGTTTTTGTGTGCCCTGTTCGGAATTCCATTGGAAGCCGTTGTAGACATGTTTTCCAATAGTTTTAAAATCTATTCGAGGGATTTCATTATTATTGTACCTCCAATAGCAACATCTACCATGGACTTTGTATTCGTCGTCAGTCCTCCTTAGAAGGTTTGGACCTACATCCAAAGTGGGAGTCCGTGGTGTGGGAATTTGTGCAACATCTCTTTGAATATCTCCCATGATTTGTACAATGACTCTGCGTCATGCTGCTGGAAGTTATGTATTTCATTACATAGAGTCACCATCTTCGAGGTTGGGAAGTATTTAGATAGGAACGCCTGGGCTAGATCCTCCCAGGTGAGGATGGATTGTTGTGGAAATCCTTTGATCCAGTCTTTCTCTTTATCCCTTAGAGAAAAGGGGAAGAGGAAAAGATAGATGGAATCGGTGGATACTCTGTGGTAGCGGAACACATCGCAGACTTCTAGAAAATTGGAGTGATGGGAATTGGGATCCTTGTTGGGCAGACTTCCGAATTGAACGGTGTTCTAGATCAACTACATGATAGCGGGATTTATCTCAAAGTGTTGGGCCTACACTGGTAGACAGACGATGCCCGTGTAAGCTCCATGGATAGATGACAGGTCGTACTCCATGAGAGTATGGCGTGGAGGTGGCTGCCGAGGAAGGGGAGCCGACATGTATTGTTGGTCCTTAGGGGCATAGTACAACCCCTGACCTAGGTGTAAAAATGGAATCCGCTCCGGTTGGAATTGTTGAAGCTGCTGTGGGCTATACCCTGGAGCAAGTGGAGCTTGCTGGTTTTGGTTGTCTTCTGGTCCTAGTGGCTGTCTAGATCCTTGTACAAGTGATTGTGCTCATCCATGAGTGCTCGTTGGTTCCTCAAAAGCGTTCGTTTGATCTCTGGTTCAGTTGGGAAAAACCCTGATGACTCAGCATTTTTAGAACGTGTGAGGTAGCCGCTCATACACCTAAAGACCTAAAAAAACCAAAACACACCATGTGTAAACAAGGAAAAAGAAAGATAAATATAAATAAGTTTAGAAAAGAGATTTTTGTGAATTTTTGATTTTTATTTTCACTAAATTTTGATACAAACTTAATTAAAACAAGAAAAAGTAAATTTTCTTTGTTCCCCGGCAACGACGCCAAAATTTGGTGAGTCGTTTCACCAAGGTATGTTATCGGTATCCCAAATTATTTATACCCTAACGAGTATAGTACCAGTAAGGGGTTTATCTAGAGGGAAAAAGAAGTTATTTTTCTCTTTGCTTATTAGTTTGTATTTTTGTTCTAGTGAAGTGTGCTGAATTTAGAGTCGATTTTTTATTATTTGGATAAAAATAATAACTAGATTTAAGTTTCTTTAATAAATTACTTAATGAATAAAGGAAAATATGGGAAAATTGGTTTTGATGCAAATAAAAAGAGAAATGTGTTGGGGTTATGGATATATGAGAAGTTTATTATTAAATCAAATTGCTTATGAGGTTGTGTTGTTCATAATAACCCAACACTCTGGGTTTCAATTTGTAATAAAGTTTCTATGTTCTGGTAAACTTATATTTAGAGCTGAAGAAACTAACTCCTTGGTCTGGTAGTTAGTGTTTAATAGTTCTTTATTTGGATTAGTCCATTTTTAAGTCAACGAATACTTCCAATGATCAAGAAAATATTCATTGGTATTCTTCTTTTGAATCCTTGAAAATTCTTCCCTTGGTATGGTTCAGAATTTTTAGTGATAAGATGAAGTGATTTAAGAAGAATAAGAAGTTAAAAGAACAAAAACATTCACAACAACGAATTTAAATTACAACTCATCATCTCCCACAACCCCAACACACTGGGTATTTAGTTACACATTGAGAAAAAGATAAGTACAAATCCCTTAATACCTGATGTGATCATGATTTGAAACTTTGAGGAGGGAATGATTCTTCGGTAGATGGTAAAATGGCGGTAATATGGCAGTAGAGATTCTCTCCTTTGTACCTTCAACCCTTTTCTCTCCACAAATTCTCCTCACACACCTTTGTTAAACCGAAGGCCAAGGCCTCCTTTTATAGAAAATATAACTACACGGTGTGTGGCAAAAGTACACGGCATGTACATATGTTAACACACTTTTTTCACTTTTTTTCTCCACTGATAGGCGGCCAAACACACCATCTTTGACTTGGAAAATGGTTCCACATAGTAGGTAGATATACATGGCATATAGAACCACCATACACGGTGTGTAGTCTCATTTTTCAGCCACCAACCACTTATAGAAAGGTATACATGACATGTATATGTGGAACGTGGCGTGCCCTATTTAGTCGACCACATAGGCGTGTTGACTCTTCTCATCCACCAACTGCTTCTAAAATTGTTTACACGGCCTGTATAGTGTGAACATGGCGTGTACTGGCTTTTGGTTACCTGGGAATGTACTTGTCCTGGTCAACCCGTGTCTGAGCTTGAATGTACACGGTGTGTATATACGCACATGTCGTGTAGTTGTAAATTTTTGCTCAGTTCTCCCCGAGTTTGTGTATTTGGCCATAAATCTCCTGAAAATGAAAAATATCACCAAAATCAAAGTATTTGTCCACTAAGTAGTAGGTAATTGATGAAAACTTGTTCTTATTTTCAATAAAGTATCTGAAAATGTATACACAAATCAGGTGCATCAGTCCCCTACCTTAAAATAATTGACATACGAGGGAAATCTCATACTGAGGAGCCCCCCAACTCACAATCAACCAATTAGGTAGGAGACCCAACCTACAAGGGGTTTTCCAAATAGTCATTTAAAAATTCTAAACATGCCATTACCTTCACAATATTTAACTATTTACCAAAATCACTTAGAAAGTATTTTTTCAAAAACACCACCAAACATCATATTTATACTAACATGGCCAAATGGGCCTTACAACCTTTTCAAAAAATAGTTTACTTAGTAAATAATGACACAAAACCCACCTTCGCAACCAAACATACATTTCAAAACTCATTTCATAAATCTCGTGCACCATTTAAATTAACAACACACCTGCAATAACCAAGAGGCATATTCCATTAATCACCTAATGTGAAAAACCCCATTTAATGATTTAAAGCACCACTTTGAACTTCACAAATGTATTTAAAAAACCCAAACTGTGCCATGATAAATCACCAGTCCTTTTAAAGAGCCAACTGAGCCATTTAGAGAAGAATCTTAGTGTGCACAACTTGACAAAAATGTACCACACCTTAAAAATCCACTTTTAAAATCACACACACCTCTAGAAATTTCCAAAACATGATGCACATCACTTTAATTATTTAACAAACCATTTACAATTTTATAAAACAATTTTAAAGAGGAACCCAAGGCTTTACACACACACAACCCATCCAGAACCCTTGTTTATGAATAAACGCACACCCGCAACGTATCAAAACAAAATGTGCACCAATCTAATTAATCATTAAACATGCCAAACAAATTATAAAACTTTTCACATAATTTTGAAACCACCTTATTTCATATAGTAAACCATGGAACCACTTTTAAAAGAGAGGAGAGAAGGTAAGAGTTTTTTTGGAAAACCTAAGTTTGGGAAAAGAACCACTCCAAATGTCGTCCTCATTTGAAGGCCCATCCATGGGTGTAATTCATGCATCCATGGATGTGCCCACATCCAACAACAAAATGAGAGGTTATTTACCAACCATTTTCTTAAGAAACCATACACACATACCATCCACCAACATATCAAACCATTTCACTAAAACCTCAAGTTCCATAAAATATTTCGACAAGGAAACATCACTCAAAACATCCTACACAACCGTTTCAATGTAAGGACATTTATTCCAACCAAATTGGATAATAATATTCATGGGAATAAGTGAATAAAAAATTTAAAACATATTTTTAATCAAATCTACTAACAAGAAAATGGTGCCAAGAGTGAATCATACTCATAATAGTGGTGAAAAACATGTTTTAAATATTAATTAATAAAAATCCAAGCATCAAATGGATTGAAATTGAAATGAAAGGCATGGAACACCTACCTCAACACGCACCAAAGTAATGGAACTTCAACGGAGGGAAGAGCATCACTCCACGGACCAACTGCACAACCTAGATACTGAACAAGACACACGAACATGACCTAAGGAATTAGAGTTATGATAATTTAAAGAAAAACACCAAAAGAGATGAAATATACCGGAGGGGAAACCACACTGGGAGGGGCAGTATAGGGGGTTCAGGCCACCAGAAATAGGGCGCGCAAGGGGTTTGGGTTGTCAGAAAAGGTCACGACAGGGGGTCTCACCGCCGGGAAGTGTGGCAGTTGAGAACCAGATGAGCTGGTCGTCGCTGAGAACTGAGCGTACAAGGGGGACCGTCGACATGATGGCAAGGGGAGGAGAGGTTGCTGATGCGAGGGTGGCCACTGTGCGAAGGAGGTATCGAGGCCGGACCTCCGGTGGGGAGAGGAGGTAGTGGCTGATGCCGCACTGCAGGTCAAGCGAGTGAGGGGTTAGGGGGCTTCGCCGTGCCGTGGGGGAAGAAGGAGGGTGTCGTCGGAAGGGAGTCTCTGGGAAGAGCTCCGGCCAGGGGGGGAGAAACGCACATACGTCATGCATAAGGGAATAGAAAAGAGGCACTGTGGACCGTAGGGGAGAAGAAAAACCTTTGGGTTTCCAAAAAAAATGAAAAAAAAAATAAAATAAAAAAATAAAATAAAAATGAAAATAAAGATAAAAAAACCCATTAAATAATATTAATATTAATAATAGTATGAAAAATAATAATCACACTATTAGTAATAATATTTATAATTATAATCAATAATAATTTCAATAATAATAATAATAATAATAACAAAATCTTTAATCATAATAATAATAGTAGTAATGATAATAATAATAATAATAATAACTCAATAATAATAATTATAATAATTAATTTGTTTCATTTCATTTTAAATAATAATAATATTAATAACAATTTGGTAATAGTGTTAATGTTATTATATACACAAAATATTATTATTTTAAGCGTCAATCAACCCCATGGTCACCCAGGCGGAATACACGGTCATCGCTAACGGTGTGGTGTTTGCGCATCACCCCGAAACCCATCAAAAATATTAAAATTCAAAAAAAAAAAAAAAAATCGAACTGGGACCAAGAAGAGAGTAAAATAAAGGGCGTATAAGGTTGGAGTGTGACAATTCTCCCCACCACATACACTTTATGCACCCAGAAAGTCAACAAACCAACAGTTGACACAACTAGAGTCCATGCCCAGACAAACCAAAGGAAAATGAGAGCCTTGGGGTAACTATTACCAAGACACGTCACACTCGACCGACTCAAGAAGAAACCACAACAGAAGAATGAGGTGAGGACACAAGATGGTTCTCCCCACCACAAGAATTCCACTAACATGAAAATCTTGAAATCTGAACACACTACCCCCAGGATGGGCCAACGCGGGAACTCCCAGACTGAACTCATCCCACTTTCTCAATGCTAATGGAACAACTCCACCACTAGGATTAAAACCATTATGGGAAAAAAACACACCGGGACACTAGAATAGAGGAATCCCCCACAAAACTGAAACACACTAGAGGAAAACACACAAATAGGTGCCCGAACTAAGAATGTGCCTAGAAACACCACCCATTAACTCATGAAACCAAACATTCCATTGACGAACGCAACTAAGAACAAACTCAGAATCAGAATGTCCCCACTTATTCATGGGCCCAACACCCATGAAGGAATACAAATAATTTAAAATCCATATTTATAGTAGATGAGGCTTCTTGGATTGTGGTACAAAAAGCTCATCACACCACCACAATAAGGATGAGATTACGACGATGAAAAGAATATAACAAGGAAAATTTGGATATTTATCTCATAAAATATGAAAACATGATCTGAACCGAAGTTCCACACACCCTTAGAAACTCCCGACTATGTGCGAGCTTCACCCTGAGACCTGTGGTTGGGGCCTTGTGTAAGAACCCAGTTCTTATTTTTGAGGTACGGGTTTCTTCTTTTCTCTTTTCCTTAAGTGTTTTTGAGAAAATAAGGAAAATGGGGAAAATCCTAATTTTTGGAAGTACACGCCATGTAATTTTGGCCGTGTGGGAAGAATACACAGGGCATGTAACCATGTCGACAATGAAGGGTGTAAAAACCTACTACACGCCGTGTAGTGGTCCTTTACACACCGTGTAGTCAGTCGACAGACGAAAAAGTAAGGCGGTGAAAGCAGCCATAAGCTGGGAGACAGTACATGCCGTGTAGTCAGGAATACACGCCGTGTACGCTTGTCGACGGATGAACAGTTTGGTGGTGCCGCCAGATGAACAGTTAAATGAAGGAAGTACACGTCGTGTACTTGAAAAATCACGTCGTGTACTTTTTATTTTTTTCACTTAAAATGGGCAGTAGACTCCCCTGTTCACAGGGAAGGCTTAGAATGGAAAGAAGGAGAGGGAGAGGGAGGCTAGAACTTTGGAGATCCGCCGAGCACACGTCGGGAATCCGTTTCTACACCGTCGATCTCCCTGGAATCGCACAGGTGAGTTCTCCCTTCTCCTGGAGTAGTTCTTACCAATTCTTCCTCTAAGGGAAGTTATTTTAAGTTTGAACAAGGTTTTATTTCCCCTCATATCTATGTCGTTCTAGTACGAATTGAGGATCATCATTTGCGTATATCATTCGTGGGTGTTAAAGGTAGGTGGCTTGGTGTTAATTTTTCCAACTGTTGTGCGTTTGTGTAATTTTTTGTGTCACGAACCCATGTTGGGGTGTCGTGTGGATGAGTCCATAGCTGTTTAAATACCTAGAATTGTATAGGTAATTAAATATGATATTAAAATGCTGTTTGGGATCGCTTCTTGGATCCAGGACCACCCCGGGGGTGCGTTCCTCTATTTAGCCGTTTGGCCAGGATACCTGAGGGCATTCCTTAATTATTTTGCGCATTACTTTTGCCTTGAGAGTAATTGTATGTGAACTACTTATTTACATGTTGGGCATGGACCAGTTACTTGTGCCTGATGGTAGTGTTTTACTATAGCCTAAGGGCATGACTGTATTAACCTAAGGGAAATGTTCTCTTAGCCTGAGGGAAACTTCTTCCGTGCCTATGGGCAGTTGATTCTGTGCCTATGGGTGACACTTAGTAAACCTGAGGGCAATATCCGTATGCCTGTGGGAAGATTCTTGGGTTTAGATTCTCTTTACCTGAGGGTAAGGGTTTGCATGTCTGAGGACACAGACTGTTTACATAGAAATTCATTGTGGTGGTTTCTTAATAATAAATAATGAAATGAATGTTAAATGGAAATATAACTGGTAAAGTTCGTTACTTTTGAGTATTTCTTAGTTTATTTCATTTACTTTTGCACACTGTTGTTGCATGTTTACACACAATTGGGAACTGACCTTTGGTGGGTGCCTATTGAGATTATTTCTCACACCCTGTTTGGGTCATGCTTTTCAGCCCAAACAGATTACGTTTCTGCAGGTGTGGATAAGGGAAAGGGTCCCTATACAGGTACTTGATTACTGCTGAGGAGTAGGGGAGCATGGGACCGGGCTTAGGCTCGCCATGCTACCAGCTGTTTTGTTTTGGTTTTGCTGTACTCTGTATTGTACTACACTATACCGTTTTGTATCATGTTCTGGATGTTTTCTTAGAACTCAAGACATGTTGCATCATTATATATATATGACTGTTGGTTTTTTTTACTGCATTTGTTTATCTTAAATGTGTATGGTTTATTTCTTCCACTGTTGTTGTATGTTTTTTATTTTATTCTACTGTGCTACACTTTGACAAATGGGGGAATAGTTTCCCCACTATCAGACCTGGGCCCTCACTGTTAGTCGGCAGCCTCTGGCGTTTGGGGTAATGCGCTTGAGGTCACGGGGCGAACCGGGTTCAGGGCACCTGTTAAGTGGCACCCGGAACTGGGACGTTACAAAGTGGTATCAGAGGGAGTCTTTTCTTTGACTTACTATTTGTAGCCTTATTCAGGGATAGGACGGGAACGGTAGTTGGTAATAGTTTGTTCCTAGACGTAGCTAACCCGTGTATAGGGAAAAGCCAATTTACCTCGTATTGCAATTTTACTGATTTTTGCAATTTACAGTTGAATTTATTTTCACCGAAGGGTGACACACTTGTATTGTGCTGTTATATTTTATTCACGGGTTCTATTTGGTTGCAACCCGATGAGATGAGGGTATGCCATCTCATGCATCATTTAGGAACATTCTAGAAATCACATGCCATGCATAGTTCCATGCCATGTAGGTGCATTTGAATTGCATGTTGTTGTGATAGTTGTTGTGCTAGAAAATCATGCTTTTGTGATAGCTTCTTGATAAATACCCGTTGTGTGATAGGGTATTTTTGTGTGACCTGTTTATAGAATAGATGCCAAAATTTGGTTTTTGGGGAGTATGGGCCCCCATTTACCAGCATTTGGTGGATCATTGACTGTTTATTTTGTTATAACATAGATAATATGTCAAACTTTGATTCGTGGGGAGTATGGGCCCTCACGGATCGGAATTTTACACTTAGGTGTTGTTTTTGGGTATTTTCTGGGTTCTGGGGGAGTTTCTGAGGCATACTATCTGGAAAACCCAGTATACACGCCGTGTAGTATCATAAAACTTGCTGTGTATGTTCTTCTGTTCGAGAGGAAAAGAAAACTTTTTAAGTACACACCGTGTACCCGAAGTACACGCCGTGTAGTCTCTTCCCATGTCACAAACCGTGTGGGTGGCGACATGGGGAAGGGAAGAGCTTAGGGTGAACACGCCGTGTACCTGATGTACACACTGTGTAGTGTTGACCCGGAGTCCGCCCGTGTAACGAACAACAAAGACGGAAGAGAACTTAATACATACACGCCATGTCCACTGTGGAACATGCCGTGTAGTCTGACCTGGGGACCTGGCCGTGTAACTAACAACATGGGTCAGTGTTATCCTCTTGAGTACATGTTGTGTGTATGTAGAACACTCCGTGTAGTGTGAGCCATGTGTTCGGCCGTGTAACTAACAACACGGGTTGATGAAGCTCGTCTAGTACATGCCGTGTACCTATGGTACATGCCGTGTAGTCTTGTCCGAGGATAGACCATGTGGACTTAGCCGTGTGGCTGGGAAATGGGGTAGTGTACACACCGTGTGCGGGTGTAACACTCCAGGTAGTATCAAGCCGAGTAGTCGTCCGTGTCACAAATGACACAGACAGTTGGAAAATTACACCATAAACGTCGTGTAGATGATATACACGCCGTGTAGTTTTGTTGAATGGGAGCCGTGTGGCTTAGCCGTGTAGAAGGACCCGGGCAGGGGAAGGGAAGTCAAGTACACACCATGTAGTCAGTATACACTCTGTGTAGTCTTGTTTTGAAAATTTTGAATGCCTACTTCCTCCTGTTCCCTTTTGGGTTTCTTTCTTTTTCAGTCTTTAATAATCTTGTTCTAAGGCGTGCATTTGACCTTGTAGTGTCATGCCGCTAAGACGACCACACGTTGTTCGCCAGAAGAGTGGAAACGATTATACTCCTGAGATGGTGGGACATGGGCTACCAGTTGATCCTCCAGCAGAGCTAGATGCAGCGCCCGCCGTTATACCGAACACAGGCGCATATGCGTAGTTCCATGAAGGATTTATGCGGTTCATGAAGACCTTTCAGGAAGCACCACAGGCTGCCACATCTATGGCTGAGCTGACTCATATCTTCCAGTAGCAGCATCCACCTACGTTTTCAGGGGATGGAAGATCACAGGTTGCAGAGTCTTGTCTTGGATCGATGCAGACTATTTTCGAGAATCTGGAGACGCCTCTAGGGTGGAGGGTCAAGCTCGCGACTTATATGCTGCGTGATTATGCCAAGAGGTGGTGGGATGTTACCACCCAAATAGAGCATCACAAAGACATGGCGTGGGAAGATTTCCAGATAGCCTTATATGACTTCTTCTTCCCAGAGATGTTGAGGGAAGATAGAGCTCGAGAGTTCATGAATCTGTAGCAGGGCGCTATGTCGGTGATGGATTATTCTACTCGCTTTACCGAGCTTCAGCGTTTTTCACCTGTTCTGGTGGGTGATAATACGCTGAGGGCCAGGCGCTTTGTGGATGGTCTCCGATATGAAATCCGAGTGCTGGTGAATGTTTTCAGGTTGACTTCAGTACATGCTATTGTGAATCAGGAACTGATTACAGAGAGGAACCTGCGGGAATCTAGTGGTGTGGGCCACGGCGGTTCAGCACCAGTTTCTGGTACTATTTTTACTGGTAAGAGGAAGAGATAGATGGACTTATCTCAGGGTGGCAGTACCAGCCAGAAGAATGCTTTAGGTGGCCAGGTCATGTGCTACCAGTGTGGTAGAGAGGGGCACAAGAGGCCACAATGTCCATGAGACCCATTGGAGTGCCGAGATTGTGGCAAGATGGGTCATCTACAACACTTTTGTAGGGCGTTTCCACCAGTGGCTAGTGAGAGGGGTTCTGTGTAGACTCCATGTGCGGGAGTAGGACTAGTGGCTTCTTACTAGTCAGGGAACTGGAATACATCAGGGCGTGTAGGCATAGATGGTGGTCGTGGCCGTGGTATCCAGACACCAGGATCTCATAGGCAGCAGGGCGGGACAGCTCAAGGTAGCCAGGCTGTGTCGCAGGGCCGCGACACTGGGCGGGCATATGCAGTGCAACAGACCCAGTAGGAGTAGGATCCCAGACCTTCTACTGTCAGAGGTACTATTTTAGTAGCTTCTGTCTTATCTTCGGTACTTTTTGATGTGGGTGCTACACATAGTTTCATATCCATGCCTGTTGTGGAAAGCCTTGGGCTCTGTGTTTCTAATTCTTCTGATATCATGATGCTAGACACTCCGTTGGGGACTAGAATGGCTGGTGTGCATCAGTGCAAGGAGTTCCCCCTTGAGGTTGGTGGGTGTCACTTTCTTTGGGACCTCTATGTCTTAGAGATGACAAATTATGACTTCATTTTCTATATAGACTGGTTGGTTCCCTTTCGAGCCTTTGTAGACTGCTATCGTTGCAGGGTGCGTTTCACGTCACCAGAGGGAGAAGAGTTTATATACAAGGGTGAATGGGATGTTCAGGAAAGTCGAGCTGGACCAGAGTATCATGGGCAAGGTGGAGTCACATCCTAGATTGTGAGTTTATATCTGGATGATCAGGGGACTTGTTAGGTAGACTTCCCTTTAGTGGTTGATCGTTTCAAGGATTTCTTCCCAAACAACTTTTCAGGTCTACCTCCGGAGCGTGAGGTGGATTTATCTATTGAGCTTGTGCCAAGAGTAGCACCAGTGTCCAATCCTCCTTATAGGATGACCACACCTAAGTTGCAGGAGATCAAGAGGTAGTTAGAGGAGTTACATTCAAAGGGTTTTATCCGACCCAGTACTTCTCCTTGGGGTTCTCCGGTCCTTTTTGTGAAGAAGGCAGACAGTACCCTCAGACTCTGTGTGGATTATCAGAAGCTGAAACAGTTGACAGTTAAGAACCGACATCCCTTGCCAAGGATTGATGATCTTTTTGATCAACTTCATGGAGCAAGAGTGTTCTCGAATATTTACTTGAGGTCAGGATATCATCAGCTATGCATGAGAGCATCAGATATACTGCTTACAGCCTTTCAGAGCAGATATGGTCTGTATGAGTACTTGGTTATGCCGTTCGGACTCACGAATGCACCAGCAGTTTTCATGGCTATGATAGATCGTGTGTTCCATCCCTATCTGGATTCTTTTGTGGTAGTATTATTAGATTACATCTTGGTGTACTATCACACTCGGCACGACAATGCCACCCATATTGAGATCATATTGAGTACACTAAGAGAGCATAAGCTATATGCTAAGCTCTCAAAGTTCCACTTTTGGATGGACCAGATACACTTCCTGGGTCATATCATCTCAGAGGAAGGAGTTGCAGTAAACCCAGAGAAGGTGAGAGCAGTAGTTTCCTGGGAACAGCCTAAGAACGTGTTTGAGATACAAAGTTTCTTAGGACTGGATGGTTACTATAGACTCTTCATACAAGAATTATCCCACTTAGCAGCACCGTTGACGGGTTTGACTAAGAAGAGTATGAAGTTCGTTTGGACAGAAGCTTGTGAGATATCCTTTCGGGACCTGAAAGGAAGGTTGACATCAACACCAGTCCTGATACTCCCAGAGCAGGGGAAGAGCTATACAGTTTATTGTGATGAATCAGGTATTGGGCTAGGAGCAGTGTTGATGCAAGGTGATCGAGTTGTTGCGTACGGGTCTCGGTAGTTGAGGCCACATGAGATGAATTACCCGACACATGATCCTGAGTTAGCTACAGTTGTTCATACGTTGCGCTTTTGGAGACATTATCTATTGGGAGAACGTTTTTTGGTTTTCACCGACCACAAAAGTCTCAAGTATATCTTTACTCAGCGTGACTTGAATCTGAGGTAATGAAGGTGGGTCGAATACCTTCAGTCCTTCGATTTTGAGCTTGCCTATACACCTGGAAAAGGTAATGTAGTAGCTGATGCACTAAGCAGGAAGACTCAGATATAGGCTGTGTAGGAGACCAGTGATGAGTGGAAACTCTTGGCTCTGTTCTCTGAGATGCATTTGGAGGTGCATGACAGTTAGGGGCAAACTTATCTTTCCCCTTTATATGTGACTTCTACCCTCCTGGATAGAGTGAGGATAAGATAACTATCTGATTCAGAAGGCCTAGCTCTATGGGATTCAGTGGCAAGTGAGGACCCTCCTCCTGGGTGGATGATAGGCAATGATGAAATTTTGCGTTTCCATGGATGAGTGTGGGTTCCAGGGGATATACGTGAGGAGATGATGCGAGAGTTTCATGCTTCAGCTTGGGAAGTTAATCCAGAAGTTACCAAGATGTACCGTGACTTGAGACGTCAGTACTGGTGTCCGGGTATGAAGGGAGAGGTGGCTGGTTTTGTTATGAGGTGTTCCACCTGTCAGCAGGTGAATGCGGAGCATCAGAGGCCAGCCGGACTGTTACAATAGTTACCCATCCCAGAGTGGAAATGGGATGATGTCGTGATGGATTTCGTGAATGGTTTACTGAGGTCACCTTGAGGCAATGATGCTGTGTGGGTTGTTGTGGACAGACTCACGAAGGTAGATCACTTTTTTCTGATCAAGGAGACCTTCGATGTTGATGAGCTCAAGAAGTTATATCTCCGAGAGATCGTGCGTCTTCATGGGGTCCCTCGTTCTATCATTTCAGATAGGGATGCCCATTTTACGTCTCGTTTCTGGTAGAGTTTTCAAAGGGCACTGGGTACACAGGTGCTTCTCAGCATAGCTTACCATCCTCAGACTGATGGTCAGACAGAGTGTACGATACAGGTGCTAGAGGACATGCTGTGTGCATGCATCCTAGAATTTGGGGGCTCTTGGGAGAAGAATATACCCCTAGTTGAGTTTGCCTATAATAATAGTTTTCAGGAAACTATAGAGATGTCACCTTACAAGGCTTTATATGGTAGGCCATACCGATCACCCTTGTGCTGGTTAGAGGCAGGTGAAGTAGCTTTACTAGGACCACGTCTCGTGCAGGAGACTTCTCAGCAGGTCCAGTTGATTCAGAAGAGGATGGATACCGCGCAGTCTCATCAGAAGTATTATGCTGATCGCTACAGATGACCCTTGGAGTTCGTGTTCGGGGATCAGGTCTTCCTGCGTGTTTCACTGAGGTTGGGACACATGCAGATCAGGAGACAGGGTAAACTTTCACCGAGGTATGTGGGGCCATTGGAGATTCTGGAGAGAGTCGGGCTGGTTTCCTATCAGTTGTAGTTACCGCAGAGGTACCAAGCCATGCACGACGTCTTCCATGTATCTCAGTTGCGCCTCTATCATTCAGACCCGTCTCATGTCTTTCAGCCCGATGAGGTTGATCTTGAGGCAGATGCGTCCTTTAAGGAGCATCTGATTCGTATCATGGATAGGAGAACGAAGGTTCTCCAAGGCTAGTCAGTTCCTCTCGTATGAGTGCTATGACAGCATGACCGAGTGCAGGATGAAACTTGGGAGCGGGAGACCGAAGTACATGCTTAGTGGCTGGAGTTGTTCACGACTATTTCTTCTCCACCCTTGGAAGGGAAATTCGGGGACGAATTGCTTTAAGAGGGGAAGTTTGTAAGAACCCGGTTCTTATTTTTGAGGTACGGGTTTCTTCTTTTCTCTTTTCCTTAAGAGTTTTTGAGAAAATAAGGAAAATGGAAAAAAATACTAATTTTTGGAAGTACATGCCGTGTACTTTTTCACACGCCGTGTACTTTTGGCCATGTGGGAAGAATACACTGGGCGTGTAGCCATGTCGATGATGAAGGGTTTAAAAATCGACTACACGCCGTGTAGTGGTCCTTTACATGCTGTGTAGTCAGTCAGCAGATGAAAAAGTAAGGTGGTGAAAGCAGCCGCCAATTGGGTGACAGTACACACCATGTAGTCGGGAATACATGCCGTGTACGCATGTCGACGGATGAACAGTTTGGTGGTGCCGCCAGATGAAAAGTTAAATGAAGGAAGTACACGCCGTGTACTTGGAAATACACGCCGTGTAGTTCATTTTTTTTCCTCTTAAAATGGTCAATAGGCTCCCCTGTTCACAGGGAAGGCTTAGAACGGGAAGAAGGAGCGGGAGAGGGAGGCCGAAGCTTTGGAGATCCACCGAGCGGACGTTGGGAATCCGTTTCTACACCGTCGATCTCCCTGGAACCGCACGGGTGAGTTCTCCCTTCTCCTGGAGTAGTTCTTACCAATTATTCCTCTAAGGGAAGTTATGTTAAGTTTGAATGAGGTTTTATTTCCCCTCAGATCTACGTTGTTCTAGGACGAATCTAGGATCATCGTTCGCGTATATCGTTTGTGGGTGTTAAAGGTAGGTGGCTTGGTGTTAATTTTTCCAACTGTTGTGCTTTTGTGTGATTTTTTGTGTCACCAAACCATGTTGGGGTGTCGTGTGGCTGAGGCTGCAGCTGTTTAAATACCTATAATTGTATAGGTAATTAAATATGATATTAAAATGCTGTTTGGGATCGCTGCTTGGATCCAGGACCACCCCGGGGGTGCGTTCCTCTATTTAGCTGTTTGGCCAGGATACCTGAGGGCATGCCTTAATTATTTTGCGCATTACTTTTGCCTTGAGAGGAATTGTATGTGAAATGCTTATTTACACGTTGGGAATGACCCGATTACTTGTTCCTGAGGGTAGTGTTTTACTATAGCCTGAGGGAATGACTGTATTATCCTGAGGGCAATGTTCTCTTAGCCTGAGGGAAACTTCTTCCGTGCCTGTGGGTAGTTGATTCTGTGCCTGTGGGCGACACTTCGTATTCATGAGGGTAGTATCCGTATGCCTATGGGTAGATTATTGTGTTTAGATTCTATTTACCTGAGGGTAAGGGTTTGTGTGTCTGAGGACACAGACTGTTTACATAGAAATTCACCGTGGTGGTTTCTTAATAATAAATAATGAAATGAATGTTAAATGGAAATATAACTGTTAAAGTTAGTTACTTTTTAGTACTTCTTAGTTTATTTCATTTACTTTTGCACACTGTTATTGCATGTATACACATAGTTGGGCACTGGCCTTTGGTGGGTGCCTACTGAGATTATTTATCACACCCTATTTGGGTCATGTTTTTTGGCCCAAACAGATTGCGTTTCTATAGGTGTGGATAAGGGAAAGGGTCCCTATATAGGTACTTGATTGCTGTTGAGGAGTAGGGGAGCATGTGACCGGGATTAGGCTCACGATGCTACCGGCTGTTTTGTTTTGGTTTTGCTGTACTCTGTATTGTACTGCACTGCACTGTTTTGTAACATGTTCTGGCTGTTTTCTTAAAACTTGAGACATGTTGCATCATTATATATATATGACTGTTGGTTGTTTTTACTGTAGTTTTTTTATCTTAAATGTGTATGGTTTATTGCTTCTGCTGTTGTTGTATGTTTTTTATTTTATTCCGTTGTGCTACACTTTGAAAAATGAGGGCATAGTTTTCCCACTATCAGACCTGGGCCCTCGCTGCTAGTCAGCAGCATCTGGCATTTGGAGAAATGTGCTTGAGGTCACGTGGTGAACCGGGTTCGGGGCACCCAGAACCAAGACGTTACACCTTGACAGCTGAAGCATCTGCTACCCCAGAGCCAGGCATTCACATCCTCCTGTCCCCAACTCCTTCCTCCAAACAATTCAAACAACTACAATGGTGGAACTTTTTTAAATGGATGCAAGATTATGTCTTAGAATGCCTGAACTGGCCACACTGGTGGCACACAAGAGAATGGTTCAACAAACTGGGGGCCGACACTGATGAAGAAGGTTTTTCAGAAACAAGTTCCTCTGGCAGGCACCCCTCGCCAGATAGAGAACCCTTATGAAAGCTGACCACCACCAACTGCACCCCAAACTCTAACGACTATAAGATGACCAATCTCCACTAGCCCCAAATAAGAGCCTCCAATAGACCCAAGACAACACGAACCACAACACCCTGGGAGTTACCAACAACCCAAATACACACCATATCCACAAAACACACAACTAATTTTAACAAACTTCTCTTATCTCAATAAACAAGCAACACTAAAAAAGAACCGGAAGTGGGGAATGGATCATTATAAACTTTTGGAGACTTTCTGGGTAGCATACTCATAACAACATGAAAAACACCATCAAAACCAGCATCAATCCAGAACTCGATCAAAGCAACAGCCCAAGCCAATGGCAACAGGCTCATAAGCCAAACATATACAAACAAAAGTAAAAATTACTTTTCCAAAAACTGCCATATCTCTTAAATTTCAAAAATCACCTATGGAACCATATGAACCATCACATGTTCCTTCATCCAATCCCACTTGCATCATCCACAGACAAGTGCCTCCACACACTCTTCGTACATACTCATGCACATGTGCCCCTCCATAAAGAACGCCAATTTCCAAATATCTCCTTTCCTTATCAAATCCAAACACATACCAAACCATACAAATCGAAACAATTCCTCTTTAAAAACCCATTTTCCCATTTAAAGACAATTTAAAAGAACCCCTTTTTTCCATTTCAAAACAAATTTCATTTTAAAAGTACACTTTCAATTTCCACACACACTCACATCAACTAAAATCAAAATGAAAAACAACCAACGATAAACCATCGGAATGAGGAACTTGTGTCTATGTATAACCCGACGATAAGGTGGTGTGACATGCCCCAAGTATGGAATAACACCAAGAGGACCTTGAATGAGGCACTTGGACTCCACATGGGTCACCACCCCATGTGAGGCCACAAAATGACCTGATTCGTCTCCATTGTCATCCCTCAATCCAAAATATCCCAAGACAAAAGACTCAAATCCCAGACTACCCCTGGTAACTCGAGAAACAGCGCAAGCAAGAGTTCTTGACGCTCTTACCGCACCTACCTCCCGAGTTCCAATAGTCCTAATGTCCATCTAACAGACACCTCAAATAACAAGAACCTCCCTTTGATACCATTTTATCACGAACCATCCCGGGTCAACCCTGATCCGGTCACCCGATCCGATTCGCGGCATGGCCCGAGGGGAGTTCCTGATCCCCACGGGCTGACAACTAGTGCCGAGCATCAAAACATAAGAGGGAACGATTTGGTCCATAAATAAAAAAAATCAAGTAAATACATAAATACTGACAATAAAAATGAAAACTAATAGTGGAAAGAAAATAAATTGCAAAAACCTATGTGTAACCTCCTAGGCCACCAACCAACTCAGAACCAAGTTCGCTCTGAGAGAGATCCAACACTAACAAAACCTAAAACTAAAATGATAAAGTAGGGGTGAGAACTGCATTGCTTAGTAGAAAACACCACAAAGTCTATTCCATTCTTTCCAAAAACATTTCCATTGATATTAGTTTGAAATACATTTATAAAAAAAATATTTCTATATCTAACTTGAATTTTAAAAACAAACAAACAACATGGTCTATTGCCCTCATATTTTAGAACAAGGCACATGAAGGAAAAAATGGAATTGTTCTTTCTTTGTCAAACATACACTTAGAAATTTTTTTAAACCAAACAAGAATTCATATTTTTCCAAATAAAAACCAAGACCAGGTACAAAGAATAGGTATTATAAACGACGAGGGAAATGACACTAGTAATACTCGTAACGGGGAAACACAGGAAATCCTAGGAACTCAGAGGAAGACCATAACATACTATACATGTGACTCATCCTAAAGGCATGCCCAAATCAATGATGGCATAATTCCCTAATGCCCGATCATCACCCTACCTAGCCTAGTTGAGGGACCCAATCCCATAGCAATAATAATAAAAAAATACCCTACTATGGGCCATTAGCTAGTGCATGGTTTAAACCAGTGCATCAATCATTCTCGTTAAGCCTCTTTGCTATGCGAGGTTCCCATGTATAGTTCTCAAGGAGGGTGTGCCATGCAATTCAAACAACAATCCACACACACACACACACACACACAACTATAACCAAACACACCACAAAATTCGGCACCACCCCAACCACCTCATGTTTAGTCCCTGGCGAGTCATTTCACCGAAGGTATGTTATCTGTGTCCCAAATTATTTTTACCCTAAAGATTATATTACCATTAAGGGGTCGATCCAAAAGGAAAAAGAAGTTATTTTTGTCTTTTCTTATTAGTTTGTATTTTTGTCCTAGTGAAGTGTGCTGAATTTAGATTCGATTTTTTGTTATTTGGATAAAAAGAATAAATGGATTTAAGTTTCTTTAATAAATTACTTAATGAATAAATGAAAATATGGGGAAATTGGTTTTGATGCAAATAAAAAGATAAATGAGTTGGGGTTATGGATATATGAGAAGTTGATTATTAAATCAAGTTACTTATGAGGTTGTGTTGTTCATAATAACCCAACATTATGGGTTTCAATTTTTAAAAAAGTTTCCTTGGTCTGGTAAACTTATATTTAGAGCTGAAGAAACTAACTCCTTACTCTAATAGTTAGTGTTTAACAGTTCTTTATTTGGATTAGTCCATTTTTGAGTCAACGAATACTTCCAATGATCATGAAAATATTCATTGGTATTCTTCTTTTGAATCCCTGAAAATTATTCCCTTGGTCTGGTTCAGAAATTTCAGTGATAAGATGAAGTTATTTAAGAAGAATAATAATAATTTAATAGAAAAACAGATTCATAGAAACTAATTTAAATTACAGCACATCATCTCCCACAACCCGAACACACTAGGTATTTAGTAACACGTAGAGAAAAATATAAGCACAAATCCCTTGATACCTAATTTGATCATGCTTTGAAACTTTGAGGAGGGATTGATTCTTCGGTAGATGGTAATATGGCAGTAGTATGGCAGTAGATCTTCTCTCCTTCGGACCTTCAACCCTTTTCTCTCTACAAATTCTCCTTACAAACCTCTGTTGAACTGAAGGACAAGGCCTTCTTTTATAGAAAATATAACTACACGGCATGTGGAAAAAGTACACAGTGTGTACTTATGTCAACACACTTTTTTCACTATTTTTCTCTACTGGTAGGTGGCCTAACACACCGTCTTTGACTTGGAACACAACTCTTCCTGGTAGTTAGATATACATGGCATGTAGTGCTGCCATACACGATGTGTAGTCTCATTTTTCGGCCACAACCATTTCTAGAAAGGTATACACGACGTGTATAGGTTGAACATGACGTGTCCTCTTCAGCCGGCCACATGGGCATGTCGACTCTTCTCGTCCACCAACTACTTCTAGAAGGGTTTACACAGCATGTACAGTGTGAACATGGCATGTACCGGCTTCTGGTTACTTGGGCATGTACTTGTCCTAGTCAACCCGTGTTTGAGCTTGAATGTACATGACATGTATATATGTACACACCGTGTAGTTATAAATTTTTACTCAGTTCTCCCCCGGTTTGTGTATTTGGCCATAAATCTCATGAAAATGAACAAGATCACCAAAATCGAAGTATTTGTCTACTAAGCAGTAGGTAATTTCTAAAAACTTGTTCTTATTTTCAATAAAGTATGTGAAAATGTACACAAATCGGGTTCATCAAACTCCCCCATACTTAGTCATTTTCTTTCCCTCAAGAAAATATCAACATCTAATTAAAAGAGTATATATTTTAAAAGGAAAGAATTAAATCAATCATAAATGTAAATAATAAGTCACTGGAGAAAATTCTAAAAATCTACAAAACAGTTTCAATTCAGGAGATATTTTAATCATGCCTTATATATAATTTAATTAACTTTTTTCATCCTCTTTTAAACACATGTTTCAACCTTTCAAAAATAAACAAGCCACTTGATGATTTACCTCACCGGTAATATACTCAACACTCAAGATGTTTGTAATTTAAAGTTATTCTCAATAAAAAATATATACACTCTATCCATAGGTTTGTAAGAAATCTAGTTCTCTACTTCAGAAAATTGATTTAAAAAAATCATGAGGACTTTTCAATAAGGATCATATGTTTCTGCGACTAATGGTTGGTAGGTAAAGATGTGAAAAATAACTCTGAGTCTTGAAAGAGGAGGCTAAATTATTAAATAAAAGTGCATGATATTCAAAGTTAAACTCAATGTAAAAAAACATCCTCAACAAACTCTATCAAATGATCTCATCACCACCATCTCCTTTAGTTGGGTAGGTAAGCTTCACAAACCAAAAAGTGAGTATAAGGTCCCTTTGTTTGTACCAATTTTTTTTAATAGAACAAATGGGACCTTTTATAATTTCCACAAATAGTGGTTTGGAACCCTTTTTTCCCCAAATGATCAAGAGGATCTCCCCCATACTTAATTTCATGAAAATTCACAAAATTATGCCATGCATTTCCAATCCCTTCTTGTAAGCTCAAGTGAATAATCATGCAAAATCATAAAAGAATTAGGGTAGGAAGGGAAATAGTCTTGTAATAAGGCTTCCTATAAAGGCTATTCATGGTTTCTAGGGGATTTACGAAGATAAGATGTAGGGTAGGTCTCAAGATAAAGGTGTTAAAACAATCTAATGCCTCAATAATTTTAATGTAATTCAAAAATTTCTCATGTTTTGAATTTTTTTTGAAAATTCTAGTAGTTATATATATCCTAAGAATCTCTCAAGAAAGAGGGTATTAGGAAGAATATGACAAAGGGTTTAGAATACCTCTTAGGAGTGGGAAAAATACATAAAGAGACAACCAGGTCATGACTTGCATATAATTGATTAGTATAATCGATGTAATTAACCAAGGATTACAAGTTGTAATTTAAACTATATCATCAATCATTTTAAAACACTTAAGAATCAAAATAAGCCTGCAAATATTTTTAAAAATTTCCCACTTTTAGCTTTATTATTTAGAAATATGGTTAACCGAAATGTCTTCATATTTTCAAATATATCTTCTAATAATGATGTATCCTAGAATGATGACAAGGGAAAAAGACTAAAGTGGTCGAGATATGCCCCCCATACTTATTATCATGACAATTCAAAAAAGTATGCCATGTATTTCCAATCACTTCTTGTAATCTCAAGCGAATAATCATGAAAATTCATAAAAGAATTAGGGTAGGAAGGGAAATAGGCTTGTAATAAGGCTTCCTATAAAGTATATTCATGGTTTCTTGGGGCTTTACGAAGATAAGATATAGGGTAGGTCTCAAGATAAAGGGGTTAAAACAATATAATGCCTCAATAATTTTAATGTAATTAAAAAATTCCCCAGGTTTTGAAAAGAAAACTTGCAAATTCTGGTAGTTATGTATATCCTAAGAATCTCTCAAGAAAGAGGGTATTAGGAAGAATATGAAAAAGGGTTTATAATACCTATTAGGAGTGGAAAAAATACATAAAGAGACAATTAGGTAGTGACTTGCATATAATTGATTAGTCTAATCGATGTAATTATCCAAGGATTACAAGTTGTAATTTAAACTATATCAGCAATCATTTTAAAACAATAAATAACCAAAATAAGCATGAAACGTTTTTTAATTTTTTTCCCACTTTTATCTTTATTATTTAAAAATATAGTTAACCAAAATGTATTTATATTTTAACATATATCTTCTAATAATTATGTATCCTAGAATGATGATAAGGGAAAAAGACTAAAGTGGTCGAGAGTTTCCACCCAATACTTAATATTGCATGTGGTCCACCAAGTGCCACCAAAAGTAAATAAGGGAATGTGGGGACACAATAGTGGACCAAAATGAGGGGAAGTAAGGAAAGAAGTAAATCAAGGAAGAACAGAAAACAATGGAAAAAATGGAAAAGCAATAATTCCCTCATGTCTAGGCGAAGAATGTCGAGGAGGGATAAAGAAGACTAGTCCCTAACATGCCAGTGCACTTGTGATGGTCATAGAGAGAGAACACTGCAAGCATATACAACATACACAGGCATAAGAGATCATAAATAAATAAATAAATAAATAAATAAATATATATATATATAATGAAAATCATGTGTCCAAAAATCGATTAGGGGGTTGCCTTATAAGGGGCATCATCTGGTATAGAAACAGTCAGTAGACACGGATCAAGAGCTGAGGAAACTGGAGGCTCGAAATCTGCACCCGGAAGAGAAGCCATAGAAGTAGGAGCCGCAGAAGAAGGACTCATAATAGGAGGCTCGACATCACTATATGTACTAGCAGTAGTGGTGTAGTTCATCTATGCCTCGTTGAGTGTCCTGCTGGCATAATAGATAGGTTGGAAAATTCAGTCAAGCTACTGTCCCAAGACTACTCCAGCTGCGTAATCGCTGGCATCACACATTACTTCAAAGTGTTCCTCCTAGTTGGGAGAAATCATCACTGGAGCTTCCACTAGGCACTGATTCAAGTACTCAAACGATATGGTACATGTCTCATCGAACTCAAATATGGCATCCTTGGTTAGAAGATTGGTGAGGGGTTGGGATATTTTTGAAAAGTCACAGAAAAACTGCCTATAAAAACCTGCATGCCACAGGAAGCTGCAGATGGATCTGATGGAAGTTGGAATAGGTAGTCATGAAATGAATTCTATCTTTTCTGGGTCCACCTCTATCCCCTCTGCTGAGATTCTTTGGCCAAGGACGATGCCAATTTTCGCCATGAAATGACACTTTTCCCAGTTCAAAACCAGTTTAGTGTTTTCACATCTCTGTAAAACTAGATATAGGTGTCATAAACAAGTGGTGAATGATTTTCCATAAATGAAAAAATCATCCATGAATACCTCCAGGATTTGTTCTTCCATGTCGTGGAAGATAGCCAGCATACAGCGTTGGAAGGTGGCAGGGGGTTGCACATTCCTAAAGACATCCTTCGGTAAGAAAACATTCTGTAGGGGCTAGTAAATGTGATATTCTCCTGATCCTCTAGAGCAGTGGAATTTTGGTTGTATCCAGAATAGCCATTGAGGAAACAATAGAAGTTGTGCCCCTCTAGTCTCTCTAGCATCTGATCCTTGCATGGCAGGGGAAATGATCTTTCCTCGTGGCGTCATTCAGCTTCCTGTAGTCGACACATACTCGCTGGCCTGTGACAATGCGGGTGGGGATTATTTTGTTCTTATTATTTGAAATCAAAGTGATAACTCCCTTTTTGGGTACCACTTGTAGGGGACTCACCCATGGACTATCCGAGATGGGATAGATGATGCCTGAATCCAACAATTTAATCACCTCTTTTTTTAAAACTTCCTTCATGGGGGGGATTTAAGCGCCATTGTGGTTGTCGAGATTACTTTTCTCCTTCTTCAAATATCACCTTATGGGTGAAAATAGTAGGGATGATGCCCTTAAAATCTATAACCGTCCACACAATGGCATGATTTAGTAGTTTCAAAACTTGTAGAAGTGCATCTTTCTGCTCCTGTGATAGATCTGTACTAGGTATTATAGGCAATGTTGATGGTCTCCCAAATACCCGTATTTCAGAGAAGATAGGAGAGGCTTCATTTCTAGTTTAGGTGCCTTCATAATCAAAGGTACAAGTGGTTTCACCTTTTCCCATTCCAGACTATCAGGAACAACTGCACATTTCCAGTAGTGGCTTCCCTAGACTTCCAGGAATTGTAGGTCCTTTGGCTCTTCTTCAACTGGAATGTATGGAATGATAAAGTTATCTAAAGTAAAAGAACATACCAGATCATCCCCTTAGTTCAAGCGATCATCCATGGTGGTTACCTCATAACATCCCTCATGCTCAGAAAATGATGCATGCTTGACGGCCTTGAGGACATTGTATGAGACTCTCTCATCTCCTACTCGGAAAATTAGCTCCCCTTGATGTACGTCGATAAGTACCTTCCCAGTTTCCAAGAAGGGTCTTCCCAAGATGAGAGGTTCCTTATGGTCATCCTCCATGTTAAGGATGATGAAATATGTGGGAAGGATCAGCTTACCCACCTTTACTACCACGTCTTCCAGTAGCCCCTTCGGATGTTTAATGGATTGGTCAGCAAGTTGAAGGGCTACTCGGGTAGGCTTCAAATCGTTGAGCCCTAGTTTTTTGAAAACTCCAAGGGGAATGAGGTTGAAAATGGACCCCAAGTCATAGAGGGCCTTCCCAAACTCACATGGTCCAATAGTACATGGAATAGTGAAGCTACTTGGATCCTGGAGTTTGGGAGGAATCAAGTGCTGGACGACTGCAGAACACTCCTTGGTTAGGGAAATGGTGCCCAGATCCTCTATATTTCTTCTATTGGAGAGGATTTACTTCACGAATTTTGAATAAGTTGGAATCTTTGTCAGTGCCTCTACAAAATGTATATTTATGTGCAACTTCTTAAACACATCCATGAATTTGCAGAACTGGTGGTCCAACTTTCTCTGCTTCAATATCTCTGGGAAGGGTAAGGCAGGCTCAAAGGGTTTGATAACCTCCTTTCCATTATTCTGTGAAGCCTCATTCTGTGGGATTTTGGATGAGGAGGGGTCTGCATCTATACCTTTTTCATCAATAGGGGGTGTGGGGGAACCTGGCTGTGCTGGTTGCTGCTGTGGTAGCTCCTTTCCACTTTGTAGTGTGATGGAATGGGCTTCCTCCCTTGGGTTATTCTCAGTGTTACCCGGTAGTGTACCAGGTTGCCTTCCCAAAATTTGGTTTTCCAGATGACCAATGTGGTTCTCCAAGCCTCGAATATAAGCCTCTTGATTCAGAAATCTAGTTTCAGAAGTAGATATAAATTTGGTCATGAGATCCTCTAACCTTGAGGTGTTCTCCTGCTGAGGTGGCTGTTGAGATGGTGGAGGTGGTGGCTTCCGCGGTTGCTTTGGGAGAGGGTTTGGATACCCTTGTTGTTGATAAGATCCCTATTGGGGCTATTTCTTCCTCTGGTACTGGTTTTGATAAGAAGGCTGGTTATAGCCGGGCAGTCACTGGTGTGGAGGATTCTGCTGTTGTTGGCCCCAACCTATGTTCCGTTGATCACGCCATGCCGGGTTCTGGTACTGCTGGTACTGGTTTGACCCTTATTTTTGGGCAACATAACTTACCTCGCTTGTTGGAGGGCCTCCAGCAGAACCCAGGCATTCTCCCATGATGTGGTTATCACCACATTCGCTACACACTAGATGGTTTTCCGCATATACTTGGGATGCACCCTTCAGATTGAGCACATCAATCTTTTTGGAAACAACATCCAACTGAGAATATCATCGCTTCGTAGACCAACCTCACAACCTAAACACTGAACAAGACGTGCAAACATGACCCAAGGAATTAGATTTCTACTAATTTAAAGAAAAACACCAAAAGAGATGAAATATACCGGAGGGGAAACCACACCAGGAGGGGAGATGCAGGGGGTTCAAGCCATTAGAAATAGGGCATACATGGGGTTCGGTCCATCAGAAAAGGTCGCGGAAGGGGTTGTCGCTGCCGGGAGGTGCGGCCATCAAGAACCAGACGATTTGGTCACCGCCGGTAACCGAGCGCGCAAGGGGGGCCGTCGGCATGATGGAAAGGGAAGGGGAGGTTGCCGATGCGAGGGTGGCCACTGTTCGAGGGAGGTGTCGTGGCTGGACCTACGGTGGGGAGAGGAGACAGCGGCTGCTGCCGCAATGCAGGCCAAGCAAGAGAGGGGTGATGGGGCTTCTCCATGCCGTGGGGGAAGAAGGAGTGTGTCGTCAGAAGGGAGTTGTTGGGAAGAGCTCTAGTCAGTGGGGAGAAGCGTGCAGGCATCGCGCATAGGGGAAGAGAAAAGAGGCGCTGTGCACTGTATGGGAGAAGATAAACCTTAGGGTTTCAAACAAAAATGAAATAAAAATAAAAAATAAAAATAAAAATAAATATTAAAATAAAAAAACCCATTAAATAATATTAATATTAATAATAATATTAACAATAATAATCATATTATTTGTAATAATATTTATAATAATAATCAATTACAATTTCAATAATAATAGTAGTAGTAATAACAAAATCTTTAATCATAATAATAATAGTAGTAATGATAATAATAATAATAATAACTCAATAATAATAATTACAATAATTAAATTGTTTTATTTAATTTTAAATAATAATAACATTAATAACAATTTGGTAATAAAGTTAATGTTATTATCTACACAAAATATTATTATTTTAAGCATCAAGAAACCCCACGGTCACCCGGGCGGAACACACGGCCACCGCTAACGGTGTGGTGTCTGCGCACTAGTCCAAAACCCATAAAAATATTAAACTTGAAAAAAATTCGAACCGGGACCGAGAAGAGAGTAAATTAAAGGGCATCCAAGGTCAGGGTGTGAAAATTATCCCCACCACAGACACTTTCTACCCCCAGAAAGTCACCAAGCTAATAGTTGACACAACTAGAGTCTATGCCCATACAAAACCAAAGGAAACCGAGAGCCTCATGGTAACTATTCCCAACACACGTCACACCCGACCAACTCAAGAATAAACCACAACAGAAGAACAAGGGGAAGACACGAGAGGGTTCTCCCCACCACAAGAATTCCACTAACATAGAAACCTTGAAATCCAAACACACTACCCCCAGGATGGGCCAACACAGGAAATCCTCAGACTGAACTCATCCCACCTTCTCAATGCTAATGGAACAACTCCACCACTAGGATTAAAACTATTACGAGGAAAATGAACACACTTGGATAGTAGGACATAGTAATCCCCCACAAAAATGAAACACACTAGATGAAAACACACAGAGAGGTCCCTGAACTAAGAAGGGGCCTAGAAACACCACCCATTAACTCATGAAACCAAACATTCCCCTAACGAATGCAACTGAGACCAAACTCAGAATCAGAACAGGCCCACTAATTCATGGGCCCAACACCCATGAAGGAATACAAATAATTTAAAGGCCACATTTAGAGCAGTTGAGGCTACTTGTATTGAGGTATAATAATCTCATCACACCACCATAACAAGGATGAGATTATGACTATGACAAGAATATAACAAGAAAAATTTGGATATTTCTCTCATCAAATATAAAAACATGATCCGAACTGAAGTTCCACACACTTTCGGCAACTCCTTACTATGCGTGAGCTTCATCTTGAGACCCGTGGATAGGGCCTAAATGGCTGAAGCATCTCCTACATCATAGTCAAGATTTCATATCCTCTAGTCCTCAACTCCTTCCTCCCAATGATTCAAAAAACTACAATGGTGGAATGTTTTCAAATGGATGCAAGATGATGACTTAGAATTCCAGAACTGGCCACACCGGTGGAACACAAGAGAATGGTTCGACTAAATGGGGCCCAACACCAATGAAGAAGGTTTTTCAAAAATAGGTTCCTCTGGTAGGCACCCCTTTCCAGATAGAGAATCCTTACGAAATCCGACCACCACCAACTACACCCCAAACTCTAACGACTATAAGATGACCAATCTCCACTGGTCCCAAATCATACCCTCAAATAGACCTGTCACGAAACAAAACTTAACACCCTAAGAGTTCCTAACAACCCAAATACACACCATCTCCATAAACCACACAACTAATTTTAACGAACTTCACTTACCTCTATAAACAAGCAACACTCGAAAAGAACCGGAAGCGGGGAATGACACATTAGAAACTTTTGGATACTTTCTAGGAGGCATACTCATAACAACACAAAAAACACTATCAAAACTGGCATCAAGCCAGAACTTAATCAAATAAACATCCCAAGATAATGGAAACAGGCTCATAAGCCAAACATATACAAACAAAAGTAAAAATTACTTTTCCAAAAACTGTCATTTCTCTTAAATTTCAAAAATCACCTATGGAACCATATGAACCGTCACATGTGAATTCATCCAATCCTGCTTACATCATCCACAAAAAAGTTACCTCCACACACTCTCTGTACATACTCCCACACATGTGACCCTCCATAAAGAATGATAAGGTCCAAATATCTTATTTTCTTATCAAATACAAACACATACCAAAATTTACAAATCAAAACACTTCCTCTTTAAAAACCCATTTTCCCTATTTAAATCCAATTTGAAAGAAGCCCATTTTTTCCATTTCAATACCACTTTCATTTTAAAAGTACACTTTCAATTTCAATACACACTCACATAAACTGAAATCAAAATTAAACACAACCAATTATAAATCATAGGAATGAGGAACTAGTGTCTATGTATAACCTGATGACATGGTGGTGTGCCATGCCCAAGTAAGGCATAACACCAAGAGGACCTTGAAATGGGCACTTGGACTTCACATGGGTCACCGCCCCATGTGTGGCCACAACATGACCTGATTCACCTCCATTGTCATCCCTCAATTCAAAACAACCCAAGACAAAATACTCAAATCCCGGACTACCCCTGGTAACTTGAGGATCAATGCGAGAAAGAGTTCACGACTCTCTTCCCATACCTACCACCCAAATTCTCACAGTCCTAATCTCCATCTACCAGACACCCCAAATAATAATAACCTTCCTTTGATAGCATTTTTTCATGAACTAGCCTAGGTTGAACCTGATTTGGTCACCTAAGCCAGTCTGCGGTATGTCCTGAGGGGTGTTCCCGATCCCTATAGGCTGTCAACTAGTGACAGACATCAAAACATAAGAGGGAACGATTTGGACCATAAATAAAAAAATAAGTAAATATATAAAGACTGACGGTAAAAATGAAAACTAACAGTGGAAAGAAAATAAACTGCACAAACCTCTATGTGACCTCCTAGGACACCAAGCAACTCAGAACCAAGTTCGCTCTGAGAGCGATCCAACACTAATGGAACCTAAAACTGAAATGATAAAGTAGGGGTGATCACTGGAATACTTAGTAGGAAACACTACAAAGTCCATGCCATTTTTTCCAAAAACATTTCCATTGATACTAGTTTGAAATACATTTATAAAAATATATTTCTATACCTACCTTTAATTTTAAAAACAAAAAAACAACATGGTCCATTGCCCTCATATTTTAAAACAAGTCACAAGAAGGAAAACATGGAATTGTTCTTTCTTGGTAAAACATCCACTTAGAAATTTTTTTAAACCAAACAAGCTTTCAAAATTTTCCAAATAAAAAACAAAACTAGGAACAAATAATAGGTATTCTAAATGACAAGGGAAATGAAACTAGTAATACTCGTAACGGGGAAACACGGGAAATCCTAGGAACTCAGAGGAAGACCAGAACATACTATACATATGACTCATCCTGAAGGCATGCCCTACTCAATGACATCATAATGCCCTAATGCCTGACCGTCTCCCTACCTGGGTTGGTCTAGGGGCCCAATCCCATAAAAATAATAATAAAACAACCCCCCTACTATGGGCCATTAGCCAATGCGTGGTCTAAACCAGTACAACAATTGTTCTTGGTAAGCCTCTTTGCTATGCTAGGTTCCCATGTATAGTTCTCAAGGAGGGTGTGCCATGAAATCTAAACAACAAGCTACACACACACACAAATATATATAACCACACACACCACACAATTCGGCACCACCCCAGACACCTCATGGTTAGTCCCCAACCTTAAAATAATTGACATACAAGGGAAATCCCAAATCGAGGACCCTCCCAACTCACAATCAACCAACTAGGATGGAGACCCAATCTATGAGTGGTTTTCCAAATAGTCATTTAAAAATTCCAAATGGTCCATTACCTTCATAAAATTTAACCATTTACCAAAATCACTTAGAAACTATTTTTTCAAAAACATCACCAAACATCATCTTTATACTAATGTGGCCAAATAGGCCTTACTACCTTTTCACAAAACAGTTCACTTAGTAAATAACGACACACAACCCACCTTTTCAACCAAACATACATTTCAAAACTCATTTGATCAATCTCGTGCACCATTTCAATTAGGAACACACTTGAAACATCCAAGAGGAATATACCATTAATCACCTAATGTGTAAAACCAATATAATGATTTAAATCACCACTTTGAACTTCAAAAAAGTGTTTACAAAACCTAAACCATGACATGATAAATCAACAGTCATTTTAAAGAGACAACCATTCCATTTAGAGAAGAAACTTAATGTTCACAACTTGAAAAAAATGCACCACACCTTAAAAATCCACTTTTAAAATCACACGCACCTCTTGAAATTTCCAAAACATGATTCACACCACTTGAATTATTTAACAAACCATTTAAAATTTTATAAAACAATTTTAAAGAGGAACACAAGGCTTTACACACACAAAACCCATCCATAAACCTTGTTTATGAATAAACACACATCCACAACTTATCAAAATAGAATGCGCACCAATCTAATTAATCATTAAACATGACAAAAAAATTATAAAACTTTTCACATAATTTTGAAACCACCTTATTTCATATAGTAAACCATGGAACCACTTTTCAAAGAGAGGAGAGAAGGTAAGAGTTTTTTTGGAAAACCAAGGTTGGGAAAAAGAACCACTCCAAATGATGTCCTCATTTGAAGGCCCATACATGGGTGCACTTCGTGCATCCATGGATGTGACCACATCCAATGGAAAAACAAGAGGTCATTTCCCAACCATTTTTCTTAAGAAACCACACACACATACTATAAAGAACCAACCTTATTACATTACATAGTATTGAATTTAGTCAAGAAATCACTTCCTTTTTACATTTATGATCTTTTCAAGTTTATAAATTTAGATAATTGGGACAATACATTCATAACATTACACATTATTATATAGTGGATACCATAAAAACAATACTCATTCCTTCCAAAATTTAAAACTTTCCAAATAAAACATGATTTCTTTGATATATCTTCAAACATTTAAATTGGATTCCTTCACTTTCTTACACGTCCTTATAACCTATGAAAATCATTTAAAAACTTGGTATGAGAACAAAAATCTCAGTAAGGGATATAAAAGAAACACATAGTCCAAGAATACTTGTGACATATGAAATCATTTTCAAAAGACATACTTATCACCTTTATATATATACTTACTTTGTGAAACATGATATTTCCACAATACATAAGAACATAATTAAAAACATAAAGGTATCTTGGGACATTACTTGTATAATTTTGTAACCCTCTCAGTTACCTTATAATTTTTAACCCTCACGGCTACCTTAATATTTGTGTAACCATCACAGTTACACTTGGAGTAACCATACGGCCGACCTCCAACTTACACATACCCAATAAATTGGAGGAAAATATAGGTCCCAACCTTCATCATAAACAATTCCCAAGATCCAAAATATAATCATACAACATGAATATTATCATAAAAACATTGCTTTTGAATTTTGTAAAACAAAATTTTAAAAGAGGATTTTAAAAGAAAAGTCCCTTATAAATATCATATAATTGAAGTGAGACTTAATAGAGTGGATGTAATATGTATGTAATCTATAAATATACATAATTAGACATATTATAATTATAATTCATCACCCAAAAAATTTAAATACCACATAAATAATGAAGAATAAGGTTAACCCAAAGGATAAAAATCGGGTTAAGAATTCCCTTACCTCAGGCTTGTCTTACTTCAAACTTGTTTAAAAATCTAGTATAATGGTTAAAATAGTGTTATTAGTTTTTTAAAGATACATGTTCATGTTTATAACAACTTATGTAATCATTTAATAACACCATTTCACTCTTTAATTGTTAGTATTTTTCTCCTTGCACTGTTTTTGGGTGAGTTCATTACATGATTTCCAAGATTGGTTCATGATGGTTGTTCTTGTCGATTGGAAGTGAAACTACAGAATTGGAATGGAGTAGTACTTACATATTTCCAGTACCATAAATTATACCATTTATCACTTTTAATTCTTACATGAGGATGATTCATAAGTTAAAACATCAATGATGTTTGTTTAGATCATTTTAGTGGTTCTTTGATAATAACAACCTCATTTTGTTTTATATATTAAAACCATGTGTAAAAAATAATTCCAGAACCATGGATGAGACATAATACATATATTATAACCTGGTTAAACCATAAAAATGGTTTCATGACCATAATTGAAGGATTTAAAGAAAAATTAAATCACATCATCCACGATGTCAGTAATTTGACACATCATGGACAATGTTTTTAATTCCTTGAATAAGTGGGAGAGAAGAAAAAGAATGATGATGAATTTTATATGAACATGAGACCATCCAGAATATACAAGATTCTATAGCTTTCATGCCTCTTGGTTAATAAGAGGTGAATAAAGAAGAAGAAAAGAAAGGAATCTTTAAATAAAAGAAAACTTGAGAAACTTCTCATGAAAATTTGGAAGCCTAACGACGTCTCTTAAAATTTCATAAAAAATAGTTTGATGAGAGAAAGGGAATATTTCATCACTCTTACATAATATATAAAGTAAGGGGGGATATTAAATGAAATATCCCAACATAAGTCAAAGGGAAAGGAAGAGAATAACATAAAATGAAAGAAAAGAAAAAAAATAAAAGAGGATGTTTACCTCTTGATCTCTTCTCATTGAGATCCTTATTAAGGACTTTGGTTTTGGTATTTTGGTGAGACCAGAAGCTCTATGACATGGGGAAGAGCCTTGGGAGGAGTATTGGTCAGAACTTAGGCATGGATAAATGATTTAGAGGTGTGGGAAGAAGATGGGAGTGAGGGTGGTATTTATAGTGTAGGAGAGGGGATATTTTTCATTATTTTAATCATTATTATAATATTTTTGCCCAAGATTAAGAATATTCTTAGTTAATGTGACCTCAAATAGTAATAATGGCATGTGAGTTCGAACCTAGTGGCCTTAAATCACTTATTATGTCATAAATAGTGTATTTTACTGATAATTTGATTATATAATATATTATTGTATTTCACTATTCATAAAAAATTCAAGAATTTCAGAAAAATCCCAAAAAATTACCCTAACCATTTTTCAACGTGTAGATTTTAAAAATGAAGTCCATGTTTTGAAAATAATTTTCTAAATATTATAAATTTAATTTTTAAATAAAATCATACTTAATTTAACAATTCTAATTCTATAACTACTTCTATATCATAATGAAAAATTAACCATGATGTTATTATCTTAAAGCCTTAAGAAAATAATATAATAATAGAATTTAGTATTCATTAGGTAATATTACTATTCATAAGGGTATGCTACTATTCACAAAAAAAACAAGTTGGTTTCATCAGACTCCAAATAACTTACTGAATATAATTGTAGATGACAGTATCTTGAAATTCAAAACCTAGAAATGGAAAAATTATGTTTAAAGGATAGTTAAAAATATAAATGTAAAACAAAGTTCCATGCATTTATATTTATTTTTAGAAAAACTTGGGGTGTTACATTATCCCCACCTTCCGGAAATTGCGTCATCGCAATTTTATTTACTTATTAAATAACTGAGGGTACTTTTCCCTCATAGCATTTTCAGACTCCCATGTTGCTTCTTCAACCATGTGGTTTCTCCACAAACCCATTACCTGGTAGATTACCTTATTCCGAAAAACCTATTCCCTTCGATCAATAATCTGACCTGGTTTCTCTTTATAATAAAGGTTCTTTTCCAGCTGAACTACTTCTCAGATCAAGACATGTGATGAATCTGGAACATACTTTATCAATGTTGAAACATGAAAAACATTGTGTACGTGAGAAAAACATGGAGGAAAATATACTTGGTATGAACATAGTCCATTTTTTGGAGATGGCATGTAGATATGAAATTTCATGATACCACTTCCAGTGGGCTTTGTTGTCTGAGGAGCATAGAGAAATGTAATGCTCCATGTTCACCCCATCCTTTGATATGAACAATAGATGGGGCATCAGCGATCAACTGTCATAATCTTTCTAACATGTTGAGTCATGCACATTGAAGGACTCCTTACTATTTCTAGAACTTGGAATTTTGTGTAGCAGGGAGATCCACCAAGTCAATTTATAATTTCATCTCTTCCATTACCCTGATATGACTCTAGTACTCATCGTAGGGTAATACATTCTCTCTCAAGTGATGAAGAGTTTTCCATATATTGAGGCATATTTCATGCAAAAAATATTTTGAAAATATCTATGGAATTCTATATTGAGGGGTGACTAATGGCCAAAACATGATTGGTATGTTTTCTTTAGCTATTTGTATCATCAAGTTTAGCATGTCATCTTTGTCTTTTTCCAGATGCTCCTTAACTTTTTCCTACCAAAGCGAATGTTTTCCTGCTGATTTTTCATAAACAACAATTTTGTTAGGGGATTCCTCTATTATATTAGAAGGTAGGTGATACAAAGGGGGTTTATAGAATAAACATCTCTTTAGGATGTCTTCCGGTTGATAAATAAGTTCACTTGTCAATGATAAGGCATAAAACATGACTGTTCTTGATTTATCAAGTGCCTCATGGTAAGAGAGTTTTCTCATTACTACATCTCCAAGGGGAGTACCCTTCTGATGAAGTGAAACACTACTACAGAGAGAACTTTCAAAACAAATGACATCATGGGGAGGACTACCATGGTGGATTATAGTAATAGAATAACCTATTTCTCTTTGATCTTCTAGCCAGATAAAAAGCTATCATGACTCTCATTAAGAGATGATATCTTGAGACCAATTAGATTATAGTCATAAATAAATCCTTCATGGTGACGTTTTTAGGACTACCTTCAGAATTACTACTACTTCCCTCATAAGTTGGTAATGGGAGAGTAAGATCTTGAGTTGACATAGAGAAGAATTAGAGGGATTCAATAAATCCTACATTAATTATAGTGGGATTGTATATCAGATATTAATTATATATTTATCTCTTGTGAGGCTTCTTTTTGGATTCCTTCTTGTGAGTGACTGGGGACACTTGTTGGGGGAAGTGGTTTTTAGATATGGAAGCTTTCTTGAATGAATCATGTGTTGCTATTGGAAATTTCCAACAGGCTTCTCGAATTTTGGTAGGGGTTTGATCCTACCTCAGAGTGGCCATTGGAATGGGATGATTACCTCATATTATAACAAGTGTATGTTTTTGATTCGGTTGTTCATATATTATGGGGGAATTTTCCCCATGACCCTCCTAGATGGGAGAAAATATGTGTGTATACTTTGAGGTGACATGCTGATGATCCACTCCATTTGTGGAGATGAATCTATGTGTCCATCCCTCTGAAACTACTTTTGTCACTGTTATGATGCCCTGGTAGGTCTATAGGATGTGGGAAGAGATTTCTGTCTGCCCTTTCACTATTTTCAGGATATAGTTGGTAACTTCAGTGGCTCGAAAAAGGATATATGGCCATTTCAAATTTGGATTAGGGGAATGTGAGTACTCCTATCCTACATTTACTGTCAGTGGATACTAAAAGTACTCATGTCTAGGGGCAAAAAGTTGAGTTTTCTACTATTTTTTTCTTGGACTTTCTGACTAATTTCTTCAAGTGGATCCAAACATGGCTGTTGGAAGGCTTGATGAATGAAAAAATGTGTGTGTGTGCCTGCTTGTGATTTTACACCAAACCTGGATGGAAGGCTTCTTTAATCACCTCTAGGTGAGGCTTCTGGAAGGCTTTATGAATGTGGGAAGGGGTTTGTACTTGCTCTAGGATTTTAGCCAAATTTGATTGGTAGGATATCTGGGTGCGGGTGGGTGTTTGTCCATGCTCACTGTGTGCTACCATATTTTCTTAGTAGGATTCTATGGGTGATGATAGATGATTCTATTTGATGTCTTGATTAGTTCATGTAGGTGTATATTCATACTCACCATGTGCTACTGGATTTGAATGGTGGTCTTCCTTAGATACTGCCAGGTGAGTCTGCTAGCTAGATAAATTAGGGTAGGTGGGTGTATGTGTCTGCTCTCAGTTTGCCACCAAATTTTATTGGTGGGATTATCTAGAGGGTACAAAGGTGTGGCCCTACTACATGTTTTCCATTCAATTCCCCCGATGGTCTTTCTTTCATTCTTGGATCTAAATGACCGGGGTTGGACTGTCGAGGATGACACCCTCATCATGTTGATATTTCACTTCCACAGGACATTAGAGGAAACAAATGCTGACAGGATCCCCTTGGAAGGAACCCTAGGTATTCGAGACGCGGTCTTCTATGGCCTCTTGATATACCTCCCTAATATAAGGGAGGTAATGGTTGTTACATTCTGAGGATAAGCTCCTGAAATAATTGAAGATGGACGTTGGTACCATCTGCTTCTGGACCACCAGCCATCAGTGACTAGATGATTTATGGGGCTTTGTAAGATAGAGGGCCTATTGGGTAGCCTCCAGGGTCAAGATTGTACTATTATGTTGATACTTATGGACCAATGCATTCGAGACCCAGTGTTGATGATGTTGGGTTGGTGACAACATCCTTTGCTTCGATGAAGACCAGTTGTGAATAGGAGCCAGGGCATACATTTGCAGAAGCTGGAAGGATTCCATTTGATTGAAGGGAGTTCTAAGAGAATGATCCTGAGGATAGGTGACAAAAATAAATAAGAAAACTCTATCAAATAATCATCTCATTTAAATGAACACATAAATGATTTATTTTCTTGTTTATCCCTCTTTCATTTTGAGAGAGAAAGGGGCCTGATAAGTGGGTGACACCATCATCTTGGTTAAGGATTTATATCGAGTTCACCATTTTTTATTTCTGATGAAAATGTTAGCATGGAGATCAATTATAGGGGGTTAAGTTTTGTGCAATCATTCATTTCAATTTCACTATTTTCAAACGGTTTCCAATGGGTTTATTTGTGGAACCGAAAACACCCAACAACCTTCTTTCCAAAGACATACACTCATTAGGGATTTTGGAAAACAATACTTAATAAATCACATTGGTCAAGACGATGGGAGGTCAGGATCATCAAAACGTTTTGAGGGAAAATTTTTCCTACTATGGGAATCTCTTATAGATTTAATATATCTTTGTGAATCCTTCATTAATTCCCAAGTATTACATGGGTTTCCCTTGAATTAATAATCAATTATGTGTAAAATTTAGAATTATATATATGTATCTAAGGTTATTTATCAATGGAGATATCTATATGTATCTAAGTTTCTCCATAAATGGTATCCTTTTATTTAATGATTATAGATTCTTTGGTCATTATTACAATGATTCTGGTTTTCAGCCACACAGTGGGGCGTTCTGAAGTGTGTCATCATCTAGGGAGATGAGATTTGTTTTGATGTTGGGATCAGACCCATGGGTGGGATTCCTACATATCCTTGTGAACAAAATCAGAACCCAAGTAGTTATATTCCACTTAATGGGACACATCATACCTTTTATGGTCACGTGATAAGGACCAAACCATTTAGTTTAGCGTCATGCAGAAATGATGTCTAGGCGAAAGGTGCCGTGTCAAATTTCCGTATGGGACTTATTTTGAAGTGTTCTAGGGAACCTGTAAGGGATATGGGCTCCCAAGTTGAATAAGACTATACTAGAGATGAATCTGAGATAGAATTAAGGTTGGTTTGGAGTGTTGGGTTTGGACCTCATGGAGGCTTTCAACATATACCATTTTGATAGAAATCAAATCCCATGTAGTTCAATTGTGAGGACCCGCACCTAGGGGTCCCTCTGAAGGTTTTTCTTTTAGGGGATTCTAACCATTTGAGAGGATTAATTTGTGGATTACCCCTAAATAGAAATCCCTGATTGGGTTTGGGGCTATGATAAGTGACTTGACTCATGGATATTAGAGGGGGTTTTTGGGGATTACACCTGAGTGTTGGAATAATCCAATCTCCACACCAGTTCTTGTTAATTTCAATTTATACTCCACGAGGAGTCCTAGCAGTGAAACCGAGAAAATGGATATGTCTCGAGTATCGTATGTATCAGCAGTAGGGAGTATGATATTCTCTATGGTTTATACTTGACCATACATTTCACATGAAGTTAGAGTAGTAATTCGATACATGGAGAATCCAAGATCGGATAATTATAGATGACAGTATCTTGAAATTCAAAACATAGAAGTGGAAAAATTATTATTAAAGGCTAGTTATAAATATAAACTTAAAACAAAGTTCCATTCATTTCTATTTTTTTTAGAAAAACTTGGGGTGTTACATTATCCCCACCTTCCAGAAATTGCGTCCTCACAATTTTATTTACTTATTTAAAAAATGAGGGTACTTTTCCCTCATAGCATTTTCAGACTCCCATGTTGCTTCTTCAACCATGTGGTTTTTACACAAAACCTTTACCAGGTAGATTAACTTATTCTGCAAAACCCGTTCCCTTCGATCAAGAATCTAAACTGGTTTCTCTTCATAGAAAGGTTCTTTTCCAGCTGAACTACTTCTGGGCTCAATACATGTGATGAATATGGCACATACTTTCTCAACATTGAAACATGAAAAGCATTGTGTATCTGAGAAAAACTTGGAGGAAAATCTACTTGGTATGAACATAGTCCATTTGTTGGAGATGGCGTGTAGATATGAAATTTCATGAAACCACTTCTGGTGGGATTTTTTGTCTGAGGAGCACAGAGAAATGTAATGCTCCATGTTCACCCCATACTTTGATATGAACAATAGATGGGGCATCAACGATCAACTGTCGTAATATTTCTAACATGTTGAGGTATGCACATTGAAGGTATCCTTAATATTTCTATAACTTGGCATTTTTTGTATCAGGGAGATCCACCAAGTCAATTTATAATTGCATCCTTTCCATTACCTTGATATGAATCTAGTACTCATCATAGGGGAATACTTTTTCTCTCAAGTGATGAATAGTTTTCCATATATTGAGGCATATTTCATGAAAAAACTATTTTAAAAATACCTATATAATGCTATATTGAGGGGTGACTAATGGCAAAAACATGATTGGTACGTTGTCTTTAGCTAGTTGTATCATCAAGTTTAGCATGTCATCTTTGTCTTTCTCCAGATGCTCGTTAACTTTGTCCTACCAAAGAGGATGTTTTCCAGCTACTTTATCATAAACAACAATAGTTTTAGGGGCTTCCTCTATCATATTGGAAGGTAGGTGATACAAAGGGGGTTTATAGAATAAATATCTCTTTAGGATGTCTTCTAGTTGATAAATAACTTCACTTGTCAATGATAAGGTGAGTCTTCTAGCTAGATAAATTAGGGTAGGTGGGTGTATGTGTCTGCCCTCAGTTTTCCACCAAATTTTATTGGTGGGATTCTATAGAGGGTAAAAAGGTGTGTCCCTACTACATGTTTTCCATTCACTTACCCCAGTGGTCTATCTTTCATTCTTGGATCTAAATGAATGGGTCCAGACTGTCAAGGATGACACCCTTGTCATGTTGAGATTTCACTTCCACAGGACATTAGAGGAAACAAATACTGACAGGATCCCCTTGGAAGGAACCCTATGTATTCAATATGAGGTCATATATGTCCTCTTGATATACCTCCATAATATAAGGGAGGGAATGGTTGTTACATTCTAGGGATAAGCTCCTAAAATGGTTGAAGATGGAAGTTGGTGCCATCTGCTTCTGGACCACCCGCCATCACTAACTAGATGATTTATGGGGCTTTGTAAGATAGAGGGGCTATTGGGTATCCTCCAGGGTCAAGATTGTACTATTATATTGATACTCCTGGACCTATGCATTCAAGACCTAGTGTTGAAGATGTTGGGTTGGTGACAACATCCTTTGCTTCGATGAAGACCAGTTGTGAACAGGAGCCCAAGAATACATTTGCAGAAGATGGAAGGATGCCATTGGATTGAAGGGAGTTCTAAGAGAATGTTACTGAGGTATAGGTGACAAAAATAAATAAGAAAACACTATCAAATAATCATCTTATTTAAATGAACACATAAATGATTTATTGTCTTGTTTATCCCTCTTTCATTTTGAGAGAGAAAGGGGCCTGATAAGTGGGTGACACCATCACCTTGGTTAAGGATTCATATCGGGTTCACCATTTTTTGTTTCTGATGAAAATGTTAGAATGAAGATCAATTTTAGGGGGTTAAGTTTTGTGCAATCATTCATTTCAAGTTCACTATTTTCAAACGGTTTCCAATGGGTTTATTTTTGGAACCGAAAACACCCAACGACCTTCTTTCCAAACACATACACTCATTAGGTATTTTGGAAAACAATACTTAAGAAATCACATTGGTCAAGTCGATGGGAGGTCGGGATCATCAAAAAATTTTGAGGGAAATTTTTTCCTACTATGGGAATCTCTTATAGATTTAATATATGTTTGCGAATCCTTCATTAATTCCCAAGTATGATGTGGGTTTCCCATGAATTAATAATCAATTATTTGTAGAATTTAGAATCATATATATGTATATAGGGTTCTTTATCAATAGAGATATCTATATGTATCTAAGTTTCTACATCAATGGTATCCTTTTATGTAATTATTATAGATTCTTTGGTCATTATTACAATGATTCTGGTTTTCAGAGACACAGTGGGGTGCTTTGAAGTTTATCATCAGCTAGGGAGATGAGATTTGTTTTGATGTTGGGATCTGACCCATGGGTGGGATTCCTACATATACTTGTGAACAGAATCAGAACACAAGTAGTTCTATTCCACTTAATGAGACACATCATACCTTTTATGTTCACATGATAAGGACCAAACCGTTTAGTTTATCGTCATGCGACAATGATGTCTAGGCTAAAGGTGCCTTGTCAAATTTTGGTATGGGAATTATTCTGAAGTGTTCTAGGGAACCTGTAAGGGATATGGGTTCCCAAGTTGAATAAGACTATACTAGAGATGAATCCAAGATAGAATTAAGGTTGGTTTGGAGTGTTGGGTTTGGACCTTAGGGAGGCTTTCAACATATACCATTTTGACAGAAATTAAATCCCATGTAGTTCAATTGTGAGGAACCGCACCTATGGAGGCCCTCTAAAGGTTTGTCTTTTAGGGGATTCTAACCATTTGAGAGGATTAATTTGGGGATTACTCTTAAATAGGAATCCCTAATTAGGTTTGGGGCTATGAGAAGTTACTTGACTCATGGAGATTTGAAGGGTTTTTTAGGGATTACACCTGAGTGTTGCGATAATCCAATCTCCACACTAGTTCTTGTAAATTTCAATTTTTACTCCACGATGAGTCCTAGTAGTGAAACAGAGATAATGGATATGTCTCGAGTATCATATGCATCATCAGTGGGGATTCTGATGTTCTCTATTGTTTATACTAGACCATACATTGCACATTAAGCGGGAGTAGTAATTCAATACATGGAGAATCCAAGATGGGATAATTGTAGATGACAGTATCTTGAAATTCAAAACATAGAAGTGGAAAAATTATGTTTAAAGGCTAGTTATAAATATAAACTTAAAACAAAGTTCCATGTATTTATATTTATTTTTAGAAAAACTTGGGGTGTTACATTATCCCCACCTTCCAGAAATTGCGTCCTCGCAATTTAATTTACTTATTAAATAACTAAGGGTACTTTTCCCTCATAGAATTTTCTGACTCCCATGTTGCTTCTTCAACCATGTGGTTTCTCCACAAAACCTTTACCTAGTATATTACCTTATTCTGCAAAACATGTTCCCTTCGATCAAGAATCTGAACTAGTTTCTCTCCATAAGAAAGGTTCTTTTCCAGCTGAACTACTTCTGGGATCAAGACATGTGACGAATCTGGCACATACTTTCTCAACATTGAAACATGAAAAACATTGTGTTCCTATGATAAACTTGGAGGAAAGGCTACTTGGTATGAAGATAGTCCATTTTTTGGAGATGGCGTGTAGATATGAAATTTCATGATACCACTTCCGGTGGGATTTGTTGTCTGAGGATCATAGAGAAATGTAACGCTCCTTTTTCACCCCATCCTTTGATATGAACAATAGATGGGGCATCGGCGATCAACCGTCGTAATCTTTCCAACATGTTGAGGCATGTACATTGAAGGGCTCCTTACTATTTCTAGAACTTTTCATTTTGTGTAGCTGGGAGATCCACCAAGTCAATTTATAATTGCATCCCTTCCATTACCTTGATATGACTCTAGTACTCATCGTAGGGTAATACTTTCTCTCTCAAGTGATGAAGAGTTTTCCATATATTGAGGCATATTTCATGAAAAAAATATTTTTAAAATACCTACGGAATGCTATATTGAGGGGTGACTAATGGCCAAAACATGATTGGTATGTTGTCTTTAGCTAGCTGTATCATCAAGTTTAGCATGTCATCTTTTTCTTTTTCGAGATTCTCCTTAACTTTGTCCTACCAAAGCGGATGTCTTCCTACTACTTTATCATAAACAACAATATTGTTAGGGGATTACTCTATCATATTGGAAGGTAGGAGATACAAAGGGGGTTTATAGAATAAACATCTCTTTAGGATGTCTTCGAGTTGATAAATAATTTCACTTGTCAATGATAAGGCATCAGACATGACTAGTCTTGCTTTATCAAGTGCCTCATGGTAAGAGAGTTTTCTCATTACTACATATCAAAGGGGAGTGCCCTTCTAATGAAGTGAAACACTACTGGAGAGAGAACTTTCACAACAAATGACATCATTTGGAGGACTACCATGGTGGATTATAGTAAGGGAATAACTTATTTCTCATTGATCTTCTAGCCAGATAAAGGGCTATCATGACTCTCATTAAGAGATGATCTCTTGAGACCAATTAGATTATAGTCATGAATAAATTCTTCATGGTGATGTTTATAAGGACTAACTTCATAATTACTACTACTTCCCTCATAAGTTGGTAATGGGAGAGTAAGATCTTGAGTTGACATAGATAAGAATTAGAGGGATTCAATGAATCCTACATTAATTATAGTGGGATCATAGATCAGATATTAATTATATATTCATCTCTTGTGAGTCTTCTTTTCGGATTCCTTCTGGTTAGTGACTGGGGACACTTGTTGGGGGAAGTGGTTTTTAGATATGGAAGCTTTCTTGAATGAATCACGTGTTTCTGTTGGAATTTTCCAGTAGGCTTCTGGAATTTTGGTAGGGGTTTACTCCTACCTCAGAGTGGCCATTGGAATGGGATGATTACCTCATATTAGAACAAGTGTATGTTTCTAATTCGGTTGTTCATATATTATGGGGGAATTTTCCCCATGAAACTCCTAGATGGAAGAAAATATGTGTGTATACTTTGAGGTGACATGCTGATGATCCACTCCATTTGTGGAGATGAATCTATGTTTCCATCCCTCTAAAACTACTTTTTTCACTGTTATGATGCCGTGGTAGGTCTATAGGATGTGGGAAGGGATTTGTGTCTGCCCTTTCACTATTTTTAAGATATACTTGGTAACTTCAGCGGGTCGAACAAGGATATATGGCCATTCCACATTGGGATTAGGGGCATGTGATTACTCCTATCCTACCTTTACTGTTAGTGGATATTAAAAGTACTCATGTGTGGGGGCAGAAAGTTGAGTTTTTTACTATTTCTCGCTGGGACTTTCTGACTAATTTCTTCAGGTGCCTCCAAACATGGCTGATTGAAGGATTGATGTATGAAAAAATGTGTGTGTGTGCCTTCTTGTGGTTTTCCACCAAACCTGGATGGCAGGATTCTTTGAGCACCTCCAGGCGAGGCTTCTGGAAGGCTTGATGAATGTGGGAAGTGGTTTGTGCTTGCTCAAGGATTTTAGACAAATTTGATTAGTAGGATATCTGGGTGCGGGTGGGTTTTTGTCCATGCTCACTATGTGCCACTATATTTGGTTGGTAGGATTCTATGGGTGATGATAGATGATTCTATTTGATGGATTGATTAGTGCATGTAGGTGTATATTCCTACTCACCATGTGATACTGGATTTGAATGGTGGTCTTCCTTAGATACTTCTATGTGAGTCTACTGGCTAGATAAATTTGGGTAGGTGGGTGTATGTGTCCGCTCTCAGTTTTCCACCAAATTTTATTGGTGGGATTCTCTAGAGGGTACAAAGGTGTGTCCCTGCTACATGTTTTCCATTCACTTCCCCTGGTGGTCTGTCTTGCATTCTTGAATCTAAATGACCGGGGCTGGACTGTTGAGGATGACACCCTCATCATGTTGAGATTTCACTTCCACAGGACATTAGAGGAAACAAATGCTGATAGGATCCCCTTGGAAGGAACCCTATGTATTTGAGACGAGGTCGTCTATGGACTCTTGACATACCTCCCTAATATAATGGAGGGAATGGTTGTTACATTCTGGGGATAAGCTCCTGAAATGGTTGAAGATGGAGGTTGGTTCCATCTGCTTCTGGACCACCAACCATCACTGACTAGATGATTTATGGGGCTTTGTAAGATAGAGGGCCTGTTGGGTAGCCTCCAGGGACAAGATTGTACTATTATGTTGATACTCCTGGACCAATGCATTCAAGACACAATGTTGAAGATGTTGGGTTGGTGACAACATCCTTTTCTTCGATGAAGAACAGTTGTGAACAGGAGCCGGGGAATACATTTGCAGAAGCTGGAAGGATGCCATTGGATTGAAGGGAGTTCTAAGAGAATGTTCCTGAGTTATAGGTGACAAACATAAATAAAAAACACTATCAAATAATCATCTCATTTAAATGAACACATAAATGATTTATTGTCTTGTTTATCCCTCTTTCATTTTGAGAGAGAAAGGGGCCTGATAAGTGGGTGACACCATCATCTTGGTTAAGGATTCATATCGGGTTCACCATTTTTTTTCTGATGAAAATGTTAGCATGAAGATAAATTGTAGGGGGTTAAGTTTTGTGCAATAATTCATTTCAAGTTCACTATTTTCAAACGGTTTCCAATGGGTTTATTTGTGGAACCGAAAACACCCAACGACCTTCTTTCCAAAGACATACACTCATTAGGGATTTTGGAAAACAATACTTAAGAAATCACATTGGTCAAGATGATGGGAGGTCAGGATCATCAAAACATTTTAAGGGAAAATTTTTCCTACTCTGGGAATCTCTTATAGATTTAATATATGTTTGAGAATCCTTCATTAATTCCCAGGTATGATGTGGGTTTCCCTTGAATTAATAATCAATTATGTATAGAATTTAGAATCATATATATGTCTCTAAGGTTCTTTGTCAATGGAGATATCTATATGTATCTAAGTTTCTACATCAATGGTATCCTTTTATGTAATTATTTTATATTCTTTGGTCATTATTACAATGATTCTGGTTTTCAGCCACACAGTGGGGTGCTCTGAAGTGTATCATCATCTAGGGAGATGAGATTTGTTTTGATGTTGGGATCAGACCCATGGGTGGGATTCCTACATATCCTTTTGAATAGAATCAGAACCCAAGTAGTTCTATTCCACTTAATGGGAAACATCATACCTTTTATGGTCATGTGATAAAGACCAAAACGTTTAGTTTAGCGTCATGCGACAATGATGTCTAGGAGAAATGTGCCTTGTCAAATTTTGGTATGGGACTTATTCTGAAGTGTTCTAGGGAACCTGTAAGGGATATGGGTTCCCAAGTTTAATAAGACTATACTAGAGATGATTCCGAGATATAATTAAGGTTGGTTTGGAGTGTTGGGTTTGGACCTCAGAAAGGCTTTCAACATATACTATTTTGATAGAAATCAAATCCCATGTAGTTCAATTGTGAGGACCCGCACCTATGGAGGCCCTCTGAAGGTTTGTATTTTAGGGGATTTTAACCATTTGAGAGGATTAATTTGGGGATTACTCCTAAATAGGAATCCCTGAATGGGGCATTACCTTCACAAAATTTAACCATTTACCAAAATCACTTAGAAACTATTTTTTCAAAAACATCACCAAACATCATTTTTATACTAATGTGGCCAAATAGGCCTTACAAAATTTTCACAAAATAGTTCACTTAGTAAATAACAACACAAACCCACCTTTCCAACCAAACATACATTTCAAAACTCATTTGATCAATCTCGTGCACCATTTCAATTAGGAACACACTTGCAACAACCAAGAGGCATATACCATTAAGAACCTAATGTGAAAAACCAATTTAAAGATTTAAATCACCACTTTGAACTTCAAAAACGTATTTACAAAACCTAAATTGTGCCATGATAAATCAATAGTCATTTTAAAGATCCAACCATGCCATTTAGAGAAGAAACTTAGTGTTCACAACTTGAAAAAAATGTACCACACCTTAAAAATACACTTTTAAAATCACACGCACCTCTTGACATTTCCAAAACATGATTCACACCACTTGAATTATTTAACAAACTATTTAAAATTTTATAATTTTTTTTAAAGAGGAACACAAGGCTTTACACACAAAAAACCCATCCATAAACCTTTTTTATGAATAAACACACACCCACAACGTATCAAAATAGAATGCGCATCAATCTAATTAATCATTAAACACACCAAAAAAAATTATAAAACTTTTCACATAATTTTGAAACCACCTTATGTCATATAGTAAACCATGGAACCACTTTTCAAAGAGAGGAGAGAAGGTAAGAGTTTTTTTTGGAAAACCAAGGTTGGGGAAAAGAACCACTCAAAATGATGTCCTCATTTTAAGGACCATCCATGGGTGAACTTCGTGCATCCATGGATGTTCCCGCATATAATGGAAAAATAAGAGGTCTTCCCAACCATTTTTCTTAAGAAACCACACACACATACTATAAGGACCCAGCCTTATTACATTACATAGTCTTGAATTTAGTTAAGAAATCACTTCATTTTTATATTGAAGATATTTTCAAGTTTATAACTTTATAGAATTGGGACAATACATTCATAAAATTTCACATTATTACATAGTGGATACCATAAAAATAGTACTCATTCCTTCCAAAATTTAAAACTTTCCAAATAAAACATGATTTCTCTAATAGATCATAAAACATTTAAATTGGATTCCTTCACTTTATTACACATCCTTATAACATATGAAAATCATTTAAAAACTTGGGATGAGCACAAAAATCTCAGTAAGGGATATAAAAGAAACACATTAGTCCAAGAATACTTGTAACATATGAAATCATTTTCAAAAGACATACTTATCACCTGTATATATATAATTAATTTGTGAAACATGAGATTTTCACAATATATAAGAACATAAGTAAAATCATAAAGGAATCTTGGGACATTAATTATATAATTTTGTAACCCTCTCAGCTACCTTATAATTTGTAACCCTTACGGCTACCTTACTATTTGTGTAACCATCACAGTTACAGTTGGAGTAACCATACGACCGACCTCCAACTTACACATAACCAATGCATTGGAGGGAAATATAGGTCCCACCCTTCATCATAAAAAATTCCCAAGATCCAAAATATAATCATACAACATGAATATTATCATAAAAAAAAGCTTTTGAATTTTTTAAAACAAAATTTTAAAAGAGGATTTTAAAAGAAAAGTCCCTTATAAATATCATATAATTGAAGTGATACTTAATAGAGTGGATGGAATATGTATATACTCTACAAATATACATAATTAAACATATTATAATCATAATTAATCACCCAAACAATTTAAATACCACATAAATAAAGAAGAATAAGGGTAACCCAAAGGATGGAAACCAGGTTAAGAATTCCCTTACCTCAGGCTTGTGTTACTTCAATCTTGTTTAAAAATCCTGTATAATGGTTAAAATAGTGTTATTAGTATTTTACAAGAACATTTTCATGTTTATAACATATTATTTAATCATTTAATAACATAATTTTACCCTTTAATTATTATTATTTTGCTCCTTGCACTGTTTTTGGGTGAGTTCATTACATGATTTCCAAGATTGGTTCCTGATTGATGTTCTTGTTGATTGGAAGTGAAACTCCAGAATTGGAATGTAGTAGTATTTAAATATTTCAAATAACATAAATTATACCATTTATCATTTTGAATTCTTAAATGAGGATGATTCATAAGTTAAAACATCAATGATGTTCGTTTAGATCATTTTCATGGTTCTTTGATAATAACGACCTCATTTTGTTTTATAAATTAAAACCATGTGTACAAAATAATTCCAAAATCATGGATGAGACATAATACATATATTATAACCTGGTTAAACCATAAAAATGGTTTCATGACCAGACTTGAATGATTTAAAGAAAAATTAAATCACATCGTCCACGATGTCAGTAATTTGACATATCATGTACAATGTTTTTAATTCCTTAAATAAGTGGGAGAGGAGAAAAATAATGATGATGGATTTTATATGAGCATTATAAAACACATAATATACAATATTATTTAGCTTTCATGCCTCTTGGTTAAGAGGATGTGAATAAAGAAGAAGAAAATAAAGGAATCTTGAAATAAAAGAAAACTTGAGAAACTTCTCATGAAAATTTGATAGCCTAACGACGTCTCTTAAAATTTCATAAAAAATAGTTTGATAAGAGAAAGGGAATATCTCATCACTCGTAAATAATATGGATAGTAAGTGGGGATATGAAATGAAATATCCCAACATAATCCAAAGGGAAAGGAAGAGAATAACATAAAATGAAAGAAAAGGAAAAAAAATAAAAGAGGATGTTTACCTCTTGATCTCTTCTCCTTGAGATCCTTATTAAGGGATTTTGTTTTGGTATTTTGGTGATACCATAGGTTCTAGGACATGGGGAAGAGCCTTGGGAGGAGTATTGGGAAGAACGTAGTCATGGATCAAGGCTTGAGAGGTGTGGGAGGGGAGTGAGGGTGATATTTATAGTGGAGGTGAGGGGATATTTTTCATTATTTTAATCATTATTATAATATTTTTCCCAAGATTAAGAATAGTCTTACTTTATGTGACCTCAAAGAGTAATAATGGAATGTGAGTTCGAACCAAGTGGCCTTAAATCACTTATGATGTCATAAATAGTGTATTTTACTGATAATTTGATTATACGATATTTTATTCTATTTCACTATTCATAAAAAATTCAAGAATTTCAGAAAAATCCCAAAAATTTACCCTAACCATTTTTTGACGTGTAGATTTTAAAAATGAAGTCTATTTTTTGAAAATAATTTTCTAAATATTATTAATTTAATTTTTAAATAAAAGCATACATAATTTAACAAATCTAATTCTATAACTACTTCTATATCACAATGAAAAATTAACCAAGATGTTATTATCTTAAAGCCTTAAGAAAATAAAATAATAAAAGAATTTACTATTCATTAGGTCATATTACTATTTATAAGGGTATGTTACTATTCACAAAAAAACAAGTTGGTTTCATAAGTCTCCAAATAACTTACTAAACACAATTGTAGATGACAATATCTTTAAATTCAAAACATAGAAGTGGAAAAATTATGTTTAAAGGCTAGTTATAAATATAAACTTAAAAAAAAGTTCCATGCATTTCTATTTATTTTTAGAAAAACTTGGGGTGTTACATTATCCCCACCTTCTGGAAATTGTGTCCTCACAATTTTATTTACTTATTAAATAACTGAGGGTACTTTTCCCTCATAGCATGTTCAGACTCCCATGTTGCTTCTTTAACTATGTGGTTTCTCCAAAAAACCTTTACCTGGTAGATTACCTTATTCCACAAAACTTGTTCCCTTCGATCAAGAATCTGAACTGGTTTCTCTTCATAAGAAAGTTTCTTTTCCAACTAAACTACTTCTGGGCTCAAGACATGTGATGAATCTGGCACATAGTTTCTCAATGTTGAAACATGAAAAACATTGTGTACCTGAGACAAACTTGGAGGAAAATCTACTTGGTATGAACATAATCCATTTGTTGGAGATGGAGCGGAGATATGAAATTTCATGATACCACTTCCGGTGGGCTTTTTTGTCCGAGGAACATAGAGAAATGTAATGCTCCATATTCACCCCATCCTTTGACATGAACAATAAATGGGGCATCGATGATCAACTGTCGTAATGTTTCTAACATTTTGAGGCATGAAGATTGAAGGGATCCTTAATATTTCTAGAACTTGGCATTTTGTGTAGCCAGGAGATCCACCAAGTCAATTTATAATTGCATCCCTTTAATTACCTTGATATGACTCTAGTAATCATCGTAGGGTAATACTTTCTCTCTCAAGCGATGAAGTGTTTTCCATATATTGAGGCAGATTTCATGCAAAAAATATTTTGAAAATACCTATGGAATGCTATATTGAGGGGTTACTAGTAGACAAAAAATGATTGTTATGTTGTCTTTAGCTAGTTGTATCATTAATTTTAGCATGTCCTCTTTTTCTTTTTCCAGATGCTCCTTAACTTTGTCCTACCAAAGCGGATTTTTTCCTGTTACTTTATCATAAACAACAATATTGTTAGGGGATTCCTCTATCATATTGGAAGGTAGGTGATACAAAGGGGGTTTATAGAATAAACATCTCTTTAGGATGTCTTCCGATTGAAAAATAATTTCACTTGTCAATGATAAGGCATCACACTTGACTGGTCTTGCTTTATCAAGTGCCTCATGGTAAGAGAGTTTTCTCATTTCTACATTTCCAAGGGGAGTACCCTTACGATGAAGTGAAACACTAGTATAGAGAGAACTTTCACAACAAATGACATCATGGGGAGGACTACCATGGTGTATTATTGTAAGGGAATAAACTATTTGTCTTTGATCTTCTAGCCAGATAAAGGGCTCTCATGACTCTCATTAAGAGATGATCTCTTGAGACCAATTAGATTATAGTCATGAATAAATACTTCATGGTGAAGTTTCTAAGGACTACCTTCAGAATTACTACTACTTCCCTCATAAGTTGGTAATGGGAGAGTACAATCTTGGGTTGACATAGATAAGAATTAAAGGGATTCAATAAATCCTACATTAATTATAGCGGGATCATAGATTAGATATTAATTATATATTCGTCTCTCGTGAGGATTCTTTTTGGATTCCTTCTTGTGAGTGACTAGGGACACTTGTTGGGGGAAGTGGTTTTTAGAAATGGAAGCTTTCTCGAATGAATCACGTGTTGGTGTTGGAATTTTCCAACACGCTTCTGGAATTTTGGTAGGGGTTTTCTCCTACCTCAGAGTGGCCATTGGAATGGGATGATTACCTCATATTATAACAAGTGTATGTTTCTGATTTGATTGTTCATATATTATGGGGGAATTTCCCCCATGACCCTCCTAGATGGGAGAAAATATGTGTGTATACTTTGAGGTGACATGCTGATGATCCACTCCATTTGTGGAGATGAATATATGTGTCCATCCCTCTGAAACTACTTTTTTCACTGTTGTGATGCCCTGATAGGTCTATAGAATGTGGGAAGGGATTTGTGTCTACCTTTTCACTATTGTCAGGATATAATTGGTAACTTCAGTGGCTCGAACAAGGATATATGGCCATTCCACATTTGGATTAGGGGCATGTGAGTACTCATATCCTACCATTTCTTTCAGTGGATACTAAAAGTACTCATGTGTGGGGGCAGAAAGTTGAGTTTTCTACTATTTGTCGCGGGGTCTTTCTGACTAATTTCTTCAGGTGCCTCCAAACATGGCTTCTCAAAGGCTTGATGAATGAAAAAATGTGTGTGTGTTCCTGCTTGCGGTTTTCCACCAAACCTAAATGGCAGGCTTCTTTGAGAACCTCCAGGAGAGCCTTCTGGAAGGCTTGATGAATGTGGGAAGGGGTTTGTGCTTGCTCAAGGATTTTAGTCGAATTCGATTGGTAGGATATCTGGGTGCAGGTGGGTGTTTGTCAATGCTCACTGTGTGCCATGATATTTGGTTGTTAGGATTCTATGGGTGATGATATATGATTCTATTTGATGGATTGATTAGTGTTTGCAGGTGTATATTCCTACTCACCATGTTCTACTGTATTTGAATGGCGGTCTTCCTTAGATACTGCCAGGTGAGTCTGCTGGCTAGATAAATTAGGGTAGGTGGGTGTATGTTTTCACTCTTAGTTTTCCAAAAAATTTTATTGGTGGGATTATATAGAGGGTAAAAAGGTGTGGCCCTACTACATGTTTTCCATTCACTTCCCTCAGTGGTCTGTCTTGCATTCTTGGATCTAAGTGACCAGGGCCAGACTGTCGAGGATGACACCCTCATCATGTTGAGGTTTCACTTCCACAGGACATTAGAGGAAACAAATGCTGACAGGATCCCCTTGGAAGTAACCCTATGTATTCGAGAAGAGGTCATCTATGACCTCTTGATATACCTCCGTAATATAATGGAGGGAATGGTTGTTACATTCTGGGGATAAGCTCCTGAAATGGTTGAAGTTGGAAGTTGGTGCCATCTGCTTCTGGACCACCAGCCATCACTGACTAGATGATTTATGGGGCTTTGTAAGATAGATGGCCTATTGGGTAGCTTCCAGGGTCAAGATTGTACTATTATGTTGATACTCCTGGACCAATGCATTCGAGACCCAATGTTGAAGATGTTGGGTTGGTGACAACATCCTCTGCTTCGATGAAGACCAATTGCGAACAGGATCTAGGGCATATATTTGTAGAATCTAGAAGGATTCCATTGGATTGATGGGAGTTCTAAGAGAATGTTCATGAGGTATAGGTGACAAATATAAATAAGAAAACACTATCAAATAATCATCTCATTTAAATGAAAACATAAATGATTTATTGTCTTGTTTATACCTCTTTCATTTTGAGAGAGAAAGGGGAATGATAAGTTGGTGACACCATCATCTTGGTTAAGGATTCATATTAGGTTCACCATTTTTTTTCTGATGAAAATGTTAGAATGAAGATCAATTTTAGGGTGTTAAGTTTTGTGCAATCATTAATTTCAAGTTCACTATTTTCAAATGGTTTCCAATGGGTTTATTTGTGGAACCGAAAACACCCAATGACCTTCTTTCCAAATACATACACTCATTAGGGATTTTGGAAAACAATAATTAAGAAATCACATTGGTCAAGATGATGGGAGGTCGGGATCATCAAAAAATTTTGAGGGAAATTTTTTCCTACTATGGGAATATCTTATAGATTTAATATATGTTTGCAAATCCTTCATTAATTCCCAATTATGATGTGGGTTTCCCTTGAATTAATAATCAATTATGTGTAGAATTTAGAATCATATATATGTATCTAAGGTTCTTTATCAATGTAGATATCTATATATATCTAAGTTTCTCCATCAATGGTATCCTTTTATGTAATGATTATAGATTCTTTGGTCATTATTACAACGATTCTAGTTTTCATCCACACAGTGGGGTGCTCTGAAGTGTATCATTATCTAGGGAGATGAGATTTGTTTTGATGTTGGGATCAGACCCATGGGTGGGATTACTACATATCCTTGTGAACAGAATCTGAACCCAAGTAGTTATATTCCACCTAATGGGACACATCATATCTTTTATGGTCATGTGATAAGGACCAAACTATTTAGTTTAGCATCATGAGTCAATGATGTCTAGGCAAAAGGTTCCTTGTCAAATTTTGGTATGAGACTTATTCTGAAGTGTTCTAGGGAACCTGTAATGGATATGGTTTCCCAAGTTGAATAAGACTATACTAGAGATGTATCCGAGATATAATTAAGGTTGGTTTGGAGTGTTGGGTTTGGACCTCAGGGAGGCTTTCAACATATACCATTTTAATAGAAATCAAGTCCCATGTAGTTCAATTGTGAGTAACCGCACCTATGGAGGCCCTATGAAGGTTTCTCTTTTAGGGGATTCTAACCATTTGAGAGGATTAATTTGGGGATTACTCCTAAATAGAAATCCCTAATTGGGTTTGGGGATATGAGAAGTGACTTGACTCATGGAGATTTGAGGGGTTTTTTGGGGATTACACCTAAGTGTTGGAACTGTAAATGATTTTCCCACCAGTGCAGCGATAATCACAAGATAAAATAAATGAACACCCAAATGGAAGGGGTAAAAAACCATATACAAATGGATCACTATGGGTAAAAAGTGGGTACACACTCCCTCACTATGACAAGGAGAAAACTCTCATAAATATGTCTCTTTAATTAGTGGGAAAATCACCTCACAAATACCACTCAAAGTAAGGAAGGAAAAATTATGAGAAGACTAATCTTATAAGATATCCTAGGGGAATTAATTGAATTTTATAGTAAATCCTACCCTTTACTGATCCTCTCCACTGGAAGTTTGGTGGATCTGACCACCAACCTAACACCTTCCATGCCTTCCCCCTTTGACAAATTGGGGAGGGGGAGACACCAGCCATGGAGAAAAAATCTACTAACACATCTCCCACTTGGAGATTTTATTGAGAAGCAATCACATCTCCACACATCCTTTATATCTTCCAAATCATGCTACTAAATTCTCTGCAAGGACGATTGAGGATATGTAGTATATGAACTTATCAGAGTCAACTTCCTTCATCAGGAAATTTACTAGATCTTTAGTGTTATTTTTTTCATTTCCACACATCCTTACTCCACCGCATATCAGAAAAAGTGATAAAATACCCCAATGTTATTCATCCTATAATGAAAGGATGGATTCCTTGTAATGTGCAAGGTTCTCTGGATATCACAAAATAATGGAATCTACTTCTGTCTATGCTTGACATACTCTAATAATTTTTTCATCCACATCACCTCTTTTCAAACCCGTGTAGCTTACAAGTACTGTGCCTCCATCATGGATAAATCCAAAACTAACTGCAACTTTGAAATCTAGCTCACAACTCCTCCTTCAATAGTAAACACATAACTAGTAGTAGATTTCCTCTGGTCAAAATCCCCTAAAAAAATATGAATCAACATATCCTTTGATAGTTAAATCCAATCATCCATAACATAATACAACATTTGAGGTTTTATTGATGTATCTCTGGATCCTCTTTACTGTGATCCAATTATCCCATCTTGTATTCTCCATGTATCAAATTACTACTCCCACTTGATTTGCAATGTATGGTCTAGTATAAACCATAGAGAACATCAGACTCCCCACTGATGATGCATACGATACTTGATACATATAAATTATCTCTGTTTCACTACTATGACTCATCGTGGAGTATAAATTGAAATTAACAAGCACCAGTCATGCATGATATCTTTCTATCTGGTACTTTTCATCCCGCTTGATCTTAAAGACCCATATTTTTTTGATATCCTTCCTTCCACGAGGTAATGGAAAAGATCCAAAATCTTGTTCTTGTACAGGGATTAAAGTTCTTACTACATTTCTACCATCCATGAGGATACATCTAGACTTTGGATCTCCTCTAAAAAATAAGATGGATCTCCATACTCCGCCAACAATAAGCACACAATATTTCTCTTAGTCACATATTATGAGTGCTATATTGGTGATATTTTCTCCCGATTTGACCATCGTGGTCCAGAATCAACTGGTAATTTATCTTCATGATATGGTAATGTCTTATAGAAAACTGGTTCTTCCTTTTATTTTCCCTCTACTTAGATTTTTTAGTTTCTATATTATCCTTCTCCATGTCTCGATAAATTTTCATTTTCACCCTGTCTCCTGAAAAAATGACATCTCTATTGATGATAAGTTTGCGGAAAGTGGATCCCATAAATGATACCCCATCACACCATCAACGTAACCTAATAAGATACATTTCCTATATCTCGAATCCAACTTCGATCTTTTTTAGTCATTAAACAATTCATATACAAGACTTCCAAAAGTATATAATTGAGAATAGTCACTAGGTTTACCATTACACATCTCATTCAATGAATTCAAATCAATCACCATTAAAGGAGATCAATTGATCACATAAAAGGACATATTCACTCCTTCTACCCAAAATGTTTGGGCAATTCCTACAGTCTTCAACATCACCCTTTTTCTATCCAACAAGGTTCTATTCATTCAATTTTCCACTCCATTCTACTGGGGAGTGTACTCCATTGAAAACTATCTCTTGATTCCTTCCTACTAACAAAAAGTATCAAAATCCTCAGTTTTATATTATCCACCATTTTCAGTCCTGAAACACTTGATCTTCTTTCCAAATTCAATCTCCTTTTGTGATTTTAATGTTCTGAAGACTTTAAAAACATATTCCATCCTCTTGATTGGGTACACCCAACATATCCTGTAATAATCATCAATGAAGGATAAAAAACACCTTACTCCTCCTAGGGAAATAACCAGTTCTTACCAAACATCTAAATGGATCAACACTAAGATCTTCCGAATTCTTGCTATTGACAACCTAAACTTTAACATGTATTTATTGTTCAAAACACAATTCTCAAAAAATAGTAAGGATACCTTTGTAATACTTGGAAACAAATTCTAATCTGAGATAATCTTCAATCCTCATTCTAACATATGGATAAGCTTCTGATTCCATAACATCATCAATAATTCTGTCGAGGTAGTTGATGTGACAACTATATATGCCTCTATTCCGAATCTTTTCGAAATGCCCAACAGCTCCGTATCCAACGGTACGTAGACCTGCTTTCCAAAGGCAGGCGTTCGCTGGGAGATTTTCCCAGCGACGCTTAAGAACTCACATTGGTCGAGAGGATGGGAAGTCGGGATCATCACACCCTTTTTTGGGGGAAATTATTTCCTGTTCCGGGACTCTCTTATATATTTAAGACATGTTCATATGTTTTCGAATCTTTGGTTTATACCCAAGAATAGTATCCACAGATTACTCTTGGTTGGAAATGGCTAGCTGAACACAGGGATTCATAATCATCTAGGCCCAAGGTTTACCATCCCTCATTGGATTAATGACTACAAGGAGTTTGGACTCATTGGGACGATGCTGGTTTAAAGCCTCAAAACTGGGTGCTCTGGAGTTTATTGTCATCCATGGGGGACAGATGGCGACTTGAGCATTTGGACCGAACCTGGGGTATAGGATTCCTACATATCCTCGTAAGAGGAATCAGTATCCACGTATTTCAGGTGGGGTGTCAGAGGACCGACGTGAATGTGGACCTGGGGGGTCCGATAGTGATTGGGATTGAAGCTCATGGAGGCTTCCTATGTATCCCCATGGCAGGGAATCAAAGTCCACATAGTTCGGATGGGGTGTTGGAAGGAAGACGTGAATGTGGACCCGGGGGGTCCGATGGTGATTGGGGTTGAACTTCATGGAGGCTTCTTACGTATCCCCATGGTAGGGACTCAAAGTCCATGTAGTTTGGATGGTGGTCCTTGGGGATTACACTTTGAGGTGGCCCATGAGAGGGTGTCATGGTCTATACTTACTCTAAGCCCACGTGAGTCATGCTTGGTGTGAGAAACAAGAGACAACAGAGACCAGATGATCATGTCACGAAAGGTGCATCCATGGGAGGTGCGATGGGGCTTACACGTGGGGCGGCCCAGAAAATCGAGGCTTACTCTGAGATGGATTCCCGTGGTGATGAAGCCCAAAGGGAGAGGGACTCGACACCGAAGAAGAAAGGAGAAGCACCCTTCTACATCCTTCCCTTCCTTGGCCATGGCCGTGGGGAAGTACGGAGGTGCATGGGTGCTTCCTTCTGATGGGTAGTCCGCCACTCCTAGGGGAGGGGAGAAGTTCCCCAATCCTAACAAGTGGAGGGACAGAAAGGGGACTCCCGGGCTTGGAATCTGCACTACCGTGGGTATGTGGACCCAAGAGTGACTCGGGAACCCACTCAAGGGTCGGGGAAACCCCTTCGCCCTTGCCTACCGTGGGTATGTGAACTCAAAACGGCACGCTGATGTGCCTAATGGTTACATCACATGGGTCCGGTGGCTCTGGTGGAGGCCTCGGCTCGGGGCCGATGAATGGGCCAATGAGGGGGTTGTGAAGGATCATTCCAGATTGGAAGAATTTTATTTGGCTCGGGGAATGGGAACTCTGAAGGATTTGGTGGGCCACACGGGTGTATGAGGGGTGGCGCCCTTCGCGTAGGGAGGTTCTACATGGCTGGAGAGGCCATCCGCGAACCAGGGTGGTACGCGGACTGATGGGTATCCCACGAACCAGGGTGGTTCGCGGCTTCAAGTTCGGCCCATGTACTAGGTTGGTACGCGGAGGGGTCCATGCGAGCAGCGACGACTGAGGGTGACGCCGGTCAGAGGTTCATCATTCGAGGCTTCGCCCGCATAGGAGGGTGCTATTCGGTGTGACAGATTGGAAAAGGGGCATAAAATCCCTGGTCCGTGGGGAGTGCATCCACAGAGGGGCTATGGTTTGCGGTATTCTTTTCTTTGTTATTTTAATTTCGCGGTTCACCAAGTTGTTATGCGTTTTTGTTTCCTTATTAATTCATTTCCATATTCATACCTCTTCTGGTTCGCGAACTAGAACTTCCCTGTTTGCGAAATCCTAAGCTCCTTCCTTCGAAATCCTTCCACCCGAATCTGATCGCTCTTTCATCTTCCCCTCTGTCTCCTTTTATAGAGTGGGGAAAGAGATGTATTTGTGGTCATGCGACACCTTTTGTGGAGGACCATGACCGAAAACCCGGTTTACGGATGACTTGGTCAATCCAAAACTCATGGGGGGCATTGAACGCACCTCCCTCGCGAACCAAACTAACTCAAGGAGTGCTTCACGGCCGCGCAAGGTTCCGCCTCCATTCCGCGAATGACAGAGGATGCGGATTGGGCCGGTTGACGCGGTTCGCAGGTGGAGCGGTTTGTGATGGTGGACCAGGTTGGCGCCCATCCTTCTTCGTGCCCACAGAGGATCCTCACCTCTGTTCCGCGAACGATAGCGGTCCGCAGAGGGGGAACTTCGCAGAACCGGCCGCGTACCATTATCATTGGACCGGTCTGTGGACCAGTTCGTCTTGTGCCATCCTTTGAGTATTATCCACACTTTTCCTCAATTATTTGGGGGGAAATTGGGTAGAATCTCCCTTAGATTAAAGGGGATTATCATTATACTTTCAAATTTTTTAGGACCCTATAAATGCCCCCCATCGGAATGGGGTCCAATCGGAACGAAGAGGAGGCCATTCCGATGTAGAGTGGTCCTGAAGGTTGGATGGTTTGCAGTAGGGGAGTGGACCCGGTAGGGGACCATGCCTATAAATACAGGGGCCCTTCCTTTTTCTTTTACCATATTCTTTGCAAAACCAGATGTCTCTTTTTTTGTCTCCGCGTGCTCGTTCCTTCACGAAACGCCTCATCCGCGAACCAGCTGCTACTTCCGCAAACCATTCCTCGTTCGCGCCCGACTTCACCCGCGGACCAATCTCCCAGCCATGAACTAACACTTTTAATTAATTAAAAAGTAAGTCATGATGGGCCGCGTAGGAATTTGCTCCGCGGTTTTGATGGTCCGTGGATTGAAATCTTCCAGACTTTGAAAATTTCTTAAGACTTCCGAACCTAACTATTTAAATCCGAGATTAAGATTCCGCAGAGCAACCTGGTTTGCAGTTTTCTGGCCAACACTCCACGGGCTAGAGTACCATGAACCTCTTCCACTTAGGGTTGGTTTGCGAGATGCAGTCATCGCAAACCAAATTTTGAGGCCTGCTCGTGGACCTCGTCATGAAGGCTTCTTTACTCCTTTTCCATATGCTTGGTATTTTCGTCCAGATTTTATTATTCCGGACTAACCATTTGCCTGGTTTTTATAATGCAGGGAGAGAATATGGTTCCTCCTCGCCCTGTACCCAGGCCTGATGCCGAGCCTCTTCCGATTCGTTCGGGGAGACGACTAGCTATGGTCCGTAGAGATGAGGGTATCAAAGAGGACTCTAGCCGACCCATCATTCCTGATGATGGAGTTTTGAAGGAATTTCTCTCTCCTGACCTTCTAGGATACCCGCTATCGAGCCATATCCCACTTTATGGTTTCGACCTTCAGGATGACGTCCTTATTCCCCCTGTCTTCTCAGGTCTCCCATCCCCTTGTTTGAAAATTTTTCCAGAGTGCCCTCAGGCGAACCTCACCCATTCGGGAGAGATTATCTCTGACTCTGACCCGAATGACGCTTTTGTTGTGAGGGGCTCCGCTTGGACCCAAAGTGATCATCACACTCAATGATTCTCTCAAGAGTTTGTTCTTGAGAGTTACCCTTCCTTGGTCAACCTTACTCGAGTGGACCCTAACACTGGGTGGATTTTCAGGTGGGATATTCGTTCTGGCGGGATTTTCTCAGATGACTGGGCCTGGGCCTTCTAGGTTCACTATCATTGCTAGGAATTTCCCGAGTTGCTGGAAGTGGTAGGTCTGTACTCCGCGGTGTGGAATTCCCAGTTTTTTGTTTACTCGCCATCCTAAATCCTGCCTGACTTCCTCGGCCACTGGTGTTCGAGCACTAACACTTTCCACCTTGACCATAGTGAATTTGGTATTAGCTTATGGGACATCTACCAACTGGGAGGGCTTCTTATTATTGGTGAGATGTATGATGAGTTTATGACCACTCTCGATGCATGGGACGATGTCGAACGGGTGCCTTTGTTGGCGAGGGACTTGCTGGTTATGGTGGAGCGTTCGCTGGGCCAACCCTTACGCGATCGTTCTATTATTCCCTATAGCACCTGGATAGGGTTATTTCTGGAGGCCACCGACTCTGTGCTGAAGATCAAGCGTCCCAACAATCACCCTTCTCGACAATCACGAACTGCCCCAGGTTCCTACTGGGCGGTTCTGGAGGCAGACGACTACTTTTCATGGGGTTACTAGGTGCACCTCGGTGTGCCGCCTATGCTCAAGTTGGCAGGTCTTTTCGCCATGTTTTTGAGCGGGTGGCTATTCCCATATCGGGATATTAATCCAGGCGTCAGGGCCGACACATTAATGATCGCAGCTGAGCTAGTGGGAGGCCGCCCGGTGAATCTGGCTGTGCCCACTCTGGCTCGTATTTATGAATTACTGATCCACATGCTGGAAGGCGGGCCACCCTATCGTCTGAGTGGACCATTTCAATTTTTATATGGATGGGTAGCGGATCATTTCCGTTTTTATGAGTATCTTCATGACACAGTCGTTCCACTCTATACTCTTTGGCCTACCCTGCTTAACATAGCCGGTGTTCATCTGAAGACCCTCAGCTCTGATGAAGTTGTCGAGATTCTGAGTGACTTTTCCTAGTTTGTTTTCACTCCCTACCCCACTCCTTCCAGTGTCATGGGTGACGACCGCAGGGGGAGCCTAGACGAGAGTTCTTACATGATCTCGCTGCAGGATGGGTTTTTATCGACGCAGATTTATGGGGTTTCTTTGTGAGAGTTTAATGCCCCATATCATTTTTCTCGATAGTTCGGGTGTGCTCAACTAAAGGTTTCCCTTCCACACCTGCGGGCCCGAGGACTGCATCCGTCCATTCTCCATCAGTGGTGGTTGATGTTGATGCAGGAGGGATCTGGCATACGTATTCCCTTGCCTGACACAGGGGAATTTGTGAGCTTGTCCTTGGAGTATGCGAGACTGTGGGTGAAGAATTACCCAGATGGAATACTGGGGAAGGCTGTCCAAAAATTTCCCAAATCAGGGGTTATCGCAAATGTTGTTCCTACCATACCTTCTTCATCGGCTTCAAGGGAAGACTGGTTGATGGCTCGCAGGTCGAAGCAGCTCAGGGGGTCTTCCTCTTCTAACCCCTCTGCAGCCGAAGTTCAAACAGATCCAACTCCTTTGGATGTAGATGAGGAGGATCCCATGACTTCGGGTTCCTACGATGTAATCCCCGAAGCTCCTCTGGTCAATACTGGACTTACCAACTCGACTCCTAAGCCTGAACCAGTATTAGAAACTTTTAGCCCTCCAGTTTTGGAACCGTCTTCCAGTGCGCACATGCCTGTGCTGACCGCAATGCCAGATTTCATTCTCGTGTTGTCCAACGAGGATACCAAAGATCCTCGTATCATTGCGGACCACCGGGCATTGCGAAGGTGGGCATGTCCCCAGATCTATGAGATTTTTTTCGAAACTCCTCTAGCTGCGATGGTGAAAAAAATCGAAGCCCTTCGACAACTCTTCTTGGGTTTGGGGTTAGGTGGATTTGACTATCAACCAATTCATCGTCTCGCTTACTAGGTCATCATTGCCCACGAGGGGGTTTCTGCTGGTGAACACAAGCTTGCTCATCTTGCTACCTCTCATTACGGGACCCGAGATTTTGAGAAAGCTACGAAGAGGCTCCATCAGCTGACAGCGTTATAGGTAAGCTCTCAAGATCAGGCGACTTCCCTATCTACCGAGCTACATGAATTTGAAGCTCGGGAGGCAGTGCTGAGGAATCAGTTTTCATCTTTGACTGGAAGCCTCGAAGTTACCAGGAAAGAGATCGACAGTCTCCAAATGACGGTGAGTCATGCGCGTTCGGCGGCCGAAGTCGAGGCCAGGGAGAAGGCCGCGTTGGATAAAGCCTGCAATAATCTTCACCATACGGTTGCCGATCTGATGGAGAGGGCGAGCCAAGCCCCTTTGTGATTGTTGAGGCTACTTCTGTATACTCTATTTGACCTCCTTTGTTGCTAAAAAGGAGAGACTACGGCTTGTGGTTGTCCTCCCTCTTTGTCTAAATGGAATATAATTTGTTGATCTTTCTCTACTGTAAAATTTTCTTGTCACTAGAGTGTCTATGGTATAATCAATAACTCACTGAATCAAAATTAATTATGATTCATGAAAATGATACAAGTAGAAATGAGCTCTAAATTTTTCCTAGGCCATGGGGTCCAACGAGCATAGTCTGACTATTGCTAGGGTTTTGCGGGAAACCCCACAGACTTTCTGTCTTTTCTGTTAATACCCTATTTTTTCCTGGGCCCATTTGTTGTGGACCCAGCGATTATGGCCCGAATTTTTCTTAGGTCTCCCTTTTCGGGTTTTCGGCCTAACAGGATTTGTGCCTCTTTTTTGTGAGCGGTTTAAAGTCCCGCTGATAAGACTATCATTACTAATGTTTTAGGTCAAACAACTTTGACCAAATATGGTGGGGCAAGAGCCCCAATGAGTTTTGGTTGATTAAAATATGTCTTGATATCCTTCAGACGCATGTGGGGGGAGCATGTTTAGATTTGAACGACATGCATGACATGTCTCAAGGCATGGGAGCCGTATCAGTGTGTAGTGGTAGGAAGAGCATAGCCTAAGGAAATATTTCCTTTGGTAGATGGGCCATGGGTGATCAATATTGAGAGCCGCTGAGGGCATGATATGCATAGTTGTGTAAATGTGTCCTTAAGTCAATGACTCTCCATTTCTGATGGCCATAGGACTTCATGGAATTCCGGCTTATGGAAACCACCATGGGTGGATAGAGAATTATGAAAACCACCGTGGGTGGCTCGGAAAGGGTATGTGACGTCTGAAAGGGTTTGGGAACATCTGTATCAATCGGGAGTGTGGAAGAAAGGTCCCTGTCCTACGCATTTATCTAGCGTAAAGGATGGTTGGAGCTTGGTGCAGTTTAAAGTCATGTATCTGGGACATTATCTAGAATGGAATGACGTCTCCTGGTTCTCGGTAATCTCATCAGAGATGTTCCACCATATTCAGGTAGGGTCGTGAAAGAGGCTGGTAAACTGTAGCTCAGAGGGTTTCCGAATTCCGGGATGGACATGGGGGCTCAGGGGTCAAGAGGTGTACAGAGAGAAGCATTGCCTAAGGAAATGTTTCCTTTGGTAGAAGGTCCAGGGGTGATAAATATGCAGAGCCGCTGGGGGAATGGTATGCATAGTCATGCAAAGGTGTCCTTAGGTCAATGATTGCATCCTCCCGATAGCTGAGCAACTTCAGGGAAGTCAAGATCCGGGACCACCAGGGGTGGTTTATGAGAGTTTGGATTTTTTATGAGTACAAAGTATGGTTTATGAGGAGAGGGTTCCTGGATACAGGAGAAAAATCTAAGATAAATTTCCCGAGAATGGGTGAAGTCATCCCTTCTCACGCTGGTGTGAGACGGTGGTTTGTGCAGGTCTGACCCGTGCACTGAGGGACAGAGAAAAGCCTCCCTTCCTTACTGAACCCATGATAGGTTTGACCATGCAGTTTAACGTCATGCGGTAAGGATGACTTCCATGAAGTTTAACACCATGCGGTAAAGATGAGGAGCATTATTAAAGGATGGTGTGCAGTTTAACATCATGTAGCAAGGACAGGGGAATTTTTACCGATGCTGTGCAGTTTTAAAGTCATGCAGTGAAGACAGGGGGCATTTTTAAACCAGTGAAAATGATTGTAGTTTGAGGAATTTCCCTAAATGTTTAATTCTTGGTCTTTACAGCTTTATGCCAAGCGGCCAAGATGTTCCGTGCAGTTTAACGTCATGCGGTAAGGATTTAGTTGCAAAGATGCTCTTGATCAGAATGTAACTGGGCCTGAACATCTCAGCATGAACAAGATGTGGAGAGGGATTTATTGGTGTAAATCGTGGTTCTGAGGCTTCTTGGATCAGGATAAATGATATGGGGGATCTGAGACCGGTAAGCGTACATATTTAGGAAGAGTATTGCCTGAGGAAATCTAGCCTTTGGTAGATGAGCCAAGGGATATCAATATGAAGAGTCGCTGAGGGAATGGTATGCATAGTCATGAAAAGGTATCCATGGGTCGATAACTTTCCACTTACGATGGCTGTGAATGGTTATGAGGATTTGCGATTTTCCGAGCCACAAAGTCTGTCATTTGGTAAGAAAATATCGGGACATGTCGGGCATATTCAGCCCTGGTTTCTATTAAAGCTTAGAGAGCTCCCTGCGTTGATTTATCTTGCGCGCGGAGGTGTACCTTCACTCCATGCAGTTTAACGTCATGCAGTAAGGATGAAATACACCTTGTTTAGCGGTCATAGAGCTCAGACCATTGGGTGACTATTGCTGCAGTCACTCGAAGGATAACTGAGTTACCATGATCTGATATACTCTGAACAGGGTGGGGGGTGGAGGTTGTAAACTATAAATTTGAGGTTTCCTGGATCAGGAGATGTGGTGTGGGGGATCTAAAGCCAGTAATCATACAGAGCTATGAAGAGTACCACCCAAGGAAATCTTGCCTTTGGTAGACAGGCCATGGGCTATCAATATGCAGAGCCACTGAGGGCATGGTATGCATAGTCATGCAAAGGTGTCCCCGGGTCGATGAATCTCCACTTCCAATGGCCATGGATGATTATGAAAATCCAATATTGCTCACATTACAGAGTTCGACATGCGAGGATAATGGTGTCCGAGTATACAAGAAACATCTTCACTGTAATTGTCCATTGAGTCAAAGTATCCTAGCCCTGGCTTGATGTTCATAGATGCAGGTCGTCATGTGAACCACGGGTGGATACATAGGCTAACTGGGTAGGGATACCCTGGAAACATTTGTATGTGAAAAGTGGGACGGACTTGTAAACCACTGCGCCACAAATTTCTGGATTGGGAGATATGATATGGGGGCTCTAAGGCCGGTAAGCGTATAGAGATAAGAAGAGTATCGCCTGAGGAAATATTTCCTTTGGTAGACAGGCCAAGGGATATCAATATGTAGATCCGCTGAGGGCATGGTATGCATAGTCATGCAAAGGTGTCCCTGGGTCGATAACTTTCCACTTCTGATGGCCATGAATGGTTATGAAGATCTGTAATTATCCGGGTCATGGAGTCTGATGTATGGAGAGGATGCATCCAAATACGCAAGGAGTATTTCCATCTTGTTTCTCCATATATCTTGGGTGGGTCATGACGAAGTCCGTTCATTTTTAATGTTGTGCGGTGAGGATGAAGTCTGTGCAGTTTTAACGTCATGTGGTGAGGATGAGGAATACACCCCATGCAGATCTGGTCCGTACATGGGGGAAGATGACATTTTTTTTAAATCTTCATTCGGGAATGGCTGGGCCAGGATGGAAAACTCTAACGTCACTACAAATCCTTCTAGGGAAAGAATCAAGCCACACGTAGTTCCCTAAAGGAGGTACACCCAGCACAGGGTTAGTCCGTACGCGGGGGAAAAGGGAATTTTTGACTTTCATTTGGGGACGGCTGAGCCAGGGTGAGGAACCCTGGCATCACTACGTATCCTGCGAGGGCAGGAATCAAGCCTCACATAGTTCTCTGAAGTCCGTACAGTTTAACTTCATGCGGTGAGGACGAAGAATACACCCCGTGCAGGTCTGGTCCGTACATGGGGGGAGAGAGCATTTTTTTGAATGGATGGGCCAAGATGGGGAACCCTGGTGTCACTACGTATCCCACGGGGGGCATGAATCAAGCCTCACATAGTTATTTTAGAGAGCACACCCCATGCGGGTCTGGTCCGTACGGGGAAAGGGGGTATTTTTGGCTTCATTTGAGGTGGCTGGGCCAGGGTGTGGAATTCTGGCGTCACTACATATCCTGCGAGGGTAGGAATCAAGCTTAATGTAGTTCTCTGAAAGACAATACACCCCATGCAGGTCTGGTCCATTCATGGGGGAAAAGAGATTTTTTTTCTTTTAAACCTCATTTGGGGGTGGCTGGGCTAGGATACAGAATCCAGGCATCACTACATATCTTGTGAGGGCAGGAATCAAGCCACGCATAGTTCTCTAAAAGACAATACACCCCGTGTAGGTTTAGTTCGTACATGGGGGAGAAGGGGCATTTTTTTTATCCTTATCCGTTCAGTTTAACGTCGTGCGGTAAGGATGAGGAATACACCCTGTACAGGGTTGGTCCGTACATGGGGGGAGAGGGAATTTTTAACTTTTATTCGGGGGTGGCTGTGACAGGATGGGGAACCCTGACGTCGCTACGTATCCTATGAAGGAAGGAATCAAGACTTACATATTTCTCTAAAAGAAGTACACCCCGTGCAAAGCTGGTCCGTACACAGGGGAAGGGGACATTTTTTTAATTTTATTCCATTTTGGAGTGGCTGGGCCAGGATAGGGGATCCCGACGTCGCTACATATCCTATGAGGGAAGGAATCAAGCCGTACGTAGTTATTTGAAATCCGTGCAGTTTAACATCATGCAGTGAGGATGAAATACTCTTAGTTTAGGGTCATAGAGTTTGGATCGTTGGGTGCTTGGCAGTTTAATGTCCTTCAGATCAGATGATAACTGCTTTTAGTTATTCCAGTGAGGACGAAATAATCTTAGTTTAGGGTCATAGAGTTTGGACCGTTGGGTGCTTGGCAGTTTAACATCCTCCATCTCGGACGATAACTGATTTTAGTTATGCTGGTGAGGATGAAATACTCTTAGTTTAGGGTCATAAAGTTTGGGCTGTTGGGTACTTGGCTGTTTAACGTCCTGCAGCTCGGACGATAACTGCTTTTAGTTTCTATGCGAAATACTTCTTCAGGAATCTCACATTTGTAGGAGCGATAGTGAACTGCCCGTCCATGGAGATTAGGGCATACACTCCATTGGATTATACCTTGTATATAACATATGGTCCCTCCCACTTGGGATCCAACTTTGGAGGTTTCCTTCCAGGTATCATTGGGGTCTGGAGGACCAATACCAATTCTCCTTCTAAGAAGGATCAAAGACGAACCTTTTTATTAAAGGCTCATGGGATCCAGTTATGGTATATTTCCAGATGGTGTAAAGTGTGAAACCTCTTCTCATCTAGATATTACAATTCACCTAGCCATTTTTCTGATTTCTCATTGTTGTATAGATGATCACAAATGGAAACACGAAGCGAGGGCAATTGGAGCTCAACGGGCAGGACCACTTCTATTCTGTATACTAATGAGTACAGAGTAGTCCGAGTAGCGGTGTGGATCATGGTTCGATAATCCCATAATGCATGAAGGAGTTTATCCAGCCACAATTTCTTGTCTTTGTCCACTATTTTCTGGAGAGTATTGGACATGGTCTTTTTGAAAGACTCTATCTATCCATTGGCCGTTGCGTGGTAGCAGGATGAGTGGTTAGCCTTGTTACTATATTCTTGGTATAGTTTCTCCAATTCATCAGATCAGAAGTTGGTGCTGTTATCCATCAGCATGGTATGAGGGACACCAAATTTGGTGATGATATTGGTTTTCACAAAGCTGACAATGTTTCTTTCCCCGAATTCCTTAAGGGGTACAACTTCTGCCCATTTGGAAAAGAAGTCGGTTTTCATGAGGATATACTTCAACTGTTTGGCTGTGGCGGGAGGATATGGTTCCATGAAATCCATTTCCCAGATGGAAAATGGCCAGGAGTACTTGGCCTGATGAAGTAACTCTGGGGGTTAGTGTATGAAGTTGGCATGAATTTGGCATGAGTGGCATTTTGCGGTAAAGCACTCGCAATCTCATGCCACAGTGGGCCAATAGTATCCAAGCCTTCAAACCTGATGGGAAAGCTTAGACCCTGACTAATGTACTCCACATATTCCAGTATGTACTTCATTCATGATAGCAGCAGTTTATTCTCTATCAACGAATCTGAGGAGGATTCTATCGAGGCCTCGTTTGTAGAGGACCTACTGCTGACCTGTGCTGCCATATAGGACAAAGTTGATTGCCCTTCTCCGTACTTTCTCTCGTTCAGCCCAGTCTAGTGGAAATTATTCCCTTTGAAGGTAGTTTACAATGGGGGTCATCCAACCGGTGGTAGGAGCATATGGATCGGGGACAGGACTGAATTTGTTGATTTATTTTGTCTCAGCCTGAACAAATGGAAAGACCATTCTACAATGAGCAATACTGATAACTGTTTCATCCTGGTCTGGGTCGGCTAGGGCTATGGCCGCATTAGCTAATGCGTCAGCCTGGGCATTCTGAGACCAGGGAATATAGGTCAATGTTGGTTCTATGGAGAATTCTACCATTAACCCTCAGACATGGTCAAATAGGGGAATCAACTCCTCCTTTTTAATAGCATAATCACCATTGACTTTCTTGATGACCAGTTCCGAGTCACCTTTTACCTTAAGGTGTTATACTTGTTCCTGGAGTGCGAGCTCCAGGCCTACAATGAGGGCTTGATACTCTGCTTCATTGTTCGTACATCTTTCTGACAGGAGAAAGAAATATGGAAAGACTGCCTTTTCTGGGGACATGAGTATTATCCCCAAACCCACCTTGTTAAATTTGGGATCTTCCATCCTCTTCCTGGTTGGGCTTCAGGATGCGCCATTGAAGTACATTTCCCATCCTGAGAACTCCTCTTGAACTGAGAAGATGTCTTCATCAGGTAGCTTGGTGTCCAGTGTGGTGATCCTCGTTGAAGGGTGCTCCACCAGAAAATCTGCTAATTCCTAGCCCTTGATGGATTTCTGTGGTAGAAAATGGATGTCAAACTGTTGCAGGATGATTGCCCGTCGGGACAGGCGCCCGGTCAACATTGGGCGGCTAAGGATGTACTTGAGCGGGTTACTACGCAAGACCAAATGGACTTCATGATGCTACATATAATGTCGCAATTTATGGACTGAGAATACCAAGGCCAAACAACTCTTCTCGATGTCTGAGTGTTGAGTTTCATTGTCAATAATGGTTTGGTTGAGGTAATAGAGACAATTTTCACTATTGGTGTCATTTTTCTGCATGAGGAAGGCTCCTAGTGACCGTTCTAGGGCCATCACGTATAGGATAAGAGGTCTTCCTTTGACCGGGGGCATGAGCATTGGTGGTCTTAAGAGATACTTCTTTAAGCTGTTGAACACCTCTTGGCAGTCATCTGTTCATTGGTACATGACTCCCTTCTTCATTAACCTAGTAAAGGGAAAACATTTTCCTACCAGGTTAGCTATGAACTGCCTGATATAGGCCAGGTGTCATTGAAATCCCCCCAACTCGGTGAGATTGTAGGGAGGTGGTAAGCCAAGGATAGCCTTTGACTTTTCAAGGTCGACTTCGATGCCACGATGACATATGACGAATCTAAGGAATTTCCCTAAGGTAACCCCAAAGGCACATTTCAAGGGGTTCATCTTCAGGCTATGCTGTCAAAGTTTGTTGAAGACGGTCTCAAGGTCTGATAGGTGATCTGAGCGCTGTATGGACTTAACCACCAAGTCATCCATGTAGCATTCAACGAATCTCCCTAGGAATGGTTTAAATATACGATGCATGGCACGCTGATATGTGGCGCCAACGTTCTTGAGACCAAAGGGCATAACCCTATAACAAAATAATCCTTGAGGGGCCTTGAAGGCAGTGGCTTATTTGTCTTCTCGATCCATCCTGATTTGATTATACCCAGAATAGCCATCCATGAAGGATAGAGCCTCATACCCGACCGTTGCATCGATCAATAACTTGGTGATCGGGACCGGGAAATCATCTTTCGGAAAATACTGATTGAGATCTCTGAAATCAATGCAAATGCGGATTTGTCCATTATTTTTCTTGATAGGGACGATGTTGGCCAACCAGATGGGGTACTGGACCTCCTGAATGAAGCCTAATTTAATCATATTATCGACTTCAGCCTCTATTTTGGTAGCATGCGAGGGGTGTGTCCTTATGGCGGCCTGTTTATAGCCCCGGTGGTCTTCTGTCATACCCAGTTGATGCGTCGCCACTTCGGGATCGAGTCCCAGCATTTCCGCGTAGTTCCTGGAAAAAACATCTTGATGTTGCCTTAAGAAAGCGGTATATACCTCCTGATCCTCAGGGGACATGAATGTACTAACAAGAGTGGGCCTCAGGTCTTCCTCGGTACCCAGGTTTATTTCCTTGAGCTCATCCACCGTGGTGGAGATTACTTCCTCAAATACGGGAGGTGCATCCTTGAGATCTTCCTCCTCTTCTTCTCCCAAATCCTCATCTTCTTGATATGGTGAGGGGAGGGATCTTGACTCAGTCTCTTGGGAGTCCGGAGGAGAGGCATTGTGGGTGTCATTGCTCAAGTATTCACCCCCAAATTGTGGGTTGGTGGACATTCCTGCATTGTCACGCTCGACCGTTATGGTTGAAGTCATGAGGACAACTGAGTGCGTGTCCGAACTTGAACACCTGCTCTCAACATGGTTGATGGGCAGTACGCAGTCTCTGCCAAGTTGTCTGAGGGGGTTGTCAGGAACCATTTCTAGACCATTTTAAGAGGGGATCTAGTTGACACCATTGAACAAAGGTTTCTTCTTCTTTTTCTCATAAAACCCAGAATCAATGTAGTGTGACTCGGAGAGCTCGAAAGGGGCCTTATCGGGATGAAATGTCCCAATTTTCCCATTAATGCAATACTTAATACACTGGTGGTAGGATGAAGGAATGACCATGTGCTTATGGAGCCACGACCTTCCCAACAGGGCATTGAATGCTGTGTTCTGCCGGACCACCAGGAATTCCGAGTAGACCACAAGGTCGCCAAGATGGGTCTTTAGCTTAATTTGTCCCATTGGCTTATGTTCACTCTTGTTGTAACCTAGTAGAGTTGTGGATGAGGGTATTAAATCATCCTCACTATATCCAAACTTACAGAGTGTCAATAGGGTAAGGAGTTTAACTCTAGAGCCATTGTCAATAAAGACTTTCCAGATCTCAACATCATCTAGTGTGCCAGACACATATAGTGGTTTGATGTGTCCCTGCATGATGGCATCTTCATCCTGATCGGTGAAGGAAATCACCTCATTGCATTAAGCCGAGCCAGTCTTCGTCTGGTAAATCTCGGTGGCTGCTACCTCGGCTTGAAACTCCTGGGGGCTGAGCAAGGCTTCTATAAGCGCTTCCCTAAGGTCTGCTGACAAACTCAGGGCATCCAGGATTGACAGTTTGGTTTGTACCAACGCCAACTGCTTAAGGATATCATATTTATGCTCTAGCGTCCGATGATTCTCCACTGGTGGGAGAGTCTTAGCAGGTGTTTTGGGAGCTGGAGTATATGATGAGGAGGGACTGGCCGTGGGGTCATATGTCAACAGTGTTCCCACGTTTTGGGGATTCTGCCCGGCCAGTCTGTTTGTGCGCACTAGGCGGCTAGAGGCTTGTTCCTCCTCTGATGGGTACCGTAGAATAACGGGGCCAGAGTGGCTGCTTGTGGGGGTAGAGGGACATTCTTTCTCCTTCTGAGTCTGTTGAAGGGCTCTCCCATGGGTTTCTGTGATATTGACGGTTTTGGCTGAGGTCCAACCGTAGGGTTGGTTTTGGCCGTGACTGCGCCTCCCCTGGTATCCCCTACCTCTGTGATTCCTCCTCTCGACTCCTTGTTTCAGGAACATAGGCTCATAACCATAACCTTAATCAGGGAATGATTCCATGAGATGGATGAAGTTGATGGAACCAATGATTGGCTCTTCATCCTCTGACAGGTCAGCCCGGTCGGTTGCCCTTGATGGTGCCGTTTGGTGGTTCAGTGCCCATGGAACTAAGTTTGAGGGAATAAAATCTTCCAGTGTCAGGGATAACTTAGCCTCGTTGCGGACTACTCCTCTTGCACTTGTTTCCTCCCTTTTCGATTATGCCTATATGACCAACTCGTGGAGGGTTGTGAGGCCGATATTGTCGGCTGTGCGGCATCAGGGGATGTTGGCGGTAACACCGGCTGCTGTAGTTGAGATCAGAGTATGCCCTGGGCTTGATTGATAGTCTTCTGAGTCATCCAGTCATCAAAATTATTCCCCTTCTTTCTGGTGACTTCCTTCCACCCCTCCCCTTTATCAGAGTCGATGGTAGAAATATATGTCACATGTGCTGGGGGTGGTCCCAGATTGACTTGCCCGGAGTCTACCATCCTTTGCAGGAGGTCTTTGAAGATGAAGAATTCCCAAATATTGTGCCCCAACATTCGATGGTAGGGAGAATAATTTGGCCTATCATTGTGGCTGACTTCTTTGGGTTTCCTTGGTCCAGGGAGGCGGATCAAGTTGCAATTCATGGTAGTGATGAAGTAGCTGCAGACTTGGTTCTCTTGGAACGAGTATACTTTGTGTCTTTGTTCCTCAAACAGGTTCCGTTTTGATCCTATCTGATCACCCCGCTTATGTGGAGGTGGCCACTGATATACATGGGGACCTTGACAATTTGGTGGAGGCCTGAGTAGTGGATCAGGCACAGGGGCTAGCTTGAGCGTGACAGTGGACGCTTCAGCTCTAGCTACCCTTTTTGCGGGAGCTAGCGAGGCTATTCGGGACTTCAGATTAGTCCGCTGTAGGGAGTCCTCAATTCTCTGGGAAATGGCCGAGAGATGGCGGAAGCCAGTGGTGCACTCCACTAGTATGAGCAGCGTTTGCAGCTCATCTCGAAGATTATCGATGCATATGGAAAGCATCTCATCTTGAGGCATTGGCCTGTTCACTGCTTCTTATTGTTCTGGAGTTCCCATCATAGGGTCGCAATAAGACGCATAGTGAATCAAATGCTGTTTCGGATCTCCTAGTCCATTGAATATAGGGAATACAGGGCTCCCAAAATTGGGTGGAGGTGGTGTGTTTCTCACCCAATCCAGGTAGGGATTCCACTCTAGCTGTATCAGAGCGCGTCGACCTTCCATTACTTCCAATCGATCTGTTAGTGCCTCGATGGTGTTGGTGAGATCCTGGTTTACATCCTGTTGGTCCCGGTCCTGGGTAGGTGTAGCCTGAGGCATTTCTTGAGGATCCATATCGGTTGGAACCAGGGGTGCATGTGCCGTTTGTGACACTTTCAGAGGGTTCAGACGTACTCTCTCCGGTTTCTTCTTGAGTGGAGGGAAGTCTTGGTATTCATCCGGATCCACATTTAGGTAGTTGGACGGGCCAGGCGCCTCATTGGGCGGGATCCCTGATCGTGCTTCATTTTCCAGGGCAAACCTTGGTCTTTGAGGCGCACTTACTGGGAGTGCGAGGTATAGTCCTTCTTGGTAAGCTCTTTCAATAAGAAGGTTCCTCTAGAGTAGCTTGTCATTAAGCTGCCTCAATTCTTTCATTTCCTCTTCCTATTGAACGAACCTCTCTTCGAGCGTAAGTGGCTCGTTTTTATCGAGAGAAGGAGGTGGGTTAAGGGTAACCAGTCCTTTGTTATTATCCTTATTGGGATCTCAAAGGGTGAGTAGAGGAAGGTTAGCTGAAGGGGCAGCCATATTTAGAGCGGCCCTCTAGTTCCGGGTGTGCACACCTAGTGGCTCGTTGTGATTCACAGCCTGACCAGAACCATCATCTCCCGATCCATCCGGATTTTCAGCATCTTTGGTGTTACCCGTGGGGTTAACCTCTATGGTGTTGATGGATGAATATAGCGGGGTGGAGAATATTTCATCTTCTAAATAGGAATAAGATCTCCTGCGTCTTTTACTGGTCTTCCCTTTCATGTCCTGGGATCTCTTTTGGACTCCTTGACAAAGGGTGACGCGGAGAGTTCTTTGATGCGACCTTACGGTATGACTCCCTTTTGAAGGGGATGATGATTCAAACGATGGGATAAGGTAGGAACCTCCTCTTCTGACTATCCTCCCTATACGAGAGAATACTGATTCTCATGGGGGAGGTTGTTGTTGAGGAGGTAAAAATTCCCCCAGCTCTGAGGGCTGGGGTTGGCTCTGTTCCTTGGACGTTGAGTATCTTCTCGTTTTTATTAGTCTTGAGGGGGAATTTGTTGTTAAAAATTCCCCTAGCCCTGCAGGATGGGGTTGACCCTGGATTGCGGTAGTGGATGCTGCTATTTCTACCTGCCTGATCTTGCGTGCCCCCATTCAGGGGTGAACTGGGTTTGGTGCCGAGTTCGTCTGTGAATCAATCCCTTCTGGGGAGCCAGGCAATGACTGCTGATTGGCCTCTCTTAGGTGAGAGGCCTGTTGTATGCTCTCAGTGGCCTGATTTAGGAGTTCTTGGATGGCTTGTTCCCGTCGGTCCTGATGCTTCTGGGACTTACTCAAGGCCTATCTATGTTGGGTGTGTTGTCTTTCCTGAGCAGGGACCCCACTCGATTATTGTCTTGACGTGATGACGTTACAAGTCATTATGTTGAATGGGTTATTTTGGGTGGGGAGCAGAGTGAAATGCATAGCTCCATGTTCTCCCCATCGTCTGATATGGACTCCCATCAGGGCATCGCCAATGAGGCGGCGCAGCTGGTGCAGCGCACAGAGGCAGGCTATCTCCATGTTTCCTATACACCTCTCGGGTCGCTATTGCTGCGCCGAAGGAAGAGATTCCAGGTCGATGTGAAACAGGAGGTCTCCTATTGTCTTGACATGGTCTACATACCCGTCGTAGGTTAGGAAGCTTGATTTCAACTGGCAGAGGGTTGTCTATATATTATAGTGGATGTCGTGCATGCATGCTTCTGATAAATTTCTGGGTATGTTGAATTGAGAGGTGGCCGTGGGCCATAACATAACTGGCACATCATTCCTGGCCAGTCATTTCCTCAGGTGCATCATGTCGGCATACTCCTCCGCTAGTGATTCCTCTACCTGGTTGGACCAACTGAGGTTCTCACCAATAGCATGGTCGGGGGCAATGGGGCCAGTAGGTGTTGAATTATCATACGTGCGATTCTGAGGTGGTTCAGAAGATGAACATGGCCCTAGAACGTCTCCTGATTGAAGAAGGGTGTTGTTGGCGACTAGCTGGGAATCTGACATGCTTGATCCTGTCCTTCTAAGTGCCTCAACATAAGAGGGATTTTCTGTGCTTGATTCGGCAGGGGGAGGACCTTTCTGTCGATATGATATGTCATTGGGGGAAGGACCTTCGCAATGGCGACCACAATGGATAGGACTACCATTTCTTCTTAACGCCTCACTGTATAGAGGACTTTTGCAGTGCATACCCTGGGGAGAACCTCCAAGGCATGTCGCAGCAAGGGGAGGACCTTCTGGCTACGTAGCGTTGTTACGGGGAGGGCCTTCGCAAGAACTACCATCATGGTGAGGATGACCATCATGGTTTGACGTTCGATGTGCATCCTGGGGAGGACCTTCAAGACACACTGTGACAAGGGGAGGACCTTCTTGTTTCTTGGGGCCACTACGGGGAGGACCTTCACAATGGCGGCCGTGGTGGCGAGGACTACCATCATAGCTACTACAATGGTGAGGACTACCATTACAGCTATTGCAGGGAGAATATATACGGGGTACACCCTGGGGAGGGCCTTCAGAATATAACGCAATGAGGGGAGGTCCTTCTCGTTGCTTGATGTCTCTATGGGGATGACCTTCATTATCAGGGTGGCGAAGACTACCACTGTGATCTGATGCCCAGCTGCGCGGAGTGTCGTTGCAACGTAAACCCTGGGGAGGACCTTCAGGGTAGGCCACGACAAGGGGTGGACCTTCTTGTTGTGATAAGATGTCATTGCGGGGAGGGCCTCCACAGTTGCAACTATGATAGCAAGGAATACTATCATAATCTATGGTCCCACTGCATGGAGAGTGCTTGCAGTGTATACCCCAGGGAGGACCTTTAGGGTGGACCACAGCAAGTGGAGGGCCTTCTTACTGCTCGATCTTCTGGTCACACGGAGGGCTGCCGTGACTCGCATCAAAAGATAAGCTCTTGTGATCAATTGTTATATGCCTATGGGGGAGGCCACCACGGGTGCTCTGGGGAGGACCTTCAGAGCTGCTGGTAGCGACATTGCAGGGAGGACCTTCACAACTACTACTGCCACTCCCATAATATGGTAATGGGTGGGCATGGTCCCAAGACTTTGATATGTGATTAGCGGCATTGGGAACCCCAGCTTCCAACAAAGTGGAGTCATGAACCCACTCTTTAATTTCCGACTGCCTTCGGCGTGTTTGGGGAACTTTCTTGCGGGTAGCGGGGACCGTTTGCTGTTGACAACAACCTTCACCTTTGGGTCCCTGTCTAATTGGGTCCCATTATGTTTCTGGGATACGACGACGAACATCTTGACTTTTAGCAGGGATAAATTCCTGCTCTGGAGCATCCACCGTGATGGACGGGTGTCCCCCAGTTGGAACAACTGAAGCTGATTGATCTGGTTCCCCTTGTATCACAGAATATAGCCGAAGACCCTCCTGGGAGGAAGCAAGGATGCAGATCTACTCTGAGGTGGCTATCTTGTCTCTTAGATGAGTTTCCTTAATTGGGGAGACGGGCTCACGATCCCGAGTCCTTTCTGTTTCTGCTGATGCAATTACATTCTGAAAAGTCTACAAGATATGATATGGGATTGATACCTGCTCCTCCATCATTGTCAGGATATGCAGAGAGACATATTTGTATGGAATGGGTATGAGGGCCCATTCCGGTATCGGAGTAGTAATATCCTTCTCCGGTCCTCCGGTGGTCAATTGGTACTGACAATTCTCCTGTGTCGGGGCAGGTGAAAGAATCTTCCCCTAGGATGAGATATGCCGGTTTATCTCTCTGTTTGCTGCCACATTGGGATGGTGGACTTTACTTGTATCTGTAGGGAGCTGGCCTTGTATATATTGGTTTCCCACCATATCGAGTCAATGGCTTTTGTTGGAAAGGAGACGTGCCCGCCTATTAATTGTCGCCACATCTGGATGGAAGGCTTTGTTGATCGCCACCATGCTGGGATGGTAAGCGTCAAGAGCATCTACTAGGAGCTGGTCCTGCAGGCACTGGGTCATCACCACGTTGGGTTGGTGGGCTTCACGACCCTGGGTAGGGAGAGGTGCTTGCCGGGTATGTGCCGTCTTATGTGAGCGACGAGCATGATGGAGCCTGATAGGGATGCACGCCTGCTCGTATGATGCCAACATGTTTGGATGGCGGACATTGGAAGAGAGAATAGGTGTATGTGCCTATTCATGATTCGCCTCCATGGATGGGAAGCAGAGCTCCTCCTTAGGGACAAGGGTCATGATTGGTCCCTGGTTGTATGTTTTCCGCCCTCGTCGGGCGGTCCAAGGGGCTGAAGCTCGGGGAGTGTGGGCCTGGATCCTCGGGGCGACATCCTCCTTATCGTGAGGATGTTGAGTCACGGCGTGACCACGATGTCATCTTCCGGCGGGGGCCTTGGAGCGGAACCCCCGTTTAGCGAGGATGAAGTCCTCAGCATCGACCTCATCTGCCCCCCTAAGATAAGGGAGGTACGTGTTGTCTTGTTCTGGGGATAGACTCCCGAAACGGTTTGAGATGGCAACAGGGGCTGTCTAGATCTGCTTTTGTGGCCACTGATGGGCAGGCGACCGGTGAGTCCTAGAGGATTGGAGGGTATGCATGGTTGCCTCCACCATTGGGAGAGTACCGTTCAAGTGGTGCTCTCAGATCAATGCATCCGAGACCTAGCGTTGAAGATGCTAGGTAGGTGACGGGTTCCTCCGTTGGTGAGGAAGTTCGGTCATTTCATTATTGGAAGCACGCGCCAGTGAGTTCCTTCATGACGCCATTGAATCCAAGGGAGTTCTGAGTGGTACCTGTAAAATACTTTAACAAATACAACAACAAACCCGTCAAAGCAGCATCTCATGACCCCATGCGTAATTAATGACCTTGCTTGGCCCTCCTTGTGAGTATAAAGGGGGAACAGGGTGGGATTAGGTTAAATCCGTCATGCTTGGTTAAAGATTCACATCGGGTTCACCATTTTTTTGTTCCGAATCTTTTCAAAACACCCAACAGCTCCATATCCAACGGTATGCAGACCTTCTTTCCAAAGGCATGCATTCGCTGTGAGATTTGCCCAGTGATGCTTAAGAACTCACATTGGTCGAGAGGATGGGAATTCGGGCTCATCGAACCCTTTTTGGGGGGAAATTATTGCCTGTTCCGGGACTCTCTTATAGATTTAAGACGTGTTTATATGTTCATGAATCTTTGGTTTATACCCAAGCATAGTATCCACAGATTACTCCTAGTTGGAAATGGTCAGCTGAATGCAGGGATTCAGAATCATCTAGGCCCAAGGTTTACCATCCTTCATTGGATTAATGAATCTGAGGAGTTTGGACTCATTGGGACAATGCTGTTTTAAATCCTCACAACTGGGCCCTCTGGAGTTTATTGTCATCCAGGGGGGATAGATGGAGACTTGATCATTTGGACCAAACCCGGGGTACGGGCTTCCTACGTATCCTCATAAGAGGAATCAAGATCCACGTAGTTCGGATGGGGTGTTGGAGGACTGACGTGAATGTGGACCTGGGGGTCCTATGGTTATTGGGCTTGAACCTCATGGAGGCTTCTTACGTATCCCCATGGCAGGGAATCAAAGTCCACATAGTTCGTATGGGGTGTCGGAAGACCAACGTGAATGTGGACCCGGGGGGTCCGATGGTGATTGGGCTTGAACCTCATGGAGGCTTCCTACGTATCCCCATGGCAGGGAATCAAAGTCCACTTAGTTTGGATGGCGGGCCTTGGGGATTACACTCTAAGGTGGCCTAGGAGAGGGTGTCATAGTCGATGCTTACTCTAAGCCAACGTGAGTCATGCTCGGTGTGAGAAACAAGAGACAGTAGGGACCAGACCATCACGTCATGAAAGGTGTATCCGTGGTAGGTGCGATGGGGATTATGTGTGGGGTGGCCCAGAAATTCGAGGCTTACTCCGAGATGGATGCCCGTGGTGATGAAGCCCAAAGGGAGAGGGACTCGACACCGAAGAAGAAAGAAGAAGCACCCTTACCCATCCTTCCCTTCCTTGACCATGGCCGTGGGGAAGTACGGAGGTGCATGGGTGCTTCCTTATGATGGGTAGTCCACCACTCCCAGGGGAGGGGAGAAGTGCCCCAATGCTAACAAGTGGAGGGGCATAAAGGGGACTCCCAGGCTTGGACTCTGCACTACTGTGGGTATGTGGACCTAGGAGTGACTCGGGAACCCGCTCAAGGGCCGGGTCAACCTCTTCTCCCTCACCTACCATGAGTATGTGAACTCAAAACGGCACACTGATGCGCCTGAAGGTTACATCACATGGGTTCAGTGGCTCTGGTGGAGGCCTCGACTTGGGGCCGATGAATGGGCCAAGGAGGGGGTTGTGAAGGATCAGGCCGGATTGGAAGGATTTTATCTGGCTCGGGGAATGGGAACTCTGAAGGATTTGGTGGTCCATACAGGTGTATGAGGGGTTGCGCCCTTCGTATAGGGAGGTGCTACGTGGCTGGAGATGCCGTCCGCGAACCAGGGTGGTCCGCAGACTGATGGGAATCCCATGAACCAGGGTGGTTCGTGGATTCGGGTTCGGCCCGCGTACCAGGTTGGAATGCGGAGGGGTCCACGCGAGTAGCGACAGCCGAGGGCGACGCCGGTTGGAGGTTCGTCGGTTGGGGATTTTCCCACTTAGTAGGGTGCTACGCGGTGTGACGGATCGGAAAAGGGACATAAACTCCCTGGTCTGCGGGGAGTGCATCCGCGGAGGGGCCATGGTTCATGGTCTTCTTTTCTTTGTTATTTTAAGTTTGCAGTTCACCAAGTTGTTATGAGTTTTTGGTTCCTTATTAATTCGTTTCCAGCTTCATAACTATTCTGGTTCATGAACTGGAACTTCACTGTTTGCGAAATCCTAAGCTCCTTCCTTCGAAATCCTTCCACCCGAATCTGATCGCTCTTTCCTCTTCCCCCTCTATATCCTTTTATAGAGTGGGAAGGAGATGTATCTGTGGTCATGCGAAACCTTTTACGGAGGCCCATGACTGGAAACCCGATTTACGGATGACTTGGTCAATCCATAACTCGTAGGGGGCATTGAACACACCTCCCTCGGGAACCAAACTAGCTCGGGGAGTGCTTCGCAGCTGCGCAGGGTTCCACCGCCATTCTGTGAATGACAGCGGATGCGGCCCAAGACATTTGATGTGGTTCGTGGCTGGGGCGGTTCGTGATGGTGGACTGGGTTGGTGCCCATCCTGCTTCACGCCCACGGAGGATCCCCTCCTCTGTTCCGCAAACAACAGCGGTCCGTGAAGGGGGAGCTTCGCAGAACCGGCCGCGTACCGTTATCATTGGACCTGTCTGTGGACCGGTTCGTCTTGTTCCATCCTTTGAGTATTATCCACACTTTTCCCCAATTCTTTGGGGAGAAATTGTGTAGAATTTCCCTTGGATTAAAGGGGATTCTCATTCTCCTTTGCGGATTTTTCAGGACCCTACAACCTCCTTATACTTTTCACCCATAAGAATGTACAAGTTTTTCGAGATATTCTATACCTTCATCACTACAAGAGAACCCTTCACAATTCTCATTACTCCATTATCAGTGCATTTCTTACATATGATTCCATAAAATTTTCCCAAATACAATATTTTATTCTCTAATCCTTTCACATAGTGTACTCCTTGGATAGTTCGAACTATACTGTCATGCATATTAAATTTGATGGTACTAACTCCAATGATCTTCAAGTTGTGATAATTCACTATGTACATAAGTCCTTCCAGGATGGTTTCACACTAGTCAAACCATTATCTTCGAGATTTCTTATTCCATGTTTATCTAGAGTAGATTATCCACACATCGTTGAGATGCTTCTTGCTTCTAACAGTCATCGCTGCTTCACTGACTAGTATATCTCCACTTCCAGAAGTACTTTCCACATTTCTATCCATGTCATGATGCTGGATCCCATTGAAACCATGATTTATCATGATATCTGTCAGTATTTCTCTAATTTTCAGTCGATAATTATCATTCCACAACAATTTATGCATCTTTATTTCCCACAACAAAAAATTGTTCCCATTGAAATTTTCGATCTCAATTTTCACCTCCATCGGGACACATCATCATTCCAGAACCTCCTTTATTTCACAATGGTGTATTTTATAATCTCAATAAATTTTTTATGATGTGAAAGATCAATTAGAGTCACAATCATAATGCATACTCAAATTTATGATAATTATTAATATCCAAAAAAAGTGAACAAAATCGGGCCAAAACCTTCCTTCGATACCACTTTTTGGGATCATAAATGATTGGCCCACTAGGGCAGTAATAATCATAATATAAAATAAAGTGTGAAAATATGGAAATAAATGAACACCATACGTAACATGGAAAAACCCCCAAATAGAAGGGGTAAAAGCCCACGGGAAAATAGAAGGATCCCTATGGGTAAAAAGTGGGTACACACTCCCTCACTATTACAAGGTGAAAAATCTCATAAACATCACTCTCGAATAAGTGGTGAAACCACCTCAAAAATACTACACAATTTAAGGAAGAACCGATGATGAGAATATGAAGCCTGTAAGATGATGAAGCTGATAATATATCATAGGAGAATCCACTTCCTTTTATAGGAAATCCACCCCTTTCTACTCCTCTCCACTGGAGGTTTAGTAGAGATAGACACCAAACTAACACCTACCATGCCTCCCACTTTGATAAATTGAGGGAGGGGGTGGCCCTAGTCCCCGAGAAAAACTCTACCAAAAATGAGGAGGATGCCCTAATGTGAAAGGTTGGGGCTTACACCAAGTAGTAGGCCCATGGGTTGGTTTGATTAGGGATTACTATCAAGGAGGGTTATGAAAAGTTTTGGGATCATGTAGATGTAATGACCACCACCAACCTCTAAGCCCACATGAGTCATGATGAGCATGAGAAATGGGAGGAAGTAGAATATACAAGAAACCACATTATCTTCTTTTCCCTAAGGTCAAATACATGGCCTTAAGGACCCATGCCTATTGAGGCACTCTGAAGGAAGGAGAGAGGAAAATCTGAAAGATGATCTTCTGCCAAAACATGTATCTAATCATGTAGAAACCAATATCATGACTAATCTATAATCCCACACAAGTCATGATGATTCATTCTTGAATGTGAGAAACAAGAGGAATTAAAAGATCTATAAAACCACACGTCCCCTATTCTGCTGGTGGAAATAGATGGGGATATGAGAGAAGAAGAAAGGGATTTGATGCACTCGTTCCCTCTACCATTTTATATCTAGGATAGTCACATTAGGATAACCATCTAGATATAACCTAGGAACTAAAGAGGATAAAGAGTGAAACCTCCTATAAGAAAGTATAAAGGCTTACTTTAGGAGGGATTCCCTAAAATTGGTTCTAGTAGGAGGATCTCATTCCCTATCAAAGGGAAAGGCAAGCTTGATCCTCACCCCCACCTAGAATCAGGATATTCTTAACACCACCCCTAGGGTCGGGGTCCTCATAACCATGGGAATGACTAATCACATGCACCCCGATGACCCTACCCATGAGGTAAGACAATTGTGGGAAACCTCTAATTGTAGGAATGAATACCCAAATGGGAGACACATTGGCATGCCTCTTTCCATGATTTTGAAAGTCTGAAGGCTTTAGTGGAGGTTTCAACTTGGTACCTCTGATATAAGGGATCCAAAGTAAGAGGTTACCTTCCATTGGTGGCTTGGAAGAAGGATCATGGGGGGGGGGCTCATGCAGGTCCTGGCATAGAAAGAAAAGGTGCTTCGTGCAAGGCCTAGTAAGAACTGGAAGTGATTCATGGAAGGTGAATATAGACCAAAGTGAGATGAATATGCCTAGTAAAGCGTACAACCTTGGAAACAACACTTGGGTGAGGTTTTATCCTAAGCACCACATGTCTCCTCAAGTGTCCCTATATGGGTCTCACACAGGCCCCTGGTTAGGGAAGGGACCTCATGTAGGTGGTTGTCAACTATGGGAAAAGTGTTACTCATAAAAGTGTCCTGTGTTTTAGATCCTGAAGAGAATTTTATCTCACTTATCCTCTTCAATTCAATATTTTCTCAGGTTGAAAATGGCTACGTGAGGGATTTTGAAGGACTTGGGCGAAGGGGCTGCATAACCAGAGCTTCAGGGATTCTTTTGATTTTCTAGTTGTGAAAATGAGGAGCCCAAGGGTATTATTTATAGGTAAATAGGGAACCATTGTCAAAGGAGTATTCCTATGCTGGTCCATGATGTAATTTCTCAACATAGTTATCCTGTATAGGGATGTCCTACCTTTTGGCGCCATACAGGGGGGCTGCATGAGCCTTCTGATGCATAAGGGTGAGTGCGCAGGCCGGCTTGGGAAAATATATTTCATTCTCATTAGGTATCTTTACCTATTTAACATTATCGAGGTACTCTTCATAATAATTTCACCCCACTTAAAAAAATTGAGTGTCAAAACACACCTCAACCATCCATTTGGAAACATGTTTTTAATGTGTTTTGTCTTTTCCTCCATAGTAAAAGACCTTTTTCTATTTTTATGTTTTACCAGGGTAACTAATTTTTAACTTAATAATTAATTTTAAGGACCAAAAATAAAATTTTCCTGATTTCTTAACCTAAAATTTTTTCTTTAAAATTTGAAAACCATTTTATCAAATAAAATTTATACAGGTAGGAAAAGTTAATTTTAAAATCTATACACTTAAACACATTAAATTATTTTTAGAGAAATAGTGTTTTAAGCCTTAAATTTATATATTAGTTAAAATTATCTTGGATAATAATTATAATGAAATAAATTGAATTATTATAAAAAAATAAAGGATATGAGGCTTCTAAGGAAATATAAAATCGAATCTCCCTTGAATAATACTTGATTCAAAGAAAATACCAAAAATTATTTTTTATATAAAAGTAACATTTTAATTAGTTATAAAAAAATTTCCATTGGTTTTATATGTTCAAAGAATATTCTAAAATAAATAATTTTATTTCTAAAATTTATATTTTATTACATAAAATGGTTTATAAATTTCTAGTTCATTCTTATATATTAATAAAATCATATAAATTACATGTTTCATGAAAACCACATTTTTCAACTAAAAATCAACCTTTTTAAAGAAAGATCAAAATTTATAATAAGATAATTTTGATATTATGAGTTTAAAAATGAAGTTAGTTTAGTAAATTTAAAATTCTAAAATTAATATTTTAAATAAATCTTTGAATAAAGGAACTTTAAAGGGATCATTGCATAATATTTCAAGATATGGTGTTTAGCTACTACAATAGAGTCTCAAGTGTTAAATCTCCCTATATAATGTCATCCTAGAAATTGGGGTATATAACTTATATTGAATAACTATAGATACTCTTTCCTTATATCTTCTTTAGGATCCCAGGCTATCTCCTCTAATTTGTGATTTCACTAAAGGAATTCCACCAAACGAGTTTTATGATCCTGCAATACTTGTGGTCCAGTGTTAAGGATTTGGACAGGCTCCTCATTATAAGAAAAGTTAGGCTCCAACTACATTCCCACATATGTGAGAAAATTAATTAGATATTGTATTTATTTTCTCAATAATGAAACATAGAAGATATTGTGTACTTTAAAAAGGTCAGGCAACATAGCCAATAGATAAGCTACAACTCCAATTCATTCTATTATTTCAAAAGGCCCAATGTAATTAGGTCTTAACTTCCCATTTATTCCAAATATTTCAACTCCATTACCTAGTGAAACCTTCAAGAATACATGATACCCAACTTGAAATTCCAATCCTTTCCTTTAATTCCTAGTATTTCTATTTTGTCTTCTTTGGGATGCTTTAATGTGATCATGAATAGTTGTACTTTTACAATAATCTCCTACATAAAATTTGGGACAACTAACCTTATTTATCTAACTTCTTCCGAAAAGGTTGGTGTATGACACCTCTTCCCTTGTAATACTTCATATGGTGCCATCTGAATGCTCAAATGGAATCTATGCTTAAATGTATCTCAATGTTGAGATCCCTTTGAAGAAAATTCTAGATTTTTTATGTAAAGTGAGGGTCATGATAAAATACAATAGATAGGTGTGCACCATAAATTATTACGATTTCATTGATATAAAACTAGATAAGGCACATAAGAGGTAGATATTATCTTATTTATAAGAAATAATCAGACCTAGCAAGACATTCAATGATGACTCATATAACATATTTCTTCCTTTAAGTCTTTGGGAGTCTATTCATAATGTCCATTGTAACATTTTCCCACTTCCATATAGGTATAAGAAGGGGTTTCATGACTCCCTTAGGATGTTTTATTTTAGCCTTCACCTATTGGTATACTAAGAATACGGACATAGAGTCCTAAATTTCCCACTTCATACCATCCCAGCTGAAATATTCTCTTAAATCCCTATACATATTTGTGATACCAGGAAATATGGATAAATTTAAGCTTTTTGCTTCATCTAACAGTTCCCTCTTCAATTCTAATATCGATGGAACACATAACCCCTTTCCAAAATTTAAAAATTCATCTCTATAGATGAAGTATGTCAATTTTCCATTATTCACTAATTTAATCTTCCATTGTAAGCTCTCATAATCCTCTTGGGACTTTTCTATATTTTTACTAAGGATGGTTTAACAATTTATTAAAAAAGTAATGATGTATCCTTTTTACTATAAATCACCATATCTATCTTTACTAGATCTTTGAATATATGATCCTTGTTAATCATCATCATGGTCACAACTCTATGACCCCTCCTACTCAATGCATCAACCACCTTGTTTTTCTTCCCAAGGTGGTCGTGTATCGAGAAATCATAGTCAATGAGTAGTTACAACCATATAATTTTCCTCATGTTGAGATACTTATGATAGAAGATATACTTCAAAATCCTATGGTATGAATATATATAACCTCTTTCAATATATAGGTAGTGCCTTTATATTTTCAAATAAAATATGACAACTTCTAGATCAAGGTCATGAGTTGGATAGTTTTGTTCATGGATATTCAATTGCCTTCATGCATTAAAAATCACCCTATAATTTTTCCTAAGGACACAACAAAATATTTTCTTCGATGCATCACTATAAATTACAAATCCTTCCTTATATGGTGATAGATTTAATACTGGTGTATTAATAAATCTCATATTTATCTATTTAAAAATTACCTCACATTACCTTGACCATGATAATTTAACTTCTTTACATGTTAACTTGGTTAACATGTTGGATAAATATGAAATTTTTTGAACAAACCACCAATAATAATCTGTTAATCCCAAGAAAATTCAAATCATAGTCATGTTCATCACTGTAGAAAATTATTTGAATACCTTTTTCTTTAAAGGTTAAACATATATCCAATCCTTAGAGATAATATAGTAAAGAAAATAAAATTCATTGTGCAAAAATTCACACATAATATACTTCCTTTATAATTTATTTTCTACAAGGGTCTCCATAATTATTTGTAGATAATTCTCATTCTCTTCATAGCTCTTATAGTATATCAATATGTCATTAATGAACACCACAAAAAATTAATCAAGACACTCCTTAAATACTCTATCCATCAAAGATATATAGAAAGAAGGTGAATTAATCAATCTAAAAGGAATTACCATAAAATCATAATTTTCATACCTTTTTGAAATGCTTTCTTTGGTATATTATTCTTTTCTTAAATAGATTAAATCATGATATGGAAACCCATCCCACACTTCTCAAGAGTTTATTAAAAAAACAATAAGTACAATGTTTACACATGGTGTAATGAGTTTGGAAAATGGTACTTATTATTTATAAAAATGGCATTGATCTCCCTATAATTGATACATGATATCATGGATCCATCCTTCATTTTCATAAATAAAATAAGGGATCCCCATGGTGAAATACTAGGGAATATAAATATCTCATCACTCAATTATTATAATATTTTTTTCAACTCCACCAACTCTACTGGTTCCATTCTATAATGAGTTTTAGTTATATTCCTTGCATAAAAAATGAGTTTAATAGAGAAATTAGCTTCATGATCTGGTGTATGACCATATAATTCTGTTGTAAAACACAAAAAAAATTATACCATAGGTACATAATCTATTATTAGGATATCTTCCTCATCCATAGATCATGATTGATATTACTCTATACCCAAAATTTCATTAATGAGAGACATTGGGGGAGTATCTAGACATGATATAGATGATTAATTTTCTCCTCTTAAGATAAGAGATTCCACCTCACATTTATGAATCATAATCTCTTTCTCTTGGAAATAATTTTTTTGCATTATAATTTGGAAGCCAATCCATACCATTGATCATCTCAAATTAAACCATAGGTATAATAACTAGGTTTCAAAATAGGTTATGCCCATGTATCATAATTAGAACTTCCTAATATATATTTTTTGCGACAATACTTCCACTTAGTGTCTTAATTGAAAATTCCATTACTAGGGTGCTAGGGAAATATCTAATGTTCTTGGAAAACATGGAAAATATAAAAGTGTGTGAAGATCCATAATCAAAGAAAACATTAGATAACTTTGAAACAATGATAAAAGTACCTACCACCACATCATTTGAAACTTCAACTTCAATTGTGGTAATTGAATAATATTAACCTTTATCTATTGATCTTTTCTAATGTAATTGTTCATAAAATCTGGGGAATTGGTTTTCATAATTTCCCTTCTCCCCAAAGTTAAATTATTGAACATCAATAGCTTATACATTTCCCTTAAAATGGTGATCTCAAAGTCTTTTTCACCCTCACTTATAACAAACTATGGTTCCCTTATTATAATACCTAGTGTGTTTCTTCCCTTTATCATCACATGTGGGAAATCCCACTCTTCATTTCTTCCCCTTTTCTGCATCGTTCTTCCCATGATTCTCATCCAACCCCTTATTCTTCTAATTTTCCTTGAATACATATGTCCTAGAGAACTCTTTTTCCATCTTAATGATGCTTGAGACTATATCCTCATATAAAGAAAAGGTTTTAGAGACCAATTCCATTATAAGGATTGACTTTAACCCATCAAAGAAATGACTAATCTTTCTTTTTGGTCCACGTATATAGTCCGAAACATGTCAAGATAATCGTGTAAATTCATATTCACATTCAACAACATTTTCCTCATACTTTTTTTAAGAGTGAGAAGTTGAATTTCCATTTATGATCCTTTATAATGTGGAAAATATTTTTCATATAATACCTCTTCCTCATTCCATACACTTGATCCATTCCTCCCATTAGATGCTATATTTATAAAATTACATACACATAATTAGATCATGATATTGAATTGTAAAATATAATTACTACTAACTTTTCTATAATGTTCCCTAGAAATCTTGAGTTATCTTCATAGTACTTATGTTATCTTACTTAGTTCTTCTAAATATAATACCCAAGGTTTCTACTAAGATTCCTTTAAAACCAACTGTAACATCCTAGACTCTATAAAACCATATTTGGTAGTTATGTTACATTATTAGTACAAAGTAAAAGAGTTACTAAAGGACTGAACACCTTAGTAGTATTGGTAGACTAGATACATACATAAATTACATTTGAAAATGTAATATACAACATAAAAATATTATGAAAACATTATTATCCCTCTAATAATATCCCTAAAAATTACACATAGTCCTCCTTTAAGATTTTTGGGGAAAGGAAAAAAATAAGGAAGGGATCAGATGATTGGTAAGGAGTAACGTATAGTAAAATATTATATAACATATATATGGTAAGAATAAATAAAAAACATGAATCCATAATCAATTAAAACTAAGGTCTTGCTATATCCATGATAATAAATGAAAATATGGATAAAAATAATTATTGATATCATAATGATGGAATGAATATGTTTGGAGATCAAAAATTTATTTCAAGGCCTTGATCCTAGACACCTTTCTTGTTATGGGAAGATTTATACACTAAAACCCAACCCTTTTTGTCTCATGAGACCTATCGACGCATCAAGGGGAAATATAATTCTGGGCCCTATCCATCACCTGATTAATTCCAATGCATTCACCATAAGAATCATTAAGACCTTTCATAACATTCCTTGAGGAACCTATTTCTGAATAAAACTTATATATATATATATTGATAAATATGAACATCAAATACTTCCCCATTCAATGGAATAATGAGGATTTCTAGAATAATATACCTTAATCAACTTGGAAGCCACAAGGTATCATCAAATTAATAGGTAATACCCTTATTAAAGAAATATAGGGGTGACAGTACGTTCAATGTGTTGGGTTATCCATGGAATATAACATCTGGGTTCAAAGGATTACATTGTAAGGGGACCAACACAATAGTAAGAAAATTCCTTCACTATGGTTCATTAAGACCATGTGAATATTACAAAGCATATCCCAAGAGAGTGTATTAATAGGTGCGAAATATTAGGTGCACTAATCGTAAATCAAGATGATTATTGAGTCAATGCTCAACCAAACCTTTTCAGGGTGATTACACATAGGTGCATCTAAGCCACAACTATAACCACTTTCTAGTATCTATATAGGGAAGTAATTGCTAGGAAATTACACACACTTTTACTTTAACAAAACTTAGGATGGTTTTCCACTATGGTTTAGATAACTCTTGAATCAAAATAAAATGAGATAGGGATAAAAATATAGTCTTTTAAATCTATTAAATTTCGTTATAAACATAAAAAAATATATTCCATGTCAATGTAAGAACCACACAAAAGTAAATAGATGGTGGTTATAACATGAGTCCCATAGAATGATAATTGATACGGAAAAACCCCACTTATGGATTGGGTAGTAATTAAACCATAAATTATTGAAATAAAGGGCCTAAAATTGATCTTAAAATACCATGAAAAAATTTATTTTATGATATTTCATCTCATATATTTAGTATATACACCGCATAAAGGAAATTAGGTGTATAATACAAAATATTTCTCAAAGAGAGGAATTTCAGACGAAAAACCCTTACCACCTATCACAACTTTATCAAACATAATTTAACATATACTATCATAAACATAGATATCTTAATCACATAATTTATAACCTTACTAATATCTATTTTCATTCACACACTTCATAAACATTCATTCTCTACATGATTTCCACATCGGGTGTTTATGCCTGAATGGCACGAAGGCCTTCTTTTTTATTTTATTATGGATAATCCCCCTTTTAAGAGTTTAAGGGGAACCCATACATGACCCGTAGGCCCAAGGTACAAGGCCCAAATGACTCGTTATACATGACCCGAAGGCCCAGAGGCAAACCATGCCCAATACATGACCCGTAGGCCCAACCCACTTCAACTGACCCTCCCCAGCTTCTGCGTCATTGATCATCTATCTCCCCACCTTGCATTTATGATCAGCTAGCCTTGCCTCATACAAATCTACACGGTGCCTGGTCTCGATGGCGGCTGCCATACCCTCTCATTCTTCCCATCCTAGTTAGCTCTGCATCTGATGGCTGCTACTCTTGTTGCTCTGATCCTCTTCTGGGTCATATTCTGTGTGAACAGGGATACTCCCTGGTCTTTTGTGGTCCGAAGTCTCTATGGCCAGAAGGCCTTTGATGACCCTAAGGCCCTTGAGACCCGTAGTCCCAAACCGGTGGCCCGAAGGCCCAAATCGGGTGAATAGTCCGGCTGCTACAGTATCGAACACTAGCTGCTATAGTAACTGCTACAGTACTGCTATAATACCCAGAAATTCACCTCCACCTAGTTTTGAACTTGGGACTCTTGGATTCTAAGCAGGATCCCTTACCACTCGGGTGTTTATAGTTTTGATTGTTTTCACTAGTTTCATAGTAACAATGTTCATATTCTTTATTCTTTCAAAGTTAATCATTAATAGGTAATTAAAGTTACTATTATAGATTAATTATGTAAATTTATGATGTTTCAAATCCCCTTCATGAGTGTTTTAGTATTTTCCTTGAATATGAAATCAATAATAATCATGTTACAGTGATTCCTGATGATCAAAGTGCGTTTTCTTAAATAATGAATTAAATATTGATATAACATCTCCAAAATAAAAAAAACTATATCTACACAATATTATCAAATTATAATTTTAATTATGTTCCCATATTCATTCATGATACAAATTTATATTATAGTTTACGTAGGTGGTTAAACCGACTCAAACATGAACATACCCCGATTTAATGAATGATTATGAGGTGGTTTTGTAGTTATATCATTATAATTAGAGAATAATGATATTATTTAGTTATAATAGGTGTGATAAATCATAATTATAATGAATTATAATAATAAATAATGGATATGAAAATATTACACAATTTGAATAGATGTGTATCCTCTTAGTACACTTAGTTTAAATGATTAAATTAACGATGATCATTTTTTGATCATATCATTAATAGGTCATCTATTTTTTTATACCAAAAACTTAATTATATCATAAATATAATATTTATCCTCTAATATCATCCTTATATCCATCCTTGAAATTAGGTGAAGGAAAATGAAACACTTTATGTCGTGGAGGCGACAGTCCGCACAACACACGTACAAAAATTTTATTTTTCTTAATGGAAGGGGTATATGAATAAATAATGATAATTTCCTTAATATAATAAAATAAAATTATATAAATTATAATTATGTAATTATATTATAATTCCTATAATAAATTTTAAATCATATAATTATGAAAAAAACCAAGTAGTTGATAATACTGATATTGGATATTTGAATTTTCCTTGGAAGACTTCTTGAATTTGAAGGGCATAAGATAAATATGAGTAAAAAAGTTATATTCAAGGGATAGGGTTATAGAGAGATAAAATTGACAGGTTTTCAAAGACAAATTATAATATAATTAAGTCTTGAATTGGTGAAGATTTTACCCTTTTATAAAAGAATAGAAGGTTCTTTTTGAGAATACCAATTGAATTTTAATAATTGAATTTTACTATTAAAGGGTAAAGGGATTAAATAAGGTAAAAATGAGGAAATATGGTGAGGTTTTATTAATAAAAACCTCAAAAATAAAATTTTAAACGTTTTTAAACATGTTTTGGACTTCCCCCCTTAGTAAAAGACATTTTACCATTTTTATGTTTTACCAGGGCAACTAATTTTTATCCTTAGTAATTAATTTTAATGGAAAAAAATTAAAATTATCTTAATTACCTAATATAAACCTTCTAATTTTAAATTTGAAAAAATAATCAAATAAAATTTTGATAGGTATGAAAAGTCAATTTTAATATATAAACACTTAGATTTGTAAATCCATTTTTAGAGAAATAACATTTTTAATAATTGAATTTATATATAATAAAAAATTATCTTGAATACTAATTCTAATGAAATAAATTAAATTATTATAAAATAAATAACTGATATGAGGCTTACAAGGAAATCCAAATTCGAATTTACCTTGAAAAATATTTGATTCAAATAAAAGAATGAAAATATATTTTTTATATTAATGTAATATTTTAATTAATTATAAAAATGTTTTCCAAAGGTTTTCTGTAACACCCAAGCTTTAATTATAATAATCTTTTCTTTTTTAAAGAAACAATAACATAATACACAGTTTTATTCAAGAATGTGATTAAAACCTAAATTATAAAATTTTATAAATTAATTTTTTGTAAATTAATTTTATTTTTGAAATCAACATATCAAAATTAACTTAGGTTGAAATCTTGGGATTTTTATGAAATGATTGATTTTTTAGTGAATAGTGAAAACTATTGATTTTTCTAATACAATCATTTATTTTAATTAAATCAAGTAATTTAAAAGTACCATTATATTTTTGATTTGATCTTAAAGTAACACATGATCAAATTGATTTATAATAATCTAATTTTAATTAATAATTTTCATGATTTTGATATGAGTTATTTTTTATGCTTAAAATACATTTATATAAAAACTATTTTTCATTTTATTTAGAAATTTATATTAAAATTAATTTCTTCCACTTTTAGAAATTGAATCATTAAAAATTGGTACCATATTTAGAATCATAAGATTCAAAATTTTTAAATAGACCCCTTTTTTTAGTCATTATGAATAACAACTGCGGTAAAATTTATCACATCGAAAAATGGTAAATCGGGTAATGAAGTTTAAAAATAATATGAAAAGGCATTAAAAATCAACCCAAAATATGTGTTTATTTCATTTTATGGGATTAGTCCTGCCATATCCATACCAAATTGGAATATATGTCATTTTGGTTCCATTTTACATTGCCAATGACATTTATATTATTTTATGTAAAGAAAATTCCAAATTATCACTCTCTTGCTTTTTAATTTATTTTATATGTTCACATAAGGATAAAAATATATATGAATGACTCATTAATATTATTTTTAATATAATTAATTAAATTTTATCATGGTAATTTATTTTTAATTTCTCATTATTGAATAATTATCTTAAATGTTTACACAACACCGACACAATATTTATTCAATTGATAGAAAAATAAAATAAATTATTTTAAAAATATTAAAAGTAGTACAATTTGATTGAATTATTGTGTCCCATGATTCTTATAGATAAATATAACATATTATTAATTTTTTAAGAGATTATATTCTAATTTAATCTTTGTATTTATGTTTTTAAAGTCAAATTAAATGAATAGTGTCAAATAATGGTATTAATGATATTTTGTGAAAACAATATTTTATTAAATTATTTGAAAAATCATAAAAATATCGAACTAGGAAAAGGGGAATAAAATATTGTATAAATTGGAATCCATCTTACATTTATGGGGAAATTATTCTTTTATGGTAACATTCTTGACCCTTAATGCGTGGAAAACTTTTATGTTGCGGTAATTGTCAAAAGGGTTCATGGGGGGTTAAAACAAAGAGATAAGGGTGAAAAAATCACCTAAAATTGTAAAAAAATTATTTTAAAAGATTATTTAAACTCCTACTTATATTATATTTTAATTATATCAATTTGAAATCATTTTAAAATAAAAAATAATTTATATTAATTTAATACTTTAAGAAATTCCAAGAATTCCCCTACCCTCACTTATAAAAGGACACACATTATTTATTTTCTTAACACCATATTGTAAAACCTATATAAAAAAACACCACTTGATCTTATAAAAATTATTATAAAATTTCTAGAGTGATTATCTTTCTAAAATACAACCCTAGGTCCCTTAAGAGAAGATCTAAATGAGCTCTTTCAAAGAAGAGGAAACCATCTATACCAACTCTTTTAAATTCCTTTTATATTAAAATTACTCTTAATATATTGTAAAAATAGTAAAATAATAAATATAGTATCATAAATATTCTAATATGTCATTATGAATATGGTACAACCATTTTCTATCTATTTTCTATCCAATGAAAAGCGAAAACATCACTCGTGATCTGTTTTACATTTCCGATTTACATAGATGATAATAATGATATATTTAATGGATATTTATGATATTTCTACCATTATTAAAATTATGTATATTATGGAACCATAATCAAATTACAAGGTCCTGAACTCCTATGAAAAAATATGCATGAGAAAATAACGCAATTAACACCCCAAACGATGATAATAATGAAAGATTGTTGATAAAAATGTGATAAAAAATTATAATTGGATCATATAAGATATTATAAATATTAATCTCGTTATATTATACATTAATAACATGTTTAAAACCATTATACATGTGGTGAAAACATGTTCAACTAAGGAGAAACATGAGGTAAGATATTTCATCTCAATTTCCACGTCATTAATACATATTTGGTATTATACACCTATTTATTTTTATGTGGTTTATATAATACCCATTTTTGGTATTTAAAATTTATATATATTTATTCATTATGATTAAATATTCATTTCAAGTTTACTCTTTAAATGGTTTATAACTTAAAAGCTACAAAAGAGGTAAGAATTTATTTTTCAATCACACTTTCTTGTGAGATTTCTTATATTTTCTTTGAAGGAATCTTATAATTTATCCTTCATAAGATCCAATAATTTTATTATACTTTATAAATTTAATTATTTTACATATTTTCTTCTAACTTATCCTCTATTTATAACTTAAATCAATAAATTAAATTTTAAAAATAAAAACCAATCATATTTCTCTTTTTGATCAGGTATATTTTTCTTCTATGTCAATATTTTTTGAAATTATTTTACAAAAGTACTTTTATTTACTCAAATGATTTATTAATGAAATTTTATTTTATCCTTGAATTTTTAAATGATTTTAAAAGAATATTTATAATTTTTTCTGAAATTTTCTTTTTTTACTTTCTTTACAAAAAATAAAAAGGAATATTTTTTAACATATACGGTGTTAATGGATTTTTACACCATAATAACCATTTTACACTCTTATATTCCTCTACAAGTTTTCAATGGTTTTTAAAAAAATACACTTTAATTAAATTTTATTTTATTATTTCAATTCCATTTCCTTTATTTCTCCAAATGACATGATTTTATTATGAAGCCTATATTTTAGATGAATTGATTATCATATTTTATCTCTTAGTAATTTTTTATCATTAAATTTATCTTAAAATATTCACTTTCTTGTGATAATTAGAAATTAAATTTATCTTAAATAAAAATTTTATTTTTATTATGGATATTATTATTTCCTAAACTGTATAAAATTTCTATATACGATGTTTTACTTTTAAAGTTATTTGATTGATTAAGGAAATATTGATATTCCATATTATTTACTCAATATGGACATTTGTTGATAAGAAATTTTATTTATGAGTTAAATTGATCATTAAACATTTGAGGAATTCATTATAAATGTAGTAATCGGTGGGATATAAATTATATATCCACTCGATGCATCGACATGTCTTATGAGACAAATGAGTTGGTCAAAATTATTAAATGGATTTTTGGTGTATGCCTACCCATAATTTAAATTGACTTGGAAGAAGGATTTGATGGTAGAGATATCATGATTTTTGAGATCATGAAATCCAACATTATGTATTTCATTCATTTATAATTCAATTATTATTATCCATGAGATTACTTTATTGATACTATCCATGGATGCATTTTGTGCTCAGGTTATTGATTAAATAACAGGTATTTCTATTTATTTACCTTGCTATATTAATTATTCCTTATTTCATTATAATAGATTATATTTTACTTAACCCTTAACAAGAATTTGAGCTCAAAATTATTTTTATTCCTTTCCTTAGGATATAAAGAATAAATATTTTAATGAGTTTCGTGGATGCCGAACAGTTTCTTTTATTATGTTTTATATTTTATTCCCAATATAAAACAGGTATCATGTATGTATCTTTTCTCCAAAAATACTAACATAACTAGTATATATATATGATATTACTTATATATTATTCCAATGTAATAAATTAAACACCATTTCTAGGTTACTAGAGTCGTGGTGTTATGGTTAGTATTAGAGAAGGTTTAGTAGAAACATTAGGAACTAGATTTTAAATGAATGTAGATAACATGAAAACTATGATAAAAACTTATAGTATTTGAGAAACTTTACCATTATAGGGATTATTATTTTATAGATCAATATTCATGATGATTATGAGCTAACTCAGTGTGTGCCATTATTTAGTGATGAAACCTAATGGAAGAAAGGGAATCAACACCCACAGTCAATGTTGGGATTGCCCTGTTGAGAAAGCCAATAAAACTAGTGTTGTAGTTGAGAATATCAACTATATATTAGGTCATTAAACCCAGGTTATGTCTAATAAACTTGAAAAAATTGAGAAAAATGATGTTAAATGACATGATACACCTATATTGGATAGTTTTATGCAACTAAAGCCTCCATATTTTAGTGAAACTATTAATCCAGTTATATCTGAGCAGTGGATTAAGTATCTTGAAAATATTTTTATATCCTTAAGATGTAATGAAAGGTAAAAATTTATTCTGGATGTATATTATCTTAGAGGTGATTATTGTTAATTGTAGTATTTGATCTAGAATACTATAGAAGAAAAAGAAATAGAATATATTGAATAGAGAGTGTTTAAAGTAATATCCTAGGATAAATATTTCCATCATGAACAATGAACTAAAATGAATAGAAAGTTATGAAGATTAAATAAAAATTATGAATAATGTTTTGTAGAGTATAAGTCTACCTTTATAAGAATGTCAAAGTATTCCATGAATTGCACACATAATCCAAAGATAAAGATTTGATATTTCTATGAATTATTTAAGCTAAACCTCTAAAGTGTACTGATTTCTAAAACCTTTTTATCATATGATAAAATAGTATTATGCACCATAAAAACATAGAATAAATTTTCCATATCTTATCTTCTCAAGGGAAATTAAGAGAATAAGAGGTTGGATGAGGACCAAGAAAAAAGTGAGTGTCAAAAGAAGAATAAGGGAACAAATCAATTTACATCATATAAAAATTGTGGAAAGAAACATCCTAGAAAATATTTGAATGGTATGAGAGTTTTTTACAAGTTCCAAGATAAGGGTCACATGTATAATGAATGAAAGGGGAAAAAACAAACCAATTCTGTCCAATTCTTCAACTGTAGATAAATGGGGAATTATTCAAACCAATTTCCCAAGCATAAAGGAAACCTTCCACAAAAGAGGCATAGGGGAGAAGGACAAACTTTTGCAATATTTAAAAATGATGTGTAAGTTTCTAAATATGTGGTGTAATTTTTTTTAATCATAGAATCAAATTTATTCAATTATTTATTTGATTTGGGATCTTCACAATATTTTATATCTTCCATTTTTTCCAAGAAAAATAAATATTTTCCTAGCACCTTAATAAGGGAGTTATTGATCAAAACTCTTAGTGGGAATTTTACTAAAACAAGGATGTGTCAGTTGGTTCCCATTATAACACATAAACATGACCTATTTTTATACATGATTATTATACCTATGGATGATTTTTATATAATCATTGGTATGTATTGGATTTCAAAATATAATGAAAAAATTTATTTCCAAGATAAAGAAATTAAGATTCATTTTGAATATTTAAAATTCCTTATCATTAGAGGGGCGACATAATCATTTGAGTAATATTTAGATCCACCTCTAGTAGTTGTTCTGAATGATATTCTTAGGGAAGAAGAGAAGAAAAAATATAAAAATAGAAAGGGTAATATTCAAGGAATATATAAATAATTTTGTTGTAGTATTTATTTATAATATCTTAGTGTACTCTAAAAGCTATGAGGACCATGAGAATCACTTAAGGATCATTATTAAGACTCTTAGAGAAAATGAGTTATATGGGAAATTTAGCAAGCATGAATTATATCTTTAGAAAGTTTCTCTTCTTGGATATATTTTCTCAAAGGATGAAATCTCAATTGATCCTATAAATAAAATGGCATTCAAATAATGGAAAACACCAATGAACATAACTGAGGTAAGTAGTTTCATTGGATTGGTAGGTTACTATAAATGATTTTTAAAACAATTTCCTAATTGGATTACCTGTTACATAAGATTACTTATAAAGGGGTTAAGTTTACATTAACAAAGGAAAGAAAATAATGTTTTGAAGAATTTAAGAGGACATTGGCGATTACTTTGATTTTGAATCTACAATCAAGAAATGATGGATTTGTGATATAGAGTGATGCATCGAAGAAGGAAATTATGTCCTTATATAGAAGGATAAATTTATTTCTTATCCATTAACTTAGTTAATAACTTATGAACATAAATATCCTACTCATGATCTTAAGTTGGAAGCTATAATATTTTATTTGAAGATATGAATCCATTATCTATATGGTGAAGGATGTGAGATATTCAAAGACTACAAGATCCTAAAATACATATTTTCACAAAAAGTGATCAATATGAGGAAATAGTGATGGTTCGAGCTACTAAAGGATTATGATTTCTCAATAAACTACCACCAAGGGAAGAAAAATAAGGTAGCAGATGCATTGAGCATATAACATCATGGAGTCCTAACCAAAATGATGATTGACAAGGATAATATGTTCATATATTTAGTGAATATGGATATGGAAATTATTAAGTAAGGGGAAACATCACTTATTTTTAAAATTATTTATAAACCATATTTAAAAGAAAAGATAAACAATTATCAGCCTGATGATGAAAATTTTCAATAGAAAATGAAATCCTTGAATGATTGGAAATTAGAATACTTCATATATGAAGATAGAATTTTTAAATTTTTAAAAAGGGAATGTGTTCCATCTATACCTGATCTAAAAAGGGAATTATTAAATGATAATAATAGCTTTAATTTTTATATACACCCCAGTATCACTAAGATATATAGAGATTTGGAGGAACATTTTTGGAGGGATAATATGAAGCGGGAAATTGTTCATTATGTGTCAAGATAATTGTTTTTCAACAGGTGAGGCTGATATAAAAAATATTAGAGGATTCATGCAACCTCTACCTATTCATATGTAGAAATATGATGAAATTACTATGGAATTTTTTACTGGATTACCAAAGAATCCTAGAAAGAATGATAAAATATGGATTATTATTGATTAGCTTACCAAATATATACAATTACTTTCTATAAGATAATATTTTCCTTGTTAGTTCCTTACACAACTCTATATTAATGATGCTGTAAGACTTTTTGGAACACCTATTTCAATTATGTTAGATCATGATCCATAATTTACATTGAAATCCTAGAAAATTCTTCTGAAGGGTATGGATACTCAGAAGAATTTGATCACTGGCTATCACCCTCAAACTTATAGATAGTCCAAAAGTATTATTCAAACTTTAGAAGGCATGTTAAGGTCATTATCACTTGACTTTCATGGAATGCCAGATAAATATTTACCTTTCATGGAGTCTTTTTATAATAATAGATTTAATTTAAGTATTCAAATGGAACTGTATGAAACATTATATGGAAAGAGATTTCATACTCAAACCTGTTGGGATGAAGTTGGTGAAATAAATATTGTGAGCCTAGAACTTTTTTAGGAGACAACAATGGATTTAAAGACTATTCAAACTCATATTAAAGTAGTTCAAAGCAGTAAAAAAAAGATATGCTGATAACCGAAGGAAAGATATGGAGTTTAAAGTGGGAGATCATGTTTTCTTGAATGCATATCTATGGAAGGGTGTTATAAGGTTTAATAATAAATGAAAAATTATCCCCAGATGCAACAAACCTTTTGAAATTATAGAAAGAATTGGAGTTGTGGACTACCATTTGGAAATGACACCTAGCCTCTCTAAAGTACATGATGTATCCATATATATTTATTGAGGAAGAACATTCCAGATGAATACCTATTCTAATCTATAAGGAAATATAATTGGAAATTGATTTATCTAACTATGAAGATCCTATCCATATTCTGGAAACTAGAGAATAAGTGTTGAGGAATCAGATGACTTGGCTGATAAAGGTACTATGGAGAAATCATAAGATAGAAGAGACAACATGTGAACCTGAAAAAATTATGATGAATAAATACCCAAATCAATTAATGATGTGAAAATTTTGAAATCTCAAGATTGAATTTTTTTAAAGGAGGTAGGAACATAGCACCTAATCTTCAATTATAGCAAGATTTTATTTTTTAAAGAAACAATAACACAAAAAACATAGGTTTATTCAAAAATATGATTAAAACTTAAATTATCAAATTTTATAAATTAAATTTTCTAAAATTAATTTCATTTTTTAAATCATCATATCAAAATTAACTTGGGGTGATTTTTTTAGGAAATGATTGTTTTTTAGTGAATTTTGAAAAATATCAATTTTTCAAATACTATCATTTCATTTCAATAAATAAAGTAATTTAAAAGTCCTATTATATTTTAGATTTGGTATTAAATAAAAATATGATCAATTTTATTTATAATAATCTAATTTTTATAATTATTTTTCATGATTTTGATATAAGTTTATTTTTATGCTTAAAAATGAATTTTTTAACTGTTTTTTCATTGCATTTTATGAATTTATATTTAAATTAATTTATACCACTTATAGAATTTAAATATTGAAAAAATGGATACAATATTTAGAATCACAAGGTTCAAATTTTGTAAATAGGTCCTTTTTATTTTTAGGCATTATGAATAGTAACTGTGGTAAAATCTATCACATTGGTAAAGGGTAAATCAGGTAATTAAGGTTAAAAATAACGTGATAAAGAATTATAAAATAATGAAAAAAATTACATTTATTTAATTTTATGGGTGTAATTTTGAAATACCCATCCAAAATTAGAATATATGGAATTTTGGTGACATTTAACCTTGGTAATGACATTTAAATTAAGTAAACAAAATTCTAAAATTCCATCTCTTAATTTTAGTATATTTTATATGTTCAAAAAAGGATAAGAACATTTTATGAATGAATCTAAAATATTATTTTGAATATAATTATTTTTTTTATCATGGTATTTTTTTTAAATTTTTAGTGATCGAATAATTACCTTAAATGCTTATGCAATGTTGACACAATATTTATTCAATTAATAGAAAAATAAAATAAATTATTTTAAAAATATAAAAAGTAGTATAATTTGGTTGAATTATTATGCCCCATGAATCCTACATATAAATATAACATATTAGTGATGTTTTAATGGATCATATTTTAATTTCATATTTGTCTTGATGTTTTTAAAGTCAAATTAAATGAATATTGTAAAAACTGACATTAATGTTATTTTATGAAAATAATATTTTATTAAATTATTTAATAAATAATAAAATATTTAAATAGGATAAGGGAGATAATATATGGTCAAAAATTGAATCCATTTTTCATTTATTGTCCAATTTTCATTTTATGGTAACATTCTTGACCCTTAAAGGGTTGCCAAATTTTATATTATGGTAATTTTCAAAAGGGTTAAGAGGGGTTAAAACAGAGATAAGGTTGAAAAATCGCCTAAACTTGTCCAAATTTTATTTTATGAGATTATTTTGAATCATAATCATATTTTTGTCAAATTATATCAATTTTTAACTACTCATACATGAAAAATAATTTATATTAATTTAATACTTTAAGAAATTCCAAGAATGCCTCTCCCCTCAGTCATAAAAGGACTCCCCTTATCTCTTTTATTTATAACACATTGAGTAACCTATATCAAAAAAACCATACTCATTTTTCTTATCAATATCCTTATCCAAGTTCAATAGGTTCTAGTCTTTCCAAAATAATAATCCTAGGTCCCTTAAGATAATATCTAAAGGATCTTTTTCAAAGAAGAGGTGTATTTACCGAAACTTTCAGCTCCATTTCTTCTTAAAATTTATATAAATATATTATAACCATACTAAAATAATAACCAAAGTTTCATAAATATACTTATATGTTATTATGAATATTTCACAACTATTTTCCATCTCTTTTCCATCCTACAAAAATGCAAAAACAACGCTCGTGCGTACATACAGTTTACCATATCCATGTAGCCATGTAATTAATTTTTCATCACCACTTTACTTGGATGTTTATAAAGATGGAAATAATTAATATATATTATATTTATAAAATAAATCTACTATTTTAATTATAATATCATATTATACCTTCTTACCTTCCAATCCCTTAGAAAATGATAACATCGCTCGTACGTATATGTGGACTAGCACTTCCACAAAGCGATGTGATCCATTTTATATTTCCAATTACATGGATGGTAATAAGGATATATTTAATGAATATATATGATATTTATATCATGATTAAATTTATGTAAATTATGGAATTATAATCAATTTACAAGTATAAAACTTCCATAATAAAACATGCATGAGAAAATAAATCAATTAACACCCAAAACAATGATAATAATGAAAGATTATTGAAAAACATGAGATAAAATGTTATAAGAGGATAATATATGATATTATAAATATTAATAAATTTCTAGTATAAATTAATAACATGTTTAAAACCATTATATAGTAGGTTGAAGCACGTTAAACTAAGGGGAAATGTGAGGTAAGGGGTTTCATCTCAATTTCCACTCCATTGAGACATAATTTCTAAAATATACCTATTTATTTTTACACGGTGAATATACTTCCCCTTTTAGGTGTATAACATGAATATATATTTATTCATGATGATTAAATTTTCATTTTTAATTTACTATTTCAATAATTTATAATTTAAAGTTACTAAATAGGTAAGAATTTATTTTACATTCTCACTTTCTTTTAGGATTTATTATATTTTCATTGAAGGAATATTATAATTTATCCTTCATCAGATCCAAAACTTTTATTTTCCAATGGATATTTAAAGAGTTTCCATATTTTATTTGAACTTTTCCTCTGTTTTTAAATTGAATTAATCAAAGAAATTTTTAAAATAAAAATCAATATTATTTATCTTTTTGATGGGGTATATATTTCTTCCATGTACATGTTTTTAAAAATTAATTTACAAAAGTAATTTTATTTAATAAAATGATTTATTAAGGAAATTTCATTTTATAATTTATTTTTTAAAATATTTTAAAGAATCTTGGTAATGTTTTCCAAAAGGTTCATTTTCTAATTTCTTCACAAAAATTCAAAATTTTAAACATATACGGCGTTAACAGATTTTCTCACTACAATAACCATATTATGATATTAGATTCTCCTAAAAGATTTTAATGATTTAATAAAGAATTATTAGTTAAATATTATTTTAATATTTCACTTCAATTTCATTTATTTCTCAAAATACATGATTTTATTACAAAAATAATATTTTCAATGAGTTAATGGCCCTAATTTAATTCTTAGTAATTTTATGGTCATTAAATTTATCTTTAAATATTAAATTTATTTTTATAATTAGATATTAAATTTCTATTAATTATACAAATTATTTATATCATGAATATAATTATTTCCTAAACTATATACCATTTATACATATGGTGTTTTACTTTGAAAGTTATTTGATTTATTGGGTAAATATTGATATATTATATTATTTACTCAATATTGACATTTGTTGATAATACATATTGTTTATGAGTTAAATTGATCATTTAATATATGAGGAATTCATTAGACCTACAGTGATGTGTTGGGCCTGGAATTATATAGCCCCTCAATAGATCTATAGGTCTCATGAAATAAATCAGTTGGACATAATCATTAATTGTGTTTTTTAATGCATTTCTATCCATAGTTTAAACTATATTAGAACAAGGATTTGAAAATAAATATATCATAATGTTTTAAATCCTGATGCCTAACATTATGCATTCACTTCATTGAGAAATCAATTATTATTATCCATGAGATTATTGCATTGATATTTTCCATGGATTCATTTTATGATCAAGTAATTAATTAAATGGAATGTGTTTCCAATTATTTACCTTAAATTATTGATTATTCCTTATTTACTCATAATATATTCCATATTACTCAACCCTTACTGAGTATTTCATATCACCCTTATTTTGTTTCCTTTCCCCATTATATGAAGAATAAATCTTTGGATGGGTTTCAAGGATGCCAAACTTTTTCTTTTGTTATGTTTTATATTTTATTCCCAATGTAAAATGGGTATCATGTATATATATAGTTCTCTAAGACTAATAAACTTATCAGTAATTTAGGATGATATCCCTTGTTTCTTATGACAATATAATAAACTAGACACCAGTTTTGGGTAACTGGAGTTAGGGTGTTATGTTTTCAAAGTTTGATGAATATTTTAAAATAAGTAATGTTACTCCTAAAATTAATTTTTGATTACGTAAATGGTTTTACAAATTTATAGGAAATTCTTATATATAAATAACATTATAAAATTTAAATTTTTGTGAAAATCATATTTTATTACTAAAAATTTTCATTTTCAGAAAAAGAAAAAAAATTTATACTAAGATAATTTTGATTTTATGAGTTCAAAAATGAAGTTATTATAGTCAATTTAAAATTATAAAATCAATATTTAAAATAAATTCATGAATAATGGCACTTTAAAGGGCGCATTGTGTGATAGTTCAAGATTTTTTGTTTACCTACTATCGTAGAGTCTCAGGGTTTGCACATTTGACATTTTATAAAAAATGATTTCTCATAAAATATATTAGAACCTCTTGATCATTATGTGATTTTTTTATTCCCACGGTGGATTGTGGTCATATGTGGGGATATTTTATATTACATATTTATATTTAATTTGTATATAGATGTTATTGGGGCTAATTCTTGTGAGGGTGTGGGAGGTGAGGTGTGAGTTATTTCAAATGAATTATATTTGACTTATGAAATGATTTATTTATGACCAAATCCATTTAACTTTTCATGGGATCCCTATTAAAATATATTATTTTACCAATGTGAAGAAAAACCCTAGTATACGCAATGGGCTAACTCAAGAGTGATGCCTGGATACTGCGAGATAGCTAAACCGAAAGGGGTAGAAGGCCTTTAAACTAGAGATCTTATTTTTATCCCTTTATGGTGAAGGATCTCCAGAGATGATTATTTCTAGATGGTCCAACAAGACTACCAAGGATATTTAAATCTTACATAGTGCTGAACTGGGTTCCTTATCACTATTTTAGGTCTCTATTAATATATCCATAATATGATTCCCATTAAACTAGTATCTTATTTAAGGACTGTTTAAGGGAATTACCCTTTTTTGATTGAATCCCCTATTTTTTATATTATTTCTTAACACCTATATACTTGTAGTTTGTCTTATTATCTCATGACCTTGATATAGTGGTGCCTTCCTATGTTCTTTCCTCATTCTTCCTTTTATTCTTTTATTTTAAAATATTTTGAAAAGGGTTTTTTGAAAGATTTTGAAAGAGGGAAATAAGAAGTGTTATTTTTAGTGCTTGTCTAATTTTTTTATTATAATTTTGAAAGGAGTGTTCTTTAAATATGAGAAGTTGTTTTCTAAAGAGTTTTGGATTTTTTATTAAATGTGAAAACTTGTTTTCCAAAGAGTTTTGGAGTGTTTTAATGTGAAAGTAGAAATTGTTTGTTTTTGAAACTCTAGTGGGTGTTAGTTTTAAAGACATAGTTTTAGGACACTATGCTTAGTTTTACATGGAAATTGGTTTTCAAAGTTGTTTTGGAAAACTATTTGAAATTGTAAACCTCTTTAAGTTTTTAAATGTGTATTTTAAAATAGGTGTTTATGAAATGGTTTTAAAGTGGGACTTTAAAATGGTGTTTTTGGTAAAAAGGGTATTTGACTAGGGAAAAGTGTTTTCCAAGTGATTGTTTTCATTTAAAAATAAATAAGAAAAGAGAGTTTTAACACTGCTTGATGTGTTTCTTGTTCCTTATATAAAACCATATGAAAATGTATATTTTTCCAATGTATTTCATACTAGAATTTTTAGGGTTTAATATGTAAGAAACTCTATAGATTCGATGAGTGGAAAACTACTAGTCTATTTAGCTCACACCTATATCTTTACAAGTCCATGTTCATTCTAGTTTGATTCTTCCCTACTTGGATTCCATAGGGAGATGTTTTGTTTGTATGGAGACCATGGGCCACGCAGAGTCTTATGAGGGTGGTTGGGGATTTCCTTTAAATATTGAGTTTTTATTGGTCACTTGACCCATTTTATTTTGTGATTTTAATTTATTTTCATCTTGTCCCACTATTGATTTATTTATGAATCAAATGTAGATCCCATTTGTATGTTTAATTATTCTTATCCCCTATTAAGTTGGTTTATTACTTTTGTTTCCAATATTTAATTATATTGTTTTATGAGGGTAAAATCATTCCTAAGGTAGTTTTGTGATTCCTAGAGACTAGTTTCCAACCCATGGGGGTTGGGAATTCCCGTTGAGCCATGTGGTAAGATGGGTCGGGATATAGGTTAAATAGAACCCTAAGCTGGTTCATTTCAAAATGTAAGAGGTTTTTTTAGAGAAAATAGGGAAAATGAGGGGTCATAGTTGAGGCATGATAATTCATTTAAGATCTAAAAATAGTTATAAATATTTACATTAAAAATATATTAAACACATTAAAAAATTTTCCTAACTTAAATATGTATAGTAATTGAAAAGAGGGGATAAACCATTTTTTGTTATTTAAAACAAGTTATGAATGTGTATAAGTCCTTAATATGTCTAATAGTACTATAGGTGAAGAATTAATTTTAGATTCAATATGTACTTATCACATGTTTCCAAGAAAATAGTATTTCTTTGAGTTAGTTGAAAGTGAGTCCAATGATGTAATATTAAATAATAATTAACATTAGTATAATTTATAATTTATTAAAAATAAATGTGAAGGGTACTTATATTTAAGATAAAACTCATTTTATTAGGATTCCTTGATGAAAAGTTAAAAAGTTACCTCACTACTATGATATGATCTTTGTAATGTCCCCAACCCAGGCTACTTGAATAGTTCCAAACTAGGTCACCACACTACATTAATCTTTCCTCCCTATACACTAGAGGATAAAGAACATATGCAGGGGCTTATAGGTCATGTGGGGAGACTCTTTAGATTAGATAACTATAAATAATTGAAAAAACAGTAATAATAACTATAACCATAATGTAACATAACATGGATATTATAATGATAAGTCACCCATACAAAAAACTATCGCATTTTATAATAGAATGAAGAGAAATTGTAATGTCATATAAGTCATACAAAAGTAAAAAGGATCTCTATATGACTAATCATATACAATTTTTCAAAAGTATACAATAGAATAGAAATTACTATAAAATAAATTGGATATAAGTCCCTACTCGGTTCTGTCACCTACTCTAGCCATCCATCCAGCTCACCCATCAATTATAGGGTCATTACACCTACCTACATCCTTAATCATGAAATCTACCCATGCAATGAGATACTCATTCAATGTGTGAGTAAAAATCCAGAGGCCACCACCAACAGTTTCCCTAAACAAATCTAGAATATATAAGTGTATGGATAATGACATATGCTAACCATCAATAATAAATAATAATAATAACAATAACTACCATGTCATTGGGTGCTGCACAAGACACCTGGTGACTGACTATATCTTCTTTATCCAATACCGATATAGGTATTAACATATCATTCCCAAAATACTAAGTGTCAACATAATGCCCACTCAACCACAATATAAAGTCTTAATTGGGTAGCATATTCCGTCTTTTAATTTAAATCATGGATGGTGGTCATAATGTCCCATGATATAATGAAAATAAAATTAAAGGGAATAACATCCCATAATATCACAATTTATAGTAACTGGGAAAACATCCCATATGATATCAATATTTGGAAAATGGGCATAACATCCCATGTCATATACAAGTCTAAGTCCACGTGAGAATATTGTCCTATGACTATATCCCCATCAAGGAAAAGTGGGAATAGTGTCCTATGCTTATAACCATATCAAGGAAAATGGGAATATCATCCCATATTAAATAAAACACTATGTCCAAGTGGAAATATCATCCCATACCTATAACCATATCAAGGAAAAGTAACTATATCATCCCATGATAAATACAAGACTAATTCCAAGTGGGTTGATCATCCCCTGACTATAGTCATCTCAATATGACTGGTCACCTTACACCCTTCCATGGGAATATCAACACCTTATAATAATATACATTTGCATTGGAAACATTACATATGTGGGATATGATCCCATGATGTGAGAAACCACAAGGTAATTTGTCATATCATCACATACCATAATAAAAAATAAAATAAAAATAGACATTTCGTTTCATGTAATGAGCCACATGAAGTAAATGGGAATATCATCCCCTAATCATGGTAATATCAAAGTGGGTTACATATCATTCCCCAATAGATCAATATAGATAGAAATAGTGCATGACATCCCATATTAACAACCTATTAAGGAATATCATATAAAAAAATTCCAAATATATCACATAAAATTCATAAGAAATTTAGGTAAAATATCCAATTATAATTTCCATTTAATACTAGGATGGGTATCATACACAAAACCCCTTCTGTCTATCCATATCTAAGGTACACTCCACCTAGAATCATATAACTCAAAGGTGGTAAACCCTTATCATTTCCCTATGAAAAATAATCTATGAAACCATAAATTTAACCAAATAATAAATTCAAGGAAACAACCCATGATATATCCTTATATAAAAGATTTACCCCTTATTATGAGAGACTCAAGGAAACATATAAGGGTCTAATATACTATCATATAATAGGAGATACCTCACTTGGGTTCCACCCTTAACCTTTCACCACACTTTCCCTTAGACATACTATCATCAAAGACTAATAAATCAAAACTAAAATATAACGTCCCTATTCCGAAAGCCACCCAGAGGTGCGCCGTACTCGGTTGGTCACATGGCCTCAAGCACATTTCCCCAAATTCCAGAGGCTGCTGACTAGCAGTGAGGGACTTGGGTGTGATAGTGGGGAAACTATGCCCTCATTGGAAAAGTACACAGTAGAAGTAAACAAAACACAACAACAGAAGTAATAATAGTCCATACATAAATAAATAACAGAATACTGAAAGAAGAAAACTAGAGAACACATATATAACAATGATGCATGATATGTATATATGTCTATGAAAACAACTAAAAAAGTTACAATGTTGAAACACTACTAAACCAAAGTACAAAAGAAAAACAGATGAGCGACTCCTCAACATTGCAAGCCTCAGCTTGGTCCCATGCTCTTCAGCTCCACATCAATCAAGAACCTGAAGTAGAAGGGAACTTGACATTATCTATAAATTCAACAATATAATTTGCTTGGGCCCAAAAGTGTGGCCCAAATAGGGTGTGAGATAAGGTCCCAGTAGGCAACCACCCAAAGATCTATGTCTAACAGTCAGTGAATACATGGAAAGTAAAAACACAGAAAGCAGTAAACAGGAAAGCACACAGCAGCTAAAATCCACAATGTCTAGCATATAAAGCATACAAGTAATAACCAATCAACAATCAGAACAACAGGTAACCCCCTTGGTAGTTCTCACAGCCTAACCCTTATGGTTCAACCTACAAGCACTAGAAACCCTCTTAATGCACACACTGTCTCACCCCTCTGGTTCAGCTAAAGAATAGACTCTATGAGGAAGCACTCACCATCAATTCACCCTATAGTCTCGTGTCGTACTAAAGGCTCTCTTTAGAAGAACTCAATGTCTCATTCCCCCTGTGGCTCGCGTCGAGGAAATACAGACTCTCTGAGGAATCACTCATCGTCAATTCCCCTTGTGGTCTCGCATCGTAAATTAAAGACACTCTGGAGAATCCCTTACTTCCATTCTCCATATGGTCCACTACACTAGGTTCTCTCAGCCCTATGTAAAACAACATGCATAGCGTTCATATCTCCCCAAGTAAACCTGAAGAACTACTTGGCTATCATTCTAAGGCACAAAAGCATAATAGTACAATAGTTCCAATATCCTACAACTAGGCATGGAAACTGGAAAAATTCCTAACAAGAAAAACATGCAAGGAAAACATCCAGAGCATAGTAAATATTACCCTATTCACAAGAATTTACCTCTACTTAAGCAATCAAGAAAAGAAGGCAACAACAGGGAAAAAATAGGAAACACACACAATACCCCATTTAAGGGAATTGGTGGAATTGCACAAAATATTCAAAGACTTCCTACAGAAAGGAACAAACCACCTACCTTGATCCTAAGAGATCGATATACTTGAACCACGAGGCTTGATTCTCCTTATAACGATGTAGATCTATGAAAAAACACAAAATGCTCAACCCACGATATCTTGATAAAGAGGAGGAATTGGAAAACAAGGCTCTAGGAGAAGGAAGAACTCACCACTGTAGTTCCAACGCAATCGACAGTGGATGAAATAGAGATTGGACAGAAGCTCAGGGGCTCGGAGAAGAATCGCAGCCGTACAGGTGCTCTCGGCCAAACGAAACCTAGAAGAAGGTTGTTCTGGCGATTAGGCACGACCCCGATCCGTTTAATGAAAAAAAAGAAAATACACGACTTGTACTTCTTGAGTACACGGTGTGTAATCCACTTTTCCATACTCCACTTTAAGTGGAATCCACTTCACCGCTACACACCGTGTGTGTGGCCCAGACATTTCCAGCACACGGCCTGGCGCGGCAAGGGAGTACACGGCGTGTACTTCAAAATTTTCCAAAAACACCTCTTTTCTCAAAAACTCTTGGAAAAGGAAAGACATACCTGAAACGAAGATCTGGGTTCTTACATAAACACTCAAATGAATATTTTAGAACCTAATTATAATTTATCTACACTAAAGTCAACAAGGAATACACCTCAGGTACATTCTGGTTCATATGCACATTCCTAACATTACTCCTATATCACACATCACATGAAACTAATATAAACCAATGGGAAATTTAGGGATCAACTACCTAAACATAGTAGAAAATCACTCATCCAAGATCATTATAATAATTAAACTCATTCAAAAGAAATTGGAGAATCATAAATAAACCCCCAAATTTGGGGGGTTTCAGTGGAGAATGTGGAAATAACAAGAGATATTAGGAATGGATAGAAATGGATAGTTGTAATTCCCTTAAATAATCCACTAGGATATGAAACATATTTATCTGATTAGAAATATATTATATTCGAGCTTATAATAGGAGATAACAAAAGGGAGAGAGGAGGGTTTACATGACATAAGGGAAAAATGAGGGGGCATTCATTTTATAACTTTTTTAAAAAATGAATGAATTAAAATTAAATTGTTTTAAAAAACTATACAGGTATCTATTGGGTATCCTCCCTAGGTCCACCAAGATTCTGATGGCTCTCTAAGGCCTACATCATTTCTTTTTAGGTGACCAAGTACCCAGTATCAATCCACCAGGCACCCGGTTCCATCTATCATCAAAGATGGATTTTCATACCAATTCTAACTCTTGAAAATCTAATACATGCCTCCACAAACTCCTAAAATAAACCAAAACCATCAAAATACACATGGTTTGTAAATAATATTAAAAAATATATACCTATACATATGTGGGTCAATACAACCCTCCACCATAAATTAACTCATCCTCAACATGCGTCATCGAGCACTATCAGTGAAAATATTTGACTAGAGACCGAGTCATATTTTAAAAGTTTATTTTAATATAAAACATGATTTTTTACAATTTAATTTATCATTCTTTCAGGTATTTTTTTTAAATTATGGAATGATACCAAGTTTAATAGAAAATGATCTAAAAGGTGATGAATTGATGATGCAAATGAAGTCCAGTAACAAAGGGTAAGTCAAGGAATAAGATGAAGGCTTCAAAGTGAAGAAATATGATGAAAATGGGAAAAATATACTAGAAAATAGAATTACAAAATTTAAATGTCATTCAAAACATGAAAATTAAAGGATTATAAGATGTAAAGGCAAGACGTGAAGGAAAAGATACTATCTGGGTGATGTCATCATGTGTCATGGTGTGGCACATATGGGCATGTCATGACACATCCAAAGTAGGCCAAAAAATATTATAAGATGTGAATTAAAACTTTGAGAAGTTCATCCCCCAAAAATTATATGTCCTAAATCAATTACATGATGTGAAACCCTTAAGATAACCAAAAAAAAGAAGATTCGATGTAATAATTCCTTGGACCCCCTTTTATGACCAAGGGATGACCCAAAGTACATTATGACCCATTTATGATGGCCTGAGCATATAAAAAACCTATAAATACATGCCTAGGGTGGATAAAAAAAGAATCAATTCCCAAGGATCTAACGCTATGCTATGCTATATGGATACAACTACTTTAGGTTTTCTTTCTAGTTTTTATTTTTTTATTTCATTTGTCTATGTAACACATTCAATATTTTTATTACAATATTCTTCCATATACATATCTCTCTATATATCTCTATTACTAAATATTTCCCTTTCTCTCTTCCATATCTCCACCGTGATTTATTTCACTTGGAAATGACAAGTGACTAACCCTAGGCTCGGCCTTAGGGGAGGTTTTATGGCAGTCATAATTATTGAAATTTAAATTCTAAATGATTTAATTCTATTTTTGGTGGATGTGAGAGTATTTCATGGGTGCGGTGGTCTTCCACCATGGAATTATTTTCAAATCCATTCCCTTTATTATATTTACTTATTTTACATCCCTTTCTTCAAGAAATATCTTTATATGGTAGAGTTAAGGATACCCAATAGGATAAAATGAAATATGGTGGAGTTGAGTATTTTAGGAATTGAAATCTTGGTCAAGGTGTTATCCTTTTTAGATATTGGATGAGGTGAGGTTTGGTGAACCTAAGGAATGCTATATACCACACTCAATAAATCAAAGGAAATTAATTCATTTATGAGGTTTCATAAATTTTATCTAAAAAATAAATAAATAGTGAAGTAACCTTTATTTACAAACCCTAAGGACCAATAACTTTCTTTTAACCTGTATTCATTTTGTTTTTCATATTCATTTAAGTTTAAGCTTTTCATTTCATTATTTTACAAAACCCAAAACCCAAATTTCATTTCTTTTCATAGAATAATTAAAACAATAAAAAGAGTTAGATTAGGTGAATTAAAAATTAATTATTGATCGACTACAATGCTCCTCAAGTATGATAACCCTGTCCAACCTCGATGATGCATTAGGAAAAATAAATTATATTTTGTACCACCCTACGATAGGAACGTCAAAAATGGTTCCATTGATAGGAATGTACTAGTATTTCTTTCATTTTTTTCTTCTATTTTTACATTTTTTTAAATAATTTTTATTTTTTACAAAATCTAAAAAAATCCATGATGTATCTGAATTTTCATTATTTTGCATGGAATTAAAAATCATTTGTGTAAGAACATAAAATAGAATATACATAGGAGGTCCTCCAATGAAGGAATGATTATGTTATGGTATTAGTCAAGTAGATGAACAATGTAATAGAGGTAAGTTTCTCACCTCAAGAATTGATGGGCATGGTTGATCAACTCTGAATTAACATGTGCAGACTCAAGGCCAAGGAGGAAGTACCATTGGATATATCTAATTTTTATAAATATATACAAGTGGTTGAGGCCACACTTGAATAATAACTGAAACCCAACCACTTAGAGATCTAAATTCAATAATACCATGAAGATCTAGAGAGTGAAGATGATGACTCACATGATGATGTGATTATAGGAAAATATTCAAATCAATTTTGGATTGAATGAGAAGATGATGAAATGAAATGATATATCCCTATTTACAAATTAGAATCATAAAAACTTGACTACTTATTAGTAGATTTGGAAGATGAAGAAACCACCTGAGTGGTGGAATTAGAAGAAATACTATAGGAGTTTGACTACCTACTTCCATCTGCTACTACTCAGCTCTAAGATTCCCTTTTCACTAAATAACCAATTGAAGCCGGACCAAATTAGGGAGAAAATAATTTCTTGAACTATATCTTGTATAATTTTATTGAAACTAAATTTTGAATCACTCCCTACTATTTTGATTATAAAGTTTAGGCTGACACTTATATTTCCATGGAGGAAGATTATAAAAAATAAGAGACACCTATTGAGGAACATATGGAGCTCCCCAAATATATTGGACATTTACTAGAGGAAGCCCAATAAGAGATCCAAGTGTCTCTACCTAAAGAAACAAATACACATGTTTTTGACATTAAAAGTGGATATTTAAAATAAAATATTCAAAATTATTATTTTTCAAATAAAATTTCACATTCACTTATTTTGAATATTCTTTTAATGAAACATACCTTGAACTGATACTAGAGAGTGACGAAAAGGTTTTAAAAGTATAAATATAAGTATAGAAGGATCCATACTTCATCCTACCCCAACATGCAAGATGTACCTCATTACGAAGGGAGAGAAACTAGTGTAATATATCCATAGAGTCCTCATCAACAAAAAAGAAGAAGTGTGAGTTGGAATAAACAACATGTGGTGGTTTAAGTCTAAGAAGCTCCACCAACCAACATACTTTGGATAAATAGTTGGTACTTCCCATCTGAAGGTAGTTAAAGACAACAACCCACTTGGGGGGTTCAAACCAAGATTTATATTTTTATTTCATTTATAAGTATTTAGTTTTCAATTTCAATTTAAATTCTTAAATTTAGGAATAAATTAGGATGCATTTATATATCCCTATATATTTTTTAGCTTACTTTGACTTGGAACTTGTTATCAGAATATTTATTTCATTTTATAAGATCATGATGACATAAGAAAAATGTGGAAATTAAGGAGGTTTTTTTCATATATTTTTCATTGAAAAAATGTATTTCACATCATGAATTGAATTCATTTCATAAAATCAATTCACATCATAAAAATACTATAAAATATAGTTGTGAAAAAATTTTACATTATAAAATAGATTCATGTCATGAACTAATGAAGAATATAACACACTAGTTCCTACACAATCCAAAGTAAAGCTTCATTGTGAGGGGTGTATGATTTTGAATTCTATTTATTTATTTTTTACCCTTATAATTTTAAATATTTTTTAGATATTTAAAGAAATTTCATTCCCCACTTTAAAGCACAATACTTTTGTGTCAATATAAGAGGCAAAAGTTTCTTAGGATAATAATTATTCCATGTTTTAATTTTCACTATTAATATGATTGGATGAGTGAAATGGTAAAATTAAGTGTAAAGGTTAAGAATGAGGGGATGAATTTAAAAATCATGGTTTTTTGAGATTATTTGAGTTTTGTAAATTAAATTATTCTTATATTTTGATTTTTTAATTTCTATAATTGATATTTATTGTGTTATTGTTTTTGTGAATTTCCATGAATAATTTTCCCAAACCATATGTTCTTATCCCTGAGAAAAATTATGAACCAAATATTTCCCACTTATTTATATTGTATATTTCTTAAGAGACCAGGTTATGTTTTCTTCTATGACTTTATTAGCATCTTATCAAAGATATTACTGAATAGAATTAATTTTAACATTATTAAGGAATTTTAACTAATTATACCTTTATCCTTATATCCACCTTGACATAAATCCTATTTTCCCATAGAATACATGAATGATTTTTTTAGGAAACGAGCCATGTTTTAAGACTATTATATACATTCCTACCCCACTCACATTATATTGCATGATATTTAAAATACTAAGTGTGGGGAAGTTTTTTGTCCATGGTAGATAGGGATTTAATTCATTTTTATAGGGGTTCTTATGGGATTTAGGCAGAGTCCATGTTTTCATTGTACTTTATTATTAACCTATCTTACTAAAAAATGAAAACAAATTTTGTGTTTTTTGGGGATAAAAAATCAACCTTTTCAGACCAACGATCTTAGGATTGTATATAGTTAGGTGGTGGATGTGATATTTCTCTTAAGAATAAATTTTGAAAAAGAAAAAAAGATAAAATAAAAGAAAAAAAGATGAAAAAATAAGTTAGGGTGATTCATTAATTATTTTTACTTGTTCTATGTAGCTACATTGATCTTTGGGGTATGAGAGATAATATTTATAGGAGTATTTATTTAATATCCACTTTTAATATCATGTAATATTATAAAGAGTCAAAACTTATTTTTGAGCATATTTTTATTCATTACCTATACACCCTAAGCCTCAAAGATGTTTTATCCTGAATGAAAATCCCTCATGATTAATTTTTTATTTTTGTCTTTAAGTGGTGGAGATGCTAGATTCCTTGAAATAGTATCATAAGTGACATGTAATTGATCTACGAGAACAACTATAATAAACTTTATTACCTTGAAAGATGAGTAAAAATAATTCAATGTGAGGTTAATTTAAATTTTAATGAATATTAATGATGATTTGAAAAATAAAAGTGTAAGGAATGACAGACATTGTTATTTCAAAAGAAGGAAAGTAAAATATATGATTGGATTTGTTTCTTTTAAGAATGAGGAGTTAGATAAATTATTTTGTGTGGAATTTGAAAGTATATTTTCCATAATCAAACATTTAATTTCGTTTGTTTTGAAATTTAAATATTGGTTTATTGAAATATCTTTGAAATGTTGTTCAGATCACATTCTTAAGGATGAGAAAGTTCTAAGTGTGGGGGAATTGACAGAGTCATATTTTGTAAGTTTATTTTAATATAAAACATGATGTTTTTACAGTTTAATTTATTATTATTTCTAGTATTTAATTAGTTTTTTATATTATGGTAGGATACCATTCTTAATATAAAATTATCTAAAAGGAAATGAATTGACGATGAAAATGAATTCTGACAATAAAGGGAAAGTCAAGGACTAAGTTTAAGTCTTTAAAGTGAAGAAACATGATGAAACTAGGAAAAATATTTTTCAAAACAACATTACATGATGTGAATATCATTAATGATGTGAAAATTGAAGTATTACTATACATTAATCCAAGCCATGATGGAAAATATTCCATCCGAATGATTTCTGCATGTGTCATGATGTGAAACATATGGTCACTTCGTGACACATTCAAAGTAGGCCTAGAATAATTATAGGACCTAGATGTAAGCCGTGAGAAGTAAAAATCACGAACATTACATGTCTTGAATCAACTACAAGATGTCAAACCATTAAAACAACAAAAAAATGGAAACATTTGATGTAATAATGCCCGATACCCCCTTTTATGACCATGGGATAGCCTGTGGTCCATTATGAACCATTGATTATGACCTGAGAATCTAAAAAGACTAAAAATGTAGGCTTAAGGTGGATGAAAAATGAATCAATTCCTAAGAATATACCACCGTGTTGCACTGTAGTGATACTTCTGATTCAGGTTTCTTTTCCTATTTTTTTTCTTTTCTTTTCCAATGAAACGTATTCCATATTTTTATTACAGTATTCTTCCATCTCCATATCTATCTTCTTAAATCTTTCCCTTTCTCTATTTTATCACTTTGTGGTGATCTCTTTCACTTAGAAATGGTAAGTGACTAACTTTAGGATTTTCCTTAGGGGAGGTTTCACAGTGTTCTTAATTATTGAACCTTAAATTCTAAATGATTTAATTTTATTTGTAGTAGATATCAGAGTATTTCATGGGTGTGTCGGTCATCCACCACAACATTATTTTCAAATCCATTAATTTTCATAGATTTACTTATTTTACCTCCCTTTCCCCAGAAAAACTATTCATATAGTGGAGTTGAGGATACCCTATGGGATGAAATGACATATGATGGAGCCAATTCTTTTAGGAACAACACACTCGGTTGAGGTGTTATCCTATTTGGCTATTTAAGGAGGTGAGTTTTAGTGTGATAAAGGCATACTCAATCCCACACTAAATAAATCAAAGGAAATTAATTCATTTATGAAGTTTCATAAATTCAATTATTAAATTATATTTAAAAAACAAATAAATAATGAAGAATCCTGCGTTACCAAACCCTAAGGACTAAGGCCTTTCTTTTAACTTTCATTCATTCTATTTTGTATCTAAATTTAGGATTAAGTTTCTCATTTCATTTTTATGGAATAAAAAAACCCAAATTTCATTGATTTTCCTAAAATAATAAAAATAATAAAAATAAATATATCAGGTGAATTAGAAATTAACGATTGATTGAATGTGATCCTCCTCAAGTGAGATAAACTTGGTCTACAACTATGCCACATTAAGAAAAATAAATTAGCTTTTGTACCACTCTATGATACGTGTATCAACTATTGTGCTCACATATATGTATCTCAATCTAAATTCTCCTATTGAACATGGCTACACTACCACTTTATGTATACCAGAGGAACCATCTTCCCTCAAAAGATATTCTCACTTTGGTCCACTATATGAATGGGTCATTCCCCAAATGAGACATTATACTCTAACATGACATCATTGATGATGATCACATGAGAAGGGTTAGGATTATATCCTTAATTATTATATATATAAAATACACTATATAGGGGTGTCCGTGGGTTTGGTCGGGTTGGGTTGAGGGTGTTTCTGGACTTGACACAACCAAAAAAGAATGGTTCGGGTCGGGTCGGGTCCCATGCTTCATGAGCAGGTGACCCAAACCAATCATATCTATTGGGGGTTGGGTTACATGATGCATGGACAAATGACCTAACCCAACCCAAAGAGTTGCAGTTTAGGTTAGCTTGGGTTGGGTTAAGTGTGTTATATATTTCATTCCCGACCCAACCTAATGTATCCATACCCAGACCTGGCCTAATTGCTATAAATGGAAATATAGAAAAATCAAAATGTAACAATAGTAATGAAAATGTAGTAGTAATGGAAATGCAACAATGGAAATGAAGTAGTAGCAATGGAAATATAGCAATATGTAAATGAATTTAAAGGGAATAACTACAGAATAATTGAATGAATAGAACAGATCATATAACCAAAATGTAAATTAATTTCAATAACTAATCCTTTAATAAAATGGTAAATTTTAAAAATCTAATACAACTTGCAATGGACTAACTAGTTACTAACTATAACAACAATATGGTATGATGAAATTCTAGTTACCATTATAAATAATGTAAAAAATTAACCTGAGGAGATAAAGAAATTAATTACAAAATCACTTGATAATGTGACTCCTAGACACAAAGACCCTTCCTTGGTTTCCTTTTCTACCACTACCACAAAGCTCTTTGGTTGCCTTTTCTACCTCATCCATCCAAATTTCTATTATAGACAATGTGACTCCCAAATTTTAAAGTGGGTTTCACCATTGTTGAAATTGGAAATGAGTTAGAAAGACTAATATGAATATATAATTTGAGGAATGGGGAAGGTGAATACATGATGAGTCAAGGAATTGAGTGTCCATACCATTCCATAAACCTATCCTTTAACAATAAGTTTACCATGAAACCTTTTATCCAAACATTATATAGTGATACACAACTCATAATATTTTACATGTAACATATATTAATTCCTACATCCATATTAAAAACCATGAAACTCAAAAAAAAAACATATTCATCATATATAGAAATATATATTCATTCTCAAACAACAATCCCATTACAAAAACTATAATTATCAATAGAGAAATAGATATATCTGATTGTATTAGTTATACTAATTATTATATTAACAAATTATAGCTTGAAGTTTCAAAAGTTCATAACATGAAGCATGAGTACCCCACCCTATGAATACTAGATAATTTTTTCAAAATATGTAACCAGGTAAAAATAATAAAAATGGTTTTGATGATGATATATTCCCTAGTTTCAAATAAAAATTCATTATACATCAACCAAGTCACCTAACCAATGAATCTAATAAACTTAGAACTCAAAATAAACATTATTTTCATGTCTATTGAGGTTTATAGAAAGGGTTTGAGCATTACACCTAAAAATATTTCCACCAATGACACCAAATTATTAACATGTGGAAGTAAACTATGAAATCTTATGAGTGGTATAAGATGTATGGACTCGTACTGAATTACTAGAACACACACACCCATATATTATAAAATAATCACACAAACCATCACTAAATAAATTATTTTTTATCCCAAATTCTTTTATAACTAAGACATTATACTCATCAAACCCTTTTCTAAAACCAAAGCATTATAATTGTAACAACCCGATCATTTATGAATAAAATCCCCTTTCTTTTAATGTCTTATGGACATAGAAAACACATGCAGTATTTTTCTTTTATTATTATTGGGTTTAAATTACCATTAAGTATCATTGTTGTTGATAATATAGCCGTTTAATAGAGATCACACAACTGATATAAATATAAGGTTTTTTTTAAAAAAAATCCTTTTGATATAAACAAAGGAGAGGATGACCTCATCCAGTATACTAGGGCTTTATGAAACTCATTTTTTAGAGCTCAAAAAGGAGGTAGTGTCACTGCGCTTCACTCTTTACCAAGCCCAATATGAGCTTTAACACATTAAGCTTGAATGGAATCGCCTACGAGAGAAGTTCAAGTTAATAGAGATTACCACCCAAGCGATGTTATCCAAGCCGCCCCAAGAGTATATCTCCATTTAACACCTTACCCATAGGTCTTATGTGTATGTTATAAATGGTAATTTAATAAGGTATTAGTTACTTATTTTCTAATCCATTTTTATAAATAAAAGTCTTATTCCATCAATTCCTTTATGAGAATAGTCTTTCTTAAAAAATGATGACATTGATAAATTGATTTTTTGGGTAAAAATGGTACTTTTGAGAAATATATTGTTTATCGGAGTAGAGTACTCAAGAGGGGGGGGGGGGGGGGTGAATTGAGTATCTATTAAAAATTTCTGTTAAAAAGTTTTCTTAAAAATGTTCCCTAGTAAAAATGAGTACGACCCAGTTAATTAGGGTAATATGGTTATAAAAGTTTAACTATTCAAATAACCTCTCATAAGATTGATTAATTCTCAATAATCTGAATAAGAGTTATTGATATTACTTTTGAAGCTATTCTAATAAGACAGAACAATTATAACTTCTATCCAAGACTAACTATCAAAGTAAAATCTAATATTTTATGAAATACACAGTAAAGAAGAGAAAAACTAAATTTAATAACACAACCGATGGAATAAGTTGTTCAGTCTCAAGATGAGACCTAATCCAATCCACTTGGTGATCACATACCACCTAGAAATTTATATTAATAAACTTGATCCACACCCTAGATCAGAGTAAGCAATAGTGTACAAGACTTTCCAGTTTACACAACCTCTTCCACTTTTCTTCGTGGGTAAAAATTACCAGGTCACACAAGGAACTCTTCTACACTTATCTGTGGGAGTAACCAGATGTACAAAGATATGAGAGGAAGGATATCTTGCATCCTTCAGTTTAGTGCAGGAGACAGTGTGTGTTTTAATACACACACTACTTGAAAGCTAAAAATAATACACAACATATCAAAGATGATGATAAAAGGTTAGAAGTGATCTGAGTGTTATTCTATGTAACTCTAGACTTGTAGGATGAAGAAGATGCAAGTATCAAGTCCTCTTGTAAAAAAATAGAGTATCGCAAGTCTGCAGGTTCGAAGGTGTAAGCTGTCTAGCTCATGTTCTTCTTGAAGGTGGTACTACGAAGGCGTTTTTGACTCTGATCTATGGTTGTCCAGCCTTTGGATCGAGAGTGATTCATGTGTTCTTCAGTTGTTTCTTATTGTATGTATCAGTTCTGATTTTAAAAATGCTCACATGCCTGCTACTCTACTTCTCGTATATTGTTCTAGTGACACGTTTTCCTTTTTATTTTTGGAGTTCATGTGTTGTAGATGACATGATGCATGTATTCTAAACCTCATACCACATAATTTTAGGTTACATATCTACAAAGAAATATTAATTCTTTCAGTTCATTTAAATGATTCAAATATGATCATTAGAAATTAAATTAAAAACAACAATATAGATTAAAGAACAATGTCACAGTCTATCCAGAAACGGTATCACTTGGAAATGGTGTCACCACAAAACAATGTCTTCTTCTTTTCCTTTGAGCAGTGAGACAGTCATGATGGCATAGTTGTATTGAGATTAGTAACCGGTATCACAAATGTAGTGTTAGGATCACAATGTCTAGTCCTTTTCCAAACTTCGAATAGTTTCTTGGTGATGGTAGAATGGAACCAGTGTCACAGACTTCATGATATCTGAAAATGGTCACGATGTCTAGATCACGGTGTCTGGGTCACCATGTTTGGGTCACCGTGTCTGGGTCACGATGTGTGGGTTATGGTTTCTGGGTACGGTGTTTGGGTTACGATGTTTGGGTTACAGTGTCTGGGTTACAATGTCTGGGTTATGGTGTCTGGGTTATAGTGTCTGGGTTACGATGTCTGGGTCCTTTTCTAGAAAACTAGAACCGGTGGAAGACTCACAGTTTTTCATACTTAGCCAAATATCTTTATATAGACTTAACCAGGAATATTCATATAATGAATTATACTTAATCATTCATAAAAGAAATCATTATAGAACAAATTAAATATAGCTTACAATAATCAAACATGATTTAAGATGATTTAGGATTTAGTGGAAGTTTATTTAAATCATAAAGAAACCAACCATCTCTACACATGATTTGAGATAGATTAAATAGTATTAATAAGATTTACAATATTTACAGGATTTGTGATCATTAAAACATGATTAAAACCTGAGGAGTCAAAAAATTTCCCCCTTTTTGATGATAAAAAATCATATGAATTAGATATTTGTTCTTAGTGTGTTTTCTAGTGCCTAAGTGTTTTGTTATTTTCTCCCCCTTTTGGGATTATCAAATATATTAGAAGAAAAAAAGAGAATAAATGAAAGTAAATAATAGAATAGAAATCAACAGTTCACATTGCATTATATGGAAATATATGTTTCATTACAATCATTAAGCAAAAGTAAAAAATATCCATATCAAAATAAAATTTTCACTTTTCTTCAGAACCAATCTTCTCTTTTCCCTTGGTAGTAGAATTAGAAGGAGACACAGAAGTACAAGTAGAATTTGAATAAGGGAGTGAGCCAACTTTTAGAGAAGGAAGAGGGAGTCCTTCAAAAATAGAAGGTGCCAAAGTAGGTTTGGTGGAACACTAAGGCATGTTTTGGTCAAGGATAATAGGTATGATCTGACTCAGAGCCTAAGATACAAACATTGAGGTAGAGGCAAAACTAGTGGATGAGGAAGGAGGTAAACTAGACCGCAATGGTGCAGCTAAAGGGGCCACAATAGCAGTTCTCTGCACATGAAGATAATTCATCACCAACTGAATGAAGTTAGTAATAAACTCACCACCATACTATATTGCTTTCTCAAAATCATCTTTGTTCTCCATGAATTTGTCCAATAGAGGGGTAAAATATTTCAGATTTTGAACTTGAGTCTTAAATTCTTGAGTGATAGGAGGGATTTTCAAATTCTTTACAAGATACTTGAAGCGATTGGTCATATCATGATTAGAGAAAATCCTATTAAAGTAGAAATATTATTTCTTAGTAATTTCTTCCTAAGTATCATTTGAAATTTTTGAATGAATCCGCACCAAATAAAGTACTCTATCACTATTATAGACAACAATAGATAGACTTTCCTTGTCAAATCCACTTAACACTAAATAAATTTCCTCTTTAACAACAGTTCTGAGCAGATCATGGTCAAAGGGTTGAGATGAATTTCCAGAGGAATTGGAGGCTGTAACAGCTGAAGTGAGGGACTTGAGCTGATTCAGAACTTTCTATAGACAACCGTTGTACTCATCAGTCAGTTTTTTGAGACCAATAACAAGCTCACACATATCTTTGACTATCTGCTTGTTTCTCTCAGCCACTCTGTCAGCTAATGAAGTCAAGTTTGGTTGAATCATAGTGGAAACGTCTTATGGAATTTGACCACTAATATCCTCAATGGGATAAGAAACAGAATATTGTTTTGATTTCAACACTTTCTACATATCTTCAACCATAGCTCTGAGAGAATTCACTTCATCACTTAGCTGTTTGTTCCCAATTCTAATCTCTTGAATTTAATGAAGCATTTTTGGATGAATCTTCCATATGATCTTCTTTAACAGCAAGGTATCATCTCTTTCACTTAGGTTTGTTATAGGTGTAGGTTGGGTGTTCATGGGATTTTCAACTCCACCCAATAAAGTATCTCTAAATGCTTTCAAATCACTATGACTCACACAAGTAGGAGGTTCTTGTGAAGGTTCAGGAATATGAGTTGAGATAGGCTTGGGTTCTTTTGTAGAGATCACTTCTAGAGTAGAGACCAGTTTCAATTGAAACACAGTAGACATGTCTATGCCTTTAATCGAGGCTTCCTGGGTATCATCCACATCAAAGTAGCTAGGGAACTTATACCAAGTATCCAAAGTAATTTGATCTACAATATTAGGAAATTCAACACTTTATAGACTAGGGTGCTGCTCCACTTCAACAAGTTCATATCTAACAGTAATAAGAGGTTCAGTTCCTGAACCGATTCTAAAAGATAATTTTTAATACTCTCAACTATTTCTTTTTTTAGCTAGTTGTAAGGCTTGTTCCATTCTTTCCTCAACTGATAGGATAACATCTGGATTATCTTGTTCTTCCAAACAATCTTCAACCATAACTTCTTTCTCAAGAGAAATTTATTCTTCTATATTCTCCTCAGAAACAACCTTTTCCCTTTCACTAACAACAGATTCTCTTCGAGAAGTATATTTTTCTTCCAAATTATTACTTCTTTCAGCAACAAGTTCTTTCTTATCAACTATGTCTTGTGTAACTGGTCCACTGTCTTCCTTATCCAAGACAGTTTCTTCTAGAGGTATAACAACTACGTCTTCTTCCTATTCAACAAGATATTCAACAATTTCATCTATTTCTAGACTAGGATTAGACATGTTTTTTGGTCTTTAAGGATGCTCAACAAGATTAAACCTTTCATATAATCTTTCATTATCCTCCACCCAATCCTTTTTCCACAGATTCCAACTAATTTTTATTCTTTTAACTGTAACCTTTGAGATAAATAATTCACAGTCTTTGATGACTTCTTCATTCGGTACAACCATTCCTTTAGCACACGTCACAACAGAGATTAAAATTGAGTAGAACAAGGATGTAGACATTGAGTTTGTCTTAATAAAATCACACATATGAAGTATAACATACTTTCATAGGTTAATCTTGTGTCCATTATTCATAAGATGTATAAAAAATACATCCTGATATTTGAGGGTAGCAAAATCTTCCTTTCTTGGACTAATCAGATTCTGGATAAACTTAAACAACAATCTAGTTTCACCACCCAATTCAGTATTAATAACTCTTCTCTTCTTTTTATCGTTAGTCAAGCTTCCCAAGGCCTCTTCTAAAACAAAAATATCACTAAGAGTAGGAGGATCTCTCTAGTAGTCCTCAAAAATTCCTTCATGGGGTATCCCTAGGAAAGAAGTCCATAAGCTTGAGGAAAAAGTGCATCTTTGGCCATTGATCCAACTCCTCACAACAAAACCATCTTCAACATTAAAAGAAAACTGAACAAACTGATATAACTGAGCAATAAGATTTGGGTAAATCAGCCTTTTATCTTTTTTGAACCAATCCATCCATCCCTACTCTTTTAGTACTTTTATAACTAAATACTTACTTGACAACAAACACTTAGGGCATATTTCCTTTTTTGGTACCACTATTTTATCAACTATATTCGGGTTCAATGGTCCTTCGGGCGCTACCTTTGGTGCTATTTTCACTTTCTTCTTAGTTCTGCACTTCTCAAGGGTTGATGAATATGGGAACTTCATTCTAGGCATTCAACAAGGGTTTCGAGAGAGAGAGAGAGAGATATGAAAGAGGTATTATGGTTTGAGAGAGAAGGGTTTCATTTTTTAGAAAATAGAGCTCGAGTGAAAAAAGGTTGAAGCATATTTCATTTTTATCATTTAGAGATATCAAGAGGAAAAAATTCAAAAGCATAGGATAAATATAATAAAATAATCAACACAGCAATACAGGTAATAAAATATAAATAAAACAAAAAAGTGTTATTATGGTGAGACTAGAACAGGTTGTCACAGTGAGATCAGAATAGATTCTCACAGTGTCATATTTACGGTGTGTCTCCACACGGTGCGCCCATATTACTTGAGACAGTAAGTGCAAGATAGTAACTGAGAGACAATAACTGTGAGACTGTAAACATGAAACATCAACTTCAAGATATTAAATTTCAAAACTGTGAGAGTGAGACAATAATCTTAAGATAGTGACCTGTGAAACCGTAAACTATGAAATAGTAAGTTGTGAAATAGTAAATTGTGAAATAGTAAGTTTTGAAACAATACACTTTCTGCTTAAGATTTATTATTCCTAATTCATGTATGATGTAATATATCCTTTCAGAATTTAATTTTTTTCATGAATATATCAGCAAGATGATAATCATTTCCAATGAATTCAAAAGTGATATCACATTTTTGATAATGGTCTCTTAGAAAGTGATGTCTTACATCAATATGTTTTTTCCTAGAGTGTGAAACATTATTTTTTGAGATATTAATAGCACTTGTATTTTCACAATTTATAGGTACGTTCCTGAATTGATATCCATAATATAGTAATGTATGTTTCATCCACAAAATTTGTGCACAAAAACTACCTTCAACTATGTTTTCAGTATCGATAGTAGATAATGAAACATAGTTTTATTTCTTACTACACCATGATACTAGAGACTTACCTAAAAGGTGACATATTCTAGAGGTGATTTTTCTATCTAACTTACAACCACTAAAATCAGAATCAAAATAGATAACTAACTCAAATGATTGTCCTATGGTATAGAAAAATCCTATATTGGGTGTATGTTTGAGGTATTTGAAAATCCTTTTAACAAAATTTAAATGATATTACTTAGGGTTTTCTTAAAAACGATCACACATACATACACTAAACATAATGTTAGGTTGGCTAGCAGTTAAGTAGAGTAAGCTTCCAATCATTCCTCTATAAGTGGTTTGATCAACATATTTTCAATCTTTATCAAGATCCAACTTACAAATAGTACTCATTGGAGTATCACTACTTTTAGTGCTATCCAATCCAAAACATTTTAGATGATCTTTAGTATATTTAATTTGATTTAAAATAATAAAATCTTTATTTTGAAAGATTTGAAATATAAGAAAGAATTTTAGTTCACCCATTAAATGCATTTCAAATTCATTTTTCATCATTTTAGAAAATTCAATACATAAATAATTTTTTGAAGATACAAAAATAATATCATCTACATAAATTTGAACTACTAAAAAATAATTGGAAATTATTTTTATAAAAAGGGTAGGATCAGCTATAACTTTTGTAAAACATTTGGAAATAATAAAAGTACTTAATCTATCATACCAAGCTCTTGGAACTTGTTTTAAACCATAAAAATATTTTGATAATTTGAAAACATGATTTGGAAAGTGAGTATTTTTGAAACCAGGGGGTTGTTCAACAAAGACATCCTCAACTATATACCCATTTTGGAATGCAATCTTGACATCCATTTGATATAGTTTGAAATTCAGATGTGTAGTATAATAAAGTAGGATTCTGATGGATTCAAGTCTAGATACTGGTGCAAAGGTCTCATCATAGTAAATTCCTTCCTCTTGACTATATCCTTGTGCAACTAATCTATCCTTGTTTCTAACTATATTACCAACTTCATCTACCTTATTTCTGAACACCCACTTAGTGCCTATGGTAAATATTTATTTGGGTATATCAACAAGTTTCTAGACTTTGTTCCTTTCAAACTGATTAAGTTCTTCTTGCCTATCCATCACCCAAAATTCATCATTTATAGCATCATTAATGTTTTTAGGTTCAAGTTGTGACAAGAAAAATTGATGTTCAACCTGATTTCTAAGAGAAGATCTAGTGTGAGTTACTTTATCTAAATCTCCTACAATAGAATCTAAAGGATGGTTCTTAAGGGTTCTAATAGCTCTAGAAAAAGAGGGGCTAGTTATTTCAGGTTCTTCAATAGGTTCGGGTTCATTATGACTTGAATCTGAAGAATTTACAGAACTAGGAGTTTTCATAGATTCCTTTACAGAATGGTTATAGGATTTAACATTGATGTCTAGATTTGACAAATCACCCTCAAGATTCTCTAGAGAGGTCATAGGCTCATGTGGATCTGTTTCATCAAACATGAAATGAGCAGATTCTTCCACACATTTAGTTATTTTTTTAAACACTATATAGGATTTACTAGAGATTGAATATCCTAGAAAGATCCCTTCATTACTCTTGGATGAAAACTTGTCAAGATTGTCCTTAGTATTAAGGATATAGACTCTGCAACCAAAAACTTTGAAGTATCTTACTTTGGGTTTTCTATTTTTCCATAAATCATATGGAGTTCTTTTAGGAATGGGTATTATCAACACTCTATTAATAATATAGCATGTTGTATTTACAACTTTAGCCCAAAAATACATAGGTAAGTCATATTCACTAAGCATAGTTCTAGAAATCTTTTGCATGGTCTTATTTCTTCTTTCTACAACTCCATTTTGTTGATGTGTTCTAGGGGAATAGAAATTATGATTATAGACATTTTTTGAGAAAAAGGATTCAAACTCCTAATTTTCAAACTCATATCCATGATCACTTCTTAAATATTTAATTCTAAGTACACTAATATTTTGGGGCAGCGAAACTGCCAATTGCGGTTTTCAAGAAATTTGTTGGATCTTGGTGTCTTTCTTCACCGGTCTAGGTTTCACCTATTCATCATACTTCTTTTTGTTTTTTCTTTTGTTCTAAAGAGGATTTTCTGAAAGGTTGGTGTTATTATACCCGCATCATGGGATGTTGGGAGTTTTCTGTGTGTTGATAATAGTCCGAGGGGGCAAGAAGATGTATCTAATGTGTGGATCTGTGTTGAATTAGATCTATCCTTGCTGATTTTGGAGATGATATCCTTGAAGGTGAGGGGGTCGCTTTCGTGGAATCAGAGTATCATCTATCCGGTCTTCCCCAGATATTGTTCTCGTTTCTGTTTGCAAGGACATTTGATTCATATTTGAAATAAATCTAAACGTAATGGGTTGCGTTTTCAGAAATCTGATACAAAGGGTGAGTTTTTGAATGTTGATATGAATGATAAGGGGGTTCTATCTGATGTTTCTAGCAGTATTTCTAGACAGGTATCCTTTTCAAATGATGATTCATCTATGTAAAATCCTGATATGTTATCTTTGGATAGATGCAATGAGTATTCTGAAAAATCTGAATTTGTGATAAGACTTTCTTATTTTCCATATTTGAATTCTTCTAAGCTGCATATACCTATGATGAGTATTTCTAGTTTTCTGAACACACCGATACTTAGCATGTTCTTCAAGGGGTTAGTCAAATGGTGTTTTCCCCTTGTTGGTCCGCTAAGATGTTTAAATCCAATTCTTCCCTTGGTGGCAGTTGAATTGGGTAAGGGCGATAGACTTTTAGGTAAGTCTAGTGATGTGAATAAGAACCCCCTGAGGATAGTTAAAGGGGGTGGATATGAGATATCATCTCGATCTATGTCGTTATCCCATGGGATCTTGGGTGTATGTAAGGAAATTGACCCGCCTAAGAAGGTTACTTTTCTCCCTCGGTGTAATGAAAGAGGGATTTTTGATCGCGATGGCCAGGATTTAGATTTTCTTGATAAGGCTAACATGTCTACAAATATTGGAGTGGTTACTGGGGTGAAACTTCCTCATATTAAGAAGTTTTTGGAATCCCATTATAGTCCGACCAAGATTCCTGAGGTCAAATCCAGGCTTAGATTTTATCAATGAATCCAATTATTATATGGAATGCTCGTGGAATTAGTGCACGAGTAAAAACTGATTTTTTAGTCATGGAAATTAAGAAAAATATGGTATGTGTTATTGCTATTTTAGAGCACAAACAGAATTTGGATTGAATCTGTGAGTTCGATCATAGAATTAATATGAATTCATGGATGCATACAGAACTAGATAATCAACATATATGGGTTTTCTGGAACAAAACTATGGTTGTCGAATTTGTTGAGGTAGGTGATCAATACCTTACTGTGAAAATTAATAATGACACTGATCTGATTCTTGTGTCCTTTGTTTATGGTAGTTTCAATTCTCAGAGGAGAGAGATTTTATGGCAAAATTTGGAATGTTTTGATTCGGAGGACCTTCCTTGGTTGGTTGGTGGAGACTTTAATATTATTTTTGAACCTGGTGAGAAGAATGGTCGAGGTGTATTTCCTCGTGCTGCTAGCAGAAGCTTTGTTCAATTCATGTCTAGGAGAGGTCTTAGCGATATGGGCTTCTCTGGAGATTGTTTCACGTGGAGTAATAATCAGAAGGGAAGTTCACATTCCTAGAGTCATCTTGATAGGTGTTTAGTGAATTTGCATGTTGTTTCTAGTTTCCCTAATTCAAAAGTTGATCACCTTGTTTGTGGGATCTCAAATCATTCTCCTCTCCCTGTGTCTTTTTCTTCCAGACAGAGTTGTATGGAACGTTTTTGTTTATGTGAATATTGGGGAGAGAAGCCTGACTATCATCAACTGTTTAAATATAGCTGGGAGGAAGAGGTTCATGGGTATTCTTGGGTTGCCTTCCATAATAAATTGAGACGACTTAAGCATAAACTTCATTCCTGGGTGAAATCCTTCCCCCCGGTGGATCAAGATTTGGAGTTTCTAAAACAGGAGATTGAGAATTTGGAAAAATATTTGGAAGACAGCTAGAGTGATAGGGTCTATGAGGACCTTATGGGTAAGAAAAATGTTTTTAAAGAGATTATTCTTAAACCATAGAGTATTGCTCGAGATAGAGATAGAGTTAAATGTCTTAGAGAAGGTGATAAAAACACTTCCTACTTCCATGAATGTATTAAAGAAAAGAAGAGGTGGGTTAATCCGAATATTATTATAGAAGATGGTTCTTTCTCAAGTGATAGGGATGTGATTGGCTCCTTGACAGTTTACTTCTTTAAAAATCTTCTTGCTGACCCTAACCTGTCTATGGTTAATGGATATCCCAGTGGGAATGCTGAGCTGTTTGAAGAGATTTCGTACATGATATCTGTCTTGGATAATGAAATGCAGGAAGCTATCCCGGATGAAAATGAGATCCATAATGCTATGATGAAGTTTAATCTGGATAGTGTCCTGGGTCCTGATGGATTTCTAGGGGCTTTTTATAGAGGGGAAAGGGAGGTGATCAAGGCTGACTTGATATTCATCATTCAGGAATTTTTTCGTGGTGGTCCTATTCCTAAGGTGGCTGGTGCTACTACCCTAGTTATGATTCCCAAATTTAAAAATCCTTCTTCTATTTGTGATTATAGACCAGTGAGTATGTGTAATTTTTCATACAAATTACTGTCTAGCATCATTAACTTGTGCCTAGCTAGTCATGTTTCTAGATGTATCTCTCTTGAGCAACATGGTTTTGTTAAAGGTCGATCGATTTAGGGTGAAGTTGCGTTGTATCATGAGACGATTCGTGATATTAACATCAAATTCCATGGGTCAAATATGGATTTGAAGCTGGATATGAATAATAACTATGACAGGGTGGAGTGGGGGTTCATTATCAGAGTTCTTAGTGGTATGTGATTCTCTTTGGGGGTTGTTGATCTTATATTTCGATGTTTTAGTTCTACCTGGATGTCAGTTTCTTTTATGGGAAAAACTCATGGTTTCTTTAAAACAGCTTGAGGAATCAGACAAGGGGATCCTATTTCTCTGACCCTTTTTATTCTCATGTAGGATTCTCTGAGTCGTCTTACCAATAAGAATATCTCCATGGGTAATATTTTACCATTCCAGAGAAGCATGAGACAAACTCCGATTTCTCATTTGATGTTTGTGGATGATTCTCTTTTCTTCATTAATGATAGTATTAGATCAATTGGTGGTCTGATTAGAGTGCTATATGAGTACTACTTATGGAGTGGGCAATCAGTTAACATGGAGAAGAGAAGTTTTTTCATTTCCAATAAATGTGGTGACAATCAGGTTATCTCTATCTCAAGACTGTTGAATATGTAGAAAGGTTATTTTCCTCTGACCTATCTTGGTTCCACTTTATCTCCTATTCGTATTCATATTAGAGACTTTGATTATATAGTGAGTATAATCCTGAGGCATGTTCTTGATTGGAAAAACCGATTTTTATCTTTTGGAGGAAGGATTTTCTTAATCAATATCGTGTTAACAACTATTTCGATCCATGTTCTTTCGGATTGCAATGTGCTGAAGGGGGTTATCTTGTCTATTGATAATGTCCTGGATGATTTTATTTGGGATGACTAGTTTGAGGGGAAATGTCATTGGACTTCATGGGAGAAAGTGGCTAGACCAATTCAGGAAGGTGGGGCCAACATCAGAAGTCTTGGGGATACAATTCACTGCTTGCATGCGAAGCTTGCTTGTGAAGTTTTAGAGGGTTGTACTCTTTGGGGGAAAATTATGTCCTTGCAAGGTGAGGAACATTTGGAGGACAACAGAAATGTTTCACCTTTCTGGGCTTTAATATAAAGTTTTTTTCCTATTATTCTCCAACACTCTCGCTGGATTATAGGGAGGGGTGATATATCTTTTTGGAATCATAACTGGACTGGGTCAGTTATTGGATTTCTAGGTTTCCCTGCTCCAATGATCTCCTTCAAAGAATCTTGCAGTTATCCTGCTTTCATCAATTCTATTCTTAATGAGGAACAAAATAAGATTTGTGATCTTATTAAATTAAATATAGAACTGGACAGATGCGTTTTTACTGCCTCAAAATCAGGTATGTTCTCTTCTAAAGATTTTCAAAATATTTCTAATTCCCAGGATCAACATGACTCTTGGAATGATATGATATAGTGTAATAGCATTCCCATCAAATTTAATTTTAATGTATGGATAATTATAAATTAGTCTATTCCTACAGATGAGAATGTGAAAATGAGGGGCATTTATTTGGATTCTAAATGTCACTACTGTAGTGCCAATAAAGAGGAGGATTCCAATAATCTGTTTTTTGAGAGTGATTGGGGTTTGGCTGTTTGGAGTTTTTTGGAAAATTCACTAAGGTTTCAGATCCTCTCCTTACTAGAATTCTATTTTTGGAGAGGTGGTTCTATGGTTCAAATAGTATCGGTTCTGGAAAAAATAGCCAGATCTACAATCCTTAGTGCAGGGTGTTGGTGTTTATGGCAGGCAAGGAACAAAGATCGTTTTGAAGATATTCAATGCTCAAAAAGTTCGGTTTTTTTTCAGGACTAAACTTATTTTACTTGACTTGGTTTGGTATTGTAAAATTTCAAGTGATGCTCCTTCCTTGAGGTATATTTATCCAAGATGCCTCGTCCAGATCTTATGAGGAGAGGAAACTTGGTCAGTTGGTATCCTCCTAACATGGGTCTTAAGATGAAATTTGATGGATCTTGTGTTGAAGGATGTATTTGGGGTGGAGGTGTAGTACGTGATGGGAGAAAAAGTATTTTAATTGCTTTTTCTTCTTTTTATGGGAGAGGCAGTTCCATTCAAGCTGAAGCTGAGGCGATGTATACAGGGATCATGTTGTGTGTTTAGAGGAACATTTCTATTTCTCAGATTGAAATAGATTCAAAGATCATTTATGACTTGATGAATGGAAATATTTCTACCCCTTGTTCTATTACTTACATTATCAGAAAATGTAGAAATTGGATTGACATCAACAATATTCAGCTTTCTCATACATGGCAAGAAGGTAATAAAGTTGCTGATTACTTTGATTCCTTGATGGTGTCAGACCAAGGAAGCAATGTTGTTTGTATCCATAATATTATTCAAATTGAACTAGTAGGGGTGGATTTGATTATGGGAGATCAACTTGGTCTCCACCATTTCATACTACCTTAAAGTGGTTGTGTATATTACTCAAAACCATGTTTTTTTTGGGCTTTCTTTCTTTTATAATAAAAAATACAGATTGTGGTGGTAAAATGAGAGCATGCTTCACTTTTGTGAGCCAAAAAGAAAGTCCAAGTATATCTAGAAAATTAATAAACAAGAATATAAACATAGTGCTTCCCATTTAAACTAGAAACTCTAGATGGTCCAAACAAATCCATGGAACCAACTCGAGAGGTTGATAAGTTGACACTTCTTAAGGAAATTTTGTGTTGCTTTCATTTTTGAAATGGATTACACACTTTATCATTTGAAAACTCAAGTTTGGGAAGGTCTTTGACTAAATTTTTTCTAGTTATCTTTCTAAGGGAGTGAATATTGCAGCGTCCTATTATTCTATGCCAAATACAAGACTCTTTGTGAAATACACTTAAACATGAATCATTTTGAGAAACTAAAGAATCTAAGTTAATAGTGTATACATTTTAATTTCTCAATGAAAAAAAAATACTAATTCATTTTTAGAATTAAAAAAATTGCAAGAATTATTTTTAAATTTGAAATGAAATCCATCATCACATAGTTGTGAAATTCTAAGAAGATTATATTTTAGTCCATCAACAAAAAAAGTACTTAGGAAATTAAAACTGAGTTAGAGTTACCGATTTGGACAAGGCCAATTATTTTTCCTTTGGAATTGTCACCAAAAGTGACCTATCCACCATCAAATTTTATTAAGTTCTTGAAGAATGAATAGTCTCCTGTCATGTGTCTTGAACATCCACATCTTCCTCATAGTTTTCATTTAAGCATTACGTAAAGTACTTGAAAAATAAGCTCTATTTGGTCTAGAAAATCTTGAAATAGTAGATGGTGTATCATAATTTGTACTAGAAAAATGTTTTCCTGAACTAGGAGTAAAGTTGTAGGTTCTAGATTTAGAAACAAAATTAGTTTTTCCAAAAAAAAATTTACCAGGTTGATAGCTAATACTAGTAGTGTATTTAGGGGAAATCTGTTTACCTAGAATTTGTACCAAGGTATATTTACCACCAGTAAACCTTTTAAGGTCCTTTTTTAGTTTCTCATTAGAGATATTTACTTCATTATTTTATTTTAGTAATTGAACATTTTTCTCTCTTTCTATATTAAGTTTAGATTTAATAGTTGCGGTAAGAGCATGCTGTTTTTTAAAGACTTGTATTTATCTTTTAGTTCATTACATGTCTCTTCAAGTATATTAAAATACTTAAACATTTCATCTTTAGACATATTTTCAGAATCATTTTCATCTCTAGAATAATAGGAATTTTTTATAAGAGATTCCAGTGTTACCTCAGGTGTGTTTTCAGTAAAACACATATTGGATTTGTTAGAATATTCATCATGTGAAGATTTTGAGTCACTTGAACTATCTCAAAATCACTCCAAGTTGATTTCATTGCCTTTTTATACTTTCTATATTTGTCCTCATATTTCTGTTTATACTTGATCTTGGGACAGTTAGCCTTTACATGTCCCTTTTGTGTACATTCATAACATAATATCTCATTAGACATGTTATTTATTTTCCAATCATTCTTCCAAACTCCCTTTTGATCATATATTCCTTTGAAGTAAGGATTTCTGAAAAATTTCTTCCTTTTGTAAAATTTCTTAATCCTTCAATCTAATTGAGCAATCTACTCATCATTTTCAGGTGATGATTGTTCACTTCTAGAACTTTCTATAGAGACTTGTAGTTTCTCTTTTTATTTGTGTTTAGAGGTTGTGGTCTTGAATGCCACATATTTTCTTTTGGGTTCATCCTCCTCTTCCTTGTTGACTTCCAGCTCCTCTTCATACATCATTAGTTTCTCAATGAGTTCTTTCATAGGCAATTTGATGATGTCACTTGACTCTCTAATAGAGACAAAGGTTCCTCTCCATTTATCAGGTAGGCATTTGAGAATTATCATGATTTGTTCTTTGGCAATAACTTCTCTTCCAAGAGAAATAATTATGTTGACAATTTCGTTGAACCTGAGATACATGTTAGAAATAGGATCATCAGGCTTTATTTTAAATTTATCATATTTAATAGTATAAGTATTGAGTCTCTTTTCTTTCACACTAGAAGTTCCTTCATGTTAAATAGACATGGTATCCCAAATTTCATGGGCGGATTTACATGCAGATATTCTATTAAATTCCTTGTCTCCTAAAGAGAAATATAAGGCATTCATGGATTTGGAATTATTATTATAAGAATTCTTGGTTGGGTCATCCCAAGTAATTCTATCAGTAGAAGGAATTTTATACTCATCTATAATTAAAGAAAAAATTTCATAGCCCATACTTTCTAAATGCATTTTCATTTTAATTTTACATTGGGAATAATTAGTTCTATTAAAGAATGGTGGTCTGTTTATTGCAACACCTTCCAATATATTATCCATAATAAAGAAATACTTTTAAAGAGATATAAATTTAGAATTAAAAATAATTTATAGATCTTTAAAGTACAAAAAAATCACAGTTGAATAGATTTTAAAAATAGAGTCTTAATAGGAATAAAAACTTCTATGATACCAAATGTTTGTTGGAGTAGAGTACTCAAGAGGGGAGTTGAATTGAGTATTTATTGGAAATTTCTGTTAAAAAGTTTTCTTAAAAAGTTTCCCCAGTAAAAATGAATACGACCCAATTAATCATGGTAATAATATTATAAAAGTTTGACTCTTCAAATAACCTCTCAGAAGACTGATTAATTATCAATAATATCAATAAGAGTTATTGATACTACTTTTGAAGCTATTATAATAAGACATAACAATTATAACTCCTATCCAAGACTAACTATCAATATAAAATCTAGTGTGTTTTAAAAAACACAATAAAGAAGAGAAAAACTAAATTAAATAACACAGTGGATGAAATAAGTGGTTTAGTATCAAGATAAGACCTAATCCACTCTACTTGGTGATCACCTGCCACCAAGTAGTTTATATTATTAAACTTGATCCACACCCTGGATCGGGGTAAACAACAGTGTACATGACTGTCCATGTCACACAACCTATTCCACTATTCTTCGTGGGTAAAAACTATCATGTCACACAAGGACCTCTTCCACACTTATCCATGGGAGTAAATAGATGTACAAAGATATGAGAGGAAGGATATCTTGTATCCTTTAGTTTAGTGAAGGAGAATGTGTGTGTTTTAATACACACACTACTAGAAAGATAAAAACAATACACAACAGAGTGAAGATGATGAGAAAAGGTTAGAAGTGCTCTAAGTGTTATTCTATGAAACTATGGACTTGTAGGATGAAGCAAATGTAAGTATTGAGTCCTCTTGTGAAAAAATAGAGGATCAAAAGTCTTCTGGTTTGAAGGTGTAAGCTATCTAGATCGTGTTCTTATTTAAGGTGGTACTGTGAAGGTGTTTTTAAATCTGATCTATGGTAGTCTAGCCTTTGGATTGAGAGTGATTCATTTGTTCTTTAGTTGTTTTTTGTTTCATTTATCGATTCTATTTTTAAAAATGCTCGCATGTCTGCTGGTCTACTTCTCATTTGTTGTTACTATTCCATGATTTCCTTTTTATTTTTGGAGTTCATGTGTTGTATCCGAAAGGATGCATGTATTCTGCACCTTATACCTCGTACTATCAGGTGACATGTCTATAAAAAATATTAATTATGATAGTGCATTTAAATGACTCAAATATGACTGTTAGAAATTAAATTGAAAATAACTAGACAGATTAAATAACAATGTCACAATATATATAGAAATGATATCACTTGTAAATAGTGTCACCACAAAATGGTGTCTTTTTCTTTTCCTTTGAGCGGTGATATAGTCATGATGACATAGTTATATTGAGATCAAGAACCGGTGGCACAAATGTGGTGTTAGGATTATAAAGTATGGTCCTTTTCCAAACCTCGAATGGTGTCTTGGTTATGGTAGCATGAAATTGGTGTCATGGACTTCATGAGATCTGAAATTGGTCACAGTGTTTGAGTCACGATGTCTGGGTCACTGTGTCTGGGTCATGGTGTCTGGGTCACGGTGTCTGGGTCATGGTGTCTGGGTGACAGTGTTTGGGTTACAGTGTCTGGGTTACAGTGTTTGGGTTATCATGTCTGGGTTATGGTGTCTGGGTTATGGTGTCTGGGTTATGGTGTCTGGGTTATATTGTCTAGGTTATAATATCTGGGTCCTTTTCTAGAAAACCAGAACCAGTGGCAGACTAACGGTTTCTCAGACTTAGCCAAATATCTATGTACAGACTTAAGTAGTAATATTCACAAAATAAATTAGACTTAATCATTAATAAAAGAAATCATAATAGAAAAAATTAAATATATTTTACAATAATCAAACTTGATTTAGGATGATTTAGGATTTAGTGGAATTTTATTTAAATCATAATGAATCCAACAATCTCTATACATGATTTGAGATAGATTAAACAGGATTAACAAGATTTATTGGATTTACAAGATTTGTGATCATTAAAACATGATTAAAACATGAGGAGTCCAACATATATACATTATTATATTAAACTATGGTTTTTATTAATAATATTATTAAAAAAATTCTTATAATTGATGATTATATCAGTTCCTTATCTGTAAATGATTAGGTAATTAGTTTGATAAGAGTTATATTTTAAAAAAGAAAGTGTATTTTTAAGGAATTTATTTTATGGGATTAGTGAATTTTTTAAATAATTAATATTTTAATAAAATATTTTTATCAAATTGCTTTTATGAATAATAAATGAGTATATAATTTTTTATAAATTCAAATGTAATTTTTATTAATGTTTGAAACTATTTTTGTCAAAACCTGTGAATTTTCAATAAATGACAATTTTAATTTTAAAAGTGAAAATTAATATATTTAGAAAATTATTTAGATAAAATTAATTTTATTTTTGGGATTAGGATTTCCAAATTATTCAATAGTGAATTTGTCATAGTTTTCCAAGACAGTTGATTTTTTTGGGTAAAAATTAAATACTATATAAATAAAATATGTGTTTTATGACATCATAATGACCCCAAAATGATGTAATCAATACTAGAATGGGTATTATCATCCAAATATATGTTTTACCATTAAAATAATGTGATTTTATATTTATTTGAATTATTTTATAATTCTTTAGTGAATCCTCAAAAATGTATAATATATTTTATGATTTTAAATTCATTTCCTTGAGGGTGTGACTCACCTACACATAATCAAGGATAATATTTTAATATGTTAGTCCGTGAGACTTATAAAATAATGTTTTTCACTCCTATTTGGAAAAAACCATGGGCAAAAACCATGGTAAGGTTTGGGTTTTTGAATATTTAATTATATAGATTTCAAAACTTAAGTTTTTGAAATATTAAAGAATTACCCTCTAATTTCTTATACAAACCCACCCAAGATCCCACTTATCTCCACTTAAAATACTTTTATCATGTTCTTACTCTATCCTCATATCTATTTAACCCTCCCAAGGAACCCCAAGCTCTTAAGAAGTCCCTCTTCAAGCTTTTGAAGTCGCACACTCAAGTAAGGGTCTCCTTCCTTTCTCTTTTTATCCAATTTTTCTTATATTGTTCCACCCTTTTATTTTAAATTAAAAATGGTTGGTTACGTTTTTTAACCTCCACCATAATTCCCTTATTATGTTTTTATTATGGGAGACCTCTTTCTCTCTCATTAATCCCTCCCATGTACACCCATTACCATGCTGAAATTTCATAAGAGTTATTCCATTTATCCTCTTTTTTTCAAGTTTCTTTATTATGTTACTCCTTCTATTTAAAAATTACTTGTGTTGGAAAATGTATCTATATTAACCACTTAATATAAATTTAATTTATATATGATGATATACCCATTTATCTCTCATCAAATACTTTTATGAATTTTTATGTCACATCGTTAGGCTGCCAAAATTGCCCGAGGATTTTCCATGCCAAAATCATCATGTAGTAAATACCATAACCATTTTTAAATTAAGGGTATTAACCTTTATGAACACATACTTATTGATTATATACTTTAATTTATGTATTCTACATTCCTTTATCATTTAATAATGATGATGTTTAAGGAATCTGTGTTATATGATATGTGTGGCATACTTACACATGAGATTGAACTGATTATTAAGGGTGAGCCCTGATAGCACTTCAATGCATTGGGTAATTTTTAGTATCATGATAAACCATGTAAAATGAGGGTTTAATCATTATAATTCATGTACAATAAGGGTTTACTCATTCTAATCCATGTGCAATGATCCTTGGCTCATGCTAATATCATGTTGTATGTTGTTGCCACATTTCCATGTTATGATAATCATGCTATATCATGCATTTATGTTCATGTTTCACTTATGCTCCATTGATATGCCTATTTACTAAAGTGTGTTATATTATTTATATTATTCCTTGTTTAATCCCTTATTGGGCTTTATATCTCACCCATTTCTTATTTATGTCCTCAGGTTATCCCATGAAGTGTTAAGTACAAAGGGATGAGTTGGTCATGTAAAAGAAGGTTTCAATAAATATGTTGTATTTTATGTCTTAATTTGTTTTGTAACATTCTTAATAACTAAAGACACTAGACCTCTTAATCTTCTGGGTTGTATTAAGTTTAATTTTTTATAATAAATAATATTTAAATGTGTAATAAAGACTAGGGTTGTTATAGTTGGTATCAGAGGATATGATTAGTTATTTTTGGGATTAGGGTTATACAAATCTAGTGAAAGACTGAGGGATAAGACTGAGTATAAGAAACTAATTACTAAATTTTTGTGATTATAGAGTAAGTGGTTTATCAATCAAATACATCTCTGTCTGGATATGAACAAGTATATGTAGATCTGGCACAAATGTATCTAGTGGTAAAACCCGAAAACATCACTTTGAGCTAGACTCGAATGAGAACTTGTGCACAAAAGCGGGCCTTACCACACTCTTGGTTCTACAATATTAGAGTATATGATTTAGTAAATTCACAATCTTAGTACTAACCATTATTAATGGAATAAAAAATTCCCCTAATAATATATGATAGGAAATAGATCATGGATAGCTTATATTAAAGCCTATAAATTCATAAGTTAAGTAAATCAATGAAATTTATAAGTTATCCCTTTTTTCATTGGATTCCATTTTATGTGTTTAATATTTTAAAATAATTACCCCTAACTTTCCATTTATTCTATCCAATGGCCATTAATAGGAGGACTCAGGATAATAACCAATGTGAAGATCAATGTGATGATTGTTCTAATGAGATGCCCGATCTGATGGGAGAGAGAATTGGAAATTTTGTCATGATACTCTCTCAGTTAACTCATGTTTTAAATAGAAACATGGGTCAAGAGGAATTTTTAACTCCCCCTAATAAAGAACAAGATGCAATCAAGAGATTCATGAGACAAATGCCTCCTACTTTCAATGGATCATCCAATCCCTCAATCGCCAAACAATGGACCAAATCTATTGAGAAGATCTTCTCCATCCTTCAATTTTTTGAACAAGATAAGTTTCTTATAGATGCTTATCATATGGAGGGTAAATCTAATTAGTGGTGGGCATTGAAAAAAAATACGAATCTTGAGGAAGAGATCGAGGTGTTGGAATGGAAGGATTTTTGGAAAATATTTTTCGATAAATATTTTCCCCGCACCCTCCATCTTAAGATGGAAAGAGATTTCCTTGAACTCAAGAAAAATGATGATGAATATATTGGGATGTATGAAGAAAACTTCACAATACTTTTATGATACACCTATGGTTTTTTCGTTACCCCTGAATCCAAGGTTGACTGATTCTTTTGTGGGATAAAATCTAGCCTATGAAAATCCCTAGAGATCTGTGACTTCGATAGCTATAAAGAAATTGTCTGATGTTCCCTCAAATTCAAAATGGAGATAAGATAATATTAGGGATATCATGGGGGATAAGAAGTGAAAATTGGACTTTAATTCTAGCGGTCCGATGGATAAATCCAATGGTGGTAAGAAATTTCAGTATCCCACTTACCAAAGGTGCGGAAAGAAACACCCTAGATATTTATTGGAGGGGATGAGGAAATGATTTAGGTGTGGAAGAGAAGGGAACCTGGCCAATAATTACTGACAAGAAAAACCCACTTCTTCAATAGAGTAGAGGAACGCTCCGTTCGACCCTCAAAAAATTGTTTATTGCTACGACTACAAAGAATCGGGGCACTTTACAAACTAGTTCCATAAACCAAGGGTTTTTAGAGGCAACCAACAACCTCCAAGGTATCAAGGAAGATCTTTTTTCCATCACTACCACCGAAGAGAATCCCAAAAATGAAGTGGTGACATGTATGTGATTTATTCATTCAATAATAGAGAATATACTTTTTGATTATGGTTCTATGAAATATTTTATATCCCAAAAGTTTAGTAGAACAATACAAACACAACTACAAATAATGGAAGTAGAGATGTCGGTGAGAATAGAAAATGGGGAAATTATTGTATCCCATGAATATAACTCCTCCCCTGTCATAATTTGTGGATTTAACTTCATGAAGAATCTCTTTATACTCCCTCTGGTAGGATTTTATGCAATTCTTGGCATGAATTGGCTTTCACTATATATATTCAATATAAATTTCTATGAGAGGGAAATCACTCTCCATATGGAGAATCGACCCCCCGATTCTATAAAAGTGTAATGAAGAGGATTAATATTCTTTAACACCATCATCTCAAGCATGGATATTAATGCCCTATGAGAATGTATATCTTTCTCAGATTATTGAGTCTAAGGAAGGAACTATCCTTGAATTCCTACCTATTGTGATGGAATTTGATGATGTGTTTCTCGAGGAATTGCCTTGTCTTCCTCCTAAAAGAGATGTTGAATTCTCGATTGATCTTATACATGGGGATTTTCCAATATCCAAGACTCTATATAGAATGGTTGTTTTAGATCTTAATGAAATAAAGAAACAAATATAAGATAATCTAGTTAAAGGGTTTATAGGCCCAAGTGCTTCACTATGGGGTGCACCAGTCCTCTTCATCAAGAAGAAGGATGGGTCAATGTGCCTTTGCAGTGATTATCATGAGCTCAAAAAAATAACGATAAAGAACAAGTATCCTCTTCCATGAATTGATGACTTATTAGATCATCTATGATGAGCACAATACTTATCCAAGGTTGATTTTTAGATGGGATATTACCAAGTAAGGGTGAAGAAGGAGGATATCCCCAAAACTGCTTTTCATATAAGGTACAGGCACTATGAATTCATAGTAATTCCTTTCGGACTCACTAATGCTCCAGAAATCTTTATGGAATTGATAAATAGAGTCTTTATAGATCACCTTGAAATTTTTTTGGTAGTATTTATATATGATATTATAATATACTCCAAAACCAAGGAAGAGCACGAGGATCATCTAATCATTGTACTAGAGACCTTACAAAAGGAGAAGCTCTATAAAAAGTACCAAAAGTGTGAGTTCTGGTTAAAGGAAGTCTCATTATTGGGGAATATCATCACAAGTAATGGGATGTATATGGATCCCTCCAAGACAAATGCAATTGAGGGATTGAAGTGGCCAATATCTATGATGGATATCCATAGATTCTTTGGGTCAGCTAGATATTATCACCGATTTGTGAGAAATTTCTCACGATTGTCAATCCCTCTTACCAATCTAACTCATAAGGGAGTCAAGTTTTCTTGGAATTATGAATGTGAAGATATCTTTAAGGAGTTGAAAATAAGGCTTATCACCGCACCCATTTTCACACTACCCAAAAGTGGAGAACTTTTCATGGTATTCAATGATGCTTCAATGAATGGCCTGGGATGTGTGTTGATGAAAAATGACAAATTCATTGCCTATGATTCAAGGTAATTGAAAGTTCATGAGCAGAACTATCCAACACATGATTTGGAGTTGGCTGTAGTGATCTTCACTTTGAAAATTTGGAGACATTACCTCTTTGGGGAAAAGTGTGAAATATATACAAATCACAAAATCCTCAAGTATATATTCACACAGAAAGAGTCGAATATGCACCAACAAAGATGGTTAGAGCTGATCAAAGACTATAACTTCTAAATCCATTACCACCTTGGGAAAGAGAGTAAGGTGAAATATTCTTTAAGTATAAAGGACCCAATGATTATATCATTGATGATAATTTAAATGGATCCAATCATCTTAGATTTGACGAATATGGAAAGTATGAATAATAAAGAAGGGAACATAATCAATCCTTTCACAAATGATTTCTCAAACATCTCTTTTGGAAAGGTTAAAGGATACTCAAAAGGATGATGTAAGAATTAAGAGGAAAGTGGAAACTATTAGAAAAGGTAAATCCTCAGAGTTCAGTGTTAATAATGAAGGAATTATGATATTTGGGTTAGGACTATGTGTTTCATAAAATCTAGAGTTAAAGAGAGAACTTTTGGATGATGCATATAGTTTGAATTTCTACATTCACCCAAGAAATACAAAGATGTATTGAGATATCTGAGAGAATTATTGGTGGGATAACATGAAGAAGGAGATCGCTGAGTATACATAAAAGTTATTGGTATGTTACCAAGTGAAGGATGAGAGGAATAAGTCTAAGGGGATTATGCAACCATTACCCATACCAACATGTAAATAAGAGAACATCACCATTGACTTTTTCACTAAACTTCTGAAGACATCCAAAGGAAACGATACTATCTGGGTTGTTGTGGATCATCTTACAAAGACTACACACTTAATTGCAATTCGAGAGGATTTCTCATTGGATCAAATTGCATGAATATACACCAGAGAAGTGGTAAGGCTACATGGTGTACCACTATTGATTGTATTTGATCGAGATCCAAGATTCACCTCTATGTTTTGGAAGAGTCTCCAACATGATCTGAATACTGAGATGAAATTCAGTACGGTTTATCATCCTCAAACTGATGAACAATTTGAGAAGACTATACAAACACTTGAGGACATGTTGAGAGCATACTCAATGGATTTCAAAGGAGGATGGGATCAACATCTTCCTCTAGTTGAGTTCTCTTACAACAATAGTTTCCACACAAGCATCCAAATGGATCCTTAAGAATCCATTTATGGGAAGAGGTGTAGAACACCAACATGTTGGGATGAAGTTGGAGAATGAAAACTTCTAGGTCCATAAATGGTCGAAGAAATAGTGGAGAAGGTTAAGACTATTCAGCATCACATTAAATCTACTCAGATTCGAAAAAAGAGTTATGATGATAATCATTGATGAGACCTAGAGTTTGATGTTAGAGACATGTTATTCCTCTATATATCTCCATGGAATAGAGTTATGAGATTTGGGAAGAAGGGACAACTTAGTATAAGGTACATCGGCCCTTTTGAGATCCTTGATCACATTGGAGCAGTGGCCTATTGACTAGAACTCTCACCAAATCTGTCTCAAGTATATAATGTATTCCATGTATCACTCTTGAGGAAGTACATACTTGAACCATCATATGTACTTAATCCCAAGGTGGTAGCATTATAGAATGGCCTCTTATATGAAGATAAGCTGGTTAAGATCTTAGATCATAGGGAAAAAGTTCTACAAAATATGACAATTCCCCTCATCAAAATGTTTTGCTAAAACCAAAATTTTGAAGAAGCAATGTGGGAACTTGAGTAAGTGATTTGGAAGAGTTACCCTAATTTGTTTTAGTGTAGGAAAAAATAAATTTCGAGGGTGAAATTTCTTAAGGGGAGAATGTTGTAATGGCCCGATCATTTATGAATAAATTTCCTTTTATTTTAATGTCTTATGGATATAGAAAACACATGCACTTATTATTATTATTATTAGGATTAAATGACCATTAATTATCATTACTATTTATAATATAGTTGTTGAACAATGATCACATGACTGATATAAATATAATGTTTTTTTAAAAAATCCTTTAGAAAGAAAAAGGATAGGATGACCTCATCTAGTATAATCGGGACATAGAGAGATCATTTTTTGAAGATCAGAAAGAGTTAGTGTTACTGGGCTTATCTCTTGACCAAGCCCAAGTTGAGCTTCAACACTTTAAGCTTGAATGGAATTGCCTATGGGAGAAGTTCAAGTTAATAGAGATTACCACCCAAGTGATGTTATCTGAGCCACCCTAAGAGTCTGTCACCATCGCACACCTTACCCTTAGGTATTATATAGGTGTTATAAGGGGTTATATAATAAGGTATTGCTACTTATTTTGTAATCCATTTTTATAAATAAAAGTCTTATTCCATCAATTCCTTTATGAGAATAGAATTTCTTAAAAAATGATGAATTTGATAAATTGATTTTTCAGGTAAAAATGGTACTTTTGATAAATATATATATTATTATACTAAACTAAGGTTTTTATTAATAATATTATTAAAATAAATTCTTATAAATAATGATTATATCATTTCCTTATCTGTAAATGATTAGGTAATCAGTTTGATAAGAGTTATATTTCAAAACAGAAAGTGTATTTTTAAGGAATTTATTTTACAGGATTAATGAATTTTTGAAATAATTAATATATAAATAAAATATTATTATTAAATTATTTTTATTAATAATAAATTATTATATAATTTTTATAATGTCCAATATAATTTTTATTATGGTTTGAAACCGTTTTTGTCAAAACCTGTGAATTTTCCATAAATGTTGGTTTTCATTTTAAAAGTGAAAATTCAAATATTTAGAAAGTTATTTAGATAAAATTAATATTATTTTTGGAATCATGAAATTGAAATTATCCAATGCTGATTTTTTCATAATTTTCTGAGATAGTCGTATTTTTTGGTAAAAATTAAATATTGTATAAATATGTGTTTTATGACATCATAATAACCCCAAAATAATATAATAAATACTATAATGCGTATTCTTGGCCCAATATATGTTTTCCAATTAAAATAATTATATTTTATATTTATTTGACATATTTTATAATGCCTTAGTTAGTCCTCCAAAATGTGTAATATATTTTATGATTTTAAATTCATTTCCTTAAGGGTGTGACTCACCTCCACATAAGAAGGGATAATATTTTAATATGTTCAGCCATTATTTTTATAAAATAAAATTTTCCACTCCTCTTTGGTAAAAAACATGGGAAAAAACTAGGGAAATGTTTTTGGTTTTGAATATTTAATTATATAGATTCAAAAATCAAAATTTGTGAAATATTAAAGAATCCATCTCTCATTTCCTATATAAACCCACCCAATATCCCACTTCTCTCCACTCAAAATTCTTATATCACGTCCCTACTCTTTTATCCCTTCTATATAATTTTCCCAATGTGCCCCAATCTCTCAAGAATCCCCTCTGAAAGGTTTTTAAGTCATACACTCAAGTAAGGGTTTCCTTGCTTTATCCTTTTTATCCATGTTTCCTTATATTATTAAACCCTTTTATTTTCAATTAAAAATGATGGGGTATGTTTTATCACATACCAAATACTTATATTATTATGTTTTTTATGACGGTATACCTCTTTCTCTCTCATTAATCCCTCCCATGTACACCCGTTACCATGCCGAAATTTCGTAAGAGTTAATCCATTTCTCCTCTTTCTTCAAGTTTCTTTATTATGTTACACTTTCTATTTCCAAATTCCTTGTGTTGGGACATGTGTCTATATGAACAACTTAATTTCCATTTAATGTATATATGATGAGATTCCCATTTATCTCTCATCAACCATTTTTATGAATTTTTATGTCATGCTGTTAGGCTGCCGAAATTGCACCATAATTTTCCATGCCAAAATCATCTTTTAGTGAATACCATACCTATTTCTCTATCAAGGGTATTCACATTTATGCACATATACTTATTGATTATAGAATTTAATTTATTTATTCTACATTCCTTTATCTTAGAATAAATTATAATGTTGAATGAATCCATTTTATATGATCTATGTGGCACACTTAAGCATGAGATTGAAATGATTATGAAGGGTGCGCCCTGATAGCGCTTCAATGCATTGGTTAATGTTTAGTACCATGATACACCATGTGAAATGAGGTTTTACTCATGATAATTCATGTTCAATGAGGGTTTACTCATGCTAATCCATGTTGAATGAGCCTTGGATCATGCTAATATCATGTTGTATGTTGTTTCCACATTTCAATGTTATGATAATCATGCTATATGATGCCTTTATGTTCATGTTTCTATGGTGCTCCATTGATATACCTATTTCCTAACATATATTATATTCTTCATTTTATGCTCTATTTACTCCCTTATTGGGATTTATATCTCACCCCTTTCTTATGTATTCCCTCAGGTTATCCCATACAGTGTTAAGTACAAAGGAATTAGTTGGTCATGTAAAAGAAGTTTTCAATAAAGATGTTGTATTTTATGTCTTAAGTTGTCATGTAATGTTCCTAAGCCCAAAATACACTAGACCTATAAATATTCTAGGTTGTATTAAGTGCAAGTTTATGTAATAAAGAATCTTTAAATTTGTAATAAAGACTAGGGTTGTTATAATAATACAACATCGATTTAAAAAACCTTGTTGTTTTACCCACTCCAAGACTTTTAGAAGAAAAAGTGTTGTGTCTATTTCTACCATTTTTGATACATTCAAGTGTAACATATAAGAACAAAAATCCATTTTGAACCTACTATGAAACCCAACACTTGAGTGAAATATTACCACTTAGAATTGAATTATCACTTATCTACACAACCTAATAATCAAATCCTCATATAAAGGATGAGGCTATTATACTCAAGTGGGAATTTATATAGATTTAAATCCTTATTTGAAGGATGGGGTTGAAACACTAAATTTAGAATTAATGGTCTCATTCTTTATACAAATAAATTGTACAAAATTACTCATTGGTGAATAAAAAAACATTTATCTAGGTCATAATCTATTTATAATTGAATAAAAAAATAAAACCTAGGGAGGTTTACACATATCAGAATACAAATTAAAAAATATCCCATAAAGAATTCCAAATAAAAAAAGTCTTATAAATAAAAAAAATATTAAAATAGAATAAAATTTTAATAATTTTTTTAATATAATAAAACTTATAAAAAATTATTTAATACACATTTAACTAACTAATATAATTTTTAAAACAACTACCATGGTGTGGAATTTTTGACTGCATCACTTTCACTATGTTTAAATAGAAACATAACATGTAGTGGCATTAACACTATGAATTAAACAAAAATAAAGAAAATTATGCCCAAAGAATAAATAAATTATGCTCTAAATAAATTATGAAAAAATAAAAAATTTATACCTTAATTAAGAGTGACCCATCATCCTTTATTCTATTTTAGATAGTGAAAATTTAATCATTAATTATGGATAATGGTATATATTAAAAACACAACATAAGAACAAGTCAATATTTTTCTTTTTAAAACATAAGTTTATAATTAATAAATTTCAAATGATAAAAAATGATAATATTTTTAATGGTACCCAATTCAATCAATTAAAACTATTATAGTTTATTTCAAATTTCAATTGTTTTATACTTTATAAACCAATTTTGGGAGAAAATTAATGCCTCAATGGTATTGGGATTCAAAAAACTATGAAATAGATTAAGGAATCATCCTCCTATACTAAATAATAACTCTAAAGAAACTATAGTTAATGGAATTTCTAGAATATCTCTAGAAATGCATGAAAGAACCTGATACTTTCTTTTATTTCCTTTCCACCATCTTAAAATATAAAATACATCAAAATGATCCTCATAATAATAAACCTCTAGATATATTTCTAATTAATTCCTTTATTCTTTCAATTTTATTTTCCTTGTCTTTGATCTATATGCATCTTTCCATTTCTCATCATCCTCACTACAGCTAGTATAATTATTAATATGTGAATATTGATGAGAACTTGAATCACTTTGATAAACTAAGATGAGACATTTTAATTTTTAAAACTTATAGAGATTATTCATAACCTCTATTAATTTACTGATCAATTCATTCTTGTCTTCATCCTTAAAAACCATTTAAAAACTATCCTGATCATATTCTAATTTATATCAGGGATCAAGAATAAATGTCACAAGTAAGACAAAATTAAAATTTTAACCAATACTCCAATAGTTTTCCAACTTTAACTTCATTGAAATATCAATTTCACTCATAGTAGTATCATTAATTTTCATCCATTTATTTATTTTTATATATATGTCACAAAGTGTATGAAAGAAAGTGTGACAATTCACATGCATAGAATCAGAAAATTCAACAGTTCTATCATAAAATAATTTAAAAAACTTGAAAAATACATGAGAACACTCCCAATCATATGTTTTAGGATTCCCACATTCATAGATAATAGAAATCCTAAAAATTAAATCCACCTCAAGGTGAATAAATACTTTCTCATACTTCTCTGTAACATCCAATATAATGTAACAAGAATTCCACATAGTAGAAATATCAAGAATTATTTTCTATTTACTTCGAATTTTAAACTCCTTATAAATTATCTTAAAATGGTCCAATCTAGAAGGAAAAATTATCAAAAACCTACAAAAAACTCTAATTATAGAAATTTATGTTGATATTTAATTTATCCCATCACCAACAATAAGGTTTAAAATGTGTGTACAATATATCATATGAATATACTCTACTTTAAGAATATAGAAACTCTAATCATTATGCCTCCTCACCAAATAATTGATTGTTGTATTATTGGAACCAACATTGTCCATGTTAATAATATTAATCCTTTAAATACCTCATTGTTTCATCTTATTTTCTAATACTCATTAAATTATTTCCCATTTATGATCTATAAAAAGACAAAAACAGAATATTATTATTTATTTAAGATCTAATTATTATTAATAAAATGTGCAGTCACACATATATAATTCAAATTTTGAATTGTAGTCCATGTTTCAATAGTAATACATACCATATGAGAGAACATATCAAATATATACTTTAATTTTTATTTCTCAGCCAAATATAATTTCAATCAATATCTATAAACTATTTTTCTATACAGAACTTGAAATTGAGGTTGAAAAACTTCAATAAATTCTTTAATACATTGATTCCCATCATATTTAAATAATAAATCATAAATTATTATCATTTTAACAAGAGATATTATGCACTATTCTTATTTGAAATGAGTTACTAAAGTTTTTACCTTCACAAAATCCTTATCTTTAAACTTATTTCAAATAACAATAGCATTTTGACTTTTCTCAAGATTTTTGTGAGGATTTTTGTAACACCGTGTCAGATGATTATTCAAATTACTAGTTACATGATGTCTAAATGTGTGAGAATAATATTTACCTTAATAATTACAAACACCCCTTAAATTTTTCTAATGAAAATGATCCCAAAATTGGGGAATTCTATATGAAGTTTATTTAGGGATTATTACCTTTTTAGAAGTCTGCTTACCATCAGTTAATTCAACTAGATTACTACTACTACCCCATAATATTTTTTTAATTTAATGTGTAGTTGTATTATACCCCATATTATTTTTATTTCCTAAAAAATTTGTAGGATTATAACCACATATTGTACCACATTCCATGAATGGTTAGCTAGCTAGGCTGGCTGTCTGCAAAATACTCTCACCCGTGACCCATTTGTGATTCTATAGTTGTGTCACACCTCTAATAGAAGAAAAATAACCAGGTTTTGAGTGATAGGTGAGTAATAAAAATGAAAAAAATAAGTGAAATAGGAAGATAAGATGAAAGAAAATGATAAAAAATAAATATCTACATACATAAACACTAGTGTGCACGCACAACACCATCAAGAAGAGGAGAATTAGTTGATTAAGGTTCTTACTAATCACTCATGAGGGAAGGTCATGGGAGGAGGTGAGTGAGGAGGGAATCTAGCTAGGTAGATGAATGAACCATAGTGCACAAGGTGGTGGGAGAGGGAGAAGGAGTAAAATTAGGGAGTCGGATTTTCTCACGAGGTAAGGAGAATAGAAGGTGAGTCAGTGAGTAGATTTTTGTCACAAGGAAAGCTTGGGGGAGTAGGAGGAAGTAGGAGAATATAAGAAGAGTGTGAGAGGAGGTTAGTCAGGTACGGAGTAAGTTTTTATTCTTGTGAGGGAAGGTTAGGGTCAGGGGAGGAGGAGGTAAGCATGAGGGAGACCAGGCGGCTGGGGGTAGATGGGGAAAGAAAGCGACCAAGGATTTTTTTTTCATGCATGAAACATGTCCATTGAGTCAAGATGTGTCAATATTTATCCAACCTGAGACTCAACCCAACCTGTTAATGGGTTAACCCACAAAAACCCAACCTGATTTATCTTACACATAACCTTACCCAACCGACCTAACCTAGTCGGGTTGGGTTGAGTCCATCGGGCTAGGTTGGGTTTAGACACCCTAACACTATTCATAACATGAAATCTCTAAAGAAGAGATAATTTTTATACCAATTTATCAATCCTATCAATAACTTAAAATAACCCCACATGCCTAGACACAAATTTCCCAACCTATGAATTCATCTATGTCCCAATCATGAAGATACTCTCAAGATTACCCAGTTTCCCACTTCAAACTCTAGAGGATAAAAACACTAATCTATATATGATCACTGCCTACATTGAGTGGTTACTAACCACCTATGAATCAACTGAATAATTAAATGTATCATACATGAGTTTTATCCTAATAATTGAATAATCCATTTCCTCTATCCAATACATAGGTGATTGGTATGACCCATTGGTCTAAGATATGAATGGAAATCACACTACAATAGGGATGGATTATATTTTAAAAATAACTACCAATTTTTATTCTCCTCGATTAATAAATCTATCAAAAATATGTAGATACGATATACCTAGTATAGTGAGCCATATTTTCATACATAAATATAACATCTTATTGGATAAATATTCAATACATAATATTATGATCCATACTATAATCATATAGGTACAATACCTTTTGAAACATGGATATATAGATAACCTATTCATAATATATATACATTATCACTCAGAAAGTTCTTTATAACTTTCACCCTTCTTAGACATATCATACTTAAAACCTTTCTTCATAACTTAAGGAAAAGGAAACATAATAAAGGGTGATCTCAGAAGTCTAGTAATGGAAAAAAGGTAGATATCAATGATCACATAAAAATAACATGAGTATAAGGCTACAATAACATGAGATTAAAATTTTAAAACATACCCTATATATCATAGATTCTATTATTTATTCATAGAATAAATTTTGGAAATTCAAAATACATGAATCATAATGGAATCAATGAACATGATCCATGAGAGTATAACATTGGCATAACACATAAGTTTGTGGAATAAACATAAGCACGAAAAATCATTTCCTTAGTAGTCAAGGCTATCTTCCAAGACTATCATAGTGGATTGGGTTTAATCCCCAAACCATCATATTATTAGTCAAGATTCATTCCCAAGACTATTATAGTGGATATATTCACATACTGAACTAGATTCACTCCCCATTTCGGTTCTTATTATCTCATGAGATATCCATCATTACCCAATGTATTAGATAGTTATATAATTTTGGGCCCACCCACCACATAATGAAAATCATAAATATGAGGGAAAAAATATCATAAATCATAAATCATAAATCATATCATAACCCATGAAAAGTAAATAGGTTATATAAAAATTTCATCATTTAATCATATCATAACCCATGGAAAATAAATGAGTTTCATAACATAATTAACCAATGAGAAAGAAATGGGTTTTATAGAGTCATTATTAAACCATTATCATTATAATCCATCAAAATAATGAAAGTGGATGGTATAATTGGATAATACCCCCATTAAAATAAAATTAACATCAAAGGATGTCCTCTTAGATGAAAATTTATTTAAAAGGTATCTAGAATATTTCTTCAGGAATATACCCTTTTCATTTTGGAATCACTTCTTTAAAATATAAAATTTTCCCAAATATTAAGAAAAATGTTTTCTTTAAAAATAAAAATGTAAAATTTTGAAGTAAGATTAAAATCATAGAGTGGTCATGATAGTGGGAAATTCTATTCATGTCATATATGTTAAAACAAATATTCCATTCACATTTAAAGTCAAAAGCACAAAATCTGAAAAATGATAAAAATATTCCATTTAAATCATCATGTTAAAATTAAATCATGGATAAAAATAACTTTAATAAATAATTTTATAATATTAATAACAATATTTAAAATATTTTTAGAAAACATGGACATGGAAGAAAATGATTTTTGACTGAAGAGAAGAAGTAAATTCAGTTTTCCTTAAAATCATTATTTTGGTCTCTTGAGTTATTAAATAGAGTAAAATGAAATGAAAAAAAATTAATCTACAAAAATAACCATAGTATTAAAAAAAATTGAGTTTCTTGAGATTTATATCATGATATTTCATTATCTAAAGCATAATAAAAAACAATTTTGATAAACAATGAGATTGTGATATAAATCCCTTACTGCTTAGGTAATTTTTGAATTTTAAGCCCCATGAAATAATAACTTAAAGTGAAACATTAAATATCATGAAAATAATTATATTCATTATATAACACATTAAAGGGGATGTATATACATCTCATAAAATAAGATATGTGTATAACATAACATATGCCCTAAAGAAGACATTTTGAGATGATAAACCCTTACCACAAGGTCAACTTTATTTGAAATCACTTTAACATCATGTATAATAAAATTAAATTTATTATAATTATATTAAATAGTCATTTAAATACTTATAATATCATATATAATACACTTATAAAATTTCAATACCAATTTATTAATAAATAATTATAAAAAATCATCATTTCCAGATGTTAACTTTTTAGTTTTTTGTGAGAATATCAGTTTGGTAGTTCCAGTACTTATACTTTGGTCATGGTTAAATAATATCTATAATTTTAATCAGGATATAAATATAATATATATTCACTATATATATTTTTATATTTATCCATAAAATGTAGATATATAAAAATAAACCACATCGTTCATGGAGATGGTATTTCGTACGTACGCATGAACGTTGTTTTCACTTTTTAGAGGATAGAAAGGTATTTAATAATTAAACTTTAAATAATAATTAATATATCGTATATAATATATATATTTATTAAATATATACTTATTACCATATATGTAGAGTGGAATCAAAAAATGAATCACATCATTTCGTAGATATGATAGTCCACACGTACCCACAAGTGATGTTATTATTTTCCAACAGATTAGAAGGCAAGAAAGTAGGTATGATATTATAATTTAAAAATTATATTAATTTAATAAATATAATTTATAAATATTAAACCTATATAACACCAACATTTTATGGTATGTTTCTCTTTAAAGTTAATCTTTTCGAAAGCTTATTTTGTATGTGACACCCATTTTAAACGAACAGAGAAATATTATTATAACCTAGCCATTAAATTGGAGGGAATAAATAGTATTAGTAAAATTAAAAAATTTATATAATTATATATTAAATATAATATTTAAAATTCATCTTATGTGTTTTCTAGGCATGATATAAAAATAAATCTACTTTTACACATAAAAGCTATATTTTTTTAAAGGTCGCCTTTTAATAGCACGATTGTTTTAAAACTATTTTTTACACTTATATAAATTCTATTTGAAAAAATATAACTTCATTTTTTAATTAAAAATATAAAAAATTTACTTTGGTTTAATTTTTAATTTTTTTCAGATATGTTTCATTTTTTGATGAATAGTAAAAAATACAACATTTTAATTGAAAAATGAATTTTCATCTAAATAATTTATGATGTTAAATTATATTTTAAATTAGTTTTAAAATAAAATTAGATCAATAATAAATATATTAATTAAATTAAGGTCATTTTAATCCTTTTTATATTGAATTTGGATATAAAAACATTTCAAACTTTTGCACGTTTTCACCTTAAAAACCCGTTTTCTCACCCCATATATGAGATTAATTTTAAATAAATTTTAGCCAATTATGCGTTTAAAAATTTGAAAAATTGATTCTATATTTTTAATAATAAGTTTAAAATTTATCAAAGTGGTTCCTTTTATTTTTTTATAATATGAATAGTAATGTCAATAATTTTAATTACCACGGTTATGGGTAAATCAAGTAATTAAGGGTAAAACTAATATTATAAATATTATAACATTACCCTAAAACTTGTAAAACGTTTATTGGATGAGTTATTTTAGACCCAAATAATACTTGGACATATTTATTTAATCTCTTGGGGAAACTTGGATGACTTTAATCCATTTATATTATTTTATTTTAAAGAGAACTCAAAGATGTCGTTCTTTTGTTTTTAACAAGTTAAATATTTTAATATAGGGTTACCTAGAAAATATATTTGACTATAAATAGTATCTGGAAATATAAATTTATTATCTTAATCATGGAAATTTATTTTTAATTATTAGGAAATAAAAAATCAACTTAAAGTCTTTCACAAGGATGATGGAGTAATTGTTTAATTAATGGGAATATAAAATAAATGATATTAAAAATATTAAAATAAATATAATTTTACATAATTAATGTCATTCAAAAATTATATAGATAAATTCAACTTTTTATTAGTGTTTTAAAAGATTTATTTCAAAGATATCTTATTTTTATTGATTTTTGTAAAAGTCAAAGTAATGAATAATGTCGAAATTGACATTAATATTATACTAAAATAAATAATATTTTATTAAATGATATAAAATTTATAGAAATATAAAATTCAGAAACATTATTGAGATAAGTCTTAAAATATCATCCAAGATTTTTTTATTGTTCATCTGTAACTTTATAGTAATAATATTGACCCTAAAAGAGTAAAACCCCATGCTGCTGTGGTAAGAGTTAAAGGGGTTAAAAAAGGGATAAAACCAAAATATAAGGGTATAAAAATGAACCAAACATTAAAAAAAATTATTGGATAAATATAATTATACCATTATCATATTAATATAGAATTTTAGTTTTTAATGGACACTTTTCAATGGAAATAACTTGTATATTACTTAAATCAAAGATAGGTAAAAAACGTCACTCTCTTTATATTTAATCTCTTTTATGTGTTCACATAGGAAACAAATAAAGATATGAATGGAACTAAATGTATATTTTGATATTAATGATTATTTTCATAATATATTTTTTAAATTTTTTATAAATTATATAATTACCTTAAATGCTCTGCAATGATAAAACAATATTTATTTAATTAACAAAAAATAAAATAATTGATTTTAAAAGTATTAATTTTGATATATTTTTGGTCTATTAATGTTTCTGTAAAATTTTATAGATATATTTAATATATTATATATGTTTTAAATCATTATATTCTAATTCCCACTTTTTATTGATGTGTTTGAAGTCAAATTAAATGAATAATATCAAAATTGACAATAATGATATTTTTTTGAATTAGTATATTATTAAATTATTTAAAAATCACAAAAACATTAAATAATAAAAAATTGGATAATATATGGTCTAAAATTTATCACCCTATTCATTTATAGTACATTTGGAAATCTTTGGATATATAATGCCCTTAATATATTTGAATATTTTGTAGATTTCTGAAAGTACCCCTCACCTCAATTATAAAAGGGTGCCTCATCCCTCACTTCCTCACACCACTTTGATCCATATATATTGACCCAAAACTACCTATTTATCTTCTAAAAATACTTAATTAAGTTATATAGGTTTTTTTACTTCCAAAATACCTACCCTAGATCACATAAGAAGATATTAAAGGAAGTCTGCTGAAGAAGAGATAATCATCTTTATTGACTCTTTCAAGTATATTTCTTCTTACACTTCCTCTACATGTGTTTCTTCTCTGATAAAGTAATAACCACAGTATCATATATATTCTTAGATTTTATTATGATTATAATACAACCATATTACATCTTTCATCTATCCTATGAAAAATGAAAGCATCGTGCATGCGTACGTACGACTTACTATCTCCACACCGTGGTGTATTCTATTTTTCATCACCACTTTACTTATATGGGTATAATGATGGAAATAATGGATATATATAATAAATATAAAATTATATTTATTATGTAAAATCAATATACCATTCATTTCTTTACCCTTTCAACCATATAGAAATGATATAATCGCTTGTGCATATGTACGACTAACCATCTGTACGATGTGATGTGATTCATTTTCCATGTTCAACATTAAAGAATTACTATAAAATGTATATAATGAATAAATATGACATATATGACCTTAATATCATTATTTATATGACATAACTATATCCTATGCATAATAACTAGGACTTACATGATAAAACATGCATAGTAAAATAAAGTAGTTAACACCCAAAACAAGGGTAATAAAGAAATATTATTAACAAACATGTGAGAAGATGATATAAGAGGATAATATATGATACCATAAATATGTATATAGTTTTGGTATAAATTAATAACATGCTTTAAACTATTATATAGGAGGTTAAATCACATTTAACTAAAGGAAAGAACAATGTAAGGTTTTCTTTCTCATATCACTTTTATTTGTGTGAGATATGACTTATTCACCACTTATTTATTTTTTGTGGTGTAATTACCCTTTAATATATCATATCATGCATATATTTATATTCATGGTATTCAATGTTTCATCTAATAACTATTTTATTTTATAGTTATTATGATTCAAATAGTTCAAAGTGGTATGACACTCCTTGAATTAAAAATATCTTTTTAAATTGATTATTTGATATATGAGGAATGATTTATACATACAAGAAATGGGTTGGGGGCCAGTTAATGAAGTACACTAGATGCATTGATAGGTATCATGAGACAAATCAGTTGGAAAAAACCCTTTGTTTTTGTTTCCATGCAGAATCAGACAAGTTTCTTCCCACAAACTTAAACTGTCTTGAGAATAGGTCTTGGTAGTCTAATGGTTCATGTGATAGATACATGACATCCAATAATTAAGAATTTATTTTATTAAGAATTTAATTTATATTATCTAGGTTATTTTCACTATAAAAAAAATCTATGGATACATTTCATTCTCACTTTCTTAATTAAATGGGATTTGTGTTCAGTTATCTAGCATGCCATGTTGATTATGACCAATGATTAATGATAGTTTTTGAACCTATTACTCAACATTTGAGATTAACCTTATTTTGTTTCCTTTTGTTAGGTTATAAAGAAGGTAAATTTGAAATAGTTTTCAAGTATTTTTAGAATTTAATTCTTATTTGTATTTTGTGTTATTTTCTATTCCCAATATAGAAATGGAACCATGTATATATCTATTTTACCAAGACTACTAAAATATTTGGTCCTTAAGGATGTGTTTCCTTATAATCATTCTAATGTAATAAATTAAGTCTCTGGCTCTGGGTAACTGGGGTTTCAGTGATTATAGTTTGATATCATAGTAAGTTTAGTAGAAACCTTAGAAACTAGATTTAGTTAAATATAGATTAGAGAAACATAACCCTATAACAAAATTTGAGAATATTCCCAGAGAAACTAAGTTTATGATTTAGAAATTAGTTATAACTAAAATTTCAATTTATCTTAATTAATTCACTAGTTTTCAGATTATATAATATGTTTCATAATGATATGATCTAATCTAGTATATTCTATTTTTTAGAAATGGATCATGGAAGGAATAATGGTATCAATAATCATGGTCAATATAGATATTTCCCTACTAAGGGAACCAATATAGATACTATTGGAAAATAAAATAAAATTATGGATATTTTAGGAAAACATAATTAGGATATGAAAAATAACCTTGCCCAGATAGAGAAACCTATTCCACAATGAGACTTATCTATGTTGGACCTCTTTATGTGATAGAAGCCCCTATCCTTTAGTGGGATTACTAATCCATTTCTAGGTGAGCAATGGATTAAGTATTTGGGGAAAATACTTGTAGAATTGGGATGCAATGAAAAGGAAAAGGTCACACTTGTAGTATATTTCATCAAAGACGATGGTGACCAATGGTGGCCATTGATTCAGAATACTAGGGAGGAATAAGAAATAGAATTCATGGAAGGGAATTATTTTAAGGATATATTATTTGATAAATATTTCCCTTATGAGGAGAAAACTGGAATAAAAATAAAGTTACCTAGTTTAAATAAAAAGGGAGAAGAAAGTGTTGTAGAGTATGAAGATACCTTTACAAGGTTATCTAGGTAAGATACATATTTCATATGTAACAAAGAGAGTAACATTGAACATTTATTTGAAGGAATTAAGAAATTTCTCCAAAGTGTATTGGTTTCAAAAAAAATTATTCATACGATGAAATAGTTTTATGTGCTATCAATAAAGAGAAATAATTTTACAATTCCTATAGATTATAAGGGAGATAATAGAATAATATTACAAAATAGGAAAAATGGATAAAGGGAATAAGGGAAATAAAGATTTACCCACATGTGATAACTATGGAAAGAATCACCCAGAGAAGTGCTTGAAGAGGTTAAGAGTTTATTATAAGTGTGGAGACAAGGGTTACTAAAAAAAATAATGTAAAGGGAATGATAATAAGGATATTATTTAGAATTAAAAATATAAGGATATGGGTAACTAAGAAAATAAATTCCCCAAGCGTCAAGAGAATGTACCTCGGAAGAAGCTAATGGGATTAAGGCCAAGTTTATACTATGGATATAGCTGGAGTGGAATGATGAAGTTTCTCTGATATTTGGATCCTTGATTTTTTTATAAGAGTATGATATCAATGATATCCTAGTTATAAGTATTATATAATGTATAAGGATTGTACTATTGTAATTTTTCATCAAGAATTATAAAGTGTGTGTTGATTGGTATTGATGAACAAGAAAAATAACTCAGTAACAAGTTGGACTTCTTGGAAAACATGTTATTGAGGGAATATAATCCTTAATATATGATTGATGTTGAGATAATAATGAAAAATAGATGTTTATGGGATATTATTGGTGACTATGAAAGTGGTTAGTGATTTGATGGTTTATGTTATCTTTTCTGGGTTTACTACATGTTTGGATTTAATAAAAACACTTGAGATTTTATTATTAGAAGCATACATTTTTCCATTAAGGTCTAAATGTGATTAAGATATTCATATATTTGGTATATGAAAAAATAGATTCATTATCTTATTTTTTGGAAAATCCTATGTTAAGTTGGTTTTGGAAATTTAGTGACCTTATTTATAAATTTTTGGAATGTGAACTTGTATAAACAATTTTGGATGAATCTTATGGTTTTAATGGATTAAATTGAACATTGGAAATTATTTTGTGAGGTTAAAGTTTTATTTATTATATTGGATATCATCTTATAACCATTTTGTTTTCAATAAACATTTAAAGAAAAGAGGAATTACTTGTGGATCATAAGAATCATTAAAGTGCTTCAGGAATAAAAAAATCATCATGAACATCCATTTCCTGGTATAAAAGATAAAGTTAAAATATATCTAAGCACAAATAAAGGATTAGATTATGATTATGACATGGAAATTAATCAAGTAATTTTATTTTCTCAATTGATTATATAGATAGTAAAGTAATCACTCAACCCTAGGAAAAATATTTTGGAACAAAAATTTTATCCGTTTACTTTTGTTTATAAGAAATCAATAGTCTTTTAACTGATAAAAAAATTACAGTTTTTTGGTGGTTAAAATTATAATTAATATGTTCTATATGATTCTCCATCATAACTTGATAGTTTTATTTATTTTCTATGCCCATGTTTTCACTTCCCACTAATGTTATCCTATTCTAAAGCTTATTTTGTGGTGACCTTATAATTTCCATTTCATTCTTATTAAGATATTGTTTTATTAACCCTATTTATGATGTGGGTTTCACACAAATAAATTTTCAAGTATCAACCTTTTATTTTTGAAATAAAATTTAAAATTATGAGGATAAAATTTATTTAGTTATGGTAGAATTTAAAACCCCAATATTTTATGTTATGTCTCTCTTTAAAGTTAATCTTTTCTAAATCTTATATTGCAGGAAACACCCAACTTAAACGAAAAATGAAATATTATTATAATATAGCAGTTAAATTTTTGGGAATGAATAGTATTAACCAAATTATAAAATTTATATAAATATATATTAAATATAATGTTTAAAATTAATATAATGTTTTTTCTAGACATGATATAAAAAATAAATCCAATTTTATGCATAAAAAGATATATTTTTCTAAAGGCAGTTTTTCCACCTTTTAATGGTGCACTTGTTTTAAAACTAAGTTTTGAAACCTTAAAAAATTATAGTTGAAAAAATAGAACTTATTTTTTTAAACCTAAATACCAAAATTTACTTTGGTTGAATTTTGGGTATTTTTCTGATATGTTTCATTTTTTGATGAATAGTAAAAAATACTGTATTTTAATTGAAAAATGACTTTTAATCTAACTAATGTATGGTGTTAAATTATAATTTAGATTGGATTTAATGTAAAATTTTATCAATAATACATAAATTAATCCAACTAAGGTCATTTTAATCTTTTTATATTGAATGTGGTTATAAAAACATTTCAAACTTTTGCACGTTTTCATTTTAAAAACACGTTTTCTCACCCTACATATGAGATTAATTTAAAATTAAGTTTATCCAATTATGTGTATTAAATTTTTTAAAAATGGATTCCATATTTTTAATCATAAGGTTCAAATTTAGTAAATATTCACCTTTTATTTTGGATAATATGAATAGTAAACTTAATAATTTTAATTACCACTGTTAAGGGTAAATAGAGTAATTAAGGGTAAAAATAATATTATAAGTATTATAAAAATTCCCCTAAATCTTGACCTAATTTTATTATATGAGTGATTAATTAATTAAATCATCCCTGGTATTATTTTTTTGATCTCTTAGAGCCACTTGGATGACTTTAATCCATTTATAGTATTTTATTTTAAAGAAAAGTCAAAGATGTGATACTTTTGTTTTTAACAATTTAAATATTTTAATATGGGATTAACTAAGGGATATATTCGACTATAAATAGTAATTTTCAATATAAAATGTTTATCTTAATTAGGTTATTTTATGTTTAATTTTTATAAAATAAATAATTAACTTAAAGGCCTGCACAATGATGATGCGATAATTGTTTAATTAATGGAAATATCAAATAAATGATACTAAAAATATTGAAATAAATATAATTTGAGATAATTAATACCATAAAATAATTTTATAGATAAATTCTACATGTTATTAATGTGATAAAATAGTTCATTCAAATATATTATGTTTTATTTTTCATTTTTTAAAGTCAAAGTAATAAATAATGTCAAATATGACATTAATGTTATATTAGAATAAATAATATTTTATTAAATGATATAAAATTTATAAAAAATTAAAATTCAGCCAAATTAATGAGATAATGTTTAAAATATCATCCATGATACGTTTATGGTTCATTTTTTATTTTATATTTATAATATTCATCCTCAATGAGTAAATATCCATGTTGTCATGGTAAGTGTTAAAGAGGTTAAAAAAGGGTTAAAACCAAAAGATAAGGGTATAACTATGACTTAAACTTGTAAAAAAATTATTGGATGAATATTATTCGACCTTTATGACCTTAATATCTAATTTAAAATGTTTAATATATTATTTTATAGGAAAATAAATTATATATTATTTAAATCAAAGATAGTTAGAAATGTCACTTTCTTTGTACTTAATATCTTTTATGTGTCCACATGGGGAAAAAATAAAAATATGAATTTAAATAAATTTCAATTTTGATATAAATGTTTTTTTTAAATATAGAAATTTATTTTTATTTTTTATAAATTTTATAATTACCTTAAATGCTTCTGTAATGCTAAAACAATATTTATTTAATTAATTGAAAAATAAAATAATTGATTTTAAAAGTATTAATTTTGATATATTTGCGATAAATTAATGTGTATAACAAATTTTATATATATATAGAATATTTTATATATGTTTAGAAGAATTATATTCAAATTATCACTTTTTATTGATGTATTTAAAGTCAAATTAAATAAATAGTATCAAAATTGAAAATAATGATATTTTATTGAATTAATATATTATTAATTTTTTTAAAATTTTAAAAATGTTAAATAATAAATTTTTTTATAATATATGGTCTAAAATGTCTTATAATATTCATTTATAGTCTATTTGGAAGTCTTTGGCTCTAGAATAGCCTTAATATCTTTAAATTTTTTTAGGATTTCTGAAAGCACCCCTCACCTCAATTATAAAAGGGAACCTCCTCCCTCACTAAATCACACAAATTTTATCCATATAGATCGACTAAAACCTAAAAAATTCTATTCTATACATCCTTATTTAATTTATAGTTGTTTTGGTACTTCTAAAAATACTATCCTAGATTACATAATAAGAGATTAAAGGAAGTCCGCCGAAGAAGAGATAATCATCTTTATCAACTCTTTCAAGTTTTTTTTATTTTTACACTTCCAATCCATGTTTTTTCCATGATAAAGTAATAAATCCAATATAATAAATATTATAATATTTATTATGATTAAGGTACAACTTTATTCTACCTTTTTATCTATCCTAAAAAAAAGAAAGTGTTGCACATGCGTACGTATGACTTACCATCTCCACGTCATACTGTAATATGTTATTCATAATAAATTTACTTAGATGGGTATAATGATAGAAATAACGGATATATATAAAAAATATGAAATTATATTTATTCTTTAGAATTAATATAACATCCACTTCCTTACCATTTCAACCATATAGAAATGATATCATCCCTCATGCATATGTACGACTTACCGTCTCCACGATGTGATGCGATTCATTTTCCCTGTTCACCATTAAATAATTATTGTAAAATGTATATAATGAATAAATATGATATATATTATCTTAATATCATTCTGGAGATGATGGAACTATATACCATGAACAAGAACCATGACTTACATGATAAAACTTGTATAGAAAAATAAAGTAGTTAACACCCTAAATAAGGTTAACAATGAAATATTATTAACAAATGGGTGAGAAGATTATATAAGAGGATAATAAATGATATCATAAATATGTATATGGTTATGTTATAAATTAATAACATTATTTAAACTATTATAAATGAAGTTAATGAACGTTCAACTAAAGGAAAGCATAAGGTAAGGGTTTTTCTCATCTCACTTTTATTTTTGTGAGATATGTCTTTTTCACCGCTTATTTATTTTGTGTGGTGCAATTCACATTTTATATTTCATATCATGAATCTCTTTATCCTCATGGTATTCAATTTTTCATTTTATAATTATTTAATTTTATGGGGCTTATGATTCAAATATTTCAAAGTGGTATGTGACACTTTGATTTAAAAACATCTTTTTAATTCGATTATTCGATATATGAGGAACGATTTGGACTTGAAAGACAAGGTTTGGGGAATGTTTTATGAAATCCACTTGATGCATCAATATGTATAATGATAAAAACCAGTTGGTGAAAACCCCTTCATGTTTGTTTCTAATTTGAATCAGATGTATTTCTACCTACAAACTTAAACTATCTTGAGAATATGTTTCGACTATATAGTGGTTCATAGGACAGATAAATGACATCCAATAATTATGAATTGACTTCATTCTGAATTTAGTTATTATTATCCAGGATTTTTTAACTATAAAAAATATATGGACGCATTTAATTCTTATTTTATTGATTAAATGGCATATGTGTTCAGTTATCTACCATGCCATGTTGATTATGACCATTGGTTCATGATAGATTCCACTGTACTTAACCCCTTACTGATCATTTGAGATCACACTTATTTTGTTTCCTTTTACTAGTTTACAAATAAGAGATATTTTAAATATTTTTCAAGATTCTGAATATTTAATTTTGTTATGTATTTTTTTATTTACTATTCCCAATGTAGAAAGGGAACCATGTATGTATCTACTTTACTAAGACTACTAAAATATTTTTTCTTTTGGGATGTGTTTCCTTGTGATCATGACAATGTAATAAAGTATGGATCTAGGTTCAGGTTACTGGGTTCTAGTTCTTTAAAAATCCCATCATAATACCCATCCATGAAAGACAATGATGGAAAATTAATTTTATCACTACATGGAGGTGGTAGTCCACAGATACGCACAAATGGTACTTTCACTTAATATTTGATGGAAATGAGGGAGAATAATAGTGGTTTCACAAAAATAAAATGTTTTAGTATATTTATAATACCCAAGTTATTAATTTATTATGAATACCATAGATTTAGAAGAGGTATAAGAAGAAATAAATTAAAAGAGGTCGAGTAAGATGATTACCCCTTCTTTGGGAGACCTCTTCTAGAACCTTTCTTAAAGACACTTAAAACGGTTTTTTAAGAATATAAAAACTTATAAATTTTGGATAAGTAAATATATAAGATAATTTTATAGGGTTTGTTCAAGATATATGGCTCAAAGTGGTTTAAATAAAAGAGTGGAGTGTCCTTTTGTAAGGGAGGGAAATGACACACTTGGAATTACTAAAACGATTAAAATTTAATTAAGTCATTCTCAAGATAAATGCTTCAAAATGGATATAGATTCAAATAAAAATAGTAAAGTTTCTAAATATAATCATCCAATTAAATTTATATAGGTTTTTGTGTCATTTTAAACCTTATCTTTTGGTTTAACCCATTAGTTAACCAATTTTAATCTTAACTGTGGTAATGACTTTTTTAATAATAAAGGGTTATAATTTTACTTATAAGGTAAAACTTTTACCATAAAATTCCAAGGGATGAAGTTTTAGAAAATTTATCATCCTAATTATCCTATTTACAAAATTTTAAATAATTTAATAAAATATTATTTAACCTAAAATACCATTAATTTCATTTTTGACACTATTCATTTAATTTGACTTTAACAACAACATGGCTACAATGAAATTAGAATATAAACCTTTAAAACATTAATAATATGTTATATTTATATATAAAAATAGCGTAACACAATAATTCACCCAAAATTTATTACTTTTTATATTTTTAAAATCATTTATTTTATTTTTCTGTTAATTGAATACATACTATATTGGTGTTGTGTAAGCATTCAAGGTAATTATTCAATAACTAAAAATTATAAATAAATTAACATGATAAAAAATTATTTATTATTTAAAATAAACATTTATATTCAAAATTATCATACTTTTATCTTTATAATATAAATTTAGAGTTATTAAAGTCAAGAGGGTGATATTTTATAATTATTTTTTCTTAAATTAATATAAAGGTCATAAGTAAAGATAAATGGAATCAAGTGGACATATATATGATAATTTTATGGAAATGTATGAAATACACCCATGAAATAGGATAAAGGTAAGTTTTGGGTTGATTTTGGGACCTTATCTCATTCTTTGACCATATTTTACTGATTTTACCCTTATCGAGGCGACAAATATTTATTAAAGTAACTATTCATAATAAACAAAAATAAAAGGGGCCAATTTACCAAATTAAAAAATCATGATTCCAAATATTTTATCAATTTTTCAATATTAAATCTCTAGAATTAGTGGAAATTATTTTATAATAAAAACACAAAACACAATGAAAGACAATTTTTTTTTCTGAAAAATTACTTTTTAAAGTATAAAAAAAATTATATAAAATTAGAAACAATTATTCTAATGAACTTAATTATATCATTAATAATATAATAAAACTAATTTTACTTTTTGATCATTTTAAAACAAAATGTGACTTTGTAAATTCTTGAAAAAAATACAGTTTTCAATAAAAATCATTATTTTCACTATTCATTAGGAAATTAATATTTTTAGAAAATTATAAAAAATTAAACCTAATAAAATTATGATATAATTTTTTAAAAACTAAATTTAATTTTATCAAATAAATTTTATAAATATGGAGAAAAAATCAAATATAATATTTTCTCATAAAAAGGAAAAAATGATTTTGGAAAGAAACATATTTTTAAAGCATAATATGACTTTAAAAAAAATAATGTTAATTTCATAATAATTAATCAATAAATTTATATTTTTTAGTAACTTTATATATGTAAAGACCCGTAAAATTCAAGGGAAATTTTTTCTTAATTTTCTTTGGAATTTTACAAGAACGCGGTTTCTGACGGCACCTGATTCCGAGTCCCGGAGTGCCCGAAATCAATTTCCGAAGTTTGGCTCGGGTACGTTCAATGAACGAACGAGTGGGAATTTCTAACTTTTGATCCGGTGCTCGGAACTGAAATCCGAGGGCACCGATGAACTCGCAGCGCCGTTTTTCACTTAAGGAGACCTTTTCTGAGGTTGCGTTTTATGCGGGACGAAAGTTAGTTTTGGGAGAAATTATAAGAAGTTAAATAAAAAAGTGGAAACACTTTTTATTTTCATTTTGTTGGTTAACTTATCCCAAAGGGAGTTAAAGGTGGGACCCACATCCACTTAACCTCCCTTAGGAGGATTAAGTGTGGTGGGGCCCACACGAACCCCAACTCCTCATCTTCTCTCAAAACTCCCCTAAAACCCCCTTTAATTAATGTTTGACAACTTGGTTTAATTAATTAAGGTGGGTTGAATTGAATTTCAAACCTTTGAAATTCAAGTTGAGGTTTGTGTAAATAAAATAAGCCTTAGCTTATTTTATTTTGTTTAGCCATCTTGAGAGGATTTGGGAGCTCCTTCTTCTTCTTCAACTTTGACGAAGAACGCGAAGAACCTTCGAGCTCCGACGAAGAACGCCGCTCCTCTCTTCTTCGTAGCCGGTTGTTTCCGAAGATCGACGACGCCTTCCATGTCAACGAAAGGGAACGCCGCTTCCTCCTCGGACTTACTTCGTCGGCTTACGAAGATTCACCAACGACGTACCTCTTCGGACGTACCTCTTCGTCAACGGAATTGACGAATGTTTACCGCAACGCCCGATCTCCGCGACGTTGTCTTCCGCGGGTCTTTGACGATCGTCGATCTTGAAACCGAGGTAGGGGTTTAATTATTTCTTTGGTTCATGATTTATACCCGAGAATTTTTCTTCATGAAATTTATCCAATTGTTAGCAATTAACGCGAGGGGGCCGGACCGTACGAACACGGCCGACCCTCCTCCTTTTCATATTGATTTTGTTGTGGATTGAGATGGGAGAGGCGCGGTGTCGTCGCACCGCGAAGGATCTTACGACAAGAAATACGTGGCGCCGTCACGCCGCGTTCTAAATTAATGCAAGGACGCGACGCCGTCGCGCCGCGTCGAAGAGAGTTGAAGGCGCCGCGGTCGGAGCGGGGCCGCGGCGGTGGGGCATGGTGTCGTCGCACCGCGCCGAACGACGAAGGCCACGGCTGGTTCCGGGCCGCGGCGGGACGAGAAGACCGGCGGCTCGCCGGGCCGCCGGTGTCGGAAGCCGGAAGGGGACCGGCTTTGCCGGTCCATTGAAGAAGAACCGGCCGGCCAGGTCGGGCCGGCCGGAAGGGGAAAGACCGGGGGAATTAAATTCCCCCGGCCAGGTTAATTTCCCCCCCCCCCATTATGAGGGGGGGGGGGTTTCATAAAGGAGGGCAGGAGGCCCCCCGTTTTCCTCAAAGGCAGGCCCCCCACGGGGGGGGGGGGGGTTCTCCAAAGGCGCGGCTTTTAGCCGCGCCGCCAGCTAAGAAGAAGCGGGGGCCTTGCCCCCCGCACGTGGCCCCGAGCGGCGCCCAGGCCGTGCTACCAGCCGGGCCGGGTCGGGCCCGGGTCGACCCGGTTCGGGCCGACCCAAGGGGGGGGGGGGGGGTCGGGCCGGGTCGGCCCGGACCCGGACCCCCCGTTTTCGAAACGACTTCGGTCTTTTGGTCATAACTTGAGCCACATACCTCCGATTGACGAACTGTCAGCGGCGATGCGATCCTTGGATCGAGACGGTCGATTCGGTATATCGCACTCAAAGTTTCGGAATACTTTGAGTTTGGCCGGGTTGGTTCGTTCACGAAACCAACCGGGCCTTCGGAGCGGAAACGCTCATATCTTGAGCTACGGACGTCCGATTGACGTGCCGTCAGCTTTGTTGTGTTCCTCTTAGTGAGACGGAGCTTTTGGCATACTCCGCCCGAGGTTTGGATGCAGGTGGAGTACGGTCGGGTTGGTTTTACCTTAAAAACCAACCGGGCCCCTGGGACGAAAAAGCCAATAACTCTCAGACCGGGCGTCCGATCGATGCGCCGTCTGTTGCATTGAGTTCCTGTTGGCAATACGGAACTTTTGGATACATCAACTCTGGTCTTTGTGACAGTTGATGTATCAGCCTCTCGGCTCGTGGAGCGGACCCTCCTGAACGAGCTTGCTATGTGCGGGAACCCTAGTGCTGGCTGCGACTGTGACTACTACTGCTACTGTGACTGCGACGACGACAGTACAGAGATCCTGTGTGGATTCGACGACGACTACAACACTCAGCGATCCTACGTGGATCAGTGCTACAGGTCCTGTGTGGGCCCGATCCTGTGTGGGTCCGATCCTGTGTGGGTCCTTGCGCTCAGCGGTCCTGTGTGAACCAGCGCCTACATGTCCTGTGTGGGCCCGATCTTGTGTGGGTCTTTGCGGGGGTTAGTTACCTATCGATCCTTCATGGGTCCGACGACTTAGATGGATCAGAGATCATCTTTATCGTCTTTCGAAGAAGTATACCTGTGTGAGCTGAATCCTGTTGCTATCCTGTTTGGATTGTGTTGTGCTATCCTGTGTGGATTTCGTTTTGCTTTCCTGTGTGGAATACGTATACTTTCCTGTGTGGACTGAGTTGTACTTGGGCTCGGAGGTTGGAGCGTATTGGAATTGATGACTTAGGTATATGTATGGGCATATACCTAAGCAGTGTCGGTTGTTACTTCGTGTTTGTATCTCACCTTTGTGGTTTATCCTTTGTGGATTTTGGGAGACCTTCAGGGGTCTCGGGGTCCCTACTGAGTAGCTTATACTCACCCCTGCACGGGCTATGCCCACACTACGTTGTGTTGGTTGCAGACGACGGACAGCGTTGATCGTGGTTGAGGCTTGCAGAGCAGGACAGTACCTGGAGGTGGACCACTGGGCGGGACGTACTCGGAGCGGACGGTGGGACCCGTGGAGCAGTGGAGCTATCTGTACCCACCATTCAGGTGGGATTTCCAGTGGACAGCTCGGTGTAGCGTCTTTTACTTTACAGTTGCTGTTTTCCTTTTCGAGTTGTACTTTACTTTCAGTTTGGGTTTGTATATTGGCCCATTTACTTTTCCGCACTTTCAGTTGTACTCTGTTTTTACTTAGTGTGTACTTTTCCTCTTGCTTACTCTGTGGTGTTTGTTTACTTACAAAGTCAATGCCTTCCCTTTTTACCGGGATTTACGCCTTGGTGCTAGTCGCCAGCCCCTGGCCTATGGAAGGCGGACTTGGGGTAGTCACGGCACGGACCCCGAGGGCGGGTCGTGACAAATTGGTATCAGAGGAGTTCGGTTCTACCGCGAACTCTGATCTTTTCTATGTGAAGCAATAATGTTTAGCGTATTGAGTGTGGTTATCAGTCCAGGGAGTCCAGTGTTGGTGCGGCGGCCGACGTATCCGTACACCAGGACCCTGACTTCTGATTTCCGACTTAATGCACGAAAACATTGATTGCGTGTGTGTTTCAATGTTTTCTTTGTGATTACTTTGTGTCAGCTCACCAGGTATACTGTTTGACCGTGGCGCACCTGTTCCTTTTCAGGATGGTCCCACGACGGCAGCCAGCTAGGGTTCCGAGAGTCGAGTGTGATGACAGCCCACCGAGCGACGAGGCCTCGGTGCAGGGCCCTTTGTCAGCAGTGGCACCGGCGGTAGCTCTACCCATCGAGCCACCGATGATTCCAGCACCAGTCGCTGACGATGCACGTTGCCTCAGCGCACTGCATGAGTTTCAGCGCCAGCGACCGCCTAGGTTCCGTGGGGAGACGGACCCCCAGGCAGCAGAGGACTGGCTGGAGGCAGTGGTACGAGTTTTCAGGCTAGTGAGGACACCAGCAGACCTCATGGTGATCCTTGCTGAGAGCCTACTGCACGCAGCAGCGGGCCGATGGTGGAGCTTGATGCTCCAGGTGCACGATGAGGCATCTCTACTTTGGACGGACTTTGAGAGCCTCTTCCGCTCAGAGTTCGTCCCAGCCACCCTTCGTGCGGTGCGTATCCAGGAGCTTCTCCAACTGCGGCAGGGCAGCATGACGGTCGCTCAGTACTCGGCGAGATTTACTGATCTCTCGCGCTTCTCGACCGACATGGTACGGGACCCATTCTTCCGGGCCCGGACCTTCGAGAAGGGTTTGAGACAAGAGATCAGAGCATCGCTGATCTCCCTCAGCATACCGACTCAGACGGGAGTACTGGAGCGATCCCTTTTGATCGAGAGCTTCCTTGCTGAGTCTACACCAGCGCCGAGACCCACCGCAGGGCGGCACGTAGCAGAGTCATCTGCAGCAGGCAGTCGACGGATGACTCAGGAGTCCAGGCAGACCAGACCTTCAGGCAGACGACCTCAGGACACTGGCTCAACAGTGCGGGGCACACAATGCGGAGCCAGTCTTTCGAGAGGCAGACAGTGCTACTCGTGCGGCGGGCAGGGCCACATGGCTCATGACTGCCTGACCCGCCATGCAGAGGAGCAGCAGACGGTTGAGGAACCACCTAGGCAGAGGCAGAGGTTCGACCGTGGTGGTCTGCAGGGAGGAGGCGGACGAGGCAGAGGAGCTGGCCGAGCAGCAGGTGGTGGGCGACGCTTTGAGGCTCTACCACCACCACCACCAGGAGGTCCACCCCGACCTCAGGGGAGAGCACAACTTCAGGCAGCTGAAGCTTATGATCATGGAGCTCTGGAAGCAGGTGGACTAGTTCGGGACTAGCTCCAGGCATAGAGGCCTTTGCCCATAATGCCTCTAGCTTCGTAGTTTGTGTTGCCTTGTGACCTTGTACTTTAAGTTGAAGTAATAAAAGATACTTGCCTTGGTGACTATTGTTTTCTTGTCTTTTGTTTGTTTTTACTAAGAGGTGCCGGTTAAAAAAAACTGTTGACTTGACCCTCACTTGCGAGATTCTTACTGGAGGAAACCCAGTGACCACACACTGATGCCGACAGTGTGACTCAACCCTTGGAGGCGAGAGTAACAGTTGGATCTCTTGGTAGCAGTGTCGAGGCCTTACGATGTCATCCATGCCATGAATTAACTAATCATGACGGGATTGACTGTATTTGGCAAGGAACGTGGTTCATCCAGGGGATGAGACCGGATTTCACTTTTCAGAAAAGGAGAAATCTTTGCAGCTTTGTCGTACGTTAAGAAGGATGGGGAAACCCTTCGTGTGGTCAGACAGATGTCAGCAGAGCTTCCAGGAGCTGAGACAGAGGTTGACCAGCGCACCTATCTTGAGGTTGCCTGAGGAGGGAGTTGGATACGTAGTTTACTGCGATGCATCAGGGATCGGACTCGGTTGCGTCCTGATGCAGGAGCGGGCAGTGATCGCCTATGGATCACGACAATTGAGGACGCATGAGCAGAACTACGCTACCCATGACCTGGAGTTAGCAGCAGTGGTCTTCGCTCTGAAGACATGGTGACATTACCTGATGGGCGAGCGTTTTACAGTCTTTTCTGATCATCAGAGTCTCAGGTATATCTTCTCGCAGAAGGACCTGAACCTGAGACAGCGGCAATGGCTTGAGTTCCTCCAGGACTATGACTTTGAGATAGTCTATACTCCTAGGAAGGGGAACATAGTAGCCGATGCCCTCAGCAGGAGGACATGCATTCAGCTACTTGAGGAGGCGACGGAGCAGCTAGCCTCTTTGTAGATATCCTTCGTGGATAGAGATGGAGCAACCTTCCTTCAGTCTCTCACAGTCACCCCTCCACTACTGCAGCGGGTCAGAGAGGCACAGCGTGAGGACGCTGACTGTGAGACACGACATGCACAGATATCCTTGGGACAAGCACCTGATGGTTTCTCCCTTGGAGCAGAGCACGACATCCTTTTCAGAGGACGTACCATGGTACCAGTCGCTTTGCGAGAGGAGGTGCTGAGAGAGTTTCACACTTCTCCTTTGGCGGTACATCCTGGAGTGGCGAAGATGTACCAGGATCTCAGACGACAGCACTGGTGGTCGGGCATGAAGAAGGATGTGGCAGAGTTCGTTTCTTGATGCCTCACCTGCCAGCAGGTGAAGGCAGAGCATCAGGTACTAGCAGGCTTGGTACAGCCCTTAGAGGTCCCGGAGTGGAAGTGGGACGGGATATCTATGGACTTCGTGACTGGACTTCCACGCACTTCCAGAGGTCACGACTCTATCTGGGTGATTGTTGACCGACTCACCAAGTCGGCACACTTCTTACCCATCAGAGAGCAGGGCTCAATAGAGAGCTTGGGACGTCTCTACGTTCAGGAGATTGTGCGGATCCACGGCGTGCCGTCATCTATCGTCTCCGATCGAGATGCCCGCTTTACTTCCCGGCTTTGGAAGGGGTTACAGGAGGCGTTCGGGACGCAGCTACGTCTGAGCACAGCTTTTCACCCTCAGACGGATGGTCAGATGGAGAGGACCATCCAGACTCTCGAGGACATGCTCCGCGCATGTGTCCTCGACTTTGGTCGTAGCTGGGAGGACCACCTACCCTTGGTGGAGTTTGCGTACAACAACAGCTACCACTCTACCATCGGGATGACACCGTACGAGGCGTTGTACGGCCGACCTTGTAGATCTCCTTTGTGCTGGACAGACCCTGGGGAGTCAGCACTTGTGGGACCGGAGATGGTCCAGGCCACGACAGAGAAGGTCCAGGTCATCCAGGAGCGGATAAGGACAGCTCAGAGCTGGCAGAAGTCATACGCTGACAGGAGGCGGAGGCCACTAGAGTTTGAGGATGGCGACCACGTCTTCTTGCGGGTCTCACCTCGACGTGGTATTCGGAGATTTGGCCGAGGCGACAAGTTATCTCCGTGCTTCATCGGACCCTTCCAGGTCCTCAGCAGGATTGACGAGGTGGCTTATCGCCTGGCTCTACCACCTCAGTTGCACCGGGTGCACGACGTCTTCCACGTATCTCAGCTGAGGAGATATGTGCACGACCCGACGCACATCATTGACCATGGGGAGCTTGACATCGACGATGGGGCGATTTTTATGGAGGTCCCGGTGGAGATAGAGGATCGACAGGAGCGGGTCCTACGTGGACGGTCGATTCCACTTGTGCGCATCAGATGGAAGCACGGGAACCTCCAGGAGAGCACTTGGGAGCGGGAGGCTCAGATGCGTGCTCAGTACCCTCATTTGTTTCCCTAGTTTTTGATGTATATTTACGGGGACGTAAAGCCCTGAGGTGGGAGTAATGTAAAGACCCATAAAATTCAAGGGAAATTTTTTCTTAATTTTCTTTGGAATTTTAAAAGAACGCGGTTTCTGACGGCACCTGATTCCGAGTCCCGGAGTGCCTGGAATCAATTTCCGAAGTTTGGCTCGGGTACATTCAGTGAATGAATGAGTGGGAATTTCTAACTTTTGATCCGGTGCTCGGAACTGAAATCCGAGGGCACCGATGAACTCGCAGCGCCGTTTTTCGCTTAAGGAGACCTTTTCTGAGGTTGCGTTTTATGCGGGACGAAAGTTAGTTTTGGGAGAAATTATAAGAAGTTAAATAAAAAAGTGGAAACACTTTTTATTTTCATTTTTTTGGTCAACTTATCCCAAAGGGAGTTAAAGGTGGGACCCACATCCACTTAACCTCCCTTAGGAGGATTAAGTGTGGTGGGGCCCACACGAACCCCAACTCCTCATCTTCTCTCAAAACTCCCCTAAAACCCCCTTTAATTAATGTTTGACAACTTGGTTTAATTAATTAAGGTGGGTTGAATTGAATTTCAAACCTTTGAAATTCAAGTTGAGGTTTGTGTAAATAAAATAAGCCTTAGCTTATTTTATTTTGTTTAGCCATCTTGAGAGGATTTGGGAGCTCCTTCTTCTTCTTCAACTTTGACGAAGAACGCGAAGAACCTTCGAGCTCCGACGAAGAACGCCGCTCCTCTCTTCTTCGTAGCCGGTTGTTTCCGAAGATCGACGACGCCTTCCGTGTCAACGAAAGGGAACGCCGCTTCCTCCTCGGACTTACTTCGTCGGCTTACGAAGATTCACCAACGACGTACCTCTTCGGACGTACCTCTTCGTCAACGGAATTGACGAATGTTTACCGCAACGCCCGATCTCCGCGACGTTGTCTTCCGCGGGTCTTTGACGATCGTCGATCTTGAAACCGAGGTAGGGGTTTAATTATTGCTTTGGTTCATGATTTATACCCGAGAATTTTTCTTCGTGAAATTTATCCAATTGTTAGCAATTAACGCGAGGGGGCCGGACCGTACGAACACGGCCGACCCTCCTCCTTTTCATATTGATTTTGTTGTGGATTGAGATGGGAGAGGCGCGGTGTCGTCGCACCGCGCAGGATCTTACGACAAGAAATACGCGACGCCGTCGCGCCGCGTTCTAAATTAATGCAAGGACGTGACGCCGTCGCGCCGCGTCGAAGAGAGTTGAAGGCACCGCGGTCGGAGCGGGGCCGCGGCGGTGGGGCATGGTGTCATCGCACCGCGCCGAACGATGAAGGCCGCGGATGGTTCCGGGCCGCGGCGGGACGAGAAGACCGGCGGCTCGCCGGGCCGCCGGTGTCGGAAGCCGGAAGGGGACCGGCTTTGCCGGTCCATTGAAGAAGAACCGGCCGGCCAGGTCGGGCCGGCCGGAAGGGGAAAGACCGGGGGAATTAAATTCCCCCGGCCAGGTTAATTGACCCCCCATTATGAGGGGGGGGGGGGGTTCATAAAGGAGGGCAGGAGGCCCCCCGTTTTCCTCAAAGGCAGGCCCCCCACGGGGGGGGGGGGGGGGGGGGGGGGTTCTCCAAAGGCGCGGCTTTTAGCCGCGCCGCCAGCTAAGAAGAAGCGGGGGCCTTGCCCCCCGCACGTGGCCCCGAGCGGCGCCCAGGCCGCGCTACCAGCCGGGCCGGGTCGGGCCCGGGTCGACCCGGTTCGGGCCGACCCAGGGGGGGGGGGGGGGTCGGGCCGGGTCGACCCGGACCCGGACCCCCCGTTTTCGAAACGACTTCGGTCTTTTGGCCATAACTTGAGCCACAGACCTCCGATTGACGAACTGTCAGCGGCGATGCGATCCTTGGATCGAGACGGTCGATTCGGTATATCGCACTCAAAGTTTCGGAATACTTTGAGTTTGGCCGGGTTGGTTCGTTCACGAAACCAACCGGGCCTTCGGAGCGGAAACGCTCATATCTTGAGCTACGAACGTCCGATTGACGTGCCGTCAGCTTTGTTGTGTTCCTCTTAGTGAGACGGAGCTTTTGGCATACTCCGCCCGAGGTTTGGACGCAGGTGGAGTACGGTCGGGTTGGTTTTACCTTAAAAACCAACCGGGCCCCTGGGACGAAAAAGCCAATAACTCTCAGACCGGGCGTCCGATCGATGCGCCGTCTGTTGCATTGAGTTCCTGTTGGCGATACAGAACTTTTGGATACATCAACTCTGGTCTCTGTGACAGTTGATGTATCAGCCTCTCGGCTCGTGGAGCGGACCCTCCTGAACGAGCTTGCTATGTGCGGGAACCCTAGTGCTGGCTGCGACTGTGACTACTACTGCTACTGCTACTGTGACTGCGACGACGACAGTACAGAGATCCTGTGTGGATTCGGCGACGACTGCAACACTCAGCGATCCTACGTGGATCAGTGCTACAGGTCCTGTGTGGGCCCGATCCTGTGTGGGTCCGATCCTGTGTGGGTCCTTGCGCTCAGCGGTCCTGTGTGAACCAGCGCCTACAGGTCCTGTGTGGGCCCGATCCTGTGTGGGTCTTTGAGGGGGTTAGTTACCTATCGATCCTTCGTGGGTCCGACGACTTAGATGGATCAGAGATCATCTTTATCGTCTTTCGAAGAAGTATACCTGTGTGAGCTGAATCCTGTTGCTATCCTGTGTGGATTGTGTTGTGCTATCCTGTGTGGATTTCGTTTTGCTTTCCTGTGTGGAATACGTATACTTTCCTGTGTGGACTGAGTTGTACTTGGGCTCGGAGGTTGGAGCGTATTGGAATTGATGACTTAGGTATATGTATGGGCATATACCTAAGCAGTGTCGGTTGTTACTTCGTGTTTGTATCTCACCTTTGTGGTTTATCCTTTGTGGATTTTGGGAGACCTTCAGGGGTCTCGGGGTCCCTACTGAGTAGCTTATACTCACCCCTGCACGGGCTATGCCCGCACTACGTTGTGTTGGTTGCAGACGACAGACAGCGTTGATCGTGGTTGAGGCTTGCAGAGCAGGACGGTACCTGGAGGTGGACCACTGGGTGGGATGTACTCGGAGCGGACGGTGGGACCCGTGGAGCAGTGGAGCTATCTGTACCCACCCTTCAGGTGGGATTTCCAGTGGACAGCTCGGTGTAGCGTCTTTTACTTTACAGTTGCTGTTTTCCTTTTCGAGTTGTACTTTACTTTCAGTTTGGGTTTGTATATTGGCCCATTTACTTTTCCGCACTTTCAGTTGTACTCTGTTTTTACTTAGTGTGTACTTTTCCGCTTGCTTACTCTGTGGTGTTTTTTTACTTACAAAGGCAATGCCTTCCCTTTTTACCGGGATTTACGCCTTGGTGCTAGTCGCCAGCCCCTGGCCTATGGAAGTCGGACTTGGGGTAGTCACGACACGGACCCCGAGGGCGGGTCGTGACAATATATATATATATATATATATATATATATTTCATAATGTGTTTATTTCTATTCATACATTCTAATTCAATGGCTATTCTATAACTTTCATATATAAATAATAATATTTCATGGTTCTTTTAAGCTTAGTGTTGCATGTAATATATGTTATTTAACACAATGTTACTTTGAATATATAATGTTGTTACAATTTTCATCAAAATTCCCATATAGGGTGTGAGTAATAAAACTAAGTATGAAACCATGAATGCATCCTTGACAAATGTACATAGGTATAACTAGTGTATGTAATGATAATAATAAATACACAAACAATAATAAAAAATATAAAATCATGTAATGAAAAATCATGCAATAACAAAGACTCCATAAACCCCTGACCGTAACTACTTTGGATTCAGACTGAAAGGATAAATAAAAAGTATCAAATGTAACCAAGATTAGCCACATGACTAGTGATTATCGCTCAAAATCCTTATGGAATCATGTGTGCATGTTACTTGGAATTCCATAAGTATCAAATATTTTATGCTACTTAGAATAAAACTAGGAATTTAAAATGATACTCTATATTTAGTTAGGCACTGAGTAACATGATACTTAGAATAACACTAGGAATTGATTGCATCCTCAACACAGATTTCCATGGCATCATTGTATCTCTTCCCTATGCTCAGGCCCATCATCTCCATCATCATAATTTTTTCATACTCCACCTCTAAGGGAAAAACATGTGAGGACACATGAATCTCATATCAAATTCTCTGTAACAATATTTTTTCACAATTGGCGAGCATGTCTTAGAATTTTACCCTTATTCTCAAGATAATAGATATAATGACCATTGTAGAGTTTCAATGGATCATATAGTGGAAGTATTATTCCAAAAAATAAACAACTTATTGGTTTTAAAAGATCTATTACCCTTGAAACTATTGGCTTAAAATTATGAATTATGCCTTTAAATTTTAGGATTCTTTATGTTTATCTTTAAACATGCTTTCTAATGAGATCATGAATATGTACATGGATTATGAGTTTGGTTTTATCTTTAGATTGAAAATATTTAAATCTTATATTACATAAACATAGATTAATATATTATTCATATAGAAAGTATCTTAGAAGAGAATATATTAAAATTATTACAATGATAATGGATTTTCAGGACTGCGATATCAAGTCTTGAAATGTGTCAGAATATTTCCAAGATTATAATAGGGGAAAATATGATAAATATTATCTTATACAAAAATATCTATAGATTTTAAATCTATATATTTTCATGGTTAAACAATTTTTATACTATTCCCTTATTAGGGTATCATTGATTAATCAGTGAGCCAATATCTTATAGTGACCCTCTGATGGAATCAAAAAATAGTTAATTTTCTATGCATCTGAATTGGATATTAGATTCAAGGTCATTTTCACACCAGGGATGATATTAATCATTGACCATTTGGTATGGTTCAAAGTATGGATTATATTCTTCACTATTATAAAATATATTTCAATGAAATTGGCATCACACATGTTCAATTATAATGATGAAATATAATACAAGCCTTACAATTTAATTAAAGGTCATGGACCTAGAAACATATCGTAAAACTCTTATAGATGATAACTTTTTAGGGTATAGGTATATAAGCACAATGATCATATTATATGGAAAGTTTAATTTGATATTAAAATCATGTAAAATGATTTTATTAATGTTTTTAGGATAATATCACTGGATGGAAGAAAATTATCTAAGGGAGATAAGACAACAATGGAACCAATTTCATACCAACTTTGCAACACATTGAAGATCAATTGAGTGACTATGGAATATTATGTTATGTGAAGATATTTATGATTAATATTGACCATGATATGAATTTTTCAACTAATAGATATTATTTTAACGTATAAGGTAGATAAACTATGGGTATTTAGTCATATTGAAATCCAACGACTTTGAATATGGTAACATGGGTACCAGAATGGATGTATTACATTCATATAATAATTGTTTACATTTTATTAACAATAATTAACTTAGTATTTTTAATAGAATATAATTAATTAATGAAGAATTAATATATTAAACTTCAAAATATTCAATATTTAGAGATATTATTAGTTAATATTATTGAGTAAACTGAAAATAATGTCATTATAGTGAGAAAACAAGTGGTAATCTAAGAGGATAGATTCTCCTTAATTTAATATGGGCTATACATTGTCATTATATTAACCTAAATCTCAATTTTAGAAAAGAGATGGAAAATTTTGATAATATAGGTTGTTATCCTTGTAGTATAATTCACTTTGATGATGCTGGGGATGTTTAGAATTATGATTACTTCTAAACATCTTCATTATAAGAATTAGGATTAACTAGAATAGATAGATTGTGATTCCCAAAATTGTTAGTGATTCACAAGTGATGTTCTCAATGTCCTTTCTAAAGGCGTTGAATGCATTTCTCTCTAAAAAAACTAATATGTATTATTAATTGAACATATATAGAATATATTCATAGATTTTCAAATTTCCATGATTGAAGTTACATCTTGGTTTTATGAGGATGTATCAAGATCTTAAAAGTAAATTCCCAAATCCAGTCAGCCCATAAAGCTACAAACTCATGGTTCTACAGGACTCTAAGAATGGATCCTCATATACTCAAGGTTTCTTAGTTTCAGTGAAGGTTTATAGGTATTTTTTGGAGACTATACCTTCTGGATTTAAAAACCATAAATAATTATGGAAGAAATAATAATAATACACCATCCCAACATAATTAAACAAGGTATACATTAGATCCATGGGCGAATCATGTATACATATATAACGAGATATTAAATAATGAGAAAAAATTATAATCTCATATGTACAATATAAATAAATAAGGTATCTAAATTTATTATCATATATAATATATATAAAATATATTAAGTAATAGAAAAAAATACAAAATGATATGGATCAGAGTCCCTGCATGGTTATTTTTCCGACACTATCCATCAATCTAGTTCACCCTTCGAAAGAAGGACCCTTTCCCTTTCCTATATGTTTGATTATAAAGTTTTCATGTGGAGTAAGATTCTCATATAGGATGTGAGTATAAATCAACAAGCCACCAATAATAGAGTACTTAAAAAATATATAATATATAAGTGCATGAATGGTGTGATATGATAATAATAAATAACAAATAAAAAATATAATGATAACATCTACTTCATTATATTCCACACAAGCCATAAAGTGGGTGATGATACCAACTATGGTCACTGCTGGTATAAGTCTACAATATCACACCTATAATATCAAGGGTTGGTGTAACATCCCCTTAATTGTAATATCATCTCTGAATTAAAAATAATATCCCATATCACAATATATATCATGGGTAATTCATCATAGAATCTTGTGATATATGGTATGCCATGGTGATTAGGAAAATATTTTCATGACATAAAAAATAGAATATCATCCCATACCATAAAAATATACATGAAGTGGGTAGAATTTCCCATAAAATATCAATATCCTGAAAGTATGAATAATGTCATATGCAACATGTAGGTATTAGTATAAGTGTATATAAACTTTTATATCTATGACCAGATCAAGTAAAAGTTGGCATATCATCCCCATCTTATAATTATTTAATGGAAGAGTGGGAATATCAGCCCAAATGAAATAAAATACCAAGGATAAATGGGAATATCATCCCAGGCTGAAATAAGACTATGGAAAATTGGGAATAATGTCCCATGAAAAATAAAAGATGAAGTCTTAGATGGAATAACTTACCCTACTAATTATAAGACAAAGTCCAAATAAGAAAAAATCTCTATTCCAAATATAAGACTAAGGCCAAGTGGGAATTACATCCCGTGGTAATCCCCAACACAACACAAGTGGGAATCTTATCCCCTTTAAATGAAATATCAATTCATGTCCATAACATCCCTCCACGGTCAATATCATATAAGTGGGAATTACATCCCAAACTACATACAACATTAAATAAGATGGAATAACATCCCTTTTCACGGGATATAACTAGTTATGTTGGCATATCACCCCATACCATATTAAAATTCAAAGAAAAATGGCCATATCACTCTACCATAGTCCATGTTCAAGAAAATGGGATTTTTGTCCCCCTCTTGAGGTAATATTGATGTATATATAGAATAATATCCCATATCAAATCGTTTAAAAGAATATTACTAAACACCTCAAATATATATATATATATATATATATACATACCATTCAACTCATAAATTTATTTTTAAATAAATCTTATTCAAATTTAAATTTAATACTAGATTGGGTCTCACACACACAACCCTTAATTTATATTCATATCTATGGTAAACTCTACCTTATATTATATAACTTAAAGGTATGTAACCCTAACCTTTTCTGATGTAATAACCCAAAAATCCATCAAGTCTAATTTAATAATCATTTCAAGGCTATAACCTATGATTCCATCTCATATAAGATGAGTTTATATCATTAAGTGAATCTCAATTTCACCTATAAAGGTCTATTATAATAGGACACGACAAAGGGAAACTTGTTTTTAGTTTTATGTACAAGAATTTTAACATTATGTATTATTATTATAGTCATTGAGAAAAATGGGATCAAAAAATATTATTTATAAGACCTCTCATGGACTTAACATCATAAATATATCCATTAGACATTAAAAAACATATTTGGGATCATATTGGGGCATTCACACATTCCATCTAAGACCTACACATCAAAAATACATATTAAAATTTCTATAATTCAATGGTAAATTTTAGGGTCCACCAAAAATTATATAACATAGTCTCAGTCATCAAATATATCTATGATATTTGAACTTAATAAAAAATCCCATTATATAGAAAACATATAACCAATAGGGAGAGAGGTCTGAATAAATCCTAGTAGTCCATTGAGACAAATGAAACTCAAATTAGAGCAAGGTTGGTGGAGAAATAAATTATATAAAGAGGAACTTCCAAGAAAGAGGGGGTATTTTTACTCTACTATTGGGAATAAATATGTATAATTCAATTAATATGTTTTTAATCAATTAAAATTAATTAACTATATCATAAGAAACTGAATATGCAAAACATTTTGGTGTGACCACCAAAATCATGAAACAATTCCCTATCCTATAGTATTATAAAATAATCATGATCAATATTTGTGAAGTAACCAAGTGATTAGAGACACAAGGACCAAATCGTGGAAAATAATTTCAATGTGATCCATCATTCCTCATTATTAGATTATAGTATCAATTCAATGTAACTAGGTACTTTACAAGACAATACATTATATAATGGAACAATGCCTTCCATTACACCATGATTGGATGTCTATATAAAAATTAACCTTGTTTGAATCGGACCACATAGTGGTCTGTAAACCCTCAAAACATATTTTATTTGATCCTTACAGTACCCCTTCTAAACTACTCTAACAGATTAAAAATACCAAAATAAAAAAGATTGGAAAAAATTAATACATCTTGTGATGCCCCAAATTCACACTCCCGAGCTCAGTTATCATAAACACATAATTTACATACCAGCTTCAATACCAATTATAGATAATTAATCCATAATTATATGAAATAAATACAACATTTAATCCTAGTAGGCAGGCCACTTGGCCTTGGGCCTTCGGGATATGTAATGGGTCTCCCTCTACCCATTCTAAAGAGGTCTTTGCTTTAAATAATAAAAAATTAGGCTTCGGCCCCAACCTTTAAAAAATACCTTTTAGGTTTATATATTTAAAGAATTATTATAAAGCATAAACAAACAAAACCCATGTCTTTCTCAATTGGTGGATATTTTTTCACTATATAAGATAATACTTAATCCATGGTAAGTATTTAATATCTTCCATAAATTCCCCACATAAGCTATATTTTTATACATATCATGTATAATAATTTTCTTCATACCCTAGGATAATCGAAAAAAATAAGGGGTGAACTCAAACACCCAATAATGGAAAGCATAAAAATAAGGAAATCATGGAATAAACATGGAATAAATATTATATAAAGAAAGATTAATCATCATAGTTCTATAATAAATTGAAACCAAGAGAATAATATATCCATGGATAGTAATGAAAAGTAATAGACCACAGAGATAATAATAATAGGAACCTTAGTGAAAAAAATCATATTTATAGATAGTTAATAACATACCATCAGATATGAAATAATTATATTAGAAATCATGATTTTACCATCAAGAAAATATATTGTTTTGGATAGGCATGCACCAAAATACACTGTAACTTTTTCTCCTAATACCCACTGATGCATTGGGGGGTTATATAATTCTGGGCCCCACCCACCACTTGTTTAATTCCAATGCATTGATAATGCGAGGAAATGAATAAACAATTAAAAATCATATTTTCCAATAATTAAACATATTGGTAAAACAACATATGAAACACCAATAATTTTCCCCATGTTAACAAAAGGGACAACATAATCATAACCCATCTATAGGAATAACGCATATGGTTAAACAATACATAGTCATCTTTAGCATAATCTTCCATATTATAACAACAACATACCAAATGCCAATAAATTTTCCCATGTTAATAGAATAACATTCATTATAGGTGAAAATCATCAAATATAATTTTGTAAAATGTGATGCTCACACCTTATAAAGAAATGAGTACATGGCTAATTCAGTACTATAATTACATGATCATAAATCATTTAGAGAAGAAGGTGGATGATACTAAAGAACATAACTCATGAAGTGATAAATAAATGATAAATGGTTTATGTGTAGGAATGTATATTTCCAAAAAACAATGAGATAATACCACGTTATAAAATCAAAGTGTAGAATGTACCCAACTTATATGAAATCAGTTCTTGAGAATGATCATAACTCAATGAACAAATATTGTGTTACCAAAAACTCTTATGACTGTGGTAAAACTTGAGTTAAAATATATTTTAAGAAAATAAATTGATTTTTATTAGTATATAACATGAATTACAAGGAAATAAAGTATAAAATATTCATGTGATATTAAGTCAATAGAACACCATACAAAGGAAACATGGTGCATTAGATGTAATATGTCTCAAAGAGACCAAGAAAATATTTATGGCTTGAGTAAAATTTTAATAAAAACCCCTTAAAAGAGAGGGATTGTAATTGAACATAAAAAATAAAGATTAAAATATAATTCATGATATGATATCTAAAATAGGTAATATTTACACAACATTAATGAAATTAGATTCATAATCCCAAATATATCTCAAATAGTGGAATTTGAGATGAAAACCCATACCTTGTATTCCTGTTTACTTGAAAATTATCTAAACTCATGTATAATGAACATAAAAATCCCAATTACTCATCTCAAAACCTTAATATAATCATACTACCCTTTTATAATTATTTTAAACCATATATTACAAATATATTAACCGATTACATTTTATTTTCATTATCAAGTTTAGAACATTTAGTTGCATGTTTCTTTAAACTTTATGTAGAAGGGATTGATATTCACTAAGATGTTTATAGTTAAAAATTCATAGATCATTCAAGATAGAATAATAATTTTTTTAAATATTAATTAGGTCCCATTTTTATTAGTTAAAATACATGAATATGACTTGTGATAATTGAAACCACGATGAACTTTTTTTCAACATTTTTAACAATCAAAAGGTAATATATCGATAAATATTTTATATATAAAAACACCTTTACAAAATAATTAAAACCCAATAAATATATCATTATTACATTATAATACTAATATATTTCATCCCATAATCATTTATTACATAATTGATGTAAAATCATTTATTTAGGCAGTTAAGTCGACCCATATGGTAATGTCTTATAATGATTTAATGAATAATGGTATGTATTTAGATAATAATAACATGAAATATATAGAGTATTAAACATTATTTAACATCATATACCCTCATTAATTCCATTATAGGAACCATTAATGATGGGAGATGAAGACACATGAAATTCATCATTCATGGAGGTGACAGTGAGCACATATGCGCGATTAATGATCCCATTTCACAATAAAAGGATATAACAATGGTATATGAGAAATGGTCCTTATATAAATGTATTTATTAGATATGAAACTTTTTTATTCATAAAATCCATTTTTTATAGAATCCTTGAGAGGTAGTGATGAAAAACGAACCACATCACTTCATAGATGTGGTAGTCTGTACGTATGCACAACCGGTGTTTTGGTTTTCTTAGTGGATGAAATGGAATGAACAATTTTTTTAAATTAATATAATTAAATTTTAGTATAAAAATGATACTTATTTAATTATATTCATAATAGTAAATATGGAAAGGATTTTATAAATTAAGAAGGAAACACTAAGAATAAGTGAATATTCACATCATGACTTGAATTTTCCTTGGAATTATCCTTGTAAATGAAGGTCTTTTTCTACCTAATGGTGACCAGAGGCTTTTAAAAGTGGTATGGGTTTTATTTGGAGAAAGTTTTTAGTTTTTAAATAAACAATTATAAGGTATTTTGAGTCCTAAAGTCGTTTAAGTGTTTGTAACACCCCAAGATTTTATGAGATAGATTATTTTTAATTTTTTTGATGTCTTGTGTTGTATGGTACACTAATATTAGCTTGATCTATACACAACACCATATTATCTTGCAGTATACACAACACTATACTTGTCTTGTGTTATACACAATTTCAAGTTATTTTGATAGAATTCATTTCATGCAACATTGAGTATAGATTTTTTCAAAGTATAAAAGAATTATGTTAGGATTATGTTACATATAACACCAAAGGAAGCTTGTACTACATGAAATACTGACTTGGCTTGCATTACACGTTAGAGAGACCTTCCTCGATAGCTTGTGTTGTACGCAATACCGAGTTTCAATGAACAACAATATATTAATAAAATATTATATAAACTAGACTTTATGAATAGTATTAACCAAATTTTTAATTTTATATAACATTAAATTTCATCTTATGTATTTTATAGAACATGATATAAGAACAAATTCATTATTTCGAATAAAAGTAGTATTTTTCAAAAAATACAGTTTTGCCACCTTTTGAAGACGCGCCAATTTTAAATCTAGTTTTTAACACTATTTGAAAAAATAAACATTTTCTTTAGAAGTGGGAGATAAAAATTTAATTTTTTTGAAATTTTGGTATTTTTCTGATGAAATTCATATTTTCATGAATAGTGAAAAATGCACCGTTTTAATTCAAAACTGCCTTTTTGTCTAATTTATTTATATAGTTAGATTATATTTTTAATTGGATTTAAAGTGTAATTGAATTTTTTTATCATTTAATAAAATATTGTTCATTTTAAGTAATTTCACATTTAAATTGGACATAAATACATGATAAGTTTTTGATAAGTTTTTACTTCTTAAAGACTAATTTTTTGGTTTTTGAAAACAAAAATTAATTTTAAATTAATTTCTTCCAATTGTGTCTTTTAAATTATAAAAAATTGATTCCATATTTTGAATCAGTGGGTCCAAATTATGTTATTAGGCTACTTTTATTTTTTTGGATATTATGAATAGTAACTACGGTAATTTTTATTTATCAGAGTTAAAAGTTAATCGGGTAAATTAGGGTAACTAACAATATGATAAAGATAATAAAATTATGCTAACACCTAGAAAAATCCTATTGGATAAATTAAAGTCTAAAAATATCACTTATTGGTCAAAATTGATTCATTTAATGGATTTTTTTTCATAAAAGTGATGTAATTATTATTAAAACAAAAGAAGGTGGAAACATGTCACTCTCATATAACTTATAAGTATAAAAATTTTAATATAGTGATAAACATGATAAAAATTAAAAAATAAATAGTCTCCAGAAATATAATAAAATTATATATATCATTTGAATTTATTTATAATTTTTATAGATTAAATAATTACCATTAATGATGACACAATAGTGATGTAGAAATTATTTTATTGATAGAAATATCAAATAAATGGTTTTAAAATTATTAAAATTAATATCACATGAACTATTTAATATTATCCACATATTTCATAGGTGAATATGACATGTTAGAAGTGTATTAAATATTTTGTATTGAATTTATCTTTTGTTTGGATTTTATTTAAAGTCAAATAAATGAATAGTGTCAAAATTGACACTGTTGATATTTTATAGAAATAAAATATTATTAAATTATTTAAAAATCACAAAAAATATTTAAAAATTAAAAATTGAAAATCATACGGTCTAAAATTTTATAAAGTATCCAATTATGGAAAATTTAAAATATATAAGTAAATATTTATAACCATTTAGTATTTAGAATATTATTACCACAAATAAAATTAAATAGATTAAATAAGGATAAATCAAAATGATAAGGTTTAAAATAAAATTAAAACATGTCTAAACTTTATTTTTTGAGAGGTTTTATGCCCATACTCATCTTATCTTCTAAATAAATGAGTTTGGGAGCATTATAAATCAAAAATGAATTTTTAATAAATTAATATTTCAAGACTTTCCAAAGGTGGCCCTCCCCTCTCTTATAAAAGGGGACATCTCCTTCTCTTTTAATCACACCTCTAATCCTTTTGGATGAACTAAAACCTGACCAAATATCCTCCTAAATTCCCTAACTTCCTCCTATAGTGCACCTTTTGGAATAAATCCATCTTAAGGAGTCCTTTTGTGCATACCAAAAGGAGATACTCAAAAAAGAGGTAATTGTTTTATCACCTCTTTCAAAATTATTTTCTTCTTATACTTCCTATTATTATGTTTTTCCCATAATAAAGTAATAAATCCAGTATATTCTACTTTATGAGATGTTATTATAGTTATTGGACAACCTTATACCTCATTTTATCAACCCTACAAATAACAATATCACTATATGTGCGTACGTATGGCTTACCGTCTCCACACCGTGGTGTAATTTGTTATTCAACAATACTTAATTTGGATGGGTATAATGATGAGTATAATAGATGTAAATAATGAATATAAAATTATAATTATTCATTATAATTAATATAATATCCAATTATATATCATTTAACCATTAAGTGAATGATATCGTTGCTCATGCGTATGTACGACCTACCGTCTCCACAAAGCGATGAGATTCATTCTCCACGTTAACCATTAAAGAATGATTATAAAGTATATATAATAAATAAGAATGAAATATATAAATAATAATTATAATGGATTTATTTATTTATATATATATGTCATTTACTTTCTTCCATTCAATTCAATAAGGAAACCAAAACAACGTTCATGCGTACGTACGACCTACCATCTCCATGAATGGTGTATTCCATTTAATTTATCTATCTATTATATATATTTATATAATGAATATTTATTATATATAAATCATTTTTACATTCTGGAATTAATTAAATCTTGATCTAAGTAATAATATTAATAATAAAAAATCAAAACACGTATGATAAATAAAATGATTATTACTCAAAACGTCGCTTTAACATGAAATTGATAAATAAACAGGTAATATAAAGTCATAAGTGAATCATATATGATATCATAAATATTATTATGGTTTTTTTAAAATTTAATAATTTGTTTAAACCCACTATAAAAGAGTTTCAAAAACATAATAAATAAATCAAATCTAAGGTAAGGGATAATTTTGTAATCTTACTATTTTCTGTGATTGTTTATACATAAGAATTTATTTGGGTATATTTATCATCCAAATTCATTTTTACTAAATATATAATATTATTTCTATCCTTATACTATTTTTTAAATTTTATTTTACCCATTGGTGAATTTTTATTAAATAGTATGGAAGGAATATTTCTTTTATTTTCTATACGAGGCACTTTTTGACTTTTCTGACAAGAGTACGAGAAGAATGTTTTTTTAACTTATAAGACATGAATGGATTTTTACGTCTTCATAATGAATTATTTCCATGAAGATTACTCTATATTATTTAAATTTTATTTTCAAATAAATTATTTTCTTTTAGAATTGCATCGCATTTTGAGAATAGAAAACATTTTTGTAGAAGAAAGGATATTTTCCTTAGGAATTAAGCTCAAGTGTTTTATCAAAATTATTTTCCATATAAGATGACAAAGAGTTATGTTTATATACCTACTATTAATTTTTTATTGTGATTATGATGTAATTATTTTTATGGAATAAATTTATATTATATGGATTATGTTATGGTGGAATGATGTTTAAGAAACCCATTTTTTGGTCATTGGGTGATGCTATGATGAATGATTTATATTTTGTGGAACATGTGAGAATGATTTAATTATGATATGGGTGGGACCTATATCTATCTCCAATGAATTGGTTAAATATTTATATCTCATGAGATAGATATTATTGGAATGATAAGTAAATCTGGTTCAGTAATATAAAGATGGAACGACAAGTAAATCCGGTTCAGTAATACATGGCTGGAACGATAAGTAAACCCGGTTCAGTAATGGATATTTTCCACTATAATGGTCTTGGGATAAATACCTTGGCTACTATGGAAATCATATTATGTGCTTATTTTATGCCATAATTACATGTTTTATGCCAATTCTATTTTATCATGGTTAATGTTCCTTTATGATCTATGCCTTACGTACTGTCAATATTTATTTCATGACTCACAATTTTGATATTAAAAATTCATGTTTATGTTTTCACATTATTATGTTTATGTTTTGTTTGATGTTATTCATGTTTACCCTTACTAAGCCTCTGAGCTCACCCTTTTTATATTTTCTTATCCTCAGGATATAAATAAATTTTTTTGGTTAGAAAACTAAAGGGGAAGATATTTATAGGAGATGTTGAAGATCTTTTACCAAGTTAGAAGATTATGTTCCAAGTTTCCAAAGTCACTAAACTAGTATGATATTTGGAAATATATTTTTGTAATGTATTATTTATTCCAAAAAAGAAATGTAATTTCCATTTACGTCAAGCTTGGGTCACTATAGTGTTAACATTTTATAATTGAAGGAAAGGGTAGTTTTGGGAGCACCTTTAACATATTCAATAGTGTGATGCTACTATTCTAAGTTTAACATCTTTAAAATGGAAAAAATATTATGGAAAAAATATTTTGGGTTTAAAATCACCTTAAACACTCTTTTAAGAGAAATTTTTTACCTTTTAAGGCTTTTATTTTTTACTTTTATTATTTTAACCAAATTTACTTTTACATTGGTAATTAATTTTAATGAAAAATACCTTTATTGAACCCTGTAAACTAATTTAAACCATATAATTTTAAATTTTTAAATCATTATATCAAATATAATTACTAAGGGTTTGAAAAGTTAATTTTTATAGTAGCGCACATAACATGTAAAAATAGCTTTTAGAAAAAGTTGTTTTTATAATTATAAAATTTATGTGTAGGACATAGTTATTCAAATTATTAATTACCATGGAATATATGTGTCACGAACCAACCCGAGTCAACCCTAAACCGGTCACAAGGGCCAGCCCGCGACAAGTCCATAGAGGCATTCCCAATCCTCCTGGGATGGTGACAAGCACCAAGGGAATCAATAGAGTATACAAGGGAACAATCTCACCCATATATAAACAATCAAACAAATAGCGGAAAGACAAGGACATACCAAAATAAATTTATATAAAAACTGAACTGAACATTATTTGTACAAGAAACTGAAAGTACAACTAAACCAACAACTCATCTAACCAAACCCAATAACCAACTAACTCCATGTGACCCTTATGGTCACTCTACAACATAATGATCACATGCCGCCCAAGGTGATCAAACTCAAGCTGAAACATGCACAGGGGCTAAAAACAGAAAAAGACTATAGACGTGAGTATTAAAACTCAATAGGTTAGCTTGATATTTTATTCCAAATACACATCCATTAAAATAAAAGAAATATAAATTTCAAGTTTTAAATACAAGATATAAAGGTATGTTTTCCAAATGAGGTCCCATTCAATATAAAAAAATTACCATACAAAAACTTGCATGTTTTATAGACAAGAATGCCAGTAACAATTTTCAAAGAGGTGCAACTTCAAAATAAAAATAGTTTTCAAGAGGGATGCATTAAAGAATTTACACTTTTAAATAAATAACACACACTACTGAATTTACCAACCAAACACACTGTATAATGACGGTGAGTACAAAATTTCCAATAAGAACAAGTCATAGGAACACCCTTAGGCATAAGTTAGTTGTGAGCCCTAGGTACCTCGTATCTTGGTGAAAGTAACCATAATAAATATTTGTTTTTGTGCACACGAGCCACTAGTAGTGAGAATACCCATAACATATTGGTTTCCCAACAACATCATCATCATAGTTTAGTTAGTGTTGTCATCATCAAACTTGCTACGTGAAACAGGGGTCAAACCCCACAAAATCACTAGCATACTAGTACATGTTCTCCCACCTAGATACCCGAGATTCCATTAAGTTCTCAATCATGTTACACATATTATAAAATAAACTTTCCACATAAAAATTACATTACCAAACCATAAACACACAAATATCTTGAAAAAATTCTTCACATTTCTTTCATGAATCAACAAACCACTAAAAAGATTCGTAAAAGAATTTCAAGGAGTATAATGAGGCCTTGCACATAAAATCCATTCAAAAAATGATCTTTTAAGGCCAAAAACCCATCAATAACATAGAAACCTAGATTTTTCATCCGCAAAACCAATTAATAAATCATTTTCAAGGACCATAAAATTTCACCAAAATATAGAACTTGAAATACACATGGAAACCATTTTTACAAAAAACAAACAAATGCCAAACGGGCCTTTAAGCCTTTCTCAAAACTATCATTTGACAAAGGTATGAATTTCACTTTAATTAAGGAGGTGTATAAACTCCATTTATAGAAGAAAGACACATTATTAAATCCCTTAATACATTCAGGTTACATATTCAGAACACGACCATTTTCATAAGGATGTAAAATGGGCCATTGTTTTACAACTCGGGCCAAAACATGTTGTAAACCAAAACCTATTTGTTTGTAATACCAAATCCAAACTGGAAATCCATATGAGGACCCAAAATAAAATTTATCTTTATTCCAATTAATTTATAAATCTAAACAAATAATTTTTAAATCAAACATAAGACATAAAAACCAACCGGGCAATTTACCGAACACAATACATGCCCTTTTAAACAAAACAATTTATATTAAGCACTTGACAAGGAATAAAACACCAATTTCATTCCATATTTTATAAAAGATACCGTAACATATTAAAAATACCATAAACCAGGTTCTAAACTGCACAAAATATTTTCTAAAGATAGTGGAACATTTAAACAAACACTTGGTGTGCACTTTTATAACAAAACAACACTACCTTTCACAAAACAAGGATTAAAAAACCATTTTGTACACCAAGAAAATTATCCAAATTCTGAATAATAATAATAAACATATATATATCAGATGATAAAAATAATAAAATGATGAATCTTAAGTGATAAAGGCATATGAAAGGGATATCCTACCTCAAATCCTTAGCGTAATGGAAACACACACCCAATATCACCATCCGAGGGTTTACAAACCCTAAACCTATGATGACCAGACCCAAATGAACAAAACCCCATAAAAAATAATTTTATAATATAACCCTAGGTCTAACATGACTAGGTGAGATTATAAAACCAAGAAATAATGAAAGGAGGAAGAAGAGGGAGGATAAAGGAGAAGTAATCTCACCTTTTCAACTAGAAAAATCTTCGTATTCTATTAGATCTGCAACCTTAGAGAAAAGTGAATGGGTTGTAACTTCTTGGAGAGTATTATAAGGTCTGGAATAAATAGATAAAGAATATTTTTGGGAAAAATAGAATGAATTTAATGAATTATGTATGAAACAATTTACCCCCTCAATTCTAGACGATTTGAGAGACATTGATAAGTTTTCCCTAATTCACGACTCATATGAGATCCAAATAGGTAAAACCGATAATGGGGACGAGGATAGGGGTATTGGATTCAAGTGGGAGGTAGAATAACTAAAAAATATTAAAAATGGAATTATATATAAAAGAAACATTTTTTTAAACTAGAAATGGGCCCATGGGCTGGCTCAAAACCTAAATAAATAACCCCAATTCACTATGCTTATAAATTTTTATGGGATAAAAAAGGATATGGTAGTTTTAATATGTTAGTGTAGGAAAAGTGGGAAGTGAAATGAGTCAAAAATGATAAAAAAATTAATGAGTTATAAAAGAAACAAAATATGCTTTTAAATCTGGAAATGGGCTCACAGTTGGCCCAAATCATGAAGTAACCACCCTTTCTCCAAAAACTCCTAAACAAGAAATGTAGAACCCAAATTAGTGTGATTAGAAATATATGGTAGTTAAAAACTCAAAATTAATCTCACCCAACTCCCAATAAAAGTATTGGTATTTTCAATTAACCGGATCAAAACCATGGCATGAAATGAAAAAAAAATCGGGTGTGACAATTCTTCCCACCATGAAAGCTTTCCACCCCCGGAAAGGCATAGCACATTCTATCTGATTGATCAACAACTAAGTATTATTTATAAATATATTCCATCCTCCTAATCCAATGACACACCATCAACCATTAATGGAACTTAATCATCTTACCTCAAACAAAACACCAACTCTAAACCACTTCCTGAGAATCAACCGAAAGACCGAGTCACTACCTCCACAACCAAACCAAGAACTCAGTTGTTGGACCTTCTACCAATGAACCCAACAATCACCCAAACCAAATAGAACTCACTAAAACCAAATATTCTATTGGATTACAAGATTGACTCCCCACCATTAAGAAACAACTAGTACTAGATAAGTTCTTAGGAGGAAAAATCAATGAGACCCGTGGTAGGTCTCCCCACCATTAAAACCCAACTTGCAATGAACAAACAAGAATTCAACATGATATAAAATCAGGCCTCACTCACACAATCCCACCAAAGATCACGTGCAACAACCTACCAAACCAAGTTGATAGGAACACAACATGAACATTTAAGCCACCCACTCTTGAATGGAGGTGGCAAGAACTGGGCCAACACTCTCTACACGGATCCAAACCCCCACCAATTAGGGAGGGGAGGGAAGGGGATCCAATCATTTGGACATTGAAATCAAAAAAGAAACAAATTAACTACCTCACTGAAATGGTATACTTATGATCTTAGTGATACTACCCATAATCCTAGGACTCCTGACTATGCACCAACTTCACTCCAAAACCTATGGATGGAGCTCTGATGGATGAAGCATCTCTTGACTCGCAGTCAGGCTTTGATAATCCCCAACTTGTACTACATCCCTTAGTTCCACACAGTACCATATAACACTCTGAGGAAGAAACAATAGATCAAGAGACACCATGAAATTCTCTTCCTTAACAACACATTTTTATCAAAACAAGAACATGGAGGTACACAACACTATATTATCTCACTCCAAATGAGAATCAGAATGAACAAGGCACAAAAAAACACCCAATAAACATCATTGAGAACAACTAATACAACCGAGGGAATCAACATAAAGGGAAGACACTTTAAATTGATCCCAAACGGATCTCTATTTCAACAAATGGGCTGAGGTATCATTCTAAGAGGTGGATTTAACATTTTAAATGAATCCTTAGGTTGATCAATAGGAAAGATTTCCAACGGAGAACTATTCATGGACACATCACAACATCAAACACATCTTTAGAAACCCAATGAACATTACTCAAAAACTGATCCACCAACAAGATCTCATCTCAAGATACAACAAGATTACGACTTCTAGATCACAAGGAAGATTATTGAATAAGAAACTCTTCTAAGATATATAAAAAACTGGCCACATAACCATTGGTTTATAAACAAAGGCTAGAATTTTTCATCTCAAAACGCTTTTGAAAAACAAACTAACTTGGAAGGTTTCCACGTTGACCAATGGTGTTTCATCAAGTCTCACCCACATGCATATTTCCATGCCACCCTATGTACCCAAACACCATGCCATATAGGTAATCCTTCTAGATATCAATAAAACCATGCATGTGAGAACCCATGAAAACACCAAAGGCTAAAACAAAACAACATCATTCCAAAAGTAATGTACCTTCAAAAGGAACACCAACCACCACATCAAAAAACACTTTTCATATTTCACGAAAAAAAAAACCACACTTCATCAAGAACCATTTTATTAAAAACCTACCCCTTTCATTTTTAACAACTTTTAAAACAACCAAGATACCCCAAACAACACCTTCCCATTTTCTAAAATTCAGCAAGATATCTTTTCATAATCTGATGGTCATTGAGACCAACACCCTTTCTAGGAAAACACCAAAAACTCAAAACCAATTTCCAAAACCAATTCATTAGATTCAAACACTTTTAAACATCCCAAAACATCCCATTTAAAACAAAGATTCAGAATCACATTAAAATGATTCACACTTTCAAAAAATTTTATTCCAACAAACCATAAGGTTAGATTATGGATAATCCAATACCGTTAAATCATTTCCACTTCCTCTTTTTTTTCCCAAAAACACAACCTTCCAAAACCATTCTTATATTTAATTTTTGAAGACCCCTTTTTCCACATTTAAAAATACAATCCCTCCTTTAAAACCCATTTTTACAATTCTTATACAATTATTTTCAAAACAAAAATTCAGAATTCTAGAATGGTCCAAGAAACCCACAAAAGGGAACTGGTGTCAGTGGGTGACTTGACCATATGATTGGCGGACATATGTCAAACACAAAACCAACACAAAGAGACTTATTGAGACCATTCCCTGACTCCACATGGCTTGGAGGGACCTGTGAGCTCACGAAGGACATTATTCAAACTCCCTTTGTCATATCCCAATAGAAAACAATCAACAAGAACAAAGAAAACTAATAAAACTAGACATCCCGTGGAAACTCGAGAATCAGAATGAGCAAGAGTTCACGAAGCTCTTACCACACTTACCCTTCAATTCCCAACAATACTACTCCATATACCTTGACATACCCCCAAATAACAAGGGATATATAAAAAAGAAAGGTCTACTAAGAGTCAACCTCCTCTGATACTATTTTGTCATGAACCAGCCCAAGTCAACCCCGAATCGGTCAGAAGGGCCAGCCCGTGACAAGTCCCAAGAGGCATTCCCGTTCCTCCCAGGATGGATACAAGAACCAAGGGAATAAATATAGTACACAAGGGAATGATTTCACCCATATATAAACAATCAAAAAAACAACAGAAAGAAAAAAACATCCCAAAATACATTTATATAAAAACTGAACTGAACATTATTTGTACAAGAAACTGAAAGTACAACTAAAACAACTACTCATCTGACCAAATCCAATAACCAACTAACTCCATGTGACCCTTATGGTCACTCTCCAAAATAATTATCACACGTCGTACAAGGCGATCGAACTCAAGCTAAAACCTGCACAAGGGCTAAAAACAGAAGAAAACTATAGGCGTGAGTATTAAAACTCAGTAGGTTAGCCCGATATTCTATTCCCAATGCAGATCCTTTAAAATAAAAGAAACATCAATTTCAAGTTTTAAATACAATATATAAAGGTACGTTTTCCAAATGAGGTCCCATTCTATATAAAAAATTACTAGAAAAAAACTTTCATGTTTTATAGACAAAAATGCTAGTAACAATTTTCAAAGAGGTGAAACTTCAAAATGAAGATAGTTTTCAAGAGAGATGCTTTAAAGAATTTACAATTTTAAATAAATCACAAACACTACTTAATTTACCAACCAAACACACTATATTCTGATGGTGAGTACAAAATATCAAATGAGCACAAGTCATGGGAACACCCCTAGGCACTAGTTAGTTGTGAGCCCCAGGTACCTCGTATCTCAGTGGATGTAACCATAATAAATATTCATTCTCGTGCACATGATCCACTAGTAGGGAGCATACCCATAACCTGATGTCCCCCAAAAACATCATCATCATAGTTTAGTTAGTGTTTTCATCGTCAAACTTGCTACGTGAAACAGGGGCCAAACCCCACGGAATCACTAGCATACTAGTATACGTCCGCCCACCTAGATACCCGGGATTCCCTTAAGTGCTAAATAAAGTTACACATATTATCAAATACACTTTCCACATAAAAATTCTATTACAAAACCATAAAGATATAAATATCCCATAAACATGCTTCACATTTCTTTCACAAATCAATAAACCACTAAAAATATTCGTAAAACAATTTCATGGAGTATAACGAGGCCTTGCACATATAATCCATTCAAAAAATGCTGTTTTAAGGCCAAAAACACATAAATAACATAGGAACCCAGATTTTTAATCCCCAAAACCAATTAATAAATCATTTTCATGGACCATAAAAGTTCCCCAAAAAATAGAACATGAAACACATATGGAAACCATTTTTACAAAAAAACAAACAAATACCAAACAGGCCTTTAAGCCTTTCTCAAAACTATCATTTGACCAAGGTATGCATTTAAATTTAATTAAGTAGGTGTATAAAAAACATTTAGAGTAGAAAAACACATTCATAAATCCCTTAAAACATTCAAGTTACATATTCAGAACACAACCATTTTCATAAGGATGTAAAACGGACCATTTTCCAACAACTCGGGCCAAAACATGTTGTAAACCAAAAAATATTTGTTTGTAAAACCAAATCCAAATTGGAAATACATACGAGGACCCAAAATACCATTTATAATTATTCCAATTAATTTATAAATCCAAAAAAATAATTTTTAAATAAAACATAACACATAAAAACCAACCGGGAAATTTACTGAACACAAGACATGCCATTTTAAACAAAAAAATTTATTTTAAGAACTTGACAATGAATAAAACACCAATTGCAGGCAATATTTTATAAAAGATGCTATAATATATTCAAAATACCATAAAACAGGTTCTAAACCTCAGAAAATAGTTTCTAAATATAGTGGAACATTTAAACAAACACTTGGTGTGCACTTTTATGACAAAACAACACTACCTTTCACAAAACAAAGATTAAACAACAATTTTGCACAGCAAGAAAATTATCCAAATGATGAAAAATAATAATAAACATATATATAATATGAAAAAAATAATAAAATGATGAATCTTAAGTGATAAAGGCATGCACAAGGGATATCCTACTTTAAATCCTTGGCGTAATGGAAACACACACCCAATATCACCATCCGAGAGTTTACAAACCCTAAACCTATGAATACTAGACCCAAACGAACCAAAACCACATAAAAAATCATTGTATAACAGAACACTAGGTCTAACATGACTATGAGAGATTATAAAACTAAGAAATAATGAAAGGAGGAAGAAGAGGGAGGATACAAGAGAAGGAATCTCACCTTTTCAATTAGAAAAATATTCGTATTCCATTAGATATGAAACCATAGAGGAAAGGGAATGGGTTGGAAATTCTCATAGAGGATCCTAAGGTCTTGAATAACCATATAAAGAATATTTGTGGGAAAATAGCACGAATTGAATGAATTATGTATGAAACAATTTACCTTATCAATTCTGGACGATTTGAGATACATTGAGAAGTTTTCTCTAATCCGAGACTCATATGAGCTAAAAAAATGTAAAATAGATAATTGGGGTGGGGATAGGGGTATTGAATTTGAGTGGTAGGTGGAATAACTGAAAATTATTAAAAATTGAATTAGATATAAAAGAAACAAATTATTTTTTTAAACTAGAAATGGGCCCATGGGTTGGCTCAATACCTAAAAAAGTTACCCCAATTCAACATGCTTATGATTTTATAAGGGGTCAAAAAGGATATGGTAGTTTTAATATGTCAGTTTAGGACAATTGGAAATTAGAATGAGTCAAAAATGATAAAAAAATTAATGCGTTATAAAAGAAACAAAATATATTTTTAAATCTAGAAATGGGCTCACGGTTAGCCAAAATCATGAAGTAACCACCCTTTCTCCAAAAACTCCTAAACAAGCAATGGAGAACCCAAATTAGGGTGATTTAACATATATGGTAGTTAAAAACTCAAAATTAATCTCACCAAACTCCCAATAAAAGGATTGTGATTTTCAATGAACCAGATCAAAACCATGACATGAAATGAAAAAACCCTGGTGTGACAATATGGATTATTTTAAAAAATAAAAAAGCTATTAGGATTTCCTATAAATCCAAAACTTAATCTCACCTTGAAAATAATTGATTCAAAGAAAAGACTGAAAACATTATTTTATTAAACTAACATTTTAATTTTGTTCTACAAATTATGGAAATAAGTTTATAAATTAAAAGAATATATATTAAAATTCACAATTTTATTCCTTAAAAACATATTTTATTTCTTAAAAGGTTTCTTAAACTTATCGAATATTATTACATAATGATAAAATCATAAAAATTATATTTTTTTCAAAAAGAGAACTTTTCATCAAAAAATCATTATTTTTGGGAAAAACCCAAAAATTCACCTTAAGATAATATTTTTATTCTAAATAAAAAATTATTTTAATTTTATAAAATTAAAACTCTATAATTTTTAAATTTAGTTATTTTAGAAAATAATAAAATTTAATGAAAAACTGTTTTTATTGGAAAATGACATTTTCAAATATTAATTGTTATTATTACTATTTCATAAAATTTAATTAAAAAGTTAGTGTTAAAAAATTATTAATATCTAACATAATTTATCATCATAAAATATATGTTTCTTGAAAGATAAATTCATATCACCTAAAAATCAATTTTTAGAAAAATAATTTTATAAACAATAAATTATCTTATTAATCATTTTAGGAAAACTTATTGAATTTAATTTATATTACAGATTTAATTTATATTATAAATTAATATATTTTATAAATCAGTTACTAAAATTAATTAGAACTAAATAAACAAAAAAAAATTTATGATCATACTTAAATATTTATATTTTATCAAAATATATCATAGTTTCATTTAAGTTTAGTGTTGTGTGTAGAGCAAGCTACTAGACTCATTTGGATAATTTAAAGGAATTCATATATTAAAATATTAGTGTGTTACATTATCCTACCATAAAAAAATTGTGTCCTTGTATTTTTAATTATCACTCACTGATGAAAGTATGTGAGGGTAGTCTTAACATATTTAGTATTTGGGATATAACTTATAACATGACATCCGCAGTACTCTCTTAGGATAAATGAAGTTACTTATACTTCCTCAAACAACATTAATAATTCCTAAAATATTATATAAAAGTATGTATATACACTAATAATATATTATGAATAACATTATTTTCTCAAAACTATTTGAATATCCATGTCAATAAACAGTAGTTGTAACGACCCAAAATTTCATTAATGGAAAATCCCTCTTGATCCAGTTAAATGTTTCTTTATGAAAAATGTTTTTATAAGATATCAAATTTTTTAGTTTTACTTTAAGATTTGTGACCGTTACTTTTATAGCCGTTGAACAGTGATCATCTGGGTAGTTTAAATATAAGGCTTTAACGAACCAATTTTCTACTCAGACAAAGGAAGTGATGGCCTCATCCAGTAGAATTGCCCCTTACGAAGCCCATTTATCGGAGCTCGAAAAAGAGGTGGCATCTTTGGGCTTTGCCCTTGACCAAGCCTAAGCTGAGCTTCATCAAGTCAAGCTCGAACGTGATCATCTACGGGAAAAATGGAAGTTGATAGAGATTACCACTCTAGCGATGTTATCTGAGCAACCCCAAGAGTCTGTCACCATCGCACACCTTACCCTTAGGTCTTATGCGGCTATTTTAAGGGGTTATGTAACAAATAAGTAGCACCATGTTCATGTACATTATTTTTTGTATATAATAATGAATATAATTTCTAGTCATTTTTGATACATTGTAATTAGTTTTTAAAGTACAAATGGTGTTTTTAGTTATTATTTAATTAAGAATTATATTTTATTAAATTAAAGGATTTTTGAATTAAATAATATTTTAATAAAATATTATTATTAATATTAAATTAATTTTTATTAAATATAAATGATCTTATAATTTTATGAATGCAATTAAAATTTTTATTAAGGTTTGAAAGCCATTTCTGTCAAAACCCGTGAATTTTTTATAAATGTCGGTTTTTTATTTTAAAAGTGAAAATTAACATATTTAGAAAATTAATTAGATAAAATAAATATTATTTTTGGAATCAGGACGTCGAAATTATCCAACGGTGAATTTTTCATAATTTTCTGAGACAGTCAAATTTTTGGGTAAAAATTAAATACCATTTAAATATATAATGTGTTTTATGACATCATAATGACCCAATGGTGATGTAATAAAATACCATAATCCTTATTTTCGGCCAATATATGTTTTATCATTAAAATAATGAGGTTTTGGGTTTGTTTGACTCACTTTTCAAAGCATTAATGGAGCCCTCAAGACTTATTCAACACTTTGCCTTTTTAAATTAATTTCCATGGGAGTGTGACTCACCTCCACATAAACAACCCTAATTTTTTAATAAGTTCGGACCTTGGACTTGTAAAATATTTTTTTCCTCTTTCCTTTTCCAGAAACCATGGGCAAATACCATGGGATGGTTTGTGGTTTGGATTATTTTAATATAAGGGGTCCCAAACCTAAATAATAAAGAATTCTCTCACATTTCCTATATAAACCCACCCAAGCTCCAACTTCCTCCTCACTCAAAGCCCTTTAAGTTCGTCCAACCTCTGCCCTACTCTCTCTAGAATCCTCTCAAGGTGCCCCAAGCTCCCAAGAAGCCTCTCACAAGCCTCTCTCTAGCCTTTGGAAGCACACTTCCAAGTAAGGGGTTTTCTTCCTTTCTCATTTTTTTGTCAATTTTCTTTAAGTTGTATTTCCCTTTTTATTTCAATTATGAATGTTGGGGTATGGTTTCGCACCTCCCCCATACTTCCCTCTTATTTTTTGAATGATGGGAGAACCCTTTCCCTCTCATTAAATGCCTCCCATGTACACCCGTTACTATGCCGAAATTCCGAAAGGTACTTCTCTCTCTTCTTTTACATTCAAGCAATACTTTTGTATCATGAATCTAAATTCCATTTCTATTGTTGGGACATGTATATATATGATATCCTTACTGTCCATTACATTTAAATATGATGAGGAACCCCTTTCTCTCTCATCAACCTTTTTTATGAATTCTTATGTCACGCCGTTACGCTGCCGAAATCGCACCGATTTTCTAAGCCAATGTATTTGTGTAGTGAATACCATGCCCATTTCTCCATCAAGGGTATTCACCTTTATTCACATTTACATATTGATTGTAAAGTTTCATGTATGAATTCCACATTCCTTTTTCGTGGAAGAAATTATTATGTTTTATGAATCCATGTTTTATGATCCATGTGGCACACTTATGCATGAAATGAAATGTTTAAGAAGGGTGCGCCCTTTATAGCACTCCAATGCATTGGGTAAAGTATAGTATCATGATACGTCATGTGCAATGAGTGTTGACTCATGCTAATTCAAGTGCAATGAGGGTTTACTCATGCTCCATGTGCAATGAGCCTTGGCTCATGCTAATTCAATGTTAAGTGTTGTTGCCACATTTCCATGTTATGATTATCATGCTTTATCATGCCTTTATGTTCATGTTTCTATTATTCTCTATTGATATGCCTATTTCCTAACATGTATTTCACTCCTCATGTTATTCATTGTTTACTCCCTTACTGGGCTTTATAGCTCACCCTTTTCTTATGCATGTCCTCAGGTTATCCCATGCAATGCTAAGTACGAAGGAATGTAGTGGTCATGTAAAGGAAGTTTTCAATAAAGATGTTGTATTTCAAGTTTAAAGTTTTTATGTAATGATCCTAAGCCCCAAAGACACTAAAACTCTCGATATTATTTGTTGTATCAAGTGAAGTTTTATGTAATAAAGCATGCTTAAGTTGTAATAAAAAGAAGGGTTGTCATAGTTGGTATCAGAGGATAGGTTTAGTTATTTTTGGGATTAGGAAACCCTAGTAAAGCCTTAGATACAAGACTAAGCATAATAAAAACATCCCTATGTTTTGGTAAATACTAAGTAAGTGGTTTATCAAACAAATACATCCCTGTCTGGATACGAGCAGGTAGAGGCGGCTCTGGCACAGATGTATCCTAGGGGTAAAACCCGAAAACACCGCTTTGAGCTAGACTCGAATGGGAACTGGTGCATGACAACGGGCCTTGCTGCACTCTTGGTTATGACACTCCCGGGGGATATGTTTTGATGAATTAACAATCTTAGTATGAACCCTTATTAAAGGAAAAATGCCCCTAAGAATATATTTTAGAAGGAAGATCATGAAAAGCCTGGATTGAATCCTATAGACTCATGAGTTAAAGAGATTAAAGTTTATTTATAAGTCATCAACTTTTGTCTTTGGATTAACCTTTATGCGTTACCCCTAACTTTCTTTTATTCCAGCTAATGGCCGGTAATAGGAGAACTCGGGCTAACAACCGTTGTGAAGATCAGTGTGATGATTGTACTTATGAGATGCCCAATCCAATGGGAGCGGGAATCGCGAACTTTGTCACGCTTCTCTCTCAGCTAACTCAAGTTTTGAATAGAAACACTAGCCAAGAGTAACGTTCAACCCCCCCTAAGAAAGAAAAAGTCGCTATTGAAAGCTTCATGAGACAAAGGCCTCCTACTTTTAGTGGATCATCTGATCCCACGATCGCTGAACAATGGATCAACTCCATTGAGAAGATATTCTCCATCCTCCAATGCTCTGAAAAAGAAAAGGTTCTCCTGGAGGCTTATCGTATGGAGGGTGAAGCTGATCAATGGTGGACGTTGATCAAAAATACGAAGCCTGAGGAGGAGATCGAGGCTTTGGAATGGAAGGTATTCCGGAAGATGTTTTTCGATAAATATTTTCCACGCACCCTCCGTCTTAAGATGGAAAGGGACTTCCTTTCCCTCAAGCAGAAAGATGAAGAATCTGTGGGAGCGTACGAGGAAAAATTCACAAGGCTTGCACGATACGCTTCCGGCTTTGTCGTTACCCCCGAATGTAAGGTTGACCGCTTCTTTGGTGGGCTGAAGCCTAGCTTGCGGAAAGCATTAGCGATCCGTGACTTCGACAGCTATGAGGAAATTGTCCGATGTGCCCTCAAGGTTGAAATGGAGATCAGAGAATCACAGGGGTATCATGGGGACAAGAAGCGGAAGGTGGACTTCAATGCTGGTGGTCCAATGGATAAATCCAAGGGCGCTAAGAAATTCCAGCACCCCACTTGCCAAAAGTGTGGAAAGAAGCACCCTGGAAATTGCCTTAGGGGGACAAGAAAATGCTTAAATTGTGGAAGAGAAGGGAACCTAGCTGTTAACTGTCAGCAAGAAGGACCGCGGCTGCGACAGAGGAGAGGAACGCTCCGTTCGAACCTCAACGCATTGTTCAATGCTTCAAATGCAAAGAACCGGGTCATTTTGCGAATCAGTGCCCTAATCCAAGGGTTATCGGAGGCAATCAACAACCTCCAAGATAGCAAGGAAGAGCTTTTTCCATCACTTCTATCGAAGTGAACCCCGACAATGAAGTGGTTACAGGTACACTAGTTATTCATTCAAGAATAGCGAACGTACTTTTTGATTCAGGTTCTACGCATTCTTTTATATCTCAAAAGTTTAGTAGAATAATCCCTGCACCACCACAAATCATGGAAGTAAAGATGTCAGTGAGTACGGCAAATGGGGCAATCATTTCATCCCATGAGTATAAGTCCTCCCCTGTTATAATCTGTGGATTGAATTTCCTGGCGAACCTTGTCATACTCCCTTTGGTGGAATTTTATGCAATTCTTGGCATGGATTGGCTTTCCTTATATAGAGCCAACATAAATTGTCGGGAGAGGGAAATCACACTCCATATGGAGAATCGACCCCCGATTCTTTACAAGTGTCAGGAGGAAGATGAATCTCCTTTAGCTCCATCATCTCAAGCATGGATATTACTGCCTTATGAGCACACATATCTGGCTCAGATGATTAAGTCCAAGGAAGAAAACACCCTTGAAGAAATGCCTATTGTGAGGGAATTCGCTGAAGTATTTCCCGAGGAACTTCCTGGTCTTCCTCCAAGAAGAGATGTTGAGTTCTCAATTGAACTTATACCTGGGGCGCTACCAATATCCAAGACTCCATATAGAATGGCTGTGGTTGAGCTTGAAGAACTGAAGAAACAACTACAGGAGAATCTGGATAAAGGGTTTATACGCCCAAGTGCATCACCATGGGGTGCACCAGTCCTCTTTGTCAAGAAGAAGGATGGGTCAATGCGGCTTTGCATCGATTATCGTGAACTTAACAAAATCACGATAAAGAACAAGTATCCTCTCCCAAGAATCGATGACTTGTTTGATCAGTTGCGTGGAGCACAATACTTCTCCAAGGTCGACTTACGGTCGGGATATTATCAAGTAAGGGTGAAGAAGGAAGATATCCCCAAGACTGCTTTTCGTACAAGGTACGGGCACTATGAATTCATATTAATGCCTTTCGGAATCACCAATGCTCCAGAAATATTCATGGACTTGATGAATAAAGTCTTTAGAGATTACCTAGACAAATTAGTGGTAGTCTTTATAGATGATATTCTAATATACTCCAAAACCAAGGAGGACCATGAGGAGCATTTAAAAACTGTACTAGAGACTTTGCGCAAGGATAAGCTCTATGAAAAGTACACCAAGTGTGAGTTTTGGTTGAAGGAAGTCTCATTATTGGGTCATATCATTACAAGCAATGAGATATCTGTGGACCCCTCCAAAACAGATGCAATTGAGGGATGGTCGAGGCCAACATTGGTAACTGATATCCGTAGCTTCTTGGGGTTAGCTGGATATTATCGACGATTTGTGAGAAATTTCTCACGATTGTCCAACCCTCTTACCAAGCTAACTCAAAAGGGAGTAAAGTTTGCTTGGAGTGATGAATGTGAAGAAAGCTTCAAGGAGTTGAAAAGGAGGCTTATCACTGCACCCGTGCTCACTTTACCCACAAGTGGGTAGCTTTTTGTGGTATTCAGTGATGCTTCGAAGAAGGGCTTAGGATGTGTGCTGATGCAGAATGATAAAGTGATATCCTATGCCTGAAGGCAGTTGAAAATCCATGAGCAAAACTATCCAACTCATGATCTGGAGTTGGCGGCGGTGATCTTTGCCTTTAAAATCTGGCGGCATTATCTCTATGGAGAGAAATGTGAGATATATACTGACCACAAGAGTCTTAAATATATATTCACACAGAAAGAGCTTAATATGCGCCAGAGAAGATGGATAGAGCTCATCAAGGATTATGACTGTTCAGTACATTACCACCCTGGGAAGGCGAACAAGGTGGCGGATGCCCTAAGTAGAAAGGATCCAGCAATTCTATCAATGATGAGAATTGAGAAGGATCCAATATTCTTAGACTTGATGAAGATGGACGTGGGAATCATAAAGAAGGGAACATCATCAATCCTTTCACAAATGATTGCTCAACCATCTCTTTTGTAAAGGTTAAAGGATGCTCAAAAGGATGATGCAGGAATCCAAGAAAAAGTGGAAGCTATCAAAAAGGTAAAATCCTCAGAGTTTAATGTTAATGAAGAAGGAATTATGCGGTTTGGGAAAAGACTATGTGTTCCATCAAGTTCGGAGATGAAGAAGGAACTTTTGGATGATGCACATAGTTCAAATTTTTCTATTCACCCAGGGAGCACAAAGATGTATCGAGATCTCCGAGAAAACTTTTGGTGGGATAATATGAAGAAGGAGATCGCTGAATATACATCAAAGTTCCTGGTGTGTCAGCAAGTGAAGTCAGAGAGGCAGAAGTCTAAGGGGATGATGAAACCATTGCCCATACCAGAATGGAAATGGGAGAACATCACCATGGACTTCATCACTAGACTTCCAAGGACATCCAAAGGCAACAATGCAATCTGGGTTGTTGTGGATCGTCTTACAAAGACTGCACACTTCATTGCTATTCGAGAGGATTTCTCTTTGGATCAACTGGAACAGATATATATCAGGGAAGTTGTACAGTTGCATGGAGTACCACTATCTATTGTGTCTGACCGAGATCCAAGATTTACCTCTAAGTTTTGGAAGAGTCTTCAACATGCTCTGAATACTGAACTGAACTTCAGTACGGCCTATCATCCTCAAACTGATGGCCAATCTGAGCGGACTATCCAAACACTTGAGGATATGTTGAGAGCGTGCTCAATGGACTTTAAAGGAGGATGGGATCAACATCTTCCTCTAGTTGAGTTCTATTATAATAATAGTTTCCACTCGAGCATCCAAATGGCACCATATGAAGCCCTGTATGGGAAAAGGTGTAGAACACCGGCATGTTGGGATGAGGTTGGTGAACGTAAGCTGCTTGGACCAGAAATGGTCGAAGAAATGGTGGAGAAGGTAAAAACCATTCAGCAGCATATCAAGGCAGCCCATAGTCGACAGAAGAGTTATGCAGATAATCGTCGACGAGACCTTGAGTTTAAAGTCGGATACATGGTGTTTTTACGCATATCTCCGTGGAAGAAGGTCACGAGGTTTGGAAAAAAAGGGAAGTTAAGTCCAAGGTACACCGGCCCCTTCGAGATTCTTGATCGTGTTGGGGCTGTGGCCTATCGACTAGCACTTCCACCTACTATGGCCAAGGTGCATGATGTCTTCCATGTATCCCTCTTAAAGAAGTACATACCAGACCCTTCACATGTACTCTCTTCCGAGGTGGTACAATTAGAAGACGATCTTTCTTATGAGGAGCAACTAGTGAAGATCTTAGATCGTAGAGAAAAAGTTCTACGAAATAAGACAATGACCCTCGTCAAGGTGTTGTGGAGAAACCACAAGTTTGAAGAAGCAACTTGGGAGTCGGAGGATATGATGAAGCTAAGTTACCCACATTTGTTTTAGTGTGGGAAAAGGAAAATTTCGAGGGCGAAATTTCTTAAGGGGGGAATGTTGTAACGACCCAAAATTTCATTAATGGAAAATCCCTCTTGATCCAGTTAAATGTTTCTTTATGAAAAATGTTTTTATAAGATATCAACTTTTTTAGTTTTACTTTAAGATTTGTGACCGTTACTTTTATAGCCGTTGAACAATGATCATCTGGGTAGTTTAAATATAAGGCTTTAACGAACCAATTTTCTACTCAGAAAAAGGAAGCGATGGCCTCATCCAGTAGAATTGCCCCTTACGAAGCCCATTTGTCGGAGCTCGGAAAAGAGGTGGCGTCTTTGGGATTTGCCCTTGACCAAGCCCAAGATGAGCTTCATCAAGTCAAGCTCAAACGTGATCGTCTACGGGAAAAATGTAAGTTTATAGAGATTACCACTCGAGCGATGTTATCCGAGCAACCCCAAGAGTCTGTCACCATCGCACACCTTACCCTTAGGTCTTATGCGGCTATTTTAAGGGGTTATGTAAAAAATAAGTAGCACCATGTTCATGTACATTATTTTTTGTATATAATAATGAATATAATTTCTAGTCATTTTTGATACATTGTAATTAGTTTTTAAAGTACAAATGGTGTTTTTAGTTATTATTTAATTAAGAATTATATTTTATTAAATTAAAGAATTTTTGAATTAAATAATATTTTAATAAAATATTATTATTAATATTAAATTAATTTTTATTAAATATAAATGATCTTATAATTTTATGAATGCAATTAAAATTTTTATTAAGGTTTGAAAGCCATTTCTGTCAAAACCCGTGAATTTTTTATAAATGTCGGTTTTTATTTTAAAAGTGAAAATTCACATATTTAGAAAATTCTTTAGATAAAATAAATATTATTTTTGGAATCAGGACGTCGAAATTATCCAACGGTGAATTTTTCATAATTTTCTGAGAGTCAAATTTTTGGGTAAAAATTAAATACCATTTAAATATATAATGTGTTTTATGACATCATAATGACCCAATGGTGATGTAATAAAATACCATAATCCTTATTTTCGGCCAATATATGTTTTATCATTAAAATAATGAGGTTTTGGGTTTGTTTGACTCACTTTTCAAAGCATTAATGGAGCCCTCAAGACTTATTCAACACTTTGCCTTTTTAAATTAATTTCCATGGGAGTGTGACTCACCTCCACATAAGCAACCCTAATTTTTTAATAAGTTCGGACCTTGGACTTGTAAAATATTGTTTTCCTCTTTCCTTTTCCAGAAACCATGGGCAAATACCATGGGATGGTTTGTGGTTTGGATTATTTTAATATAAGGGGTCCCAAACATAAATAATAAAGAATTCTCTCACCTTTCCTATATAAACCCACCCAAGCTCCCACTTCCTCCTCACTCAAAGCCCTTGAAGTTCGTCCAAACTCTGCCCTACTCTCTCTAGAATCCTCTCAAGGTGCCCCAAGCTCCCAATAAGCCTCTCACAAGCCTCTCTCTAGCCTTTGGAAGCACACTTCCAAGTAAGGGGTTTTCTTCCTTTCTCATTTTTTTGTCAATTTTCTTTAAGTTGTATTTCCCTTTTTATTTCAATTATGAATGTTGGGGTATGGTTTCGAACCTCTCCCATACTTCCCTCTTATTTTTTGAATGATGGGATAACCCTTTATCTCTCATTAAATGCCTCCCATGTACACTCGTTACTATGCCAAAATTCCGAAAGGAACTTCTCTCTCTTCTTTTACATTCAAGCAATACTTTTGTATCATGAATCTAAATTCCATTTCTATTGTTGGGACATGTATATATATGATCTCCTTACTGTCCATTACATGTAAATATTATGAGGAACCCCTTTCTCTCTCATCAACCTTTTTTTATGAATTCTTATGTCACGCCGTTACGCTGCCGAAATCGCACCGATTTTCTAAGCCAATGTCTTTGTGTAGTGAATACCATGCCCATTTCTCCATCAAGGTTATTCAACTTTATGCACATTTACATATTGATTGTAAAGTTTCATGTATGAATTCCACATTCCTTTTTCATGGAAGAAATTATTATGTTTTATGAATCCATGTTTTATGATCCATGTGGCACACTTATGCATGAAATGAAATGTTTAAGAAGGGTGCACCCTTTATAGTGCTCCAATGCATTGGGTAAAGTATAGTATCACGATACGTCATGTGCAATGAGTGTTGACTCATGCTAATTCAAGTGCAATGAGGTTTTACTCATGCTCCATGTGCAATGAGCCTTGGATCATGCTAATTCAATGTTAAGTGTTGTTGCCACATTTCCATGTTATGATTATCATGCTTTATCATGCCTTTATGTTCATGTTTCTATTATGATCTATTGATATGCCTATTGCCTAACATGTATTTCACTCCTCATGTTATTCATTGTTTACTCCCTTACTGGGCTTTATATCTCACCCTTTTCTTATGCATGTCTTCAGGTTATCCCATGCAATGCTAAGTACGAAGGAATGTAGTGGTCATGTAAAGTAAGTTTTCAATAAAGATGTTGTATTTCAAGTTTAAAGTTTTTATGTAATGATCCTAAGCCCCAAAGACACTAAACCTCTCGATCTTCTTTGTTTTATCAAGTGAAGTTTTATGTAATAAAGCATTCTTAAGTTGTAATAAAAAGCAGGGTTGTCATAGTAGTGAAGTTATATATTCCTAAAAAAATCAACTCTATCATCAACCCTCAAATAGCGTGAACCACTAGTTCATAAAGACACACAATATTAAATATATATCATAATCCCAAGTTTACCAATACTATCTAATTTACTTCTTTAAATTCATAAAAGCTTTATTATCTCAATAAAAAGTTTATATTAAACCTAAGACCTATTCATACCTCAATAATGCATTATCCAATAGTTATCTCAAAAAATATAACCTTATTATAAAATAATTTTTCAAGGTTATTGTTTCCATTTAATATATGTTTCTAAACCTTTAATGTAGTGATACATAATATTAATCCTTATATGTTTCACATAATCCTCATAACTTTTAGAATATACTAGAATATCACCAATAAATACCACCCACTAAATAAAAAACTATGTGTTTTGAGATTTAATTTCTATTGAAATGTCAATCTCACTAACTTAAGAAAGACTAGTAAACTCACATTATTCATCATTCTACACATATACTAAAATTCTAAACCATTTATGAATGCACCCTTATTCAGTTATAAGACATAGTGGTTTCTAGATATATAAATCTCTTAGATTCATCATCGTGATCCTTTTACAAACAAATACTAAAACTAAAATGGTTATGATAAAATCCAAAAAAAACATCAATATGAATATTTATTCCCCTATGAAAAATTTTTATTTAACATATGATACTTTTGATTTAACCTATGACTCTATTTATTCAATCCTTGGTTATCTATGATCATTTTTTTATTTGGTTCTCTAACCTAATTTTTTAAAATCATACTTAAATCATTCATAATGGGTTTTAAAGAGAATATTATTAAGAAATTCATATCCCCTAGTAGTTTCAAAAAAGAAGTGAAATTAGGATTATTTATCATGCACCAGGTGACGATCAAATTAATACCCAATCCACCCTTTCAAGGTTGTTACCCATAGGTACATCTGTGTCTGAGCCAACATCTACTAATAATATTAAGACATGGATGAAATTTTTAAGATTATCATAAAATATCTACACTACCAAAACCTCAGGATGTTATCATATACTAATAATTATATCATATAATTATTATTAGGGTTTTTACTAAAGATATCTTATCCTAATCCCCAAATAAAATGTTCGTTATTACCTTAAAATTAAATCATATATTACCCCAAAGGGTTATCTATACCTTTAAAATTTTGATCAACCATAACTTATCAAACCTTAAATTATCCTAAAAAACAACATAATCTATAAAGTTATATAAACCCTACAATGATAAAAAATGTGATACCCTAGACCCACTAAAGTGGTCAGATTTTATGATATCTCTTTAAACCCTACTTTATGTTTATTCCCAATTTTATGTAGTATAGTAAATCCTAGAGTTATTACTAATGAGACTGCGATTATAAATTTTATAACTATCGTATTTGTTTTATTTTATATTATTTTGATATTTTAAGGGGAATTTCAGTGGCTAAATATAATTATTCTATATTTTCCAAGCTAATAAAAGTTGGTACTATAGTAACGATCAGTAAGTTAAAAAAATGGAATAATAACATGTGAGTAGTGAAATTAACAGAATGAAGAATTAGTGGTAATAACTAGTAATTCCCATAGATAAATCTCTCTTCATTGTTTAAAAAAGTTCACAGTTATAATTCTATCAACACTCAGTTTTTAATCCATATCCATACATCTCATTAAGTTTTTTAAATTGAGGTAAATAACAAAAATCTCAACTGTTGATCTACTTTCAATAATAGTCAATAAATTCACTCAATGAACATTAAGTATAATGACACAATAATTTCCCTCTGTACTCGTAATCCTCAATAGAGGACTAATAAATTTCGTAAAAGTGGATTAATATCTATCTTCTGTTTGGATTTAACTTACAAGTCACATTAAGAGATTGATACAATAATTCAGTGATGTTTTGTTTTCAAAATGGATGAAAAATATTAATGAGTTGACAAGATAATTTAACATCAATCAACGAAAAAATTTCAATGTTCAATAATATTTATTGAAATAATATTGTGAGATTAAAGGGATAAAAACTCTGAAATATGACATCATTTGAATTCACTAGTTCTAGTCACTAATATACTTAGTCAGATGTCATCCAAGAATAAGAAAAAAAATCTAATATTCATTTCCATTAGGGAAATCATCAAAAAAACTCGATCCCTCTATAATATATTCCTATTTTCCTCTCATTGTTCTGTTCTAGATACACATTCATGATGATTTTTAATAATGGATCCCTATTATTTATAATAATTTATTTTAAAATATTCTCCTAGATGAAATCCTCAACAACCAACCTAAACTTTTTCCTCTGCAACCAACATATGAAAACTTTTATAAATTATATATAACCTCCACTTGACACAAAATTAGCCCTTACAACCAACTATATAGACCCATGTGATACAATCAAAGTTAAATGCATGATGAATCTGGATGTACAAACCATCTTGAAAAAAATCCAAAAAACTAGTAATTTCCATACACTTCACCAAAAAAATGTTAAGATCACTGAAATTGACACTAATTCCCAACTACATCCACTTCAACTCAATAAAATTTATTTAAAATTTATATCCTTTAATTTTTTGAAGACACATGGTAGGACAACTCCACTTCATTTTAATAATGACCTACAACTTAGACTTAACTCCATGCACCCACAATGGTACTTAAAATCTACAACCTACCTAGTTTTAATTTTATATTTATAAAATTAATCACCCATATCAAGGTCATCAACACATTTACCTAAAGAAAAACCACGTATTCAACCAAGAAGTTTGGTGATAATGAATCTCAAAGACTTAGATGGTTTTAGTACCCTTGAATAATTCTAAAAGATCAAAATCTTCATATTTTACCATAATCAGAATTGCAATAAAAATTAAACTACCTCAAAGTTAGTTACTTAGATCTGACTTGGTATGTCATATTCTCAAAATCTACCATAATGAGAATCAATCTCACAACCATTCCATGTGGGTTTATCCCAAACTAAGTTAAAATTATTCCTCCATAAATTTTCATTGCGCACACTATGTGCCTTCAACTTAAACATTGGTGTTATAACATTGGATAGATTAAATGACCCACAATTTTCCTTTGAGATCTCAGGCATCATACTTAAAATCAAGGTCAATGATCATAGAAAATTTCAACTCCATCAATGAATCACCATTAAAAAATGATCATCTTATTCAATCAGTGAATCCTCAACCAGGAAGAGCTCAACATCAATTGAAGAAAACTCTTTTTCCATTATTTCGTTTTCCTTTAATCAACCAAACATGATCTTATCCACAAACCAGAATCACATCACATTCAAAAGTCTCATCTTTAAATCAACCTAAATTGTCTATGGATATACTTCAAAAACCAATTCTTGGTTCTTCCAACTTTGTTTATCTAACTTTTATAGGGATCTTGGTCTTCAACAATGATAATGGTTTCAACACACTCCAGGCTCAGTCAATATCTTATTATTTCTAGATCCAATGGATTTATGCATTCTTGAATATGATTTCTACAAAATTTAATCTCAATATCAATCAATTATTTGGCCTTAGTTCTGACATTCGATTTTTCATCATCTGGTTCATCTTCCTCAAGTGTCATCATCTTCAACCCATTCTAGCTTGTTTCAACTCCATAGATTAGAATTAATCCTCTATACTATTAAAATATCACATACCATGTTTCCTTATTCAATAACATGTTTATTGAAATTATCAACAACCACATATAATTTCAATTTCGATCGCACTTCCAAGACGATTTCTCCAGATTCTAGTTCTATTCTCAAATTTATAAGGATTAACTTTATTATCAATGTATCTTGGAAAGTAAGCAGCAGAAATACTTTTGATATAGAGGAATTACTTCTCATGCTAGAAGAAGCAAGAATTTATCAAGCATGATTACATAAGAAATAATTTCTCTAGCACTGTAGTGGAAGCACACTAGTAACAACTTGCTACCGGTCACTCTAGAAAAAATAAAGAGATGATAGATGAATTATAATTTTTCTCATATTCCTGGTATAAGTGGGGTGGGTGGTAGAACTTGATGGTAGAAAGACCCTAGATGTTTTTGAATCAACCCTAAAAGTGGAGAAAGTTTTAAATATTGGTAGCAGGTGGTAGTAGAAGCCTGAAACTTCCACCTTTGTGGTAGCACCCTACTAGTAACACCTTAATGATAATAGAGATTAAAGTAACAAAGATAAAATTTAAGGTTATTAAAAATTATAAATTAATTTTGAAAATATTAAAATAAATAAATAATTGATTACAATTTAATATAAATAAATAAATTAATTAATTATTGAATCTAAAAACTGATAAATACTATAAAATAAATTATAAAATAAAATTACAAAATATTAAATCATTTAAAACCTAGAATATTAAAAATTATATTAAACTTCAATTTATTAAAGAAAATAGATTAATATAAAAAAATGAATAAATATTTTATTCACAGAAAAAATAATCAAATACAAACTCTAATTATAAATATAAAATAAACATGATATTTACAATTTACATAAATTTACAAGATCTACTATAAAATAACCAAAAATTGTAATCAAGCATTTAAATACTAGTTTCAGTATTTAAAACATAGAATATTCAATGAAAATGACTTAAAAAAGGACATAAAATAAATTCCACGTCAAATTCCTCCACAATAAGTCTTTTATTTTCCTCAAGCTGTCACCCAAAAAAACTCAATGGTGGAAAATTAATCTCAAAATTGAAAAATCATAGTTTTTCTAAGATTTGATCTTAAAAATTATTTCCCCCCATGGATTTCCTTGAGTAAAAAAAATCGAGTTTCCATTTAAAACTAAATGTTCATTATTCAAGAGTGGTTACTATTTTACAAAGATGATTAACTTTGATTGTTTTGACTTTAATTAAACCAAAATCAATATGCATTGAATTAGGTTTCCATACTTCTCTTTACCTCTAGGTTAATAGACACACATAAAGTAAAAAGTCCACATAATTAGACATAATACTGGATGAGTGAGAATATAATAAATGTTAGTCCGGAATAATTAACTCATCAAGTAGTTGAAATATTAAAATCATAAAGAATAAAGAATATAAGTTCAACCTATATTAGGATATTCATTCCATAGCCCATTAAAATGCATATCTTACAATATTAAATTCTAGTCAAAAATTATTATACTCAATGATAATTATGTAATATTCTCCCACAGTTTATAAAAAATAAATTGTTGTAAGAGGAAATGAAAAATGATATACTCAATCAAACACATAAAGTATTAAATTAAATCTCCTCAAATTAGGATAAACAATATTCAAATTTTAAGAAGGATTTTGAACCACATAAAATGCCTAAGATAACCTTGTAAAATAGAAATTTATGAAAAAAATTAATGGATTTTTGATGATTAATATTGAGAAATATTTCAAATCAATTAACAACTCCACACATAAATATTTCACCAATGTTGAACTTCTAAGTGGAAAAACAAATAAAAATAGTTTGGATCAAATAGATTTCAAAACTTCATAGAGAAATTATTAAAAAATGGGTAACATGAAAATTCAATAAAATTTTCCTATAATAAGAAGTAAAATATTTTATTTGAAATACACAAAAGAAGGTTAAAAATAGACACAATTTAATAAATTAAGCACAAAAATGATGTTCTAGAATGTTTCATACAATAGATTGATTAAAAAAATTATTTTCAAAAGAATATTAAAATATGCATGGAATTACATCTTTAGAAAAAAAAAATATATCTAGAAAATATAGTAAAAACAATAATTTTATTAATAAAAACATGTATTTGAATACATAAGAAAACTAAAATTATAAACAATTAATGAACCAATTGTAGTTTTTAGGTAAGTAATGAAAAATGCATAATTTAAAATAAGTACTCCACTAAAATAAGAATATTATTCTTTAATTTGAATCATAGTATGTGTATACTCTCTTGAATTCATTAAGGAATATCTCTAGTTGAAAGTTATTACTTCTACAATAATAACAATCATAGGGAGGTTTCAAAAATTAAATCTCAAGAAATAAAATAACCCAAGGAAGTGATCAGGGAGATTTTATCCAATATGCTATATTTTCAACTCCTATGATCCTTAGGGTGTAGTTGACACCAATTCCAATTCATGCCACCTAACCAACCAAAAAATTTCATGACCAAAATACCTTTATACTTCATCTACCATACCCATATTAACTACATTTTTAATATTTACAATAACTTACTTCTCAATTGATCAACTAGAATGTAGAACAACACAGTAGTCAATGAAGGATGTAAAGTTTCTACTTCAATAGGATAAAAAAGTAGATAATAAACCCTAGTGAATTCATCATGGTAAATATCAGGAACTATCCCCCGGGGCCCGTGACGTGACTACCCCAAGCCTTCCTTCCATAGGATAGGGGCTGGAGACTAGCACCAGAAATGCATATCCTTAAAATGGGGAGGCATTTCCTTTAAACTTGTACAAACACATAGAGTAGAATGAAACAAGATGCAACCATGAAGTAAACTGCTATAGTAAAAAGAGTGTTGAAAGTAAAGGGGCTGGAATAAAAGTCCAACTGTACAAGTACAACTGAAAGGTACAATACAAATGAAAAATGTAAAATAGCTCATGGGTCATCCTCTAAGGATCCTACCTGAAGGGTAGGTATGGATCTCCTCCACAACACTCCACGTCTTCCCATCTTCTCCACATATCGCATGGTCCCAGCTCCCTCAAATCTCGATCAATGTTGTATGTCGTTTGCACAATACACAACAAGGTGCGGGAGAAGATTGTGCAAGGGTGAGTGTAATGATAATTAGTAGGGACCCCACGACCTTGTAGGTCTCCTAAATTTCCATGAAGGAAAAACCACAAACCAAGGCTCAATCATAAAGCACGAAGAAGTCAACAACTCTACTTAGGTATATGCCCATACATATACCTAAGTTATCATGATATACTTATCTCATAAATGAGGGAAGAATATCACATAGGTAAAACCACGAAGGTAAAATTACCACACATGTATCACCACTAAGATATCACCTCAAAGGTAAAACCACCACACAGGTATCACCATGAAGATAAAGGACTCAAATCACACTAGGTATCACTTTAGGTCAAGGATAGAAGGACCATCAAATCGTCAAACTCCTCAGTTGCTGGAGAACTCCTCCTCTATCGAGTAAAGTGGTTCTTCTGGTTCACATAGAGCCTCTTCCCACTAACCTTGAACTGTTGTGGTACTCATCCCTGATGGGTACTGTGGGCATGCTAGGCCACACAGAGCCGTTTCCCACCATAGGCCTATTGAGTCACACAGAGCCGCTTCCCACCTTGGCCGAACTGAGGTACTCCTCCTATCGAGTACCATGGGTCTGTCGGGTCACACAGAGCTACTCCCCACTATGGGCCTGCTGGGTCACACAAAGCTGCTTCCTATTGGGCCATCACCATGCAGTCTTCAGGTCTCAACCAATCACAGGGTTCCGTACGTAGTTTACTTTGTAGAACTACTCCTCAAGTCACTCACCACATCTTGATATCCATGGAATCCACCAAAAAGTATTCCAAAAGATCCATCTCCTCAAGAGAGTCCCAAAGCCGGAAACAGATCATCAATCGGATGCACGGTTTGTAAGATACAAGTGTTTTAGTGCCGAGGGCCCGGTTGGATTCGTTTTCGATCCAACCCAGTCGTACCCCAACATTCCCCAAAACTCAAGTGGAGTATCTCAAAAGTACTGCCTTGTCCTAAGGATCACGACGTCGTAGACAATTCATCAAACGGGCGTCCAGTTCTCAAGATATGTCCCTTTAAGTGTTTATGGGCCTGGTTGGGACCAAGTCCGGTTCGACTCGGTCAGACCGAACCGGTCGGGGCTGGGCCTAGGTCTAGTCCAGCTTGCAAGGTGGTGTCTTGCAAGGGAGTCCCGACCCGCAAAGGGCATCCCACAAGGGGCGGCCCAACCCGTAAGGGGGCGGCCTGACCCGTATGGGGCGGCATGGCCGATATAGGGCGGCCTGGCCCATATAGGGCGCGGACCGCGAGGGGTCGACCCAATAGGGTGGCCGCCTACTAGGGCGAGGGCCCACTAGGGAGGAAACCCAGTAGGGCGGCAGCCCGCTAGGGCATCGACCCGTAGGGTGACGGACTGCTAGGGCGGCGACTCCCTATGGGGTCCGCCCTAACTGGTGTGGGGGTGTGACCCCCCGTTCTCCCGAACTCCAAAACGGACTAGAGTCTGTTTGGTTTGAAAAGTGGCGGCACCACATGGGTGATGCTCGGTCTCCACAGAACCCGCCGGAGGCATCGGTTCAGCCTTCGCCACGACTTCGACCGCAGCTTGTTGTCTGCCAATGGCACACTAGTTGCGCTGCCTCCTGCTCCCCAGTGGTGCGTTGGTCACACCACCCCTCCTTCCACGTCCAGTCTAAGTGTCGGCCGCCTCCTCCTTCCACCGTGACTAATGAGCCGCGACCCTTTGCTCACCGGAGGCACGCAACAAAGCACCACACTTCCTTCACAGCTAGCCATTGCCGGGCATTTCGATGATCATTGTGACTTTGTGCCGCAACCTCCTCTTGCGGTGTGCGTCGGTGCACACCTTCCTCGTAGCCGATCGGTGTCACCGCACCGACGGTCTTCCATAGAGTCGCAAGGATAGAAATATAGCGAAGGGTCTGGGTCAGGTTCGTTAGGCCCACACCCTCCGTTTTAGCTCATAAACATGTGGGGAATTAAGGGTTTAATAATCAATTGAATTAAACAACAAATAAAACCCTGCAAGGATACCCAACACAACCTCCCACAAAAACGAATGAATTGCGGATCAACCCATTAGTCGGTAGGTCCGTATTCTTTGTATTATTCAAGAATAGGGAAGAGGAAAATAATTTAAAATGTGTAAATGAATAAACCCCCTACCTTAAGAATGATGTTGAGAATGAGTTTTTGGAAGCGGGTCAGTGTTCGCCGTCATCCACAACGAGCTTCCAATGGCGTCGCCCTTTGGTTCGTGGTTCGGTGTCACCCGTCACCTCTCACTAGGATCGGATCCATCCTCTAAGGGTCTGGAATTATGGTGCTCCTTCAGCACTTTGTTGCTTGGCGAAGCTATGTCGGTACCTCCCCCCAAGCTCTATATATATAAGAGAGGGGGAGGGTAAGTAATGACGTGGGGAATTAATGGTGGCTCATAAATTAGGAACCTTCATAATTCCCCAGTGGCGTTGTTACTTAGGGTTGGAAGGTCAATCCATTTATTGGTTTGACACATCTATAGCCCCACACACCTCTTTTCCATTGGAGGATATGGAATAAAAATAAAATAAAATTATTTCATTTCATTTCTTTTAAAAAGTCACAAAACTTAACTTTTTCTCCAGACCCACTACAATAAAAGTAAAGTCTCCCTTAAGATAATCCCAGCGCTACAGATTCAATAGTTCCCTCATATTTTTAATACGAGCACTGGTTCAAAAGCTAGAAAAAACTGCTCACATGTTTACTAAACGTACCTTAAAAAAAATTCAATAAATTAATTACGTTCACCCTCAATCCGCACCGGTTGAGGTTAGGCTTCACCTAAGGAGAACACACCCCAACAAACTCAACAGTACCCTCAGATTTTCAATCCGAGTTACCCTTTAGAACTTATAGATTTTATAATAAAATAATTGTCACTTAATTATTTTATTTATGGCCAAAAACTAACTTTTACAAGAGGCTCGCGCCGACTAAACTTAAGTTGTGCCTATGGTAAACCCACCATCTTGAACTCAATGGTGCCATTCAGATTTATTATTTGGGAAACCATTTAAAAGTTATTCAAAATTTTTAGGAGAACTGCTTATGCATGCTAATTAAATCTTAACAAAGCTTTGACGGATCATTCCAGGCACTCTAGGCCTCGTAATCACACACCTTCAGATTTCGCGGTCTCTAAATAATTCCATATAATTAAAAAAAATTATACTGAAATTCCGGGATATTTCATTCTCCCCACCTTAGGGAATTATGTCCTCAAAATCCAAACAAAGGAAAATTAAACAAATTAGGGTACTGAGCATGAATCTGAGCCTCCCGCTCCCATGTGCTCTCCTGGACGTCCCCATACTTCCATTGAACTCGCACTAGAGGGATTGACCATCCATGAAGGACTTGCTCATGTCGATTCTCTATCTCCAACGGGAACTTCATAAAATCACTCCATCATCAAAGTTCAACTTGCCCTAGTCGATAACGTGAAATGGATCATGCACGCATCTCCTTAGTTGAGACACATGGAAAACATTATGCACCCGGTGAATCTATGGGGAAAGAGATAGATAGTACACCACCTCGACCACTCTGTTGAGAATCTGGAAAGGTCTGATGAACCTCGGAAAAAACTTGTTGCCCCGGACAAATCTCCACAAACCTCGTTGAGGTGAGACTCTTAGGAAGACATGGTCTCCCTCCTCCTGTCAGCATAAGAATTTTTCCATCTCTAAGAAATTTTCACTTACCAACAAGTGAGACATCATGATATAAACTCTTCCACTACTTCCTTCATCCCTAGCCATCAGTACTGATGCCTGAGATCCTGGTACATTTTCATCACTCCAGGATGTACTGTTAAAGGGGATGTATGGATCTCCCTCATCACCTCCTTCCGAAGAGTCACTGGTACCATGGTGCATCCTCTGAAGAGGATGACATGATCCCCACCTTTATAAAATCCTTCAGGATACCGTCTTGAGGATATATGAGCATGTCGGGCCTCACAGTCAATGTCTCAAGATTTTCCCCCTGAATTTTCTGAAGAATTGGGGGAGTGAAAGTCATAGACTAGAGGTAAGATACTCTATCTTTATCCAAAAAGGATATCTACAGTACAACTAGCTACTCTGACGCCTCATTCAGTAGTTGCAGACCAAACCTCTTACTGAGTGCGTCTGCTACCACGTTCCCCTTCTGAAAGCTCTACTGACACTTCTCCATCCACAGGAAAGGCTCCCCCTTCTTCATCAAAGCTGAAAAGGGTTCCTCTACCCTGGAGAAGTCTGGTTCAAAACTCCAGTAGTATCCATCCAAAGCAGAAAACCCAAAAATACCGCTGCCAAGAAGGTAAGGTTGGCCGACTCAAGAGTGATCAACTACCCCCTCCTATGCATGGGTTTATCTAGTGCTGCCCGGGTTTCCTTTTTTTTCACCAACCAAGGAAAACCTCATTCCAACATTGTAGATAATCCACACCCTTTTTTCCTAATATAGTCAATCTGAGTATGAACTTTGGATGTCTATTCCATATCTAAACTAACATTGTAATGCCTCGATGCTGCTACTAAGAGGTTCCAACTGAAACTCTTTCCTCAAGGATCAGATCACACCATCGACGTAAATGAGATTATTGAGTCTCCTCCCAAAGGTATCTCCAGACGTAAGGGTTAAGTCGATAGTTTAATCAGAAACTATAGGTCTTGAACAAGATTCATGGGAAGAAGGAATGATTAGTTCCTATGTCTATTAATACAGCATCTAGTAGTAGACACTAACCATAACTTTAATCATTTTTGGAGCCCTTGGGTTACACTCCTTGACCACATGCAGCTACTCCCTTCCCCTATCCTCCAGCTCCCTGAGCCAGGTGGAGACCACATTAAGGTGGTGTTTTTAATATGTCAGAATGTATACCACCTCATGATGCTCTCCTAGCTCCACTTCCACGTCTGCTACCCTGCGGATTCATCTGTCCTTGTCACTTCCTCTTCCTGAAACATTTTACATGCCCAGTTCTCTGAGGCTGGCATCAGTTTCCTGCTTTCCCACTGTTAACATTCACTAGCTGCATCCGCTCGACCCAAGAACTTTCAACCAAAAAGGTTCTCTCTAGAACCCAAACATAATTAGGAATTCATAGAGGAATAATGTTGTCTTGGATGTTCCTAAACACACCACACTTGGAGGTCCAAACCCTGAATCACTGACCATACTGTATTCATCGAGTACCTAGAATAGTCGGTACGCCTTGATGAATACTAAGCTACCAACATGTTGTCCGGCTGAATCTGTAGAAGCTCTGGGGAACTCTCATCCCTTATCTCTTTATGATAAGAGACCCCCTTCTCTGAGAAAGGTTCTCAAGCTTGTCCACAGAAAAAGTCACCTCTTCGCATGATCAGGGTAATCTAAACCATATCATTATCTTACCGAGCCACATAGAAGGCTCTCTATGAGGACCACCGTCTGATCAAATGCTTCCCTGACTAGATGGAAACTCGACCACCTCCTCAAGCCAGGCCTTAGCCACATGTGAGTCAAGCTCGCCTCAGAAACTGAGCGGTATCTGATGATGAAACATGTGTAATGTACTAAGCCTACATGTGTCCTCTACCAGTACCGCCAGTTGTAACTGCTGACCAATGAGAAATGTTATAACTGGAACACTACCTGAAGGTTCCATCTAGGAAAAAAGTACATGTACCGAAGCCTCATCACCATGTGGACCATCCTCATGGTCACACACTGATAAATACTAACATCTAGGATCACTATCTAATCTTCTGGTGTCCCAACTAGGTGGAAAACTCTAGCCACAGCCTCCAGCCAGTCCTCAGCTGCCTGGGGATCTGTCTCACCTTGGAACCCCATAGCTCTTTGCCGCTAAAACTCATGAAATGCACTCAGTTAGCGTGCACCCTCTGCTGGTGGGTTTGGTGGCATCTACTGCCCAATGGGAGGTGGTGCTACTGGTGCACCACTCAGAGGTGCTAACACCATAAGAGGTCCCTGCACTGAGGCCTCATCGTTCAGTGGGCTGTTATTTCTTACTCTCTCAGGAATCCTAAATGGCTATCTATATGGTAGAATCCTGATAAGAAACAGGTGCGCCATAATCATTAAGTTATACCTGGTGAGCTAACTCAAAATAAATCACAAGAAAAACTCTTCAAAAACAAACGCAATTAGTGTTTTCATGTACTGAGTCGAAAATCAGAATTCAGGGTCCTAGTGTATGGATACGTCAACCGCTACACCAACACTAGATTCCCTAAATTGAAAACCACACTCATAAAACTTAAAACTATTACCACAGAGAAAAGATCAGAGTCCTAGTTCTTCAGTAGAACCTACTCCTTTGATACGACTTTGTCACGAACCCTCCACCGGGGTCCATACTGTAACTACCCCAAGACCACATTCCATAGGCCAGGGGAAGGCGACTTGCACCGGAAAGTTGTATCCCTAAAACAGGAAGAAATTACCGTTAAACCTATACAAACACATAGATTATAATGCAACAAGATGAAAGCACGAAGTAAACTTCTCTAGTAAAAAGTGTACTGAAAGTAAAGGGGCTGGAATACAAGCCAAACTGTAAAAGTAAAAGTATAACTGAATGGTAAAATACAACTAAAAAAGGGAAAAAAACTCCGAGTCCATCCTCCAAGGATCCTACTTGAAGGGTAGGTACATATCTCCTCCACAAAACTCTATGTCCGCTCGTGTCCTCCGCGTACCGCCTGGTCCCGACTCCCTCAAATCTCGATCAATGTTGTACGTCATCTGCACAAGACACAACAAGGTGCGGGTGAAGCCCGCACATGGGTGAGTATAAAGATACTTAGTAGGGACCCTGAGACCCTGTAGGTCTCTTAAAGTTCCACGAAGGAAAACCACAAAGCAAGGCTCAATCAGAAATCATGAAGCAGTCAACAACTCTGCTTAGGTATATTCCTATACATATACCTAAGATATGAAGATATACTCGTCTCATAAATGAGGGAACACTATCACATAGGTAACACCATAGAGTTAAGAGTACCACACATGTATCACCATGAAGATATCACCACAATGGTAAAAGCACCACACATGTATCACCACGAAGATAAAGGACTCAACTCACCTAGGTATCACTTTAGGTCAAGGATAGAAGGACCATCAAATCATTGAACTCCTCGGCTGTTGGAGAACTACTCCACTATAGAGTACAATAGGCCTACTGAGTCACACAGAGCCACTTCCCACTAACCTTGAACTGTTGTGGTACTCATCCCTGACAGGTACCGTGGGCATGCTGGGTCAAACAAAGTCGCTTCGCACCGTGGACCTTCCGGGTCCTACAGAGCTGCTTCCCACCTTGGCCAAACTAAAAAAATCCTCCTGTTGAGTATCATGGGTCTGCCGGGTCACACAGAGACACTCCCCACCATGGGCCTACTGGGTCACAGAGAGCTGCTTCCCACTGGGCTATTGTTAAGAGGTCTTCAGGTCTCAGCTAACCGTAGGGTTCCGTACATAGTATACTTGGGAGAACCACTCCTCAAGACACTCGTCACATATTTATATCCATGTAAGTCAAAAAAAAGTATTAAAAAAGTTCCTTATCCTCAATAAAGTCACATATTCTCAAACGGCTCGTCAATCGGATGCATGATTTGCAAGATACAGACGTTTTAGTGTCGAGGGCCCGATTGGATTCGTGTTCAATCCAACACAGCCGTACCCCAACTTTCTCCAAAAATCATGTGGAGTATCTCAAAAGGACCACCTTGACCTAAGGATCCCAATGCCATATAAGGTTTATCAAACAGATGTCCAGTTCTTAAGAAATGGCCCTTTAAGTATTTCTGGGCCTGGTTTGGCCCGAGTCCGGTCTGACCTGGTCGGACCGACCTGGCCCGAACCGGTCCGGGCTAGGCCTAGGTCCGGCCCAGCTAGCAAGTTGGTGTCCTAAAAGGGTGGCCCAACCCCCAAAGGGAAACCCAAAAGGGGTGGCCCAACCCGTAAGGGGGTGGCCTACAAAGGGGAGTCCTGGAGGCCGTTCGGTTTGCGAAGAGGCGGCACTGCGTGGACGCTGCTCGGTCACCGTGGAACCAACCAGAGGCGTGGGTTCGGCCTCCGCTGCAGCTTTCAACGTGACTTCCTGTCCACCATCGGTGCACTGTTTGTGCCACCTCCTTCTCACCGGTAGTGTGTTAGTTGCGCCGCCCCTCCTTCCACGGCCGATCGAAGTGATGGAGGCCTCCTCCATCTGCCGCGACTATCGAGATGCATCCCTCTATTCACCGGCAGCGCGTGACAACATGCCACACTTCCTTCACAGCTAACCAGTGCTGGTCGTTCTGATGACCGTCATGGCTTTGTGCTGCAACCTCCTCTAGCGGCGTGTGTCGGTGCATGCCTTCCTCATAGCCGTTCGGTATTGACGCACTGACGATCTTCCATAGAGGTGTAAGGATAGAAAAATAGCGGAGGGTCTGGGCCGGGTCTATTAGGGCCACGCCCTCTGCATTAGCTCATAAAAATGTGGGGGATTAAGGTTTTAATAATCAATTTAATTAAACAACAAACAAAACCATGCAAGGATACCCCACAAAAACCTATCGCAAAAACAAATGAATCGTGGATCAACCCATTAGTTGGTTGGTCCATGTTCTTCGTATTATTCAAGAACGAGGAAGAGGAAAATAATTTAAAATGCATAAATGAATAAACCCCCTACCTTAATAATTATGTTGAGTGTGCGTTTGTGGAAGCGGGTCGGTATTCGCTGTCATCCGCAATGAGCTTCCAACGACGCTGCCCGTACGTCGCCCTTTGGTTCATCGTTCAATGTCACCCATCACCTCCTACTGGGATCGCCTCCATCCTCTAAGGGTCCGACATCGCAGTGCTCCTTCAACACTTTGTTTCTTGTCAAAGCTGTACCAGTACCTCCGTCCAAGCTCCATATATATATGAGAGGGGGATGGTAAGTAACGGCATGAGGAATTAATGAGGTCTCATAAATTAAAAACCTTCCTAATTCCCCAATGGCGTCATTACTTAGGGTTGTCAGGTCAAGCCATTTATTGGATTGATACATTGCTGGCCCCACACACCTCTTGTCCTTTGGAGGATATGGAAGAAAATAAAATAATAAAATAATTTTATTTCATTTCTTTTAAAAAGTCACAAAAGTTATCTTTTTCTCCAGACCTACTGTGAGAAAAGTAAAGTCTCCCTTCAGTGAATCCTGATGCTGTAGATTCAATGTTACCCTCATATTTTTAATCCGAGCACCAGTTCAAATGTTAGAAAACACCGCTCACACGTTTACTGAACGTACCTTAAAAAAGTTCAATAAATTAATTACGTTCACCCTCGACCTATACCGGTCGAGGTTAGGATCCGCTTAAGGAGAACACGCCCCAACAAACTCAAAGGTACCCTCATATTTTCAATCTGAATTACCATTTTTATGTTATGGATTTTACAATAAAATAATCGCCACTTAATTATTTTATTTACGGCCAAAAACTAACTTTCATTGGTGGCCAGCATCGACCAATGTTAGTATCAACCTAATGAAAACATAAACTCATGAGTTCAATGGTGGTCTCTAATTTTCAATCTGAGTTACCGTTCGTGAGTTATAAGAATTTAAAAAATAAAATAATTTTATTTAATAAATTTATTTACGGTTATGCCATTTTCAGGTTTTCTCACAGGAGGCCCGTGCCGACTAAACTTAATTTGCACCTAGGGTAAACTATCCATCCTAAATGCAATGGTGCCCTTAGATTTTTGATTTGGGAAACCGTTTAAGAGTTATTCAACTTTTTCAGGAAAACTTCTTACGCACGCTAATTAAAGCTTAACAAAACTTTTATAGATCAGTCTGAGCACTCTGGGCCTCAAAATAACGCGCCGTCAAATTTCAAGATCTTGAAATAATTCCATATAATTAAACAAAATTATATGGAAATTCCAGGACATTACAGTAAACATTAGAATTAATATCTTATAAGTAGAATCACTTTAATATTTTAAAAGAAAATAAAATAAAAAAAATGAAAAAAATAAAACCAAAACAAACCCCCACACTTATTCTACATAATAACAAATAGAAAAGGATGAAAAAACCTTTAAAACTTAGTGTAATTCATCTTTTAATAGAACCATACCCTCCTTGGGAGTTTCCTTGATCTCTTATCGAAAAAACATAAGTCTATATCCATTTACCATGAAAGAATCATCTATCCACGAGTCTCTAATTTTTATAGCTCCAAATAGTAATACATGAGTCATAATAAAAGGATCATTCCATTTGGAAAGAAATTTACTTAGTAAAATATTAATAATAGAGTTATACAACATCAATTTATCTCTAATAAAAATTATTTGTTCAAAATCAATTTTTCATGAAGATTTTTTTTTTCTATTTAAAAATACTTTCATTTTCATAGGCATTTACTTTTATTTATTCTAACTACTACAAACATAACTTACTCTCTATTCTAAATTCAAAAAAATTCAAATTTCAAGACTTAACAGACCAAAAATATCTATATTATTACAAGAATATGGCATGCTCTACCAAATAATATCCTATAGGGTGACATACATATTGGAGTCTTATATGTTATCTTATACACCCAAAAAATAGTTTCAAGACTTGAACTCCAATCCTTCATGTTTGGGTTAACTATTTTCTCAAGAATATGCTTGATCTCTCTATTTAACACTTAAACCATACCATTTGTTTGAGGATGATAGGGTGTAGTAACTTTATGAATAACCCCATATCTTTTAACCAAATCATCTACTGTCCTACTAAATAAATGAGTTCCTTGGTTGGTAAGAATAAACCTTGGAATCCCAAATCTATAAAAAATATTACTATTGACAAACCAAGAAACCACTCTAGCATCATCATTTCTAGTTTTTATAGATTCAATCCACCCAGAAATATAGTATATAGTAGCAAGGATGTAATAATATCTAAATGAATTAGGAAAAGGGATCATAAAATTCACCCCTAAACTAAAAGACATCACAAAATAACAAAGATTATTGTTGAATCTCATGTATCCAGGAAATGTTTGCTTGGAATTGATAAGATTTTCATGTCATGTAGAACTCATGAGAATATTTAAAAATCATAGGCCAAAATTAGCCCAAAATACAACACCTTATTATCTATTCTCTAGGGATTAAGGTGGTCTATACAACATAAAATATGGTAGAATTTCAGCAATGAATAAATTTCATAATTCCAGATGCATCTCCTAACAATCTGATCACTTCCTATATTCCGTAGTTATGGATAATACCATACATATCACTTGAACTCACTAATAAATTTTTAAACCTTTTATTTGTAAAATCAGTGAGGAGTGACATAGGTATATAATAAATTCATTATTTTTAAAAAACATGGTATCTTTTCAACAGTAGTAAAATAAAATTTATCCCTAGGTAAAAACTCTTTAATGGGTTCAACCAATGATTTATCTTTATAGAACACAACCAATATCCTAGTCAAATGATCTAGAAAAGTTTTATCCATTCCATTTTTATCTTTGATATTTATGTTAAATTTATAATAAAATAATATCCATCTAGCCATATTTGATTTTGATTATTTATTCATCGTGAGATATCTAATTGAAGAATGGTTAGTAAAAACTACAAATTTAGAAACCAAAAGACAGAATCTAAACTTATCGAGGGAAAAAACAAGGGATAAAAGTTATTTATTTGTTGTGGAGTTATTGTAATGGAAAACATATATATTTATAGAACCATAAGTTGTTACATGTTATTTCCTTTATACCTTTTCCCATGAAAAACCCTTAAAGAGAATTCTAAAGCATCATTCATTAATTAAAAATGTAATTATGAATTTGGTGAATGAACTATTGGTAGGGAAAAAATATTCTATTTGGATTCATTAAAATATTCCTTACACCTCAATTCAAAGACAATGGGGACATCTTTTTGTATAAGTATTTTCAAAGGAAGATAAATCCAACTAAAATCCTTTATTAACCTCCTATAAAATCCAGAATGGACTAGAATGTATCTATTATATTTCAATTTATTTAGAAAAGGTAATGAATATATAACATTAAACTTGGACTTATCCACTCAAATTACATTCCTAGATACTTCATGAACAAGTATAGTTCCCCTATCAACTGTAAAATTACATTTTTGAATGTTCAAAAAAAAAAAATTCTTTTCAACACACACTCTAATCATAGCCCTTAAAATTATTAGGTAGCTCTAAAAAGATAAACCATACACTATAAAATAATCCATAAACACCTCCATATATTCCTTAATAAGATCATAAAAAATAATAATAATATATATTCAAAAGGTGGTAGGGGAATTATGTATTCTAATATGTATTTTCTGATTGAAAAAAGAACTAAAAAGACACATAAAAGTTTTTTAATCCTGGTTTTCAGGAGCAATATGAATTTAAAAATATCCAAAAAAACCATCTAGGATACAATAATGTAATTTACTAGCTAAACATTTAAATATTTGATCACGAAAAGGCAAGGGAAAGTGGTTATTACTTGTCACTAAGTACATCCTCCTATAATCAATGCATACCCTACACATATTTGGAAACCCAACATGCACTAATTATTCAAATTCATTCTTGAAAACTATGAACACACCTTTTCTAGAAATATTCTGGACTATAATTACCCATTTCCTATCAAAAATAGGATAAATTATACTAGAAACCAACAAGTTAGTCACCTCCTTTTTAACCACTTCAAGAAGGGTAGGATTCAACCTCATTTGGAATTGTCTAACTAGTATGAAATTTTCCTCTAAAAATATCCTATGCATACACACCGAAGGACTAATCCATGGTAATTCATTTAAAGAACATTATATGGACATCCTATTTCTCTTAAGGTCCTATAAGAGTTGGTTTTATTATTTATTGGACTGCACCCTATAACTATGACATGATATTTTTTTGTCTTATAAGTAGGAATATTTTAAATTTTCAGGAAAGGACTTAAATTCATGTATTGGTGGGTTGTTCTCTTTAGAAAAAAAGGTTCCATGGGTTCTTTGAGTTTAATTTTATCGTATAAATCATTCAACATCATATTAGTGTAACATATCCCTAAATAATTAGTGAAATTACGTAACACCTTGAGATTTTATGATATATTTATCTTTAAATAAATTTAATTTCTTTGATAGATTACAATATATGTAACCTCGAGTCTAAATGAACCATAATATAGTTTATTTTTTTAACCTAACTATTAAATTGGAAGAGTTAATAGGAATAACAAAATTTTAAAAAAATATTTAAAATTTTTTAGATAAAGAAAATATACTGATAAATAAGTAATAAATTTTTAGTATAGTCTTTATATTATTTAAAAATACTTTTTCCTCAAAAATGCATTTTATTTATTTTTATGAGAAAATAATTATATTATTTATTTAAAAATTTATAAAATGTATTTGAAAAAATAAACTTTATTTTTGAAATAATCAAATAAAAATTTATTTATGGTAAAATTTTTGGGTTTTTTTCTAAATTTACTAATTTTTTAGTGAATAGTGAAAAATACATATTTTTCAAATACTGTCATTTATTTTCATGAAATAAATTAATTTAAAAGTCCCATTTTATTTTGGATTTGGTCTTAAAGTGACATATGATCCATCTATTTTTGAATAATCTCATTAATTACATTTTAATTAGTAATATTCATGATTTTTATATAAGTTAGTTTTCATGCTTAAAAACCAATTTAAAAGAAAACTATTTTCATTTCATTTTATGAATTTATATTAAAATTGTAACACCATGATATTTTATGAAATATATTTTTTTTCAATTTTTTTTTGATATTTTGAATTTCATACAAGATTGAAGATAGTTTATTTTATATTAAAGCACCATGTTTGGATTACGTTATATGAAAAACCAAGTTAATCATACACTACACATGACATAAAGTTTAGCTTTATTTACACGGAACATTAAGGTTATCATACATTACATGAAAGGCTGACTTTCCTTGATGTATTGTTTAACACATAATACCGAGTGTTACCGAATAATAGTAAATTATTAAAAATATTACTATTTAATATAATAAGATAAAACCTAGTAGTTAAGTTGAAAATTATGAATATTATTAAATAACTTATGAAAACACATGCTTGAATTAATTAGTAACAAATTAATTAAAAATAGATAAAAGAACCAATTGAATATAAAGAGAATGTTTTTATAGAAAACTATTTTTATTCTCACAAAGCTATTTTATCCTAATAAATTAAATTAATTATAATTAGTAAGTGATATTAATGTAATATATATATATATATATATTATACAATAAAATATGTTTTATATTTATACAATAGATTTAATAAATATAAGATAAGAACAAACCCAATTTCACACATAAAAACCTATATTTTATTAAGGCATGTTTACCGCCTTTTAATGGAGAATGTATTTTAAATCCAATTTTTGGATATTTTATAAAGATAAAAATTCTAAATAAACTCATTATTTTAAATCGGAACATAAATATTAGGGTAGACTGATTTTTTGGTATTTTTCTATGAAGTTTCATATTTTGATGAATAGTAAAAAAAAATACTAAATTGTAATTCAAAACTTATTTTTCATATAATTTATTTATATGGTTAAATTATATTTTTAATTTGTTTTAAAGTTTAATTAGATTAAATTTTTATCAAATAATCCAATTTAGTTTTTTGGAATAAATTTCACATTGAATTTTAATATAAAAATATACCAAACTTTTGAACATTTTTAATTTAAAAACCCGCATTGTCGTCCCGTCCTCTGGATTAAATTTAAATTAATTTCTAAAACTTATATTATTAGATTTTTTGAAAATTGATTACATTTTTTTAATAATCATAATTTATAATTTATAATAATTTCAACTTAGTTTTTGACCAAAAATATTAGTGAATGTAATGAAAATTAATTACAATGATTAAGAGAAAAATAAGATTAACAAAGGACTAAAAATTATACTTAAGACCCAAAATGACCTATAAACTTGTAAAAAATACAATTTATGGAAATATTTCCATAATATACTTTATTATCTTGACTTTTAACCATTATTGGATCTACTTAACATGGTAAAAATGTGGGTGGAATTTCTTTTCTAGAGATTTATAAGAGTGCCACTCCTCCACTATAATAAAGCCTCTTATCCTCCTACTTCTTCAGACCTATAAAGACACATTGGATAGACCAATATCTCCTAAAAATACATCCCCTAAATCTATAAGTCTCACCTTTATCATAAATCAATATAAGTAATCCCTTTAGTGAAAACCAAAAGGAGTTACCCAAAGAAGTGGTAACATCCTTCCTCAAGCTCCTTTATATTATTTTCATTCTCCAACCCATAAAATCTACTTATTACATGATTATAAAGATCAAAAATTATCCTAAATATAACGATATTTTGTTATGCTAAGTTTTATACCTACACTTACACACACTTCCATCTAATGGGTAATGAAAATACTGTTTAAGTGCACGACAAACTACCGCCTCATGAAACGATGATTATTTGTTTTTATTTTAACACCTATCATGGTAGGAATTATGATTTAAAATATATCTATATATAATATATATTATTTTTATAATTTATTTAATATTATTTAATTATTTTACAGCACATATCTTTATACTTTCTATTTTTTGTAAATATGATAATTTTGTTTGAGGAAGTGTGGACCACCACAACCTCAAAGCGATGTGATTCGTTCACACAACACATTGAAGGTATTAAATATGGGATCATTTTATATATATTACATGATAATTATAATTTTATGATATTATATACATATATAAATCTATGTAATTTTTGTTCTTTCTTTCAATACAACAATAAAAATGGAAACAACATTCAGGCATACATACGTCCTACCATATCCATGAACAATGTATTCCATTTCATACTTATATATTCTATAGATTATTATAATAAAAATATACTGAATATAAATTATATTTATATCATGTTTTACATTTTTTTAAATCATGATACATGTATAATGGCCAAAGATATAACAAATTAAGACACATGCAAAGAACAAAGAGGATATTACCAGAAGTGAAAACTTAACATATAATTATTATTATCAAGCAGGTAATATAAAGTCATAATAAAACCATATATTTTACTAGATATAATAATATGGTTATTATTCATATTTATAATAAAATTATATTTATTATATTGAAATTTTTACGAGTATTACAAGAGTCAAGACACAATGTAAGGGAATTTCATCTCACTTTTTATTTTCATGAGATTCATGTCTTATTAACCACTCATTTAATTTGTCTGGTGTATATAATGACCATTAATGTATTCTATTAATATTATTATTATATATATATATTTTTAAATATATATTCTATAATATTTATTTCATGGGGTTAATGTTTTAAAAGTTACCAAATTGGTAAGATAATTTTGTCTCAATTTTCATTCTTTGAGACACATGTTTTGTTATACACCAACATTATTTTTAAAGGTGTATCTACCTATATTTGACATGTTATATCACAAATATACTTATTTTAATTATATTTTAAGATTAATTTATTTTCATTTTCTTATATGGGGAGTATGATTCAAAGTTACCAAGTGTAAAGAGTTTATTGAAACAATATCATCATTTATCAAGATTGTTTATGATTATGTTTTCATTAATGAAATATTATGATCCATATATCAATAACTATCAATATTTTTCTTACCTTCTAGTTATTCATGTTATATCCAAATAATGGTACCATTTTCCACTCTTTGGTGCATAATATGATCAAGAAAGTGTTTTTATGAAAGTTTAAATTTACCTCTCTCTTAGGTAATAAATCTATGTTCCTTAAAAATTATTTTTTATAAAAAATGTACAAAAATATTCTACATTTCTCCTATTATATTTAAATTAATTTTTACCCATGTTTTAAAATTTTAAAATAAAAGGGTTTTCAAAAATAAATCTTCTTCTCATTTTATGGTCAAGCCACTTTTCAAAACTTTTTATGGTGAAAAGAAATGTTTGGCACATATGGATTTAAATGCCATCATGACCATATTTCCATTTAAGATTCCTTTAAAATATTAAAAGGTTATTTTTTTAAATAATTTTTTTCCTAATATCCTCAATTTTTTTGTTTTAAATTAGTTTTTGAGAAAATGGGTTTTAAATTTTTTTCAATATTATTTTATAAGTTTTAATGGAAAAAAGATGTTTCAAAATGTTTTCAATATACATTCATAAGTCTTAAAGTAAAAAATTTTTCAAAATATTTTCAATATTTATTTATAAGTTTTCAAAGTATTTTCAATTAAATTGTTTTAAAAACATTTTCAATATTTATTTATAAGTTTTCTAAGTATTTTAAAAGAAATGGTTTTTTTTCAATATTTCTTTATAAAATTAAAAATTATTTTCAGTGAAATGGTTTTCAAAACATTTTCAAGATTTGATTATAAGTTTTAAAAGGAAAGTGTTTTTAATATTTTCTCCAATCTTCCTTTTCATGAAAATAGTTTTCAAAAGGTTTTATGTTTTAAAAAAAATTTCTAAATGAGAAAGAATATTTTCCTCAAGAAATGTTTTTAAAAGATATTTTGAAATTATTTCCCATATAATATGAGATTCATTGGTGTTACTCATGATTTTATGTATTTATAGCATGAATTTTATGGAACACATTTCTCTTTAATGGGTTATATTCTTTTGAAACCTGTTTCTTTTAATGGGTTATTATTTGGATAAATGATTATGAAACATTTATCTTTTTCCAAAGGTTATGACATGATTACATGTTTATGATACCCATTTTATTTCATGGGTTATGAAATGATCTTTAATTATTTTTTGGAAAATGTATGTTTTATTTAATTATTATATGGGTGGGACATAAATCTCCCTCTAATGAATTGGGTAAAGATTTATATCTAATGAGATAGACTAAGATGATCTTGGGATGAACTTTGACTACCAAGATAGCCATGGGAGTAAACCATGACTACCAAGATGGTATGAGGAGTGAACTCATGCTACTAATATAGACATGGGAGTGAACCATGACTAATAATATGGTATGTGGAGTGAATCCATTCTACTAATATGTCCTTGGAAGCAATGATTTGAATACTATAAAATCATTTTATGTGCTTATGTGTTTTCCACAATTCCATGTATTATTCCTATACTAAGTTTTCATGGATTATATTCTTTATTTTCTTATTATTCTTGTCTTTTTAACTACCAATATTTATGAAATGATTCATATTTTTTATCTTTTATAGGAAAGGTGTGATCCTATAATGTTATGATCATGTTCACATACCCCTATTCTCATGTTTATGATTACATATCTCCCTTGTTTACCCTCACTGAGAATTTTATCTCACCCCGTTTTATTTTTCCTTCCCCAAGTTTTGAAGGTATATTTTTTATATGATATGTCTAAGAGGGGTTATTGTATTGGAGAACCCAGTGGGAGATCATGTCGCTCACTCATGTACGATTGTTTACATTTCCATGTTTCTAAATGCACTAAACTAATACAATATTTGGGAATCTGTTTGTATAATGTTGTAAGTATTTTGAAAATTTTATATAATGTCTATGTACGTTAAGACTGGGTCATTATTGTTGATATCAAAGTGGAGGTTTAGTCAACCTTTGGAAACTAGGATAAGAAAACTTTAGTGAGATACCAAGGAATATTTCTAAGGATATATCTAGGGATGTCTCTAAGGATAAGTATAACGATGAGATAATGTTTAAAAAAAATTCTTAGATGTTTTGTGAAGGATATATTGAGTGGTTTCCTAGAAATACATCCTTGTCCAGGTACTACAAGTGGATGTGGCTCTAGCACATATGTACCTAGTAGTAAAAACTTCAACAAGGTGTGTCAAGCCTGACTCAGTGTAACCTAGTACACAATAATGGGCCTTGATGAACACATGGTTTGACACACCTGGGGGATATGATTTGGGAATTCAAAAACTCTACATGAACCATCACAAAGTATTTAAATAGAAGTTTGCTATGAATAACCTAGTATAAACCTAAGGTGTCATAATTTAAGGAAATTTTCATAATTTAGACATCCTATAAGTAATTATTTTTAATGATTACATTGTTTTACACTATGATAAGTGTTAATCATAATATGATTTTTGGTTTTAGTCAATGGAAGGAACCAAAAGGAACTGGGGTAATATTGAATTTGATGAAAAATTTTCTGATCAGAAGTTAAATGGGATTACTACTGGAGTGAAGGATTTTGTGATCATGCCTAGTTAGTTTTCACAAATTATGATTAAATACGTGTACCTTAACTCTAAGACTCACTAAGGAATAGAAGGAATGATTTCACTGAGATTTTAGGTAATAGAGACCATAGAATAAATAATATTTGGTTTCCTTTGAGTTAAGAATGTGGAAATAATCACCTAAGTTAATGTCTTAGAGGAATAAGAAGGTGTTTTAACTATCTAAAAGAAGGACACAAAGCAAGTGACTGCAAAGAAAAAATGAAGATTTTGGTTAACAAAGTGGACGATAATATTGGAATCCCTAATACATCATCAAAGGTTAAATTTTTTAAGTGTGGAATGAATGGTAATTATAAAAATAAATATCCCAAGTGGAAATCTCCCAAATAAAATTAGCAAGGTGATATGAGTAATGGTTATGTTGTTGTTGTTGATGATGATGATACTATAGATGAAATGTGAAAGGAAATAGGTATTAAGTAATAGGATGAGGTAGCCTTCTTATATATTATGTATAAAGTGGAATAATTTAAGTATTTATGTATTTGGATTCAATAATTATGTTATATGAATGGTGAAGTATACAAGGATTGTCCAATTTATATTTTTTCTAAGGATTTAAAAGATTATTTTGAATGTTTCAAATGGAATAGAAAATTCATTTAATGAAAAATGTGATATTTTGAATATGGTAAGATAACATTTAATATGTTCCTTATGTTAAGAAATTTTTATTTGGATAAAGATATATGGGATATGAATAAGTAAATTGGATGGTACTGATTACCTTGGAACTAATTAAGGACTTATTGACAAGTTGTTTTTTCTTTCATTGATGAAGTTTACAACATTTTTTGGATTTAAGTAATAGATCTAATATACTTTTGAATAAGGAAACAATCACATTTTCAATAAGGATTTATGTTAATTTAGGTCATTACCATGTTTCAAGAGAATACTTGTTGAAGGTATTCACATGTTTTGTACTGTTATAACCAAGAGATACTTTGTGATATATGGGGGATCAATATTAAACTAATTTCATGACCCTATTTATACTATTTTGGATTTTCAACTTTTAGAAGGGTTATAAGGTTAACAATTCATGAAAAGTTTAAGTTAAACTTTAGAAGAAGTATTTATGTATTGATATTGTATTGAAAACCCAGGTTAAAATGCTATTTAGTGATTACCCTTATTTCAAGGATTTACATCATATTTATTTTGGTAAATATATTATTGTGGTTTCATAAAAGGATATCATGTATATTAGGTGAAAACTAATCAATTCTAGAAAGTTTTCAAGTCTTAACCCATCACCGAATAAAGATAAGGGTTTCAGGCCTACCACCGGACTATGCAATGTCTTGGTTAATGTGTAATTATTTTTGATGAATAAATATTAATGATGAACCAATAGAGTTACTTTTTATGTTTAGAGATTAATTTATTAACCACATTACTTTTTAAGAAAAATTAATGACAAATTGTTATAATTTTAATTATTTTATGGTCCTTAAGATCTGTTAAAAGTGTATTTTAGTACTTTAGGCATTGAAGTTCATTTCTGAACATTCATTTCTTGTAGTAATGAATAAATTAGAAATTGATAAAATAAAAACTAAAGAATGAATTTTTTTTATAGAAATATATCAAATAAGTATATTCCTTATATTCGTGGTCAATAAAAGAATTACTCAACATTAGAAAAATGACCAAAAAAGAATGTTGTCTTGTAACGTCCCAGTTCCGAAGGCCACCCATAGGTGCCCCGTACCCGGTTGGTCACATGGCCTCAAGTGAATTTCCACAAACACCAGAGGCTGCCGACTAGCAGTGAGGGCCTTGGTTGTGATGGTGGGGAAACTATGCCCTCATTGGTAGAGTACACTGTGGAAAATAAACAAAAGCAACAATGGAAGCAGTAAATAATCCATACACAAGTGAACATTGGAAGACTGAATATGATAAGTAGCAGGAGCATATATATATATGATGCATGATACCTACGTCTAAGAAATCATCCAAACAAGTCACAATACTGAATACAATACTAAAGCAAGTACAAATGAAAACAGATTAACTCCTCAGCATCTCAAGCCATAGCTTGGCCCCATGCTCTCCTACTCTAATTCAAGCAAGTACCTGAAGTCGAAGGGCACCTTCCCTTGTCTATAACTGCAACAATATAATCTGTTTGGGCCCAAAATAATAACCCAAATAGGGTGTGAGAAAAAAATCTAAGTAGGCAACCACCTGAAGATCTATGCCTAACAGTCAGTGAGTATATGGAAGGTAATAGTACAGTAGGAAGTAAACAGTCAACAGTAAACAGTCAATAGTAAACATGATGATACACATCAGCAAACAATCCACGATCAACAAAGAGCAGTGAAGAAAATAGCTAACCAAAAGCAGGAACCCTCTGGGAAGTACACACAACCAACCCCTCTAGTCCTAACCTAGAAGTAACACAACCCTCTGAGCAGTACACTCATCCTAACCCCTCTGGTTTGGTCATACGAAATTATAAGACTCTCTGGGGAAGCACACTCAGTCAATTAACCTTATAGTCTAAGGTAGTCAGGGACTCTCTGAGGAAGATCATGCGGTCTAATCCCCTTATAGTCCCAAGTTCTAGAGACTCTATGAAGAAGCTCACTCGGTCAATTCCTCCTATAACCTCAGGTTTATCACAGACTATCTAAGGAAGCTCACTCGGTCAATTCCTTCGATATCCTAAAATGGTTTAAGGAAAATAAAACAAATCAAAGACCCTCAAAGGAATATCACTCGTTCTATCCTCCCATGGTCTATAATATCCAAGACTCTCTGGAAATCTCACTTGGTTTATCCCCTATAGCCTATAATGTCCAAGACTCTATGAGGTAGCTCACTCTGTCTATCCTCCTGTAGTCTATAATATCCAAGACTCTCTAGGAAGCTCACTCGGTCTATCCCTTATAGTCTATAGCACTAGGTTCTCATGGTCCTAGACCAATCAGTGCATAATAATGCTATATGGACAAAGTAAACCTATAGAGATACTTGGCTAATCTGTCTATATCATAACAAGCATGTAAGGAAACAGGGTTCCATCCTACGATCACAAGGCATGGAAAGTAGGTACAACAGCCAAAGGCAAAACAAAACCAAAGTTTGTAAACAGAACAAGAATGGTAAAAAAATCCAAGCACAACAATTATCCTCATATATAACCAAAATTTACCTCTACACAAGCATACAAGAAAGTCTGGAACACAACAGGGGTAAAACAGTAATCATACAATACCCCGTTCAAGGGGATTGGTGGAAATTGCACATAAACTCAAAGACATCGAACTTAAAGGCACAAACCACCTACCTGGATGCTAGGAGATCAATATAATTGAACCATGATGATTGATTCTACATAGAATGTTGAAGATCTAAGAAACTGTCCAAAAAACTCAACCCATGATATCTTGAGGAAGAGGAAAAATCATGGAATGAAACTCAATAAGAAATAATAACTCACTACTGCGGTTCCAACGCAATCGACGGAGGTCAATTTGGAGAACGGACGGAGGTTCGTGGGCTCAGAGAAGTCTCAGCACCGTATAGCTTCTCTCGGTCGAATGAGACCTAGAAGAAGATGTTTAAGTTGATTAGACGTGACCCCATTGCATTTAATGAAAAAAATAAAAATACACGGCATGTAATTTTTGGAGTACATGGCGTGTACTAAGATTTTCCATACTCCACTTTAAGTGGCCTCCACATCTCCCCTACACACTGTGTGTGTGGCCCAGACAGGGCCAAAACATGGCCTTACGCGGCATTGAAGTACATGATGTGTACTTATAAAGTACATGGCATGTATTTTGAAAATTTCTAGATTCTTCTCTTTTTCTAAAAAACTATAGAAAACGGAAAATCATACCTGAAAAGAAGGTCCTAGTTCTTACAAACTTCCCCCCTTAAAGAAATTCATTCTCAAATTTCCCTAGTACGACGTGGATGAAGAAACCCCAAACAACTCCGGCCACTGTGATCGTACATCGGCCTCCTTCTCCCAAGTCTCGTCCTTTACTCGCTTGTGCTTCCATAACACCCATACCAGAGGAACATACCGACCATGGAGAACCTTCGTACTACAATCGACAATCTGGATAGGATGCTCCTAAAATGATCCATTCGCCTCGAGCTCAACCTCCTCGGGTTGAAAGACATGAGACGGGTCTGAAAAGTAACGTCAGAGCTGAGAAATGTGGAAGACATCGGGCATAGCCCGATACCTGTGAGATAACTAAAACCGATAGGAAACCGGCCCAACTCTCTCCAACACCTCAAACGGCCCAACGTACCTCGGTGAAAGCTTACCCTGTCTCTGAATCCTCTTGTGTCCCAGCCTCGGTGTGACATGCTGGAAGACATGATCTCCGACCTCGAACTCCATAGGCTTTCTCTGCTGATCAGCATAAGACTTCTGTCGAGACTGTGCCATAGCCATCTTCTTCTGAATCAACTCTATCTACTCTGAGGTCTCATAAACAAGATGAGGTCCCAGCAAAGCTGCCTTTCCTACTTCCAGCCAGCATAAGGGTGATCGGCATGGCCTACCGTACAAGGCCTCGTAAGGTGCCATCTGAATAGTCGCCTGAAAACTGTTGTTGTAGGAGAACTCTATAAGTGGTATATGATTCTCCCAATAACCTTTAAAGTCAAGAATGCAAGCTCTAAGCATATCCTCAAGCACCTGAATCATGCGCTTAGACTGGCCATCTGTCTGGGGATGGTATGTTGTACTTAAAATCACATGTGTACCCAAAGCCTTCTGAATCCCCTACCAAAACAGAGAAGTAAAACGCGCATCCCTATCTGGAACAATGGAGTGTGGAACCCCATGTAGACATACAATCTCTCAGATATACAAACATCCCAGATCATCAACACTAAAGGTCTCCTTGATCGACAAGAAGTGAGAAACCTTCGTAAGTCCATCGATGACTACCCAAACAACATCATTCCCTCGAGGTTACCTCGAAAACTCGGTCATGAAGTCCATCACAACATCATTCCATTTCCACTCAGGAATGGGTAGCTGATGTAAAATACCTTTCGGTCGCTGATGCACCACTTTCACCTACTGAAAAGTAGAACATCTTATATTGAAACCAGCAACATCTCTTTTCATACCTGGCCACCAATAATGGTGATGAAGATCCCGATACATCTTAGTGACACCAGAGTGAGCTGACCAAATTGAGGAATGAAAATTATGAATATGCTCCTCGTGTATGTATGCTGGCACCCATATGCGTCCCTGGCAATAGAAGATCTCATCCTCGTCCACTGTCCATCCAGGAGGAGGGTCCTATCCTGACACATTCTCCCGTAGGACTAGGCCTTCTGAGTCTGATAGCTTCCTCATCCGTACCCAATCAAGAAGTGTAGAGGTAACAGCTTCAGAAGATAAGAAAGTTTGTCCCTGTCTGTTGTGCACCTCCAAATGCATATCAGAGAATAGAGCCATAAGTTGCCACTCACTGATGGCCTCCTGAACAGCCTGTATCTAAGTCCTCCTTCTCAGTGAATCAGCAACTGCATTTCCCTTCCCAGGGGTATAGGCAAGCTCAACGTTAAAGGACTGAAGATACTCGACCCCTCCTGCGTTGTCTCATATTTAACTCCCGCTGATTGAAGATGTATTTGAGACTTTTGTGGTCAGTGAAAACCACAAAGTGCTCTCCCAGAATATAGTGTCTCCAACAGCATAAGGCATAAACAACAACTGCTAACTCCAGATCGTGCGTCGGGTAGTTCCTCTCATGTGTCCTCAACTGCTGAGACCCGTACGCAACGACTCCATCTTTCTACATAAGGACAGCTCCCAGCCCAATACATGAAGCATCACAGTAAATAGTATAGCTATTTACCGGCTCTGAAAAGACTAGTATCGGTGCTGACATCAACCTCCCTTTCATCTGCTGAAAGTCTGACTCACAATAATCTGACCATAAGAACTTCGCCCCTTTCTTGGTCAGACCTGTCAATGGTGATGTTAGGCATGAAAAGTCCTGAATAAAGTTCCTGTAGTATCCAGCCAGCCCTATAAGTCTCCGCACCTCAAAGAAGTTCCTCAGATACTCCCAGGAAACTACAACTCTCACTTTCTCTGGGTCCACTGATACTCCTGCCTCTGAGATGACATGACCCAATAAGTGAATCTGATCTATCCAAAAGTGGAACTTCAAGAGTTTAGGATAAAGCTAATGCTCTCTCAGTGTACTCAAAAAAATCTCAAGATGGGTAGCATGGTTGTGTCGAGTGTGAGAGTACACCAAGATATCTTCCACAAAAACCACCACGAAGGAATCCAAGTATGGATGGAAAACTCGGTTCATTAGTGCCATGAAAACTGCTGGTGCATTCGTGAGACCGAACGACATAACCATATACTCGTATAGACTATACCTGCTCCTTGTTGACGCTCCTTTTCATCACATTGTCTAAAATAATGGAAAGAGAAATGACTTAGCACAAATTGATTCATCCTTTAAAGAAAACATCAAAAATCGACAAAGGCATGAACAAGGCTTGAAAAGCACATGTGTCGCGCAAGTTCCATCACTGTCATGCAAGTATACCAGTGCAATACATAATGGTCGCACAAGTGACTTGCACACCCTAAAGGATAACCGCCCGGGTCTTCTTTAGCCTATAAATAGACCCTGTGGGCCCCCCATTGGGGGAGGAATTGTTTTCCAGAATTCATATTTGAGATCCCGGCGCCCTAGTCTCTTCTAAAAGCTTCCGAAACACTTCTAAGGTAATTTCTTACCTATAATGGAAGATCTAAAGAGGGGGAGGAATGCCTAAGTTTTGAAACTCATCAACACTTGCGCGCCTTATTGGACAGCCCTTAAGAGAAATGGACACACTTGTGCTCCACCTAAACTTCTTCAATAGAACTTGCGCACCACTCTTCTGGAAGAACCTCAAGATGATTCTAAAGGCTTGAACCAAGAGTCGCTCAATTATTACCCTGCTGGTTAACCGTCGCGTAAGTACCCATGTGTCACGCAGGTAAACCTGCACGACCGAACTTGTGCACCCACGCAGTAACTGCGCGCCTACCAGGACTTGCGCGCCCCTGCCTTTTTGGGTTCCCTTCTTGCCCATTTCAACCCTCTTAAGCCATTCCACCTCTCCTATTCAAGATTCAGTCTTCAAGACACTCTTCAAAGACATTTATGGCATGGTTTCTTGGTTTGAATTCCTTATCTGAAAGGAATTATATGGAATATCTCTCAAAATATAGTGATTTACACATCTTTATGTCATTAAGATTGAGATTTCATTCATTCAACCTCATCCTTTAAGATGAGAGAATTCTTAACATGGGCCTCCTTTTCAGGAATAAGCCCCAGTCATAATTCTTAACCTGGTCCTCCTTTTCAGGAATAATCCCCAGTCATAATTCTTAACCTGGGCCTCCTTTTCAAGAATAATCCCCTGTCATAATTCTTAAAATGGGCCTCCTTTTCAAGAATAAGCCCCAGTCATAATTCTTAACCTGGTCCTCCTTTTCAGGAATAATCCCCAGTCATAAATCTTAACCTGGGCCTCCTTTTTAGGAATAAGTCCTAGTCATAATTCTTAACCTGGGCCTCCTTTTCAAGAATAATCCCCAGTCATAATTCTTAACCTGGGCCTCCTTTTCAGGAATAAGCCCCAGTATTAAATATGGGCCTCCTTTTCAGGAATAATCCCCAGTCTCAAATCTGGGCATCCTCTTTAGGAGTAAGCCCCAAGTCCCTTAATTTTTGAAGTCCCTTAACCTGGGCCTCCTTTTCAGGAGTAAGCCCCAGTTTTAATTTCTCTTAACCAATCCTAATTTACCTTTGATCTGGGATTCCTTCTCAAAAGTAAAACCCAATCATAATTCCTCTCCTAATTTGGGCCTCCTTTTCAAGAGTAAGCCCCAAGTTAGAGTATTCAAATCTCCATGAAGCACATATACCTTTATGGACCCTGTTCCTGGATTTCTTCCCTGAAGTAAATCCTAATCTTCATTTATTTGGGCAGTCATACATACATAAGTCCCACTATATTTCTTCTGATTACATCTTTCATGGCCCAATTCTCTAATTTTTACCAATACCTCTTATTTCTCACACCGAGCATGACTCACGTGAGCTTAGAGTGTAAAAGTAATTATGACATCTTTCTTTGAGTCATCAATCATAAACATCATACTCCCTTACTCGAACTACGTGGGTTCTGATTCATTTTCTAAACAAAGGATACGTAGGTAGCCCATCTACAGGTTCGATCCCAACTCTAAAATAATCCATGTCCTTCTGAATGACAATAAACTCCAAGTGCCCCACTGAGTTGCTTTAATACCAGCATGGTCATCATAATGACCAAGAGACTTCTATATAAATGTGTCGAAGGATACCATTGACCAATAATCTCTAATAAATACAAATGATTCTCTATCAATGAATAACCTTGATTAAATATAAAATATTCTCTAAATTTCCTACATATTTAATCATTGATTGTCAAATATGAAGGAAAGTTCATTTTATACTTGGTAATGTTATAAGGATTCACGAACATAACTTAAATCTATAAAGAGAGTCCCAGAGTAGACAATAATTCCCCTAAAAAAGGTGTGATGAGTCCAACCTCCCATCCTCTCGACCAATGAAAATTCCTAAGCCTCATCAGTCCACAAACTAGTGAGCTCCTACCTTTGGAAAGTAGGTCCAAATGAATGTGGAATCATTGGATGTTTCCGGTTCTATGAACAAACCCTTTAGAAACCGATTGGAATGTTTGAACCTCCTATCAAGGAGGTCATCCCAGAATTCCAAGGGAAACAAAAAATGGTGAACCCGACGTGAATCCTTAACCAAATTAAAATGATGTTTTACCTATTTGTTAGGCCCCTATTTAAAACGCAATTATAGGTCCAACAAAAAAAATCATTGACATATGTGCTCATCCAAAAGATGTAGTGGATGAATTTATCTTGATTACATCTGTTATATCAAACAAGCACTCTTTTCCAAGATCTTTTTCATTTCCATAATGGCTGCTCTCAAGTTCACACCTGTGAATACTGCTGCTGCAAATGCCACTGCTGCTACTCCTTCTGGATCGCCATCCGCTCTAAGGATGACATCACCTACTCAGCGTCTTCAACGCTGGGTATCAAATGTGATGGGTAAGGAGTACCGTCAACACAGTACCATCCCAACTCTGGAGGATACCCGACAAGCCCTCCAAGTGAACAACTCACACCATTCATCTGAACAACGACGGCCAGTGATCAAGAAGCAGGCGATGCTAACTACCGTCTCCAACTGTTTCTGGTCATTATCCCCATAACGCAATCACCATTCACTCCTATATTCTGGGGAGGTGAATGAGCAGGTCCCTCAGGGCCTTAATTAAAAGAAGTAGGAGTCCTTTCTGAAGGCTCCTATCAACAATTGCCGCCAGACTCGTGCGGCAGTACGCCCTCAACATGATGAGGGTTCCGACTCCAGGCGTTCAGCTCAGGTTCCTCAAACCCGAGCAGGCAAGACGAACCGCCAGAGGCGGAATCCGGTCAACAGTGAGCAGGTTCTCATCTCTGCCATCTCCAGAGAAGTCCACCAACCTAACTTGGTGGCAAGAAACGAGTGGGCACATATACCTTCCTGTTTTAATTCCGATGTCCAGAAGACTCATCTGGCAGCATCACGCCAATCCCTCCGGGAAATTCCGGTGGAGTACTATAGGCAGGAACATACACCTGTTTATACATCATCAGCTAGTCAGCAGGCTAGTCTGACTACATATGATGAAGCTCGTCAACCACGTTCAGCAAAGTGTAATCAGCAGGCACATACACCTACTAGTATTAATCAATCCTACCAACAGTCTCTCTTGGTAGCATTCGGAGAAGATAGTCGGAAATCCCCGACAACAAACAGGAGTCAGACTCAACTCTCTTCCCCCACACTTGAGTACTTGTTAGTGCCAAAATATTGCATGAAAGGGAGGGATGAAAAAGAAGGATGGCACACTGCCTCGCGAAGCACCTCCGCGAAGCAATGTCGCGAAGCACCGATGCGAAGAACCCCGAGCATCGCGGTCTCGCGAAGCTCTAGAGGTGGTAACTCTCCACGAACGCATTTGAAGTTCGCGAGCGCACCGCGAAGCTCCAGAGGCGGTAACTCTCTGAGAACTCCGTTGACGTTCACGAGTGCGCCGTGAAGCTCCTAAGGCGGAGCGCGAGTTCTGCTTCACGGCGCCCCTTGTCTATAAATACTGGACTCCCCCAGAGTCCCGAGGACGGACGATCCGACCTTTGGGCTTCTCCTCTCCCGAATCGCGAAGCACCCTTTTCCCCCGGGAATCATGAGCTCCGCGAGGTACTTCTACTTTGCGAGACGCCTTTGCTTGGTCTCGTTTTGACCCCCTCTTCCGAGAGGGATGCCCTTCGCGAAGCTCAAGGGAATTCGCGAAGGAAGGGGAATCCCAAGGGAACCCGGGCAGCCGCGGAGCATTTATGCTTCGCGAAACACCCAACCCATACTAGTGATCCCTATGCTAAGGCAGGATCTCTACACATTGCAAATCACACTGCTTCGCAGCACCCTGCTTCGTGAGGCACCCCTTCTTCGCGAGGCAGTGCTCCGTGAATACTGTTCCACTTCGCGAAGCACCCTCCACTTACACCTATGCCCCGTGCTAAGGCCAAGGCACTCTGCTTCGCGAAGCACACTCCTTTGCTTGGAAATTCCTCTTCCCGTGCGACCCTCCAGGTTTTCAAGATGTGATTTCGAAGTCCCATGGACAATACCACTCGTAGCGTTGCTTCGCCTAATGCTTCTTCGCATAGGCACGCTAACGGCTATTGCTTCTTCGCATAGCCACGCTAACGTGGACCCCTCGATGGTTCGCTCCACACCCCCCCTTGACCACGACCTTACTGGTACCTTCCCTTCCCCAAGGACCAGAGGGTACCAGTTATGTAAGTCCTAGGGGTGTGGAGTGAACCCACCTCGTCCGAGCTGCAGGACGTTAAACTGCCAAGCATCACGTCCTCAACACATGGCGTTAAACTATGACCCGACCTCGTGCTTCGCACGCAGGGTCCCCCAGTTCGAACATTTTTTACGCCACTCATCTCCACGGGAGTGGAATCACCCATCCACAAGGGATGATATCCTCCTTATTGGAGTGGCGTATGTTCATAGGAGAAGGGTGACCCTAGTTCTCCTACGGATGGCTACACCCCTACATCTCCGTACTTCCCCACTAACAAGGTCAGTGGAGGGAGTGATAGGGAATGGGGCACCTCCCATCATTGGTCCCGAGTCCCTCTTTCATTGCGCTTTGCTGCACTTCGGGCCTCCATCCTGGAGTAAGTCCCAGCACCATGGGCCGCCTAATGCGTAAGCCCCTCTTCGCTTCTCACAGACACATCCTTCGCGACGTGATCGTTAGGTCCTTGCAACCTCTTGTTTCTCACACCGACCATGACTCACATGGGCTTAGAGTGAGCACCGACCCTGACCCCCACCCTCAGCGAAATACGAGGACTTTGATCCATGTCAAGGCATGGTACGTAGGAAGCCTCCATGAGGTTCAATCCACATTACTCGGTCGTTCATTCACGTCGAGTTTCGCCCTCGTCCAGCATGACGATAAACTGCATGCCCCCCATCCAGCATGACATTAAACTGTATGCCCCTGTCCCGCATGACATTAAACTACACACCCATTTAAACTACAAGATCTTTGATCCATGTCAAGGCATGGTACGTAGGAAGCCTCCACAAGGTTCAATCCCACCCATAATACAATTCACGTCAAGTTCTACCTTCATCCACTATGACGTTAAACTGAATTCCGGTCCGACGGCAAGCCGTTGTGACTCACCCAACCTGAACTACGAGGATTTTGATCCGTGTCAAGGCATGATACGTAGGAAGCCTTCATGAGGTTCAAGCCCAACAATCATTGGCCCAAACCGTCTCCTTGTCGGTGTGCCAAGCCCCCCATTTTCAATCCGAACTATGAGGACTTTGATCCATGTCAAGGCATGGTACGTAGGAAGCCTCCCAGAGGTTCAAGACCATCTCCCATCGGACCAAGGTCCCTCATTTATGTCGGTTCGCCGACACCCACCACCCGTCGTTCATTCACGACAGGGTTCACTACCGTCCCGCATGACGTTAAACTATATTCCATCAATCCCTTGAACTACGGGGACTTTGATCTATGTCAAGGCATGGTACGTAGGAAACCTTCCCAAGGTTCAAGACCACCACCAGTGGACCCACGAGTCTACTTTCACGTCGGTTCACCGATGAAACCCTTTGAACTACGAGGTCTTTGATCCATGTCAAGGCATGGTACGTAGGAAGCCTTCATGAGGTCCAATCCCACCACCACTAGGACCCTCTTGGTCCTCCCCATTCACATCAGCTCCCTGATGATGCCCGTCGGACCAAGGTCCACCCTCGTGTCGGTCCACCGGCACCATCCCGAACTATGCGGACTTTGATTCCCTACCACGAGGATACGTGGGAAGCCCTTTCAAGGCTCAAGCCCGACTTCACCATTTCCCTTGCGATGGTTCCTTTCCATTCCACCCTCCACTTCATTCACCCATCCACCATCCACCCCGATCCTTTCCCGGACCGTCATACCCCGGTGAGACCATGTCGGTACGCTCCTCTTCATAGCCGCCCATGGGATGGCCCCGGTATCGGCATCCCTTCAAGGGAAATATCTCAATCCAATCTATTCTAGCTAATTCTCTGATCGGGCGGATCCATCTCCGTTGGACGTTAAACCTGCGGCGTACCCTGTGTTAAACAGAGAAGCTGAGGAAAACCTCATATATGTGTCTATGGCACATAATTCCCCGTGTTCGATGTGGGATGCCTTGGGCTTCCACACCCTCGAGAAGCCTTGTGACCAGGGATAATAGACAGACATACCAGGTTCCCCAGCATTCAGACATGCTACTGATGCCTCAACGTGACTACTCCCCTGACTGAAGGTTGCTGCCCGGACCGGACCCTTTGGAATGTCCCGACATAAGCAGCGTAATTAACCGGTGTCCATGGAAACATGGCACTGGGAAGAGTTTCACGAACTACGTATTAAATCTATGAGGGAGACCTGGACTAGGTGATGAGCTCTGAGGAGGAATCCACAAAAGGAAGAACCGACATCCCATCATCCCGTTTCGATCAAGGATCAGATGTCCCTGAATAAGGAGTGAATGTCGCCCGCCTTTGGAAAGCAGGAATGCGGGGCAACAATCGCCGTACGTCCTCCTCCGCGGACGGACAGATGTGCGCGCCCCGGTGAAAGCGTCGGAAACAGAAATGGTGAAACTGACGTGAAATTATTCTCCTCAATGTGGAGATTAGTAGCGTTCGAGACACCAGTAGATTGACGTGTCACCGGATCCAGAAATCCGGTGCCTAGTCCCGCCAAGCAAATAGCGGGCCTGTCGTGAAACTCACCGGAAGTCGGGGCAGTAGAACGTGGGGCACTCCGTTCTGCAGCGTGATGGCGTGGATCCTTCTTAAAGACGTAGAGAATGGAAGGAAGCTGGGGCACTGGCTGTCAATACTTTTCCTCTCAGTGCTGATGAGTTGATCCCTTCGTTTCTCGGGAACCAGGTTGCTGTTACAGAGACGCGATCACCGCCCACTCGCCTACGCAGGGGCAGGGGAAACTCCACCACATCCACCCCGCATGGCGCCACTACCGCCACGACGACCGACACATCGTAGAATACGGGGCGCCCACGTCCCCTTTCCCCATCAGAGGTCATCCAGCGAAGGGTGATCAACAAACTCGTGCACAGGTACGAGGAGGAAGGGGTCATCCCAACTAGGGATATAGCCCACATGGACCTGGAGGCCTCCAGGCCCCACCGTCAACGCCGCCCTAACAGGCCGCACAGGGAGCCCCTTCTCCCCACCCCAACGTTCAACGGTTTCGGGAGCTTGTCCCCGGAACGCCTTGACGACTCCTCACCTTACGCTGATGAGGCGGGCGCCGTCCGGCTCAGCCCGCTCAGGGTCCTGACCCAAGGGCTGCAGGAAAGAGCTCCCGCCTGGCCGCATCAGTGCCACCATCCAGCTCCGTAGGAAGAGCAGGCAGGCTATGCCCCTGCACCACCTACACCAGCTCGTCTGACCCGACGTCAGTGCTGGGCCCGGACTGAGGACGCCCGCCCAGGTGCGTCAACGTCAACAGCTATAGTGGCCCGAGCCACCGCCGACACGCATCATGGGGCCCCTGAATACGCTGAGCAGGGGCACTCCTTTGCCCAACCAGGATCGATACCCCAACCGCCCCACGGGCAGGCTGGGTTGACTCTCCGAGTGGCAGGTCTGAGTGGTGATCGCCGCGAACTAACCCGCGGTGATGTCACCCCGTAAGGAGGCCCTCCCCGTACCACTACTCCACAGAGTGTGGGCCTTCCCCGCTTCGAAGCTCATCATGGAGGTATGCCTCGTGCTACCCCCACCCCGAAGGAAGACCTGCCCCACGGCAGTGACGCTCAGCGCGAAAACCTTTCCCGCACCAACTATACAGGGTATGGAGTCCATCCTACTGCCCCTGACTGCCGATCTGAAGGAACCGTCCATCCAATCCTTCTCTAACGTGGGGGTCCTCCCTACGTCCTCTCTGAAACCGGCGAAGGTCCTCCTCTCCCCAGCAACTCGAGGAGTGAAGGTCAGCCTCGCTCCGCCCTCATAGACCATGGAGGTCCTCCCCATGCTCCTGCCAATTCCAACAGAGGCTCCACCCACATGGGTGCTGTCCATGGAGGTCCTCCCCATGTACCCTTAGACATTTTCCCCGGTGCCCCTCGTACCTCGGCCATCTCGAGTGGGGGTCCTCTCTGCCACGGCACCAGCACCGCCCCGAGGCTACATGATGAAAATCAACCGTGTCCCGAAGAGCCACCTCGGGGTAGGAGAGCGGGTCGTCGCCGCCACAAGAAGAGTCATGTGAAGGCCCGAGTGGAGATCAAACCTACCCGCTTCTCCGACTCGGAAGCGGAATGGGAATCAGCAATGGAACCTTCTCCCTGCTCCTCTGTATCAAGGACTGGGGTAGGAACCAGACGCATTAGACTCATTCTCCCGTAATATGAGGTCCACCAGATTCCCATCTCTCTCCGCAGGTACATCCAGGAGGAAGAGGTCTTGGGAATTCCGCAGGTCTCGACCGTGCAATCACTGCCATCGTCACTAGAAGCGCCCTATACCTCTACCAGAGATCACGGAGAGTTATTTTGGGGGCCAACATTGGTAGAGCGACGACACGACCTATCGCCGGTAGCCACGACTCCTATGCCGGAAGCTGTGGCTATCAGCCCGTCATATCGTGACATCGTGGCCATGTCACCTTACTCTTCAGAGGATGGCCTAGAATTCGGCGGCCAGTCATCTCGTTCGCTGTATTCTCCACCGCGAAGTTTACTATCCCAGAGGTCCGCCTCGGTACCGCTACTGGTCCCTCAGCCGCCCCCGGTTGACGAGTGGGGCAACACAGGGCCAGACCCTGAGTCCAAACCCAGGAGCTTCTGGAGTATTCTTGCAGCAGATTACTTCCCGGTGAAGTTCTGGCCGACGGAGGCGCTGAATTTTCATGTACCCGAGTCTCTTACCCCTGAAGAAGTGGGGTGCTTTTGTCAAACCCTATGGGAGACACACTTCCACCTTCGTTACGAATGGGTGGTGTACCCCAGAAGTCAAGAGAACTTCGAAGAAATCGGCGAGCAATGTCGCCTGATCGATTCAGCCGCACTCCTTGTGGCCCAGCACCCTGAGTCGCCAGGCCGCCAGAGCACCCTTCAATGGAAATGCATCCAGAGTTTCAAAGTACTCCACAGGATCATCAGGGAAGCTACCCCCCATGTGCAATTCCGTGGTTGGGGACACTATGTCGCTCTCCTCTTCGACCCTATCTGGAGGCAGCCCGATTCATTATGTGACATCGAGGACATGCCCTCGAGAGGGGTCGCAGTCCACAAGGATGACGTCGTGGACAAGGAAGATGAGCTTGAATTCCTTGATGGAGACTTACCCCCCGAGGGAGTACCGCCACTGCTGGACCCATCAGGGAGGGTTACCCGTCAGCATAGGAACTTGCTAGGCCTCCCCGTACCCACCGAGTCACTGGTACTTGGTCGAAATACCAGAAAGGGTAAGGATCACGTCGGAATTGTCAAGCACTCTGACCCGTCTGCCTCTGCGCAGAAAACGGAAGAAGATCCCGAGAAGGCCACGCTACACCAGCAGCTTGCTGAGCAGAAGAGGCTGGTTGACGAACTCTTGGCTGAGCGTGCCGCAGAGCGGAGACCCGACTATGGTAATCCCAGGCCGGGGCAGTAGGGGCAGGAACAAGTTCCCCCTGGTGAGATTCCTCCAGGCAACCCTGATCATGCTACTTCCGCAGACAGGGCAGAAGCCAGAACTTACGGCAATAGGGCGCGATACGCCTCGCCAACCCCCCCCCCCCCCCCGAACAACGTGGCAATCTGAAGAATCCAGTCCGGGTTCCCCCAGTCGCCCCGCAGGTCGTTCCTCCAATTGATCCACGAGCTGTCGAAGCCATCTACCGTGTTGAAGAACCTGTAAACGCACTTGTGGTTAGGGATCCCCGTAAAGACAGGGACCCCCACCCAGATGATCTTATTGCGGCGCTCACAGCCCACCCCGAAGCGTTGGAAACGTGGCAGGTGGCGGTCCCACCGGATGTCAAGCCTTATCCCGTGTGGGTGGATGATATGCCCGCACCTCCGGGTTTTGGGAACCCCACTTTCTCGCCCTTCAACGGGACAGGGGACTCGCCACAGCACTTGGCTCATTTTTCTTTCAAGTGTGGCCCCATGCTGGGGACCCCGACTCAGCAAGAAGCCGCCAAGCTCCGATGTTTCGTACAGACATTGGAAGGTCCGACATTCGTCTGGTACAACCAGCTCCCTATCGGATCGGTGACCGGTTGGGAGGATCTCTGTCGGTAGTTCTTATACCAGTTCAGCTCCACCATGCGGAAGACTAGCATTGCGGAACTCTTCAAGTGCAAGCAGAGTCCTGATGAACGAGTCGCAGATTTCATCGCCCGGTGGAAGGGACTTACGTATTCCCTCGATATATCACTGACTCAAGAGCAATTACTGAAGATGTGTGTGGGGAACATCAAGATAGAGCCGGTACCCTCCCTGATTACCTAGAACTACCCTGGAGGGTTCAGAGATTTCTCAGATAAGTCTCAGCGCCTTGAGGAAGCCCTGCAACAGGCTAGTCAGGCACGTTTGTTGCCCCCCATGATGCCAACCAGGAGGACCGCCAGGGATGAACCTGCCACGGTGGTCCAAATAGAATCCCCTAGGAAGCTGAAATTACTACCAGCGGCACCATCCCCGCAACCCCACAGAGGTCCTCCACCTCAAGCACAGGCTCCTGCCCAGCAGCGACCACCTCAGAACCGACAGGTTCCCCCGCACAATGTGCCACCACCACCTAGGCGAGACAATCAGGCGCCGCCTCCTCGGTAGGCCCCTCCGGCCCCTCGTCAGGGCCAGGACCCCAGGGCCCCCTATCCGGAAAGAAGGCACCAGACTTATTCGTTCAACGAAAATTAGGTCCCTGGCTACTTTCGAAGTGCTCTAGAGCAAGGGATTGTGCGTCTGCCCGAGTGTAGAAGGCCGGAAGAGGTGAATCTCACCGATCACCCCAACTACTGCCCTTATCATCGGTTTCTGGGGCACACCCTCAAGCAATTCTATGTGTTTAAATACTGGCTTCAAGACCAGGTCAACAACAACATAGTCAAGTTGGGCCCAGCACCAGCGCAAGTGGCAGGTGTCTTTGTAGGGTCAGAGATTGGTAGCAACAGCGAAGGCGAGTGGCAGCAGGTTCCCAACCGCGGATCCCAGAAATACGACAACTGGATGGCTTGAAAAACCGTCGTCCATGCCCATGGTATCATCCGGGCACGCCTGAAGCAGCCGGAACCTTCAGAAGAAGTAGTCGGTACCCCCGCATCGTCTTCACAGTCGACCTCTTCCCAAAAGGGCAAGCAGCGGCGACACAAGAAGAAGCAACGCGCACCGCCATTGCCACCGTCATCCCGCATTCTCGGCGACTTTATGCCCCCTGAAATGGGAATTCCTCCCGGAATCCGCCCAGTGGTGGATGACTCCTCGAGCGACAGCCAGGGGTACGCTTCGGTGAACACCGTGGAGCTGGTAAAGCCCTATATGACTCCCGACGAGGGGGAGCGCTAGGCGAACCTCCCCAACGTTTCCAGCTGACGTCAACGTCAGTGGAATCGTAACCGCTCCGGTCATTGAGGTACGTTAGCAGGCACTTATAGTCAAGCCGTGCACGCTACTGAGACTAGACAGTAGGCTCAGTGCAGAGCTCAGCACGCGCAACCCCGTCTAACGCCCTCAGCTCTACCTCCAATTCCGTTTGTGCTACTAGATCGGGGAGAGCTGCCCCGTTCATATCACAGTCAGTCTTGCCCGGCTACAGGCCAGCCTCCATTGCCCAATCCTAGTCCAGAGACTACTCTCCAGGATTCTACTAGTAGGCAGAAAGATGTACCCAGTACTAGCCGATCGCCGGTTCAACCAGCAGGACCCGCTATGCCTCCAAATGTCGAACGACCTCCTGTAAGCAGAGGTTCGCGTTTGGCACGAAAGTATGATGTCCTGAAGCACCTGGCCGGCATTCCGGAAAGACTTTCTATCCTTGAGGCCCTCCGCCTATCATCCGAAATGCGCGAGGCACTTGCCGAGGCCCTAAGGAGCCCCCTCCAGTTTGAGACAGAGGTAGTAGCTGCAGAATCCTTCCATACCGAGATGATTGAAAACGCCGAATGTCAGGATATTATCTCGTTCTCTGGTGAATATGAGGACCCTCCTCTACAGGGGCACATTCGCCCACTGTACATCACTGGCCACTTCAATGGCGTGGAAGTCCACCGCTTCCTCGTTGACATGGGTGCCAGAATTAATCTAATTCTGACTCAGACGTTGCGAAAGCTGGGTCTGTCTGAAGGTGATTTAACTCCCTCTGACCTCAGAATCCAGGGGTACGACAGGACCGAGCAAACCCCAGTCGGCAAGATCCGCCTGAAGACTCAGTTTGGTGGCTTAATTGCAAGCACCGAGTTCATGGTTGTCTCTCAGGACACCACCTACAACACGTTGATGGGTAGGCCATGGCTCCATCTGCATGCAGTGGTCCCTTCGTCGTATCAACAGTGCCTCAATTACTCGCTCAACGGTCGAGTAGGCGTGCTCCAAGGAGACGCGTCCCCTTTCGTTTCTTGTGAGGCCCGCTATCTGGATGCGGGTTATTACAAAAGTAAGGATAAGCAAATCCTAGTAAGTGAGGATGAACCAGCCCCGGTCACAAGTGATCCCTGGTCAAGCATGGATGATGCCTACGTCCTCCCGATCCACCGATTGGAGGCCACGACCCCCGACATGGGGAAATGTTTTGTTGTTTCGGGTACACAAGGAAGGCATGTTACCATGTCCAAGCGACGGCGTAAAATCACCTCGTACTCCTACATCAACCAGGCCCAGGTGATCCCGGAACCTCCTACCCCTGTACGGTACTGGAATGTCAAGCTTGTGACAACGGCGGTGTGCCATACGTGTCTCTTCCACCGGGCTGGAATTAACCGACTCAGGCCGACACGTCACCACTGCTTTGATATCATCAAACGTGGCCCCTTAGGCCGAAGGCCAGATGGGATAGGGTCGACTGATTTCATTTCTATGGTCTCAATGGCAAGTGATTCTCCTGATATGATGACCACTGCTGCCCGAGACGACACCAGCTGCCCCTCAGGCTTTGATAGCCCAGAAGTACCTCCCGTTGCGGGAAATCCCCCCACGGGTGGAGAGGAAGACCTGGAGGATGCTCCCCTCGCCTTTGAGGAAGGAGTCTCTACCACGGTTGATGAACTGGTACAGGTGAACCTTGGTAGCGAGGCAGATCCGAAACCCACATTGATCAGTGCAGCCATGTTCCCCGAGGAGCGGCAGCAGTACATAGACTTCCTCAAACAACACCGTGATGTGTTTGCTTGGAGTTACAACGAGATGCCAGGACTAGATCCCCAGGTAGTCGTTCACCGTCTGGGCCTCCCGACAAAACATCGTGGGTTTAAGAATCCTCCCAGGAAGATGCACCCTTCTCATGGTGCTATGGTTGAGGCCGAAGTTGACAAGATTATCAAAGACAACTTCGTTAAAGAAGTCCAGTACCCCAAGTGGCTTGCCAATATTGTTCCAGTCAGGAAAAAGAATGGGAAGATTAGAGTTTTCATCGACTTCCGCGATCTTAATCGCCACTTCCCAAAGGATGACTTCCCACTCCTGGTGACGGAGTTATTGATTGACGCCACGATCGGGTTCCAAGCCCTCTCTTTCATGGATGGGTATTCCGAGTACAACCAGATCCGGATGGCCCCCGAAGACGAGGAGTCCACTGCCTTCAGGGCTCCCCAAGGTACCTTTTGCTACCAGGTTATGCCATTCGGTTTGAAAAATGTAGGTGCCACTTATCAGAGAGCCATGCGTCGCATATTCAAACCGATTCTCGAGACATTGGTGGAATGCTACGTGGATAACCTTGTAGTCAAATCATGTCAGCGCCAGGACCATCTCAAAAACCTTGAGAAAGTGTTCGGTTTCCTCTATTCCTGTCACCTGAAGATGAACCCATTGAAGTGTGCCTTCGGGGTCACCTCTGGGAAGTTTCTAGGCTTTGTTGTCAGATACCGAGGTATCGAGATTGACCCAGAGAAGATCAAGGCCATCAGCCAAATGCCTCCCCCGAGCAATATTCGGGAGCTTCGAGGCCTCCAAGGCCACTTAGCCTATATACGCCGATTCATCGCAAATCTGGCCGGCAAGTGTAATCCCTTTTCTCGGCTCATGAAGAAGGGCGCCGCCTATGAATGGGATGAGCAGTGTCAGACCGCCTTCGAGGAAATCAAGCAGTATCTGCTCCAACCTACGGTTTTGATGCCACCCATCTCTGGAAAGCTACTGGTCCTTTACGTGACCGCCCTGGAAAGATCCCTTGGTGCACTGCTCGCCCAGAAGAATAATAAGGGTAATGAGAACAGTCTCTACTATCTCAGTCACATGCTTCTCGATACAGATGTCAGATACTCCCCTATCGAAAAGAGTTGCCTTGCGCTCGTCTTCGCCGTGCAAAAGTTGCGACCTTACCTGCAGCACCATGAGGTGAAATTGGTCTCCCGAGTAGACCCACTGAAGTACATTCTGAACCGCCCCATGCTGACTGGCCGACTAGCACGGTGGGTGGTGATTCTCCAGCAGTTTGATATCAGGTTCGTACCTCAGAAGTCCATTAAGGGACAGGCGTTGGAAGACTTTTTAGCTTCCCATCCAACCCCCGCGGATCAATCCCTGGACCTGGATTTTCCTGATGAGACGATCCTCTCCGTCGATCATTTCGTCCCGTGTTGGGAAATGCATTTCGACGACGCCTCCTATAGCCCCACCGGTAGGCGGCTCAACGATCCCAAGCTCAACAAAGTGGGTCTGGGTATTGTCTTCATTACCCAGGCGCAAGCCGTCCTGCCATACTCATTCCTGTTGTCAGAAGGCTGCACGAACAACGAGACAGAGTACCAGGCTCTCATCACCGGCCTCGAGTTGGCCCTTGAAATCCATGTTCCCCATCTACATGTGAAAGGAGATTTCGAGCTGGTAATCAAACAGGTTAATGGCGACTACGTCGTCAGGAAGCCGAAGCTTGTGCCATTTCTAGAGTACACCCTCCGCCTAATGGCCCAGTTCTCTTCTCGACCAGAGGTTACCCATGACCCACGGTCACAAAACGGTCAAGAAGATTCCTTGGATGGCTTAGCCACGTCTCTCATAGAACCCGAGCAAGATGATTTGATCATACATGTGGCACACCAGAGAGTCATTTCCCCCTTCACCCAAGAGGACAATGATGTCCTGCGGGTAAGTCATCTCGCCACCGTATCCTCCATGTCAGGGGTCCCGGGTTCGTCAGACGCAGTGGTTGAAGCCACTCCTGACTGGAGGGAACCTTTTGTCGAGTATCTCCAAAATGGTCGCCTCCCGGACGACCGGGTAGAGCGCGAGCGAATTCGACGCCGCGCGCTGCAATTTACCCTCCAGAGCGGCCCCAGTCTTGAACAGATCCTTTATAAGCGGAGTTTCGATTGTATTCTCCTCCGTTTCATCCAAGGAGTAGAGATACCTCATGTTATGCAAGAGGTTCATGCCGGTTCCTGTGGCTCCCATCAAGTTGGGCTGAAGCTGTCCCATCAAATCTGGAGGTTGGGGTACTTCTGGCCCTCTATGATCCACGAATGTATTGGGTATGCCAAGAGATTCCACGCGTGCCAAGTTCACACCAACTTCTTGCATCGGCCGCCGGAGCCCCTCCACCCCACCAAGTAATCTTGGCCATTTGCGGTATGGGGACTTTATGTAGTGGGACCGTACCCACCGGCAACAGCCCGCCAGTATAGGTTCATCCCGACTGCTACAGATTTCTTCTCCAAGTGGGCAGAAGCAGTTCTGCTCAAAGAGGTCAAGGCCCGTTCCATCGTTGACTTTGTGAGCTCCAATATTATCCACCGGTTTGGAGTCCCTCACGCCGTCCTCACCGATAACGGAACTAACTTCTGAGCGGCTGAACTGAAGAAATTGTACGCCAAGTACGACATCTGTTCGAACCATACCTCCCGCTACCACGCGCAGGAAAACAGACAGATCAAGGCGTTCAACAAAACCCTCTCAAACATTTTGCAGAAGATGGTTGGTCAGAACAAGAAAAGTTGGCCGGACAAGCTCCCCAACGCCCTCTGGGCTTATCGGATGACGACTCGCAACTCTACCCAGGTGACCCCATATTCCCTGGTGTATGGAGCTGAGGCCGTCCTGCCCATTGAGATCCAGCTGCCATCGTTACACACTACAGTTTATGATCACCAGACATCGGAAGAGGTAGCCGAAATTCATCTAGCTTAATTAGAAGCACTGGAAAAGAACCGGCTTCGTTCCCTACATAATCTGGAAAGGCATCAGGATAAGATAGCGAGGGCCTTCAACAAGAAGGTTCGTCTTCGCTCTTTTCTACAGGGCGACCTGGTACTGGCCCTTCGAGCGCCAATGATTCCCGGTAGGAAACCGCCCAAATTAGAACCCAAATGGGAAGGGCCTTATATCATCCATAAGGTTTACCCCAATGGAGCATACTCCTTGGTGACCACGGATGGAGAGCGTATAACCCCTCCCACCAATGCCAAATTCCTCAAGCGATACTTTGCCTAGGGAAAAAGGGTCCTGCACGACCCTAAACTGCAAAATGGTCCCGCATGACCTTAAATTGCACGTTAAGGTTCCGCATGATCTTAAACTGCATCTTCGTCCTGCAAGACGCTAAACTGCAAAATGGTCCGATCTCTATGACTTTAAACTAAGATCTCCCCCCGTCCTCACTGCAAGACGTTAAACTGTAAGCCAGTCAGGCCTTCCTGGCCGAGGCTCAGCCTCAGGCCCCTTGGCCTCCTTGGTCCCCTGGCCCCCGTCCTTACTGCAAGACGTTAAACTGCAAGCCAGTCAGGCCTTCCTGACCGAGGTTCAGCCTCAGGCCCCTTGGCCTCCTTGGGCCCCTGGCCCCCCGTCCTTACTGCAAGACGTTAAAATGCAAGCCAGTCAGGCCTTCCTGACCGAGGCTCATCCTCAGGCCCCTTGTCCTCCTTGGGCCCCTGGCCCCCTGTCTTTACCGCGAGACGTTAAACCGCAAGCTGGTCAGGTCTCCCTGACCGCGGTCCGGCCTCAGGCCCCTTGGTTTTCCCCGACTTACCCTCTTGCGGGATTGTACGGTATGGTGTGGGAATACGTCCTCATTCACGTCGGATTTCTCGCCGTACCTTAAATATCCCCAAATGATATTCTCCTTGTCCCGCATGACGTTAAATTGCATCTTAAGAACTACGTGTGGATTGATTCCCATCTTCATGGGATACGTAGGAACGCTCGGATGCCTCGTCTTGAGCCCAACCCCAAGATTTTATCTTCCACTATCCCCCCCTGGGAATAGTTTCCTTGGAGGATCTTTGTGTAGCGGGGGGTAGGATTTCTTATCCCCACTCATACAACCCCTCTCACACAAGGATCGTAAGGGTCTCACCATGTGCCCACTCCCATTCTTCTATCCTCCCACGTCCTCACCACATGACGCTAAACTGCATGGCCTTCAAGAACTACGTATGGCTTGATTACCATCCTAATGGGATACATAGGAATGCCCAGACATTTCGTCCGTTGGCCCAGCCGAAAAGCCTAAATCTTCCCCTCAGGTCAAGACATGGCAGGGTGCACACTTTTGCCCCAACACACATCGAGCAAGCCTCGACCCGGCCGCACATCCCCCCTAGAGATGTTTGCCTCTTTCATGGATGGATACAGCTATGCTTCACCCACTATTTGACTGGGATTCCATCATTTTTCACACCCAGAGGGACCCCCAAGAACGGCCTGGATACTATTTCCAAGGTCTCTCCTACCGATACGGGCCAACGTCCCCGAGGGTTTTCAAGCAACAAGCCGATACAAGTCCCGCGTTGCGAGTTTGGTCAGTGGTCGACGCTCATTTGTTGCTCCCATATCGGGTCACCATGGGAACGTTGTGTTTTGAACATGGTAAACATCGTCCTGGATCTTCGAGTCCACCCCGAGATATCCCAGACATCGAGTGCAGTGATTCATTCTACCCCATCCCGAAGTGACAAACTTCTTCCCGGGTGGTGCTGGCGATCGGGCCCACGGCCCTGATTCCCCATAGGGGTGTACGATGTGGTGTGGGACTAATTACTCATTCACATCGGGATAATGTACCACGCCGTAAGCCTCCCCTTACGAGGACCAGCCTCAGGCCCCTTGGCCTCCTCGGGTCCCCGACCCTCGTCCTCACTGCAAGACGATAAACTGCAAGCAGGTCAGGCCTTCCTGACCAATGCCTAACCATCAGGCCCCTTGGCCTTTCTGGTACCCGGCCCAGTTCCTCTCTTATAGGAGTGTATGGTGTGGCGTGCTTGATTCCCATCCTCATGGGATACGTAGGACCACCTGAATGTCTAGGATTCGGGTCCAGCCCCATCTCTCGGGAATCTTCATCCCATCTTGGCCCCTTGGCTTACCCTTCCTCCATGAGAGGATTATATGGCGTGGTGTGGGATTATGTTCTCATTCACATAGGTCTCGTAATGACCATGCCATGTACCTCTCCCTATTAAGCTGTTTCGTTGATCCCTTTTCGGCGGCTCACCAATGTGCCTAAGAGTACTCTGGTTTATTACCTGGAATGCCAAGCTTTACTCGGACACGTCCGCACCCGCTTTCTGGGCTTTGTGTATCCCTGCGCCAGGGCTTCCATCATCTTTCACATCCGGAGGGACCCCCAAGAACAGCCTGGATAATACACCCAAGGGCTCTCCTACTATTACGGGCCAACGCCCCCGAGGGTTTCGGACAACAAATCGATAAAATCCCGCGTTGCGAATATGGTCAACGGTCGATGCTCGTTTGTTGTTCCCACCTCAGGCTAACACGATATGGACGCTGTGTTTCCACCATGGTTAACAGTTTTCCTCTATCGCCACGCCAACCCATTAAGCCCATAATGTCAGGTACACAATTCACACCCTTCATCACTTCATCATGTCCAAGTAGAGTCTCGGAACTCTTGGTACTTTTCCTCCGTGCACGTCCACACGTTGGGCGAACAAGCCGTGTCAAAGGTGTCCTTCGGGGCTCTCTGCCAACTCCCCTTTGATGGACGCCCAAAGTATTGAGATAAGGATTCCCCACCTTGTTTCCCACACCGAGTTTAACTCACGTGGGCTTAGGGATCGGGTTGACATCTGTGCTTACTCGGGAAGTTGTCACCATTCGCGGTCCGAGCTCTAAGACCTTAAGCTAAGATTCTCATCTGGAACTACGTTCATCTGGATTTCCATCTTAATGGGATACGTAGGAATGCCCAGACCCCTTGTCTTTGGGACCAGCTTGAGTTCAGCAAATTCACCTCTCTGGTCCTACCTTCAGGACCCCAACTACGGGACCGCGTGGCATAGTGCGGGATTATGTTCTCATTCACGTTGGGTTTGCAATAGCTGCACCACGCACACCCCCGTTCTGAGGGTTAGACCTCCTATTCCTTGTCCAGAATGACATTAAAAGGCACCCTTCAGAACTACGTGTGTCTTGATTCCCATCCTCATGGGATACGTAGGACCACCTGAATGTCTAGGCTTCGGGTCCAGCACCACCTCCTAGAGATCTTCTGATCTCCCGGTCACCTAGGCCACTTGGCCTATCCCTCTCCAGGAGGGGGATATGTAGGTATGATACAAGGTTTTGGGCACCATTCCCCCCTTCTCCCGAGAACCCGCCATCTCTTGGTTACCCTCAAGTTGAGTCTCTTGACCCCTTGCAGTGGTTCACCCATGTGTTAAGAGTACTCTGGTCTAGGACCAAGAGTGTCAGATTCAACTTGATCAAGTTCCTTCCACTTGTCAAGCTTCGTGTTCCCCTCCATTCGGGCTTCCATTACCTTACACACCCGAAGGGACCCCCAATAATGGCCTGGATACAATGCCCAAGGGCTCTCCTACCGTTACGGGCCAACACCCCTAAGGGTTTTGGAAAACAAATTGATAAAATCCCGCGTTGCGAATACGGTCAGCGGTCGATGCTCATTTGTTTGTCCCCATTTCAGGCTAACGCGACAGGATGCTTTGTTGCGAACATGGTCAGAAGTAATCCTCTGTCGTCATGCTAGCCCCTTCAGTTCTCGAATGTTGGTTGCATGATTCACATCATTTTCCACCCCATCATGTCCAGGTGGAATCTCGAGACTTTTGGCGCTATCCCTCAGTGCACCTTTTCATGCCATGGGGAAAAAGCTGCAATATGGTGTCCTTCGGGGCTCCCATGGTCCGAGCTCTAAGACCATAAACTAAGATCCATCCAGGACTACGTTCAACTTGATTCCCATCCTCATGGGATACGTAGGACCGCCCAGACGCCCTGTCTTCAGGTACAACCCATTTAGGGAGCCAGTCTCTCCCCCTGTTTCACCTCTTACCTCTATATAGGCCCCTCGGCCTAAGGTCTCCCTCTCCAAATGGAGTACAATGTGATGTAAGATCATGTCTCCATCAATTTCGTTTTATAACACTATGCACGTTCCCCGCCTAGCATCGTCTCTGCTACGTCTGCGCTGCATGATGATAACATGCATGCTTGGTCCTATCATACGACCCTAAACTGTGACATTATCGTCCTGGCCGCACGACGAAAAACGGTGCTGCATTGTGGTGACCTCGTTGTAGAGGACAACATGTTGGGTATTGGTCATGTGCCATGCCAATTGTCAACGCCCATCATGGCGTGATCCTTGTGGCGACATCACAGCCTACTATTCTAGGCCTGTCGCTTCACAAAAAAAACATTCACCTTAGAGAACAAATAAGATTTATTAAATTCTGCTTCTTTTAGTGCAAGGGCCACACCCGCACTCCCCTTTTCCCCTGGAATTGTTACCTTACCGTGCCACCTTTCAGAACTACGTATGGCTTGATTCTCATCCTTATGAGATACGTAGGAGCACCCAAGAACTTCCCCGCAGGCCCAGCCTAACCTTTGTGTTCGGTCCCTCAACTCGAGCATTTCCCCAGAGAACGCATGGTAAGTAGAGCTTAGGCCCTCTTTTACGTCGGGTTTTGTTGCCATGCGTCCCCTATTCCCATCCACACCAGGTGTTTGAGTTACTCCACCATGTGCCTCTTATGTCTCCTCTCATCCATGGTCCGAATTCTACAACCCTAAACTAAGATCTCCATATGGGAAAGGAATCTGCTCCCTCCCTCTAATACGTCTTGTTGTCGTATTCAGATGTGTTTCGACAAAGAGCCCGAAGTGTGGGACTTTCATACAGACATTCCCTTTGTCCCACGACCAAGCTTCGTGAGCTCACTATTTGGATCCTCATCCTCTTCCACATCCAAAAGGACCCTCGGATGACATGGATACTAGGCTTAAGGGCTCTCCATGAATGCTGGACCTAAGGGCCCTCCAATCATTTCGGGCCAACATCCCTACGGATATTTGACAACATTTGTGACATGGTCCCGTGTTTCGAACATGGTCAACGGTCAACCCTAATTTGTCTGTCCCCATTCTAGGCTAACACGACAAGATGATGTGTTGCAAACATGGTCAGCAGTTATCCTCCATCATCACGCCGCAATCATCGTGATCTGAATCTCGAGTTCCATGATTCACACATTTCCACTTCCTCATGTTCAAGTGGAATTCCATCATACTCGGCTCTTTCTCTTCGCGCATCTAGGTGCGCTAAATGATCGTGTTAGTGTCATTGGGCCGGTATTCACCGAGCGTCCCTTTGCCCTAACCTACCCCTTTTTGTTTCGGGAAATTCCCACCACTACTGCTTGTTTCCCACACCGAGCACGACTCACGTGGGCTTAGCAGTTTTGGCAGGATGTGTACCAACATAGTCGGGCTGCTCCTCATCCCGCATGACGTTAAACTGCGCTTCCAGAACTATGTATGGCTTGATTCTCATCTTCATGGGATATGTAGGAACGCCCGACCACTCTGTTTCGGGCCCAACTTAATCCTCACTCTTGGTCCCTCGACCTAAAGAGTTTCCTCCGGGAGTACGTGGTGTGATTTGGACTCCAAGTCCTCATTCACGTCAGTTTCATATCTACCGCACCACACATTCCCTGGGATCTTCCCTTTTATTTTGCGTCCTGTCGTATGACGTTAAACTACAAGAGTCCATGTGCCCTCAGTACATGACACTAAACTGCGGCTCTACCCTGAACAAGTTCAGGATGCTCCAAGATCCCATTGGGAAGCGACAGACCCCCTCGCCAGAGAGGCCCTGTCCTAAAGAAGGAATGATCCATGATTAAACCAATGCGCCCATATGGCGTACTCCCACCACAGTGGTGTAGTTACATGAGTGTTGGATTCTGTTCAGACAAACCATCACTCCATATTCCACGCTTTGCGTTCCCCTTATTCGGACCATTTTCCCCTTTCATGTATGAAGGGACCCCCTAACGGCCTGGTCCCATGCCGCATCGGCTCACCTACCGTCTTGGGCCAATGTTTCGGAAGACTGGTCATGTTTGGAAGGACCCCCTAACAGTATGGATGTTTGACCTATGGTCCGCCAACTATCCTGGGCCAACGTCCTGAAGAATTGATCAACAACATTTGTGACATGGTCCCGTGTTTCGAACATGGTCAACGGTCAACCCTCATTTGTTGTCCCCATTACAGGATAATGCAGTAAGGATACTGATTCTCCTCCATGGTTAACGATTGTCCCGTATTGTCACGCCATCCCCACAGTGTTCCGAATCTTGGGTATTATGATTCACACTTCCCATTTTCACCTGTTTGGACCAATTTCAGCGCCCCTGGCATTGCACCGTTCGTGCGTAAGAGCACGCTGAAGAAACGGTAATTCGGCTGTTCAGAAAAATTCCTTCTCTGGTCAAGCCTCTCCCATCTTTCGGGAATCTGGACTGGTAATCCAAATCTCGGATGCCTGGAGCATGGTCTCCACTCCTTTTTTAGGTGGGGCAAGAAGGAAACTATCTCCTATTTCTCACATCAGGCTCAACCCACGTGGGCTTGGGGAATTGTCGCCGAACGTCCTGAAAACATCGTAGAGATGTAACAAGGTGATTCAAACAGAGGAAATCGTGTGCGCTACGACATTCAAAACAAAGAAAGAAAAATTGAAGCACGAAAGTACCAATAAAAGGTTTTTGGTTTGTTACAATACCTGGGGGTCGACTCCCCCCATGGATGGGTTGACCCCATCAAAAGAGCATTGTAGCTCCACCACCTGTTGGATTGTGACATCCAAGGCTTGCTGCCGCTGACTTAGCTCCCGCTCCTCCTCAGCAGCGGCGGGGCGCAGTTCGTCATCCTTGGCTTTGACCCTCTCTACGCCAGCTTGAACAGAAGCCATCTTTCCAGAGGCCTGCCTCATATGCTCTTCTTCCTCTGCCAGCTGGGCCTTCAACCGTGAGACCAGCTCATATTGTGCATTGAGAGAGGTTGAAAGCTCATCTACCCGGGTCTGCATCTGTTGGACCTCGCCTTCAGCCTCCTGGAGCTTCTTGATGTTGGTCGCCTTCCTCCGCTGCCAGCCCACGCTGAGCCCACGATCATGCTCCCGGATCTTCTCAGCCATAAGATCTCAGATGAGTACGTGAGGACGTTGGGAATCCACTCCCCCAGTGCATAGTTCGTGCAACCGTGAGAGGAGTCTATCCATTTCGGCCATCCATTGCTCTTGGGGGTGTCCTTGATGAAGCGCGTGATAAACTTCCACAACCGGCGGCAGACTATGCTGCTGTCTTCCTCATCGGAGGCCGTTTCGTCCCAGTCTGCGCGATTGGCAGGCTCGTACGTGGGATACACCCTCAGGAAATCCTCGGCAGGATCAACATCCGGTGTTGAATCCAGTACGACACCTGGCGCCGAAGCAGGCGTGACAAGACTGGGACCGACCGGTTGATCCTCTTCCTCGGAGTCCACCTCAATGACTTCGGGGACGACCCTGCTGGTGGTCCCGCCAGTGATAATGTGCATCTCAGCTTGAGGAGATGGGGGGACTATCGCCACCATCACTGGCATGCCCCTAGGAGGGATGCCACCAGACATCCCGACCAGTCTTGCCGCAGCATCCCACGCCAGTCGGAGAACTGTACGACAGGGAGGGACATAAACGTTAGTTGGCAGGCATAGTCTACATATGACGAAAGGGAAACCAGTAGAGGAGACTTACAGAGATCGACCTCCTAGCGCTGCTCTTGAGCCGGTACTGACGGGACCCCAAGGCGAGGCCCTCCGTATACTGTCGGAAGGTCTGGAGATTCCCGAGGAGCCACCTCGGGTGCTTTGGTCCCACCAGACACGGAACTGGACGCAGCCATAGGTGCAGGTTCTGAAGGTCCCGCATCATCACCCGCCAAGGAGCGAGAACGAGGCCTGCGAACAAGTTCCTCCTGTATGGCTCAAACATCGGTGAGAAGTCCATAGTGACCCAATAATGGATCGTCAGGAAAGAAGTTTGTAATGCTACCTCGAGAGCCTCCGTGAAATCGTCGGAATCTGAGCCTTAATCTCCGACCTCGCCTTCCTCCAACGGGCTCCCTCCTCCAGACTCATCCTCCCGAGAGGAGTCCTCTAATTCTTCCAGCAGGGGGAAGTGCTCGCTCAGATCGGCAGCCGATAACTGTGGGGGGACCGTTCAATTCAGCAGTACCCTCACCCGGTCTGTCATTGGGCGAGGGACACCACTAGAGTGAACGTAATCCTCCAGCTCGTCCAGGTATTGCTCTGCCTCCACCGGAGACGCCATGAATCTAGCCCGGACTGGGCCTATGCCCGGTAATTCCGTCCCGAGGAAATTCAGGTGGGCCCATATCTCGGGTCGGCTGAGGAATTGCCGGTTGACAACCCAAATGTCCCAGGCTTCCGGGAAGACAATATCCTCTGCCATGTCGATATGACGCAGCCGCTTCCCCAGATCCTGAGTGGATATCCTACAAAATCCCCTCGGTGGCTGTCCCTCCGGATGACCCTGCTCTTCCGGAATCACCGGATCCACCGCTGCTGCCATACCCTCGGCCGGTGCGGGTCTCGCCGCCATGGCAGCCCTGCTACCGCAAGCGGCCCTAGCTGCCCTCCAACCCCGACCTCGGGATAGGGGAGGCCCACCGTCACTAACCCGAATAGTTGGTTGCTTCAGTGTCTCCCCTGGGTAAGCAACCTCCTAACTAATGGCATACTCCCTCACCAATCTGAAAGCGGCAGTGGATGGAGGCAATGCAATCCGCATCTTCCCATATTCTCGTGTGAACATGAGCCAAAGCTGCCTCATCACACACGAGTTCTCCTCATGACACACCTCCCAGTAGACCTGCGGGGTCAGCCGCTGGAAGCACCAGAACTGCCTCGCAAACCGATGCGGGGTGTACGGTTCGCAGAGTGGCTCACGATCTATCCATGCCACCGAAACTCCACCTCGAAAGGCCAGGAGGTAAGCACGATGTTCTTCCGTTCCCCACCCATCATCAGTAAGTATCCCCGTCGGCGATGGGAAGGGATGGAAATTAAACTCATCTGCCCTCCACAACCGATTCAGTACCATCGGCATGGCTAGTTTGAATGGAAAGCTCCCGACCGCGTTCAGGATGGAGGGGCGGAAGTTCGATCCCGGCGGCGAAATGGGGTTTGGATACTCGTAAATCCCCCTGATGTGCGCTGCGATCCACCCATACAGGAGGTGGAAGGGCCCGCATATCCTTGGTGGCTTCTTGCCGTCGCTAATGTGCCGCAGCATTCTGTACAGTTTGGCGAGCATTGGAATCCCCAGATTGATCCGCTGCCCCATGGCCAACATGGACGCCATAATAAACGAGCTGGGCCGCACCCCCATGCTTGTATCCCTCACCGGTAGGATCCAACCACAGATGAGAGCCGCGATGAACGCCGCCAGCCTGACTATCGGCTATTGTTCAGTGCTGACACTGAAACCCCAAGTCTTCCATTGGATGTCCTCCAAGACCCTCCAATACGAGTTCCCCTTACCCCGTTGGGCCGCCCTCAGACAAGTTCGAGGCCTTGGAGGGAACTCTCGATTCTCTGGGAAATTCAGGAAGCATTTGAACCATCTCCTGAAATGGACATCCCTCACTGCCTCCTTGTCCTCTCCAAAGACGAGTGCCATCAGCGATGACGCTAGTCGCGACATTTGCTCTGTATCCTCCCATGCGCTGATGACAGGGAGGAACTCATCATACATGTCCCCCAATATCGGAACCCCAGAAATCTGGTGGACATCCCACAGGCTGATGCCCACCTCCTCGTGATGCAGGTGAAAGGTATTGGTCCTAGACGACCATCTGATCAGCAATTCCGGCACCAGTTGCTTCGGTTGGTAAATGTGGAATTGGGAGGCCCATGCCGCCTCATACAACCCCACCCTCCTCATCTCGGCCCCAAACTCCTCGCATGAGGCGCCTACCCAGTAGGCCCAGGCCCAGTCATCAGTGAAGTTGCCACCCTGGCACAGGTCCCACTCATCGGACCATCCGTTCTTCGGATCCTGCAAAGCCGCCTTCAGCATGGTACGATAGAGAGGAGGGGACGTCTCCGTTTGCAGTGGCCTCCCGTCGATATCATTCACATGGTTGTAGAGATAGTCAGCGATGACGGGTGTGAAGTTCTCCTGTGCATGACCATCGGCCGCCCTGAACCATTGGTGCTAGCATGGTGTGCTCCTGAACTAGCATGTTGGTTCGTCCCTACTCGCCTCAGGGATGAAGACGTCATCCCTCAACCCGAAGCCATACAATGGAAGCTTCTTGCACTGCGGATAATCCTTTTGACCCTCCGATAGCAGATCTGTCAAAGAAGCGTGGTCCGAATGGCTTCGGACCATTTCCCCAAGGCCTGGACGATTGGACATCTCATCCCGACGGGTAGCATCTGCAAGCACCCCCAATACAGCCTCTTGACGGGCCATTTCGTTTCCAGCCCTCAGAAAAGAATTTTTTTAGAACGGATTGCGAAGATGGATCGCGAAGCTATATCACGAAGCCCAATCGTGAAGGTCGGTCGTGAGACCAAGCCGCAAAGTCTGGCCCAGGCTGACAAGCAGAAGTTCGCTTGGCGCAGACGCGGAGTCGAAGACCCGCGGTTCGCCGCGAAGCTCGATTCGCGGAGGGCTGTCGCGGAGTACGTGGAGATTCGCGAAGTCGAGATCACAAAAAGACAAGAAAGTCGCGTGAAGACAAAGGAGTTCGACCCCCCTATTTATAGGCGGTGACCCCGGAGCATCGCGGCGCGCCTCACCCACGCGGATCATCGCGGCGCGTCCAGATCCGTGGCCTCGGCCAGCACCGCGGGCCCCCTTCGCGAAGCCGCATCGCGAACCGCCGAAAATTTTGGCAATTTTCCCTCAGACTTTGACCCTTCTCCCTCCGCGGCTCCAAGTATGAGGGGGGGCATTTGTTAGCGCCAAAATATTTCATGAACGGGAGGGACGAAAAAGAAGGATGGCACGCTGCCTCGCGAAGCACCGCCGCGAAGCAACGTCGCGAAGCACCGACGTGAAGAACCCCGAGCATCGCGGTCTCGCGAAGCTCCAGAGGCGGTAACTCTCCGCGAACGCATTTGAAGTTCGCGAGCACGCTGTGAAGCTCTAGAGGCGGTACCTCTCCGCGAACACCGTTGACGTTCGCGAGCGCGCCGCGAAGCTCCTGAGGCGGCCCGCGAGTTCTGCTTCACGGCACCCCTTGCCAATAAATACTGGACTCCCCCTGAGTCCCGAGGACGGACGATCTGACCTTTCGGCTTCTCCTCTCCCGAATCGCGAATCACCCTTTTCCCTCGGGAATCATGAGCTCCGCGAGGTACTTCTACTTCGCGAGACACCTTTGCTTGGTCTCGTTTTGACCCCCTCTTCTAAGAGGGATGCCCTTCGCGAAGCTCAAGGGAATTCGCGAAGGAAGGGGATTCCCAAGGGAACCCGGGTAGCCGCGAAGCGTTTATGCTTCGCGAAACACCCAACCCATACTAGTGATCCCTATGATAAGGTAGGATCTCTACACATCGCAAAGCACACTACTTCGCAGCACCCTGCTTTGCAAGGCACCCCTTCTTCGCGAGGCAGTGCTCCACGAATACTGTTCCACTTCGCGAAGCACCCTCCACTCACACCTATGCCCCGTGCTAAGGCCAAGGCACTCTACTTCGCAAAGCACACTCCTTTTCTTGGAAATTCCTCTTCCCGTGCGACCCACCAGGTTTGCACGATGTGATTTCAAAGTCCCATGGACAATACCACTCGTAGTGTTGCTTCGCCTAATGCTTCTTCGCATAGGCAAGCTAACGGATATTGCTTCTTCACATAGCCACGCTAACGTGGACCCCTCGATGGTTCTCTCCACACCCCCCCTTGACCACGGCCTTACTGGTACCTTCCCTTCCCCAAGGACCAGAGGGTACCGGTTATGTAAGTCCTAGGGGTGCGGAGTGAACCCACCTCGTCCGAGTTGCAGGACGTTAAACTGCCAAGCATCACGTCCTCAACACATGACGTTAAACTGTGACCCGACCTCGTGCTTCGCACGCAGGGCCCCCCCAGCTCGAACATTTTTTACGCCACTCATATCCACGGGAGTGGAATCACCCATCCACAAGGGATGATATCCTCCTTATTGGAGTGGCGTATGTTCATAGGAGAAGGGTGACCCTAGTTCTCCAACGGATGGCTGCACCCATGCATCTTCGTACTTCCCCACTACCAAGGTCAGTGGAGGGCGTGATAGGGAACGGGGCACCTCCCATCATTGGTCCCGAGTCCCTCTTTTGCTGCGCTTTGCTGCACTTCGGGCCTCCATTCTGGAGTAAGTCCCAGCACCATGGGCCGCCTAATGCGTAAGACCCTCTTCGCTTCTCACGGACGCATCCTTCGCGACGTGATTGTCAGGTCCTTGCAACCTCTTGTTTCTCACACCGAGCATGACTCAAGTGGGCTTAAAGTGAGCACTGACCCTGACCCCCACCCTCAGCGAACTATGAGGACTTTGATCCATGTCAAGGCATGGTACGTAGGAAGCCTCCATGAGGTTCAAGCCACATTACTCGGTCGTTCATTCACGTCGAGTTTCGCCCTTGTCCAGCATGACGATAAACTACATTCCCCCCATCCAGCATGACGTTAAACTGTATGCCCCTGTCCCGCATGACATTAAACTGCACACCCATTTGAACTATGAGGTCTTTGATCCATGTCAAGGCATGGTACGTAGGAAGCCTCCACGAGGTTCAAGCCCACCCATCATCCAATTCACGTCAAGTTCTACCTTCATCCAGCATGACGTTAAACTGCATTCCGGTCCGACGGCAAGCCGTTGTGACTCACCGAACCTGAACTACGAGTATTTTGATCCATGTCTAGGCATGGTACGTAGGAAGCCTTCCTGAGGTTCAAGCCCAACAATCATTGGCCCAAACTGTCTCCTTGTCGGTGTGCCAAGCCCCCCATTTTCAATCCGAACTACGAGGACTTTGATCCATGTCAAGGCATGGTACGTAGGAAGCCTCCCAGAGGTTCAAGCCCATCTCCCATTGGACCAAGGCCCCTCGTTTACTTCGGTTCGCCGACACCCACCGCCCATCGTTCATTCACGACATGGTTCACTACCGTCCCGCATGACGTTAAACTGTATTCCATCAATCCCTTGAACTACGGGGACTTTGATCTATGTCAAGGCATGGTACGTAGGAAACCTTCCCAAGGTTCAAGCCCACCACTAGTGGACCCACGGGTCTACTTTCACGTCGGTTTACCGATGAAACCCTTTGAACTACGAGGTCTTTGATCCATGTCAAGGCATGGTACGTAGGAAGCCTCCACGAGGTCCAAGCCCACCACCACTAGGACCCTCCTGTTCCTCCCAATTCACATCAGCTTGCTGATGATGCCCGTCGGACCAAGGTCCACCCTCGTGTCGGTCCACCGGTACCATCCCGAACTACGCGGACTTTGATTCCCTGCCACGGGGATACGTAGGAAGCCCTTTCAAGGATCAAGCCCGACTTCACCGTTTCCCTTGCGATGGTTCCTTGCCATTCCACCCTCCACTTCATTCACCCATCCACCATCCACCCTGATCCTCGCCCGGACCATCATACCCCAGTGAGACCATGTCGGTACACTCCTCTTCACAGCCGCCCATGGGCTGGCCCTAGTATTGGCATCCCTTTAAGGGAAATCCCTCAATCCAATCTATTCTAGCTAATGCTCTAATCGGGCTGATCCGTCTCCGCCGGACGTTAAACTCACGGCGTACCCTGTGTTAAACACGGGAAGCTGAGGAAAACATCAGATATCTGTCTATGGCACATAATTACCCGCGTTCGATGTGGGATGCCTCGGGCTTCCACGCCCTCGAGAAGCCCTGTGACCAGGGATAATAGAAAGACATACCAGGTTCCCCAACATCCAGACATGCTACTGATGCCTCAACGTGACTACTCCCCCGACTGAAGGTTGCTTCCCTGACCGGACCCTTTGGAATGTCCTGACAGAAGCAGCGTAATTAACCGGCGTCCATGGAAACATGGCACTGGGAAGAGTTTCACGAACTACGTATTAAATCTATGAGGGAGACCCGGACTAGGTGATGAGCTCTGAGGAGGAATCCACAGAAGGAAGAACCAACATCCCATCATCCCATTTCAATCAAGGAGCAGACGTCCCTGAATAAGGAGCGAATGCTGCCCGCCTTTGGAAAGCGGGAATGAGGGGCAACAAGCGCCGCGTGTCCTCTTCCGCGGACGGACGAATGTGCGCGCCCCGGCAAAAGCGTCGGAAACAGTACTGTCAGGATTCACTGACAGAAAAAGGAGGACAGGAGCAGGCACATACACCTACTCCAAGCACGTAATGGACGTATATTCCCGTTCCGGCAGCTGAACTCACAAATCATGTTTTATCAATGGTGAAAGAGCAGAGGAAAATCCCTGCTCACATTCTGGAAACTTACCAGGATATTATAACAACTTCAGCAACATCTCAGGGAAAGACACATAAATCTATCACTACTTGTGGAATGACTCATCAACAACTCACTCCGGAACACACACACACATCTATTCCAGTCCAAGAGGGTTGTGGGGCATACTCCCCCATATCATACGAACAACTAAGTCTGGCACATACACCAAATTTGAGTGGAGATCATCAGCCTAACCTGGCCATCTTTCCTGATCAGGCACATACACCTGCTCAGAGCAGCCACTTTCCTCAACATGTGGTTTCTGAGCGAGTAAGAAGGCGTCTAATAAAAATACTCGCCTAACACAATCAGGAGATCAAGATCCAATCTGTAACAAGGCCTTGCTCGATTTTGGAGTTCTTATAGCTCTCAGGAAATTATCTATTGGAATCCAAGATTCTACTCCCTCATTTCCCAATAGTGGGACCATTAATTCCGAAGGTCTTCAACAGACACTTCCTCATGAAGGCTTGCTTCATGACAATTTGTTCAATCTCGATGTTTCATCTTCAGATGAGAGCCACAGGAACCCTCTGTGTGGTCAGAAGACCAAGGAGAAAGAGATCTCATCTTTTACTGTAACCCATTATGGTGGTCCTCCCCATGATGATGAATTTTTCTATGAAAGTCCTCTCCACAATAGTGATTCACATTGCACGGAAAATTCTCCAGTGGATGATGTAGTACCGAGAAATCCCTCTTATCTTGAGGCACTTGAAAATGTGAAACCAGTCATGTCTGATGCTTCATCACTAGCAGGTGAAATACTTTCTCAATCAGAAGATATCCTAGGGTGTAGACCATTATACGAACCACCCCTAAGTCATGTATCTTCTAGTTTGATCAATGATTTATCTACCAATCTTGTTGAATCCGATGAAGTAACAAGGAAACACCAACTCTGGTCAAATCAGGTAGAAGAATATTCATTGAATGATAAAGAGGAAATGCTGAACATGAGAAAACAACTGGAAAAAGGTGATGTACCAGTCATGTTTTGGCCTCTAGCTGACTCTCAGTATGACATTCCAAAGATGTTGACGGAAGATGGAATTCATGATATTCGTCTCAACATATGGAAAACTCTTTGTTAGTTGAAGAAGAAAGTATTATCTTACGATGAATATGAAAATCATCTTAAGATAATAGAAGGGTTACAACATTAGATTTATTTGGCATCTCTATCAGTATCTCGATATCCGAAGGCTGAAAAGCAGCAGAGATCCCTTCAACGTTCATGCCTTGGAACACTAAGAAGATTGTGTCAGTTAATTTCCAATGCCCCATCTCGTATTCATGTCAGAGGATGGGGTGTTCATGGAGCACTACATTTCATGGTGCTCTCCAGTCAGCAAAGCCCATCAAAAATGGTCTCATGCAATTTTATTGCCCATGGACGGCCATAGTCAATGGGCTTTGTTTGTAATCAAAAGCTTGCCCAAGAACAGGCTTCAACTAGTTCCTCTCAAAATCAAGCATACAGAGAACAAGTTGTTGAATTACTCCTGCATCAAGCAAACGAGAATATTGAACAAGCCTCTCATATAGAGCAAGCACATCATCAATTGACAAAAGTGTTGGAAATTATCCAATAGTCTTTTAAACCAGGTGATAAAAGTGGATACAGATTAATGCATCCAGCTAATTTCCGGACTAAGGTTCGCAAGATCAGAAGAGCTTTTAAGAAAGTCTCAGACATAGCATGTCAAGAGCCATCCCAGCTTGCCAGACTGGGGACTCTTTTAAACCAACCCTCAGAATCAACAAATTGGATTTGAGGAATTGAGTGGGAATAGCAGGAACAGCCCCAGTCCACCGGACTGGGGAATTTTTCAAATCATCAATCCCCTCCTCAGAGAAATTTGGTCTTTTCTCGATTTGGGAAAAAGTCTCAAAAAGAACGAAGAGCCAAATTATCAGGAGATTCCCTCCAAATTACGGTTCTTCAAGAAGTTCCTAAGGGATCAAATCAACAAAAGGCAATGTATCATCAAAGACATGGAAGGATACAATATCATAGAAATGATGATATAAGAGATGTGATATGTTATACATCAATCAATGTCATCAATGCCATTGTTGCTGATCCACCAGATGAGGCTCACTTAGGGGACTCAAATGAAGAGGTTCCAGCTCAAGAAGATGTACACACCGACAAAAATGAAGAAGGTGTGCGTACACGAAATCAAAGGATTACTCAGAACCTAGGTAATCCTTCGAGTAACCCACTTCCCCATCTCTGAAAAGGATCCAACAAAGGGAGGGGAAAGAATCAGGTTACATATCCTCCCTCTAGAGAAGGACAATCTCTCTCACTAGAGCAATAGTTTGCACAACAAGAGGAAGAAATGAAGGAATTAAGGAGGTTGAATGCAGAACTACTTTTGGGTAGTCTTCTTCATGAGCGTGCTGGAGTCAGTCAGCCAAGGGAATTTGTTGCAGCTACTGAGATGGATCAAGAATATCCTCCTCTATCAGTACACCCTCATAGGTCTAATCCTACGAGTCAAGTGTAACAACAGTTGGCAGTGTTACCATCAGTTACAGCACCAACCACCACATCTGTCCAAGCTCCAGTCATTGCACCTACCCAAGTCCAAGTTCAACCAGATGTTTCTCAAAAGTTAATAACTACCATTGAGTCATTAACAGTTCAATTAGAAACTATGGAAGGGAAACGTGCACAGGTTCAAACAAAAAAGAATGTTTACCCTGAATGGGTAGATTCAATCTCTCCTCCATCCAGTTTTGGAAACCCTATATTCCCTATTTTCAATGGATCAGGTGATCCTGAACAGCATTTGATGCATTACGTGTCTTGTTGTGATCCTATGATGGGAACTCCGGAGCAGCAAGAAGTAGTAAAACTCAGATGCTTTGTACAGACCTTGCAAGGACCATCCTTTGTCTGGTATACAAGCTTGCAATCCTGGTCAATTACCGGATGGGAGGATCTTCGCCAATAATTCCTTCTTCAGTTCAGCTCAACTTTTCCAAAGACAACAGTTTTTTATCTTAAAAACTGTAAGCAAAGGGATAATGAAAGGGTCTTATATTTCATTGCTCGTTGTAAGGGATTAACATATTCCCTAATATTAGCACTCCCTCAAGAGGAATTTTTGCCAATCTGTGTGGCAAATCTGCATGACGAATTACGCATGCTGTTGATCCCTGTGAAATACACAGGAGGGTTTCGATACCTTACTTCAATCGCTCAGCAGATTGAAGATTCCCTTATACAGGCTAAGGCTAAATCTCGTGTAATTCCATCAGCTCCAGGAAGGAGAATGGGTAAAGCAGAAACTGCTACAGTTATGCTTAAACAAGCACCTGTACCTGTTTCTACTTCAAAAACTTCATCTTCTCGAAGGGCTCCACCTCATGAGTGCCAACAACAAAAGCCATTTCGTCCAGATGATCAAAGAGATCAAAGACGAAAACAATTTGAGGATTTGAAGAGCAAAACATACTCTTTCCAAAATGAACAAGTTCCTGGTTACTTCATTTCATCTTTGGAAAATAATCCGGTTCAACTTCCAAAGCCCAAGAGGCCAAACAAGGAAGGAGTTGAAGACCATCCCAATTATTGCCCCTTTCATCAAATGTTGGGGAATCCCATCCAGGAGTGTTTTGTCTTCAAATACCTCCTGCAAAAGATGTTCGAATCGGGACAAGTCAAACTGAAAGGCTCTTCAGCCCAGGTAGCATGTGTCACTGCTATAGTTCCAGAGGAGGAAGGCGAATGGCAATAAGTCAAAAGAAAAAATGCACAGAAGTATGATGATTGGATGGTCAGAAAGACAATCAACCGAACTAATGCTATTTTCCGAACATAATTAAAGAAACTGATTATGTCTTCTGCCATGAATTTTGCGGCAAAACCCTCTTCATCAGAGGGAAATTCCTCGAAGAAATGACATGATTCAAAGAAAGAAAAAGAATTAGAATAAGATGAGTATGTGTCAAAGCCTAAGTTTTCATTGACTCTGGAAGACTTCATGCCATCTACTTCAAAGCCACGGGCACCTCCCCACCAAACGGAATAGCCTAAATAGGCTAATCAGGCAGAGTCTTCATCAGATGAAGAATTAATCTTCGGTTCTGTTAATATGATTCAATTAACAGATCCATATGCCAGTCGTAGTTTCAATTTAGATGAGCCTGAATTCCCTCTATCAAACAGGGTAATCAGAGGAAGTTATAGAGGCTCAGGATACAGGGGAAGACGTGGATCTTTCAGAAGCCACTATTCTAATTCTACCTCTGCTAGAACTGTGTACGCAGTAGAAACTTGTGGTAGAGCCCTTCAGCGAGCTCAGCGAGAACAAGCAAGTTCTTCTACCAATAGCAAATTCAGTCCTGGAACAGTTATTTTGCAATATCGGTTGGAGGTTCCATCTTCTTCCTCTCAGCAAGTAAATGGATCTAATCGGTCTAATCTTCCAAAACCAGGGATATTGCCAACTCCTATCCCGATACAAGATGCATCAACTTCCAAAACATCTTCTTCCAAGGTACCTGCTAAACCACATATTTCTGTTGGGAAATGCAGACCTCTGGATCAAAAGTATGATGTATTGAAACACTTGGACCAAGTACTATCCAAGTTATCAATTCTGGATGCTCTGAATCTATCAAAAGATCTTCGGGAAGCACTCATCAAGGCTTTGTCAAGTCCTCAAGAGTTTGAAACTGAAATTGCTGCAACTGAAGTCTATCACATAGAGAATAATCCTACAGAATGCGATGCAGTAATATCATTTACTGATAAAAATGAAGATGATGTTGTGCATGGGCATATTAGGCCTTTGTACTTATCTGGAAAGGTCAATGCCGTAGACATCCGAAGAGATTTCATTGACAATGGTTCATGATTAAACCTCATGCCCATTCATATGCTTCATCAATTGGGACTCACATAATCTGATTTATCTCCTTCTACCATAATGTTACAAGGATATGATAAAAATGAACAAGAACCACTGGACGAAGTTACACTTAGAACTCAGTTTGGAGATCTTGTATCCAATTCATATTTCATGGTTTTTGATCAAGACTCAGCCTTCAACATCTTGCTTGGAAGACCCCGGCTACATCAACATGCGCCTATCCCTTCATCATACCATCAATGTATCAAATATTGTTTCGATGGTCAAGTTGGGACATTTTATAGTGATAAGGCCCCGTTCAAGACATGCGAGTCTCAATACATTGAGGCGTAATTCTATCACATGAAGGGAAGGGAGAAATCCACAAAAAAGGAGATTACCAAAGTTAATGCTCCATATAGTTTGGAGAAGATTCCAGTAAATTCATTTACACATGTGATTACAGATTATGTGTTTCCTATCAGTCAAATTGACAAGATAGACCCAAATCAAAATACTCTTATGGAAATATCCATAATGTCAATTATGGCAATCGAGCCAGACAACATGGGAGAAATTGGTAACCCACCAAGCAGTGATGAAAACACAAATGGTGACGTCTTCATTTCATCTGCTGAAATCCAACAAGTCTATATTTCGCCAATTAGGCCAGAAGAAGTTATAGCAACATCATAGGTGAACAATGATGTCGATTATCAATCCATAATCTCCTCTTTATTACCCAAAGAAGACCCTTCATCATCAATCGGGTCGGAAATGGAAGCTTCTTCTTCAAGATGTGCATATTTTGACATCTCTTCTGATCATGAGAATTATGCTTTATCATTTACTATGAAAGTAGAAACGGAAGTAATAACACATGATGAAGAAGAAGAGGAAGATCTCAGAGATGCTCCTCCAGCATTCGAAGAGGGTATCTCTACCACTGTGGATGAACTCAGAGAAATAAATCTGGGTACAAAAGAAGATCCACGCCCCACTTTAATCAGTGCGGCCATGAATCTTAAAGAGCAAGAGATGTATATTTTTTTCTAAAGAAAAATAGAGATATATTTTCTTGGAACTATACAGAAATGCCCGGGCTTGATCCTAATGTTGCTACTCATCATTTGGGTTTACCAGAAGAACATCGAGGATTTAAGCAAGCCGCGATAAGAACACACCCAACTTATGCTTCCAAAATTGAGGATGAATTGGATAAGCTTATCAAATCTAACATCGTCAGAGAAGTTAAATATCCCAAGTGGTTGGCTAATATTTTCCCTGTAAAGAATAATAATGGACAAATTAGAGTTTGCATCGATTTTAGAGATCTTAATCGACATTGTCCTAAGGATGATTTCCCAGTTCCGATTACAGAACTTTTAATTGATGCAATAGCTGGATATGAGTCACTTTCCTTCATGGATGGATATTCTAGATATAATAAGATATGAATGGCTCTAGAAGATAAGGAATCCACAGCTTTTAGAGCCCCTCAGGGTGTGTTTTTCTACCGGGTAATGCCCTTTGGCTTAAAGAATGCAGTTGCAACATATCAGCATGCCATGCATCGTATCTTCAAACCCTTCTTAGGGAAGTTTGTGAATGCTATGTAGATGATTTGGTGGTTAAATCCAAACAACGTTCTAATCACTTGTCTGATTTGGAATTCATATTCCGTAATCTTCAACAACATAATTTGAATATTAACCCCTTAAAATGTGCTTTTGGGGTAACCTCAGGAAAATTTCTCAGCTTTATTGTATGCCATCATGGCATTGAAGTCGATTCGGAGAAGACCAAGTCAATCCTTGGTATGTCACCTCCTTGAAATTTGAAATAATTAAGAGGACTTCAAGGACACTTAGCCTATATTCGGTGTTTCATCGCCAATTTGGTAGGCAAAAGTTTAACCTTTACCAAATTGATGAAGAAGGGAGTCACTTACCAGTGGACTGAAGAATGTCAGGAAGAATTCGATATTCTCAAGAAATACCTCTTGAGTCCACCGGTACTCATGCCACATGTTGAAGGAAGACCATTTATCCTCTATGTGACATCTCTAGAGCGATCATTGGGTGCCTTTCTTGCTCAAAAGAATGATGCTGGGAATGAAAACAGTCTTTACTATCTCAGTCGAACTATGCTTGAAGCAGAAACCCGGTATTCAAGTATTGAGAAATGCTGACTGGCATTAATCTTTGCAGTTTAGAAGTTGAGACACTACCTGCAACATCACGAGGTCCAATTGGTATCTCTCAATAACCCGCTCAAATTCATCCTTAGTCATCCGATGCTTACAGGACATTTGGCAAGGTGGGCAGTTATTTTGCAGCAATTCGAGATTCAGTATGTGTCTCAAAAGGTGATAAAGGGCCAAACTCTGGCTGATTTCCTGGCTGAACACCATTAAGTGGAAGACACATCTTCAGATATTGAACTCCCTGATGAGGAAGTCTTCTATATTCAAGAAAGTACTCAGGCATGGGAAATGTATTTTGATGGTGCTTCCAGAAGTCCAACAGGGAGGAAAATGGAAAATCCTAAATTCAACAAAGTTAGCTTAGGAATTGTGCTCATTTATCCAGAAAAGGTAGTGTTACCTTATTCCTTATTATTGTGGGAAGGTGATACCAATAATGAAGCAGAATACCAAGCTCTCATCGCAGGCTTGGAATTGGCGCTTCAAGCACAAGTGAATCACTTAAAGGTGAAAGGTGATTCAGACCTGGTAATCAAACAAGTTAATGGGGATTATGCCATCAGAAAAGAAGAACTAATCCCTTTGTATGATTATGTCAGAAAGTTAATGTCAGAATTCCCTTTGGAACCGACATTTTATTATGTCCCAAGATCACAACATTCTCAAGCTGATGCACTGGCTAATATAGCCACAGCTCTGGCAGATCCAAATCGGGACGAGACAACCATCAGTATTGCCCACCGTCGTGCAATTTCACCTTATGTTCCAATCAGAACAGAGGAAATTAATGAAATTAGTCCCATTCCTGAACCATATGGTCATACTACAGGATGGATGTCACCTATCAGGGAATACCTTCAAAATGGAACACTTCCACCTGATAGAGTCGATAAAGAACAAATCCGGCGACGTGTGGTCAATTTTACTCTTTATGATAGCCCAGATCACCTAGAGAAAATTCTCTACAAACGTGGTTTTGATGGAGTTCTCTTCAGATGCATTGATGGTGAAGAGACAATGGCTGTCATGAAAGAAGTGCATGCAGGAGTCTATGGTGCCCACCAGTCTGGACATAGACTGTTTGATCAGATTCGAAGGCTTGGATACTTTTGGCCTTCAATGATACAAGATTGTGTCAATTTCACAAAGAAGTGTCATTCATTCCAAGTACATACCAAATTCATTCATCAACCTCTAGAGTTTCTTCATATACTAAATACTCATGGCCATTTTCCACATGGGGAATGGATGTGCTGGGACCTTACCCTTCGGCTACAGCCAAGCAGTTTAAGTACATTCTTACTGCTACTGACTTCTTTTCCAAATGGGAAGAGGCAATACCTCTCAAGGAAGTCAGTTCTAAATGCATTGTTAGCTTCATCAAGTCTAACATCATTACCAGATTTGGTTTCCCTCATACCATATTGACGAACAATGGCACAAACTACTGTTCATTCGAGGTGAAGAAGTTGTATAAAAAATACAACATCAAATCCAACCATTCATCTCGGTATCATGCAGTGGTCAATGGCCAGATAGAAGCCTTTAACAAGACTCTTTCAAATATACTGCAAAAGATGGTAGATAAAGATAATAGGTCATGGCCTGATAAACTCTTTCATGCTTTATGGGCTTATCGGACTACCACCCGCACTGTAACTCGGTCAACTCCATATTCACTGGTATATGGTACGAAAGTCATATTTCCCATTGAAGTTCAATTGCCTTCGCTAAGATTAGCCATTTGTGATCAGTCATCTAGAGATGAACAATCTCAAAAGCGATTGAATGAATTGGAATGGTTAGATGAGAAAAGATTGTGCACTTTGCACCACTTGGAATTCTATCAGAATCGAATAGCACGATCTTTTAACAAAAAAGTTCGTCTTCGTTCATTCACTCAGGGAAAATTGGTATTAGTTCTCAGAACTCCAATGATACCAGGAAAGAAACCTCCCAAGCTTGATCCAAAATGGGAAGGACCTTACTCAGTACATAGGGTCTACTCCAATGGAGATTATTCATTAATCTCGATGGATGGAGAAATTATCACTACTCCAACCAATGCTATATTTTTTAAGAAGTATTTTGTATAAAAGAAAAATATACATCATAAATGGTCCGGTATGACTTTAAAATGCACTATCATAAATGGTCCGGTATGACTTTAAACTGCACTATCATAAATGGTCCGGTAAGACCTTAAACTGCACCATCATCCATGGTCTGGTATGACCTTAAACTGCACCACCGTCTATCAAGATGTTAAACTTCATCATCAATGGTCTATACATATGACCTTAAACTATTTTTACTTTCATCCCACATGACTTTAAACTGTGGAAAAGTTCCCTAAATGGTCTGGTATGACTTTAAACTACACCATCATCCATGGTCTGGTAGGACCTTAAACCGCACCACCGTCCAACAAGATGTTAAACTTCATCATCAATGGTCCATAAATATGACCTTAAACTATTTGTAATTTCGTCCCACATGATGTTAAACTGTGAAAACGTCCCTAATTTTTCCTCACTGCATGACATTAAACTGCATAGTCCCCCTTCTGTCCAGCATGACGTTAAACTGTGAAAAGTCCCTAATCTGTCCAGCAAGACGTTAAACTGTGTCCCCCTTCATCGTCCTTGATATATGACATTAAACTATATAAAAGTCCCTTACGCCCAGCAAGACGTTAAACTGCATAACAAACGGTCCATGCATACGACCTTAAACCATTGGCACTTATGTCCAACATGACGTTAAATGGTGTATTCTTTTGTCCTCACTACATGACATTAAACTGCATAGTCCCCCTTTCGTCCAACATGACGTTAAACTATATTGTCCCCATCGTCCTAACTACATGACGCTAAACTGTACATAAAGTCCCTTTATACGTCCTACATGGCCTTAAACTGTACTTTGTCCCTGCTACATGACACTAAATTTTGTAGCACCAATAGTCCTAACTGTAAGACTTTAAACTGCATAGTCCCTTTATACGTCCTACATGACATTAAACTGTGCATCGTTAGGGTTGTTGCTACCTCTTGTTTCTCACACCGAGTATGAATCACGTGAGCTTAGAGAAAACTTCAACCATAACACCCTATCTGGGCTACTAACCATGTGTAAGTCCCAACAACATCATTTTTTAGGTCGTTGTCCCCAAGAACAACTTGATCATTAATTCATTATTCAATTTAACTATGCGGACTTTGATCCTTGCCTTCCAGGCTGGGTACGTAGGAAACCTCCCAAGGTTCAAGCCCAAAACCAATCTCTTCACATTGGTTCACCTCCATCTCATATGATGTTGATTCGTGAAACCGCCCCTAGAATCAATATCTTCATAATGGTTCACTTTCGTCCTTATTATATGACATTAAACTATACAACACTTTTTTCCAGTATGACAATAAACTACAATATTATTTGGTACCCTCACCTGAGAGGGGACCATTATTTACATTGATTTTTCAATAATGTTTCATTTCAAATACTACGTGCATACATGGCAATGCCTAAACCTTTTATCTTGGGTTAAACCATCATTGTACTAAAAAGTACCCTTTCACCCTTCACATGTACGAACCAAATTTGTATAGAGGGTATTTATAGAACTATGTGGGATTGATTCCCATCCTTATGGGATATGTAGGAACGTTCGAGTGTCCCTCGAATCCAGCCCCAAGTCTTTTGGACCTAACCCCAAATTCCACTTTCAGTCCTTTGGCTGAAAAGTCCCCATAAAAACACACACTGTGTATTTCTTACAATGGTCCAAGCTCTATGACCCTAAAATAAGATCTTTAATCCTTTTTTCCCACACGACATTAAAATTTAGTTTAAGAACTACGCACGGCTTAATTCCCATCCTTATGGGATACGTAGTGAAGTCCAACATTTCCAGTCAGGGACCAGCCACAACATGATTATGGTTAGCATTGATCTATGTATCTCTATATACATTGAACAATACCCATATTTATGTGTCATAATCCTAACCTTAAATATTTTCAGATCTTCATAACCCTTTTCTTGACTTTTAGTCACAAAAATGTCAAATTTCTGAGAGTTCTTTTACCTGACTATGCAGCATGTGCCCTTAGGCGGCCTTATATAAACAGTATACATAACAGACTTGTCAGCCAAAAGATATTATTATCTGACTATGCAGCCAATGCCCTTAGGTGGCCCTGCATAATTCAACCCCCTAATGGTTTTGTCAGATACTGGTAACTTCATTCTTAGGAAGAAATCCTCATTTTTCCTTATTGGTCTTAAATGACAGTATGTAGGGATCCGCAAAAATAGCCATCCTTAACATATTTGTCCCATATCCTATTTCACGATCTGAAAGTATTCAAGTCTATGGTTTATATTCTCATTCCCTACATTTCGGTCAGACCTTCGTAGAAGTGATATCCATCCAGTTCTTCAATAATCTTGGTCGAAAATATCTTCTCCATATTCAAGTACCTCTTTCCATATAGAAAACTCTATAATTTGGAAAATTTGAATCTCCATAAACTTTCATTAGCTTTTAGCAGTAGAAAGGTAAATTTCTGATAGTTCTTTTTCCTGACTATGCAGCACGTGCCCTTAGGCGGCCTTGCATAAACAGTCTACATAACAGACTTGTTAGCCAAAAGATGCTATTTATTTGACTATGCAGCCAATGCCCTTAGGTGGACCTGCATAATTCAACCGCCTAACAGGTTTGTTAAATAATAGTAACTTAATTCTTGGAAACTACTTCTTCTGATGCCTTTTAGCTCTTTTTCATATCATTCCTCAGATTCAAATATTCTTAAGCTATAGTTTACATTTTTTCCCTCATACTTGAGTATGGTAATATGTTTTTAGATAAATTGTCAAATAATTGAGTCAATTATAATTCATTCGGTCAAAGCTATTTTCGACCTTAAACATTATCCTTTTTGTGTCTGACATGCATGACTTTAAATTGCTAATAACCACAAAAACCCCTGGTTTCTCTTTATTCCTCAGAGTCAAATCCTCTTTTCTTTCCGGATCCAAATATGTGGGGGGACTTTTGTTGACGCTCCTTTTAATCACATTGTCTAAAAGAATGGAAAGGGAAATGAATTAGCACAAATTGATTCATCCTTTGAAGAAAACATCAAAAATCGACAAAGGCATGAACAAGGCTTCAAAAGCACATGTGTCGCGCAAGTTCCATCACTGTCGCGCAAGTATACTTGCGTGATGCATAATGGTCACGAAAGTGACTTGCGCGCCCTAAAGGATAACCTCCCGGGTCTTCTTCAACCTATAAATAGACCCCGTGGGCCCCCCATTGGGGGAATAATTTTTTTCCAGAATTCAGATTTGAGCTCCCGGTGCCCTAGTCTCTTCTCAAAGCTTCTGAAACACTTCTAAGGTAATTTCTTACCTAGAACGGAAGATCTAAAGAGGGGGAGGAAGGCCAAAGTGTTGAAAGTCATCAACACTTGCGCGCCTGAGTGGCCAACCCTTAAGGGAAATGGCCACACTTGCGCACCGCCTAAACTCCTTCAATAGAAATTGCGCGCCACTCTTCTAGAAGAACCTAAAGATGATTCTAAAGGCTTGATCCAAGAGTCACTCAAGTATTACCCTGCTGGTTAACCGTCATGAAAGTACCCATGTGCCGCGCAGGTATACCTGCACGACCGAACTTGCGCGCCCACGCAGTACCTGCACGCCCGCCAGGACTTGCGCGCCCCTGCCGTTTTGGGTGCCCTTCTTTCCCATTTCAACCCTCTTAAGCCATTAAACCTCTTCTATTCAAGATTCAGTCTTCAAGACACTCTTCAAATCCATTTATGGCATGGTTTCTTGGTTTGAATTCATTATCTGAAAGGAATTATGTGGAATATCTCTCAAAATCTAGTGATTTACACATCTTTATGTCACTAAAGATTGAGATTTCATTCATTCAACCTCATCGTTTAAGATGAGATAATTATTAACCTGGGCCTCCTTCTCGGGAATAAGCCCCAGTCATAATTCTTAACCTTGGCCTCCTTTTCAGGAATAAGACCCAGTCATAATTCTGAACCTGGGCCTCCTTTTTAAGAATAAGCCCCAGTCATAATTCTTAACCTGGGCCTCCTTTTCAGGAATAATCCCCAGTCATAATTCTTAACCTGGGCCTCCTTTTCAGGAATAAGCCCCAGTCATAATTCTTAACCTGGGCCTCCTTTTCAGGAATAAGTCCCAGTCATAATTCTTAACCTGAGCCTCCTTTTCAGGAATAATCCCCAGTCATAATTCTTAACCCAGTCCTCCTTTTCAGGAATAAGCCCCAGTCTTAAATATGGGCCTCCTTTTCAGGAATAAGCCACAGTCTTAAATCTGGGCATCCTCCTTAGGAGTAAGCCCCAAGTCCCTTAATTTTTTAAGTCCCTTAACCTGGGCCTCCTTTTCAGGAGTAAGCCCCAGTTTTAATTTCTCTTAACCAGTCCTAATTTACCTTTGATCTGGGATTTCTTCTCAGGAGTAAAACCCAATCATAATTCCTCTCCTAATTTGGGCCTCCTTTTCAAGAGTAATCCCCAAGTTAGAGTATTCAAATCTCCATGAAGCACATATACCTTTATGGACCCTGTTCCTGGATTTCTTCCCTAAATTAAATCCTAATCTTCATTTATCTAGGCAGTCATACATACATAAGTCCCACATTATTTCTTTTGATTGCATATTTCATGGCCCAATTGTCTAATTTTTACCAATACCTCTTGTTTCTCACACCGAGCATGACTCGCGTGAAATTAGAGTGTAAAAGTAATTATGACATCCTTATTTGAGTCATCAATCATAAAAATCATACTCCCTTACTCGAACTACGTGGGTTCTGATTCCTTTTCTAAACAAAGGATACGTAGGTAGCCCATCTGCGGGTTTGATCCCAACTCTGAAATAATCCATGTCCTTCTGAATGACAATAAACTTCAAGTGCCCCACGGAGTTTCTTTAAAACCATCATGGTCATCATAATGACCAATAGACTTCTATATAAATGTGTCAAAGGATACCATTGACCAAGAATCTCTAATAAATACAAATGATTCTCTATCGATGAAGAACCTTGAATACATATAAAAGATTCTCTAAATTTCCTACATATTTAATCATTGATTGTCTAATCTAAAGGAAAGTTCATTTTATACTTGGTAATGTAATAAGGATTCATGAACATAACTTAAATCTATAAATAGAGTCCCGGAGTAGACAATAATTCCCCTGAAAAAGGTGTGATGAGTCCGACCTCCCATCCTCTCGACCAATGCAAATTCCTAAGCCTCATCAGTCCACAAACTAGTGATCGCCTACCTTTGGAAAGTAGGTCCAAATGAATGTGGAATCATTGGATGTTTCCGGTTCTATGAACAAACCCGTTAGAAACCGATCGGAATGTTTGAACCTTCCATCAAGGAGGTCATCCCCGAATTCTGAGGGAAACACTCCGGAAGGTTGTAATAGGTATATCTGATGGTCTAATGTACAAATAATGATAGCTGGATCTCAAGTCAATCTTCGAGAACACTCGAGCTCCTCGAAGATGATCAAAGAGGTCATTGATCCTCAGAAAGGGATATCGGTTCTTGACCGTCAATTGGTTCAACTTATGATAATCCACACAAAGCCGAAGGGTACCATCTTCCTTCTTCACAAAAAGGACAGGCGAACCCCAAGGAGAAGTACTGGGTCGGATGAAGCCCTTTGCCTGCAACTCCTCCAACTGCTTCTTGAGCTTCTGCAACTCAGGTGTATCCATCCTACAAGGATGAATGGACACCGGTGTTGCTCCTAGAATGAGATCAACTAAGAAGTATACCTCACGCTATGAAGGAAAACATGAAAATTGCTCTGGAAAGACGTCTCTGAAACAGTCCACCACTGGGGGAAAGTCTAACTGTGAAGTCCCCTAGTCATCCAGATATAGACTAGCAATCTGGGCTGTAAATCCTCCTAGCCCATGATGCTCAGGTCCTACTCGACTTACCTAGACATCCCACTCACCTCTATAAAGAAAGGATCCACCCTTAGGTGATATGAAACTCACCCTACAACGATAGCAGTCGAAGACTACCTAAAAGGTAACTAAGTAGTCCATCCCGAGAATGACATCATAGATTGTCATCTCTAGGACATAGAGGTCCCATAAGAAGTGACACCCTGCAACCTCAATAGTACACTCTCTACACTGACTTACGCCAACCGTTCTGGTTCCCAACGGTGTTTCTAGAGTCAAAGTACCGGCAGAGGAAAAGATACAGAGCCCAAGGTTCTCCACAACAGAATCAGAGATAAATCTATGTGTAGCACCATTATCGAAAATATATGAAGATAAAATAGAGGCTACTAAGATCGTACCTCGAACTGTAGAAGGTCTGGGATCCTACTCCTGATGGGTCAGCTCTACAGTGAAAGTCTGGCCTGTACTGTGGCCCTGCGACCCTAGCTGACTACCCTGAGCTGATCCACTCTACTGTTGCTGGTAACCTGGTGACTGACCACCATGGCCACGACCTACGTCTCGGCCCGAATGGCCATAAGAATCCAGTTCCCAGGCTGGTGAGAAACTGTTGATGCATCTCCTGAACGCAGGGTCATAGAAGAGCCCCTACCACCAGTTGTAGGTGAGAAGATCTGAAAAAAATGCTGTAGATGTCCCATCTTGCCGCAAGATCGACACTCCATCGGGTCTCTCTGGCACTGAGGCCTAGTATGCCCACTCCTCAGGCATTGGTAGCATACTACCTGGCTACTAGAAGATACACTCCGATGACTCTGATCTCCTCGAGATAGCTCCCTACGGCGCTTCCTGCTATCAGAAGAAGGAATACTAGATCTGGAGGTCGAACTGCCCTGACTCACTACCCTAGAATCCCTCATATTGTGCTCTGTGATCAGCGCCTAGTTGACGATATATGATATCAAATTAAACCTAAATATTTTCACCTGCGAGCGGATGACGTGCCTCAGACCATCCTCCAACTTCCGCGCAAGGAACAACTCATTGCCTCCTGGAATAGCTGTGAATCACTGCAGCTTAGTAAAGCGAGATGAGTACTCCATAACAGAAAGAGTACCCTGCTCCAGACTCATAAACTCCTGGGCTCAATCAGCCCTCAAGGTCTCCGGGCAGAAGTAATTGTAGAATATGCACCTAAACTCATCCCAAGTCATACCCTACTGGCGTCCGGACTCTGAGATCACCTCCCACCACCTCTTGGTGGAGTCTCGAAGCGTATAGGTCGCAAGCTTTACCCTCTTCGTGGGAGGTACCTCGTGATTCTTAAAGATCGTCAGTGTGTCTTTGATCTACGACTCTGTAGCCTGAGGCCCCCCATACCCTCAGAACGTAGGAGGATACTGCTGATGGAAAACCCATGTCAACTCAGCCATCGAAGGGGCAGGAGATGACGCTCCCTGGAAGGTCTGCATCATCCTAAGGAACCCTCCCTGAACTATGAATCAGTGCCTATAACTGGTATAACTGCTGGTGCCAAGGCTGGCACAGTAGGACGATTCATAGGATGTCCCTGATCGACCATATCCAGTGTCTGATCATCGTCTGGCGGCTGACGTATAACCAGGGGAAGTCTCAGTGGCATAACTATGAAAGGTAAAAAGCAAACCTTAGATCAAGATTTTCAAAGACTGAGAACACAAGAGTACAAGAGGAAAACAAGAGAAAGAAACATTCAAGTTTTACAAAACATGACTACATGGTGTGTATAAAAACTACACAACATGTTCTCTTAAGCCATTCACATGGGTGCGTACTTCTTCCACAACTGGTTGTGTAACACCCAACCCACATGGTATGTTATCCCCACACACGGCGTGTACTTGAACTCTATTCCCCTTCCCGAGTCCACTTACACGGCTAACCCACAAGGTCCTATTAATCGTAGACTACACAATGTGTATGACCTCCACACGGCGTGTACTAGACAATATTTTAACGTCCCGTGTTTTTGGTTACATGGTCGGCTACATGGATCACTCTACACAGCGTGTTCTAAGGGAACACATCGTGTACTTGAAGGATTTCCCCGACCCGTGTTGTTCGTGACGCGGCCGAGTACTTAAGTTACATGGCATGAAGTGTGAGAAAAGGAAACGGCGTGTAAAGTCAAAGTTTCATCCATCCATGTCGTTAGTCACACGGGTAGACACACAGTCTCTACAACACGGCATGTACCTACCATACACGGCGTGTTCCTGAAGATTTTCACAACCTCGTGTTTCTTCCCACACAGTCGGCAACACGGTTTGAAAACTACACGGTGTGTATTCATAAGTACACGTCGTGTATTCTGGGTTTTTCTAGGAAGTAGCTCAGAAACTGCTCCGACGCCTAAAAAAACACAGAAAACAAGCATAAAGGTGCCAAAATCCGATCCGTGAGGGCCCATAGTCCCAGCGAATCAAATCTTGTCATCTCCTATATATCATATACAAGGGGAAAAGTCAATGATCCACCAAGTTATGATTCATGAGGGCCCATAACACCTCAATAATCAAAATTTTTCTTTCATTCCAGTAAATATATATATAAACAAATTTTCTATCAAACATCAGAGATTCTACCAAAACATCTTTCATAACATCATGCATAATCTACACAATGTCTATCACAACAACATGAAATTGTTAATGCATCCTAGATGTCATGGAAAGAATGCATGAAATGTGATTTCTAACAAGTGCCTATATGATGCATGAGATGACATACCGTCATCTCAACGGGTTGAGATAGAAATAGAATCACAATAACAACAACGGTAATAACACAAAGCATGTGAATCACTTTAGGTGAAATCAAATCAACTGTAACATAGAAAAACCAGAACTGCAATAAGTGAGGTAGATTGGATTTTCCCTGTACATGGGTTAGCTACTCCTGGGCACAGTTTATTAATAAGTACCTATTTCGTCCTATGCCTGTCTAATGGCTCCAAACCGTAAGTCAATAGAAAAGAACTCCTCTGATACCACTTTGTAACATCCCAGTTCTGAAGGCCACCTATAGGAGCCCCGTACCCGGTTGGTCACATGGCCTCAAGTGCATTTCCCCAAATTCCAGAGGCTGCTGACTAGCAGCGAGGGCCTTTGGTGTGATGGTGGGGAAACTATGCCCTCATTGGCAGAGTACACAGTGGAAAATAAAAAAAAGCAACAGCAGAAGCAGTAAATAATCCATACACAAGTGAACAGCGGAAGACTAAATATGATAAGTAGTAGGAGCACATATATATATGATGCATGATACATACGTCTAAGAAAGTATCCAAACAAGTCACAATTCTGAATACAATACTAAACCAAGTAAAAATGAAAATAGATAAAATCCTCAGCATCGCAAGGCATAGCATGGTCCCATGCTCTCCTACTCCAATGCAATCAAGTACCTGAAGTCGAAGGGTGCTTTCCCTTTTATATAACTGCAACAATATAATCTGTTTTGGAAAAAAATCATGACCCAAACTGGGTGTGAGACAAAATCCCAGTAGGAAACCACCCGAAGATCTATTCCTAACAATCAGTGAGTATATGGTAGGTAATAGTACAGTAGGAAGTAAACAGTCAGTAGTAAACAATCAATAGTAAACAGGATGATACGCAGTAGTAAACAATCCACGATCAACAAGCAGCAGTGAAGCAAACAGCTAACCAAAAGTAGGAACCCTATGGTAAGTACACACATCCAACCCCTCTGGTCCTAACCTAGAAGTACCACAACCCTCTGGGAAGTACACTCAGCCTAACCCCCCTGGTTTGGTCATACGAAATTATAAGACTCTCTGTGGAAGCACACTTAGTCAATTACCTTATATTCTAAGGTAGTCAGGGACTCTCTGAGGAAGATCACGTGGTCTAATCCTCTTATAGTCCCAAGGTCTAGAGACTCTCTAAGGAATCTCACTCGGTCACTTCCTCCTATAGCCTCAGGTATATCACAGACTCTCTAAGGAAGCTCACTTGGTCAATTCCTTCTATAGCCTAGAATGGTTTAAGGAAAATCAAAAAAATTAAAGACCCTCTGAGGAAGATCACTCGGTCTATCCTCCCGTGGTCTATAATATCTAAGACTCTTTGGGAAGCTCACTCGGTATATCCCTTATATCCTATAATGTCCAAGACTCTCCGAGGTAGCTCACTCGGTCTATCCTCCTGTAGTCTATAATATCCAAGACTCTCTGGGAAGCTCACTCGGTCTATCCCTTATAGTCTATATCACCAGGTTCTCACGGCCTCGTGCTAATCAGTGCATAATAATGCTACATGGCCAAAGTAAAACTACATAGCTACTTGGCTAACTTGTCTATAGCATAAATAGCATGTCAGGAAATAGGGTTCCATCCTACGGTCACAAGGCATGGAAAGTAGGTACAACAGCCAAAGGCAGAACAAGACCAAAGGTTGTAAACAAAACAAGCATGGGAAAAACATCCAAGCACAACAATTATCCTCATATATAACCAAAATTTACCTCTACACAAGCATACAATAAAGGCAAGAACACAACAGGGGTAAAATAGTAATCACACAATACCCCGTTCAAGGGGATTGGTGGAAATTGCACATAAACTCAAATACATCGAACAGAAAGGCAAAGAACACCTACCTGGATGCTAGGAGATCGATATACTTGAACCACGATGATTGATTCTCCTTAGAACATCTAATATCTAAGAAAACATCCAAAACTCTCAACCCACAATATCTTGAGGAAGAGGGAGAATCATGGAATGAAACTAAAGAAGAAAGAAGAAATCACTGTTTTGGTTCCAACGCAATCGATGGCAGTCGATTCGGAGAATGGATGGAGGTTTGGGGGCTCAGAGAAGTCTCAGTGACATACGACTTCTCTCGGTTGAACGAGACCTAGAAGAAAAAATTTAAGTTGATCAGATGTGACCCTAGTGTGTTTAATGAAAAAAAAGAAAAATACTCGGCATGTAATTTTGGAGTACACAGCGTGTACTATGCTTTTCCATACTCCACTTTAAGCGGCCTCCACATCGCCCCTACACACCATGTGTGTGGCCTGGACATAGCCAGCACACGACCTTGTGCGGCATCGAAGTACACGATGTGTACTTATAAAGTACACAATGTGTATTTTGAAAATTTACAGATTCTTCTCTTTTTCTCAAAAACTCTAGAAAAAGGAAAAACATACCTGAAAAGAAGGTCTGGGTTCTTACATGTCCTAATACCTTAATTTTTTTGAACCGATTGCCTTTTAAATCATTATATATTTATGACTTTAAGTCCCTCAACTTTTAATTGATCATTCAATTGTTTTTTATTGATGAAATAAATCAATACCTACAAATATTTATTCTTTTCTTCTAATTTAATGTTTTTACTTGCCACCTATGTTCTTCTATGTGGAAACCTAATTATATGTTACTTTGGGAAATTGTTATGTTTCCAATGTTCCCTTTTTAAAGGAAGTTTTAGGATTCATTTTTTATAATTTGGGTTTCTATGAAAGGAACTTTCAAGTATTAAACCTTTGATATCCCTAAAAAATTATAAGGGAGAAATTCATTTTAAGGGGGGTAGAATGTAACACCATAAAATTTTTTGAAATATTTTTTCAAATTAATTTAATCTTTTTGATATTTTGAATTTCACACAACACTGAAAATAGTTTATTTTATATTAAAGAACCATGTTTGGAGTACATTATATGCAATTAAAAGCTAATGATGCACTAGCACAACATAAAGTTTATCTTTATTTACAAAGAATGTTGAGGTAAGATTAAGTTATGGGTAACACCGACATTTCTCGATGACTTGCGTAACATGAAAGACTGAGTGTTACTAAACAATAATATATTATTAAAAAAATCACTATTTAATATAATAAGATATAACCTATCCATAAATTTTATGGTTATGAATAAGATTAAATAACTTATGAAAGTACATGATTTAATTCATTAGTTACAAATTAATTAAAAATGGATATAATAACCAATTGAATATAAAGGGAATGTTTTTATAGAAAACTGTTTTTATGATAAAAAAGATATGTTAACCTAATAAATTAAATTAATTAAAATTGTTTAGTGATATTAATTTAATATTTATTTATATATCCAATAAAATATTTTTTATTTTAATCCAATAGATTTTATAAATATAATATAGGAACAAACCAAATTTTACATATAGAAACCTATATTTTTATTAAGGTGCTTTTACCGCCTTTTAATTATGAACCTATTTTAAATCCAAATGTTGACTATTTTATAAAGATTATATGTCAAAATAAAATTAATATTTGAAATAGGAACAAAAAAATTAAGTTAGGGTGAAGTTTTGGTATTTTTCTGTGAAGTTTCATATTTTGATGAATAGTGAAAATACTAAATTTTATTTCGAAACTGCTTTTTCATAAAATTTATTTATATGGTTAAATTATATTTTTAATTGTTTTTAAAGTTTAATTAGATTAATTTTTTATCAAATAATACAATTTAGGTCATTATAATAAATTTCACATTGAACTTGAATATAAACAAAGCAAACTTTTGAATGTTTTTACTTTAAAGACTCACATTGTCGTCCTATCTGCGGGCTTAAATTTAAATTAATTTCTGCCAATTATTTGATTGGAGTTTGGAAAAATTGATTACATATTTTTAATCATAATAGTTTATAATTTATTATAAGTTCTAATTATTTTATGAAAAAAAATACTTGTGAATGTAATTACCATTAATTATAATGATTAACAGAAAAATCATCTTAACAAAGGACTAAACCTTAAATGTAAGACCCAAAACGACCTATAAACTTTTAAAAAATACATTTTATGTACATATTTCAACCCTATACTACCTTTTATGTAATTTTTACCATTATTGTATCCACTTGAAAAGGGAAAAACGTGGGTGTAATTCCTTTTCCAAAGATTGACAAGAGTGCCAGTCCTCCTCCACTATAAAAAGGTCTCCTCTCCTCCAACTTCCTCACTCATATAAATACACTTTGGATAAAAAAATATCTCACCAAATATCTCATAAACATACCTCCCATAAACCTAGAATCCTCACATTTTTCATAAATCAATACAAGTAATCCCTTTGGTGCAAACCAAAAGGAGTTACCCAAAGAAGACGTAACATCCTTACTCAAGCTCCTTTATCTTATTTTCATTATCCACCCCCTAAAATCTACATATTACATGACTATAAAAAAAGTATCACAAATATACTGATATGTTGTTATTATAAGGGTTAGACCTAAAATTACACACACTTTCATCTAATGGGTAACGAACATACTATTAATGCATATGGTGAACTACCACCTCACAAAATGATGATTGTTTGCTTTTCCTTTACCACCTCTCATGGTGAGAATTATGATGAAAATTTTTATTATATATAATATATATGATATTTATAATGTATTTAATATTATTTAATTATTTTACAACACATTTATCTATACTTTATATTTTTTGTAAATACGATAATTTTGTTTGAGTAAGTGTGGACTACCACCCCCTCAAAGATATGTGATTGGTTCACACACTAAATGAAATGTATTAAGGATGAGTTTAGTAAACTTATATAATAAATATAACATTATAACGATACTATAATTATATTATATAAATTTATTCATATATTTAATTTTCTTTCTTTCTATCAATATGACAATAAAAATGGAAACAACGTTCATGCGTACGTACGACCTACCGTCTCTATGAACCATGAATTTCAGTTCATACTTCTATACTCTATTGAGTATTATAATACAAATAAACTAAATATAAATGATATTTATATTATTTCTTACATTCTTTAAATCATTATATATGTATAAGGTCCAAAGATATAACAAATTAAGACACATACAAAGAACAAATAAGATATTACCCGAAGTGAAACCTTAACATAGAATTGTTAAAAAGAATGTAATATAAAGTCATAATAGAACCATATATAGTATTATATATAATAATATGGTGTTATTTTATGTGTATAATAAAATTATATTTATTATACATGAATTTTGTACAAGTACGTCGAGAGTCAAGACATAAGGTAAGAGAATTTCATCTCACTTTTTATTTTCATGAGATTCATGCCTTATTCACCACTGTTGACACTCCTTTCTGTCACAGAGTCTAACGACTGAAAAAGGGAAATATCTTAGTCCAAAGTGATTCATCCTTTGAAAAAACATCAAAAATCGACAAAGGGATGAACAATGAGAACATTTCCCATAGATCGCGCAAGTTCCCTCATGGTCGCGCAAGTACACTTGCGCGCCGCCTAATGGTCACGCAAGTGATCTGCGCGCCCTAAGTGATAACTGCCCGGGGTCTTTTCCTGCCTATAAATAGACCCTGTGGGCCCCCCATTCTGGGGAGATTTTTTCCAGAAACCCATATTTGAGCTCCCGGTGCCCTAGTCTCTTCTCAAAGATTCTGGAACACTTCTAAGGTAATTTCTTACCTAGAACGGAAGATCTAAAGAGGGGGAGGAAGGCCTAAGTGTTGAAACTCATCAACACTTGCGCGCCTGAGTGGCCATCCCTTAAGGGAAAAGGGACACACTTGCGCGCCGCCTTACTCCTTCATTAGATCTTGCGCGCCCTTCTTCTGAAAAAACCTCAAGAGGATTCTAAAGGATTTAATGAAGAGTCGATCAAGTATTACCCTTTTGGTTAACTTCCGCGCAAGTACACCATGTGTCGCGCAGGAATAACTGCGTGACCAGGACCTGCGCGACCAGGACTTGCGCGCCCACGCAGTACCTGTGCGCCTGCCAGGACTTGCGCGCCCCTGCCTTTTTGGGTGCCTTTTCTGCCCATTTCACCCCTCTTAAGCCATTACACCTTTTCTATTCAAGATTCAGTCTTCAAGACACTCTTCAAAGCCATTTATCGCATGCTTTCTTGATTTGCCTTCCTTATCTGAAAGGAATTCTGTGGAATATCTCTCAAAACCTAGTGATTTACATATCTTTATGTCACTAAAGATTGAGAGTTCATTCATTCAACCTCATCCTTTAAGATGATAGAATATTTAACCTGGGTCTCCTTTTCAGGAATAATCCCCAGTCATAAGTCTTCAAATCTGGGCATCCTCTTAGGAGTAAGCCCCAAGTCCCTTATTTTTTTGGGCATCCTCTTAGGAGTAAGCCCCAGATCCCTTAACCTGGGATTCCTTTTCAGGAGTAAGCCCCAGTTCCCTAATTTGGGCATTCTCCTCAGGAGTAAGCCCCAAACCTTAATCCTTAACCTGGGCCTCCTTTTCAGGAGTAAGTCCCAAGTTAGAGTATTAAAAATCTCCATGAAGCACATATACCTTTATGGACCCTGTTCCTGGATTTCTTCCCTAAAGTAAATCCTAACCTTCATTTATCTGGGCAATCATACATACATAAGCCCCACATTATTTCTTATGATTGCATCTTTTCATGGCACAATTGTCTATTTTTTTACAAATAACTCTTGTTTCTCACACCGAGCATGACTCACGTGAGCTTAGAGTGTAAAAGTAATTGTGACATCCTTCTTTGAGCCATCAATCATAAACATCATACTCCCTTACTCTAACTACGTGGGTTCTGATTCCTTTTCTAAACAAAGGATACGTAGGTAGCCTGTCTACGGGTTCGATCCCATCTCTAAAATAATCCATTTCCTTCTGAATGACAATAAACTTCAAGTGCCCCACTGAGTGGATTTAAAACCAGCATGGTCATCATAATGACCAAGAGACTTCTTTATAAATGTGTCGAAGGGTACCATTGACCAAGAATCTCTAACAAATACAGATGATTCTTTATCGATGAAGAACCTCAAATACATACAAAAGATTCTCTAAATTTCCTACATAGTTAATCATTTATTGTTAGATCTGAAGGAAAGCTCATTTTATACTTGGTAATGTAATAAGGATTCACGAACATAACTTAAATCTATAAAGAGATTCCCGAATTAGACAATAATTCCCCTCAAAAAGGTATGATGAGTCCGACCTCCCATCCTCTCAACCAATGCAAATTCCTAAGCCTCATCAGTCCACAAACTAATGAGCACCTACCTTTGGAAAGTAGGTCTGAATGGATGTGGAATCATTGGATGTTTCCGGTTCTACGAACAAACCCGTTAGAAACCGATCAGAATGTTTAAACCTCCCATCAAGGCCTTCATCCCCGGATTCCGTGGGAAACAAAAATGGTGAACCCGACGTGAATCCTTAACCAAATTAAAAATGATGTTTTACCTATTTGTTAGGCCCCTATTTAAACACAATGAGAGGGCCAAAAATACAGTCAATAACATATGTTCTCATACAAAAGATGTAGTAGCTGAATTTATCTTTATTACGTATGTTATATCAAACAGGAACTCTTTTCCAAGATCTTCTGCATTTCCATAATGGCTGCTCTCAAATTCACACCTGTGAATACTGCTACTGCAAATGCCACTGCTGCTACTCCTGCTAGATCATCATCCGCTCTTAGGACGATATCACCTACTCAGCGTCTTCAATGTTGGGTATCAAACACACTGGTTAAGGAGTACCGTCAATACGGTACCATCCCAACTCTGGAGGCTGCTCGACAAGCCCTCCAAGTAAACAACTCACATCGATCGTCCGGACAACGACGACCAGTGATCAAGAAGCAGGCGGTGCTGACTACCGTCTCCAACCGTTTCGGGTCGTTATCCCCGGAACGCAATCACCATTCACTCCCTTATTCTGGGGAGGTGAATGATCAGGTCCCTCAGGACCTTAATTTAAACAGACAGGAGTCCTTCCTGAGGGCTCCCACCAACAATCGCCGCCAGACTCGTGCGGCAGTGCGCCCTCAACATGATGAGGGTACCGACTCCAGGCGTTCGGCTCAGGTTCCTCGAACCCGAGCAAGCAAGACGAACCAACAGAGGCGGAATCCGTTAAACAGTGAGCAACTTCTCATCTCTGCCATCTCTGGAGAAGTCCACCAACCTAACTTGGTGGCAAGCAACGAGCAGGCACATACACCTGCCCGTTTTAATTCTGCTGTCCAGCAGACTCGTCTGGAAGCATCACACCAATCCCTCCAGGTAATTCCGGCGGAGTACTATAGGCAGGAACATACACCTGTTTATACACCATCAGCTAGTTAGCAGGCTCGTCTGACTACATATGATGGATCTCGTCAACCACGTTTGGCAAAGTGTAATCAGCAGGCACATGCACCTGCTAGTATTAATCAAGCCTACCAACAGTCTCGCTTGGTAGCATTCAGAGAAGTTAGTCGGAAAGCCCCAACAACAAATAGGAGGCAGACTCAACTCTCTGCCCCCACACTTGAGTACTGTCAGGATTCACAAACAGGAAAAGGAGGACACGAGCAAGCACATACACTTGCTCCAAGCCCAGAATGGACGTATATTCCCGTTCCTGCAGCTGAAGTCACCAAGCATATTCTATCAATGGTGAAAGAGCAGAAGCAAATCCCTGCTCATATTCTGGATGCCTGCTAGGATATTATAACAACTTCAGCAACATCTCAGGGAAATACACATAAATCTATCCCTACCAGTGGAGTGATACATCAACAATTCACTTTGGAATAGACACACACATTTCTTCCAATACAAGAGGGTTATGGGGCATACTCCCCCGTATCATATGGACGACCAAGTCAGGCACATACACCTGATTTGAGAGGAGATCGTTAGCCTAACCTAGCCATCTTTCCTGATCAGGCACATACACCTACTCAGAGTAGCCAATTTTGTCAACAAGTGGTTTCCAAGGTGAGTAAGAAGGCGTCTAAGAAAAAGACTCACCCAGTACAGTCAGGAGATCAAGTGCCAATCTATAACAAGGCCTTTCTCGATGCTGGAGTTCTTGAAGCCCTAAGACAATTATCTGTTAGAATTCAAGATTCTACTCTCTCAGTTCCCAATAGTAGGAACATTAATTCTAAAGGTCTTCAACATACACTTCCTCATGAAGGCTTGCTTCATGACAATTCAGTCGATCTCAAAGTTTCATCTTTAGATGAGAGCCACAGGAACCCTCTGTGTGCTCAGAAGACCAAGGAGCAAGAGATCTCATCTTTTGCTGTAACCCATTATGGTGGTCCTCCCCATGATGATGAATTTCACTACAAAAGTCCTCTCCGTAGTAGTGATGCACATTTACCGGAAAATGATCCAATGGAAAATGTAGTGCCGAGAAATCCCTCTTATCTTGAGGAACTTGCAAATGAGAAACCAGTCATGTGTGAAGATTCATCGCTAGAAGGTGAAATACTTTCTCAATCAGAAGATAGCCCAGGGTGTAGGTCATTCTCCGAACCACACCTAAGTCATGCATCTTCTAGTTTGATCAATGATTTCTCTACCAATCCTGTTGAATCCAATGAAGAAACAAGGAAACACCAACTCTGGTCAAATCAGGTAGAAGAATCTTCATCAAATGATAAAGAGGAAATGCTGAACATGAGAAAAAAACTGGCAAAAGGTGAGGTGCCAGTTATGTTTTGGCCTCTGGATGACTCTCAGTATAATATTCCAGAAATGTTGACGGAAGATGAAATTCATGATATTCGTCTCAACATATGGAAAACTCTTTGTCAGTTGAAAAAGAAAGTATTATCTTATGATGAATATGAAAATAATCTTAAGATAATAGAAGGGTTACAATGTCAGATTAATTTGGTGTCTCTATCAGTATCTCGATATCTGAAGGCTGAAAAGCAGCAGAGAGCCCTTCAACTTTCATGCTTTGGCGCACTAAGAAGATTGTGTTAGTTAATTTCCAATTCCCCATCTGGTATTCGTATCAGAGGATAGGGTGTTCATGGAGCACTACATTTCATGGTGCTCTGCAGTCAGCAAAGCCCGCCGAAAATGGTCTCATGCAATGTTATTTCCCATAGCCAACCACAATCAATGGGCTTTGTTTGTAATCAAAAGCTTTCCCAAGAACATGCTTCAACTGGTTCCTATCAAAATCAAGAATACAGAGAACAAGTTGTTGAATTAATCTTGCATCAAGCAAACGAGAATATTGAACAAGCCTCTCGTTTGGAGCAAGCACGTCACCAAATGACAGAAGTGTCGGAAATCATCCAACGGTCTTTTGAACTGGATGATAAAAGTGGATACAGATTAATGCATCTAGCTAATTTCCGGACCAAGGTTCGCAAGATCAGGAGGACTTTCAAGAAAGTATTAGACATAGCATGTCAAGAACCACCCCAGCACGCCAGACTGGGGACTCTTTTAAACCAACCTTCAGAATCAACAAATAGGTTCAAAGGAGTTGAGCAAGAACAGCAGGAACAGCCCCAGTCCACTGGACTGGGGACTTTTTCACATCATCAATCCCCTCCTCAGAGAAAGTTGGTATTTTCTCGATTGGGGAAGAAACCTCAAGAGGAACGAAGAGCAAAATTATCAGGAGATTCCCTCCAAATTACGGTTCATCAAGAAGATCCTAAGGGATTAAATCAAAAAAAGACAATGTCTCATCAAATACATGGAATAAGACAATATCACAGAAATGATGATAGAAGGGATGCAATGAGTTATGCATCGATTAATATCATCAATGTAGTTGTTGCTGATCCACCAGAAGAGGCTCACTCAGGGGACTTAGATGAAGAGGTTCCTTCTCAAGAAGATGTACTCACCAACAAAAATGAAGAAGGTGTGCATACACGAAGTCAAAGGATTACTCGGAACTTAAGTAATCCTTTGACTAACCCACTTCCCCCTCTCCGAAAAGGATCCAACAAAGGGAAGGGAAAGAACCAGGTTACATATCCTTCCTCTGGAGAAGGTCAATCGCTCTCACTAGAGCAGAGGTTTGCAAAATAGGAGGAAGAAATGAAGGAATTAAGAAGGTTGAATGCAGAACTACTTCAGAGTACTCTTCTTCTTAAGCATGCTGGAGTCAGTCAGCCAAAACAATTTGTTGCATCTACTGATATGGATCAAGAATATCCTCCTCTATCAGTACACCCTCACAGGTCTAATCCTACAGGTCAAGTACAACAATAGTTGGAAGTGCTACCATCAGTTGCAGCGCCAATCGCCACATCTGTCCAAGCTCCAGTCATTGCACCTACTCAATTCCAAGTTCAACCGGATGTTTCTCAAAAGTTAATAACTACTATTGAGTCATTAACAGCTCGGTTAGAAACTATGGAAGGGAAGCGTGCGCAAGTTCAACCAGAAAAGAAAGTTTACCCTGAATGGGTAGATTCAATTTCTCCTCCATCCAGTTTTGGGAACCCTGTATTCCCTATTTTCAATGGATCAGGTGATCCAGAACAACATTTGACGCATTACGTGTCTTGTTGCGATCCTATGATGGGAACTCCGGAGCAGAAAGAAGTAGTGAAACCCAGATGCTTCGTGCGAACCTTGTAAGGACCAGCTTTTGTTTGGTATACAAGCTTTCAATCCCGGTCAATTACCGGATGGGAGGATCTTCGCCAAAAATTCCTCCTTCATTTTAGCTCAACTTTGCCAAAGACAACAGTTTTCGATCTTACAAACTGTAAGCAAAGGGATAATGAAAGGATCTTTGATTTCATTACTCGATGGAAGAGATTAACATATTCCTTGAGTTTATCACTCCCTCAAGAAGAATTGTTGCCAATCTGTGTGGAAAATCTGTGTGACGAATTACGCACGCCATTAATCCCTATGAAATATACAGGAGGGTTTCGAGACCTTACTTCAATCGCTCAGCAGATTGAAGATTCCCTTATACAGGCTAAGGCTAAATCTCGTGTAATTCCATCAGCTCCAGGAAGGAGAATGGGTAAAGAAGAAACTACTACAGTTATGCTTAAACAAGCACCTGTACCTATTTCGACCTCAAAACCTTCATCTTCTCGAAGGGATCCACCTTCTGAGCACCAACAACAAAGGCCTTTTCATCTAGATGATCAAAAAGATCAAAGACGAAAACAATTCAAGGATTTGAAGAGAAAAACATACTCTTTCTGAAATGAACAAGTTCCTGGTTATTTCATTTTGGCTCTGGAAAACAATTTGGTTCAATTGCCAATACCCAAGAGGCCAAACAAGAAAGGAGATGAAGATAGTCCTAATTATTTCCCTTTTCATCAAATGTTGGGGCATACCATCTAGGAGTGTTTTGTCTTCAAAGACCTCCTGCAAAAGATGGTCGACTCAGGACATGTCACATTGAAAGGCTCCTCAGCCCAGGTAGAATGTGCCACTACTATAGTTCCAGAGGAGGAAGATGAATGGCAGGAAGTCAAAAGCAAAAATGCACAAAAGTATGATGATTGGATGGTCAGAAAGACAATCAATCGAACTCATGCTATTTTGCAAACACAATTAAGGAAACCAATTGTGTCTTCTACCATGAATGTTGCGGAAAAACCCTCTTCATCAGAGGGAAAGTCCTCAAAGAAATGGCATGATTCAAAGAAAGAAAAAGAATCAGAATAAGATGAGTATGTGTCAAAGCCTAAGTTGTCTTTGACTTTGGCAGACTTCATGCCATCTACTACAAAGCCATGGGCACCGCCCCACCAAACGGCACAGCCTAAACAGGTTAATCAGGCAGTCTTCATCAGATGAAGAGTTAATCCTTGGTTCTGTTAATATGATTCAATTAACAGATCCATATGCCAGTCACAATTTCGATTTTAATGAGCCTGAATTCCCTGTATAAAGCAGAGGAATCAGATGAAGTTCCAGGGGCTCAGGATACAGGGGAAGACGTGGATCTTTCAGAAGACACTATTCCAATTCTACCCCTACTAGAACTGTGTACGCAGCAGAAACTCGTGGTAGAGCCCTTCAGCGAGCTCAGCAAGAACAAGAAAGTTCTTCTACCAATAGAAAATTCAGTCCTGGCACAGTTATTTTGGAAGACCAGTTGAAGGTTCCATCTTCTTCCTCTCAGCAAGTAAATGGATCTAATTGGTCTAATATTCCAAAACCAGGAATATTGCCAACTCCTATACAAGATGCATCAACTTCCAAAGCATCTGCTTCCAAGGTACCTGCTAAACCATATATTCCTATTGGGAAATGTAGACCTCTAGATCAAAAGTATGATATATTGAAACACTTGGCCCAATTACCAGCCAAGTTATCAATTCTGGATGCTTTGAATCTGTCAAAAGATCTTCGGGGAGAACTCATCGAGGCTTTGTCAAGTCCTCAGGAGTTTGAAACTGAAATTGCTGCAGATGAAGTCTATCACATAGAGAATAATCCTGCAGAATGCCATGCAATAATATCCTTTACTGATGAAGATGAAGATGATGTTGTGCATGGACATATTAGACCATTTTACTTGTCTGGAAAAGTCAATGGCGTGGATGTTCGAAGAGTTTTCATTGACAATGGTTCATGAGTCAACCTCATGCCCATTCGTATAGTTCGTCGATTAGGCCTCACATAATCTGATTTATCTCCCTCCACCATGATGCTACAGGGATATGATAAAAATGAACAAGAACCACTGGGTGAAGTTACACTCAGAACTCAGATTGAAGATCTTGTATCAAATTAAGATTTCATGGTTATTGATCAAGACTCAGCCTTCAACATTTTTCTTGGAAGACCCTGGTTACATCAACATGCGGCTATCCCTTCTTCATACCATCAATGTCTCAAATATTTTTTCGATGGTCAAGTTGGGAAGTTTTATGGTGATAAGGCCCCGTTCAAGACATATGAGTCTCAATACATTGAGGGAGAATTCTATCACATGAAGCAAAGGGAGAAATCCATAACAAAGGAGATTACCAAAGTTAATGCTCCATATGGTTTGGAAAAAATTCCAGTAAATCCATTTACACATGTGAGTACAGATTATGTGTTGCCTATCAGTCAAATTGACAAGATAGACCCAAATCAAAATACTCTTATGGAAAGATCCATAATGTAAATTACAGCAATCGAGCCAGACAATATTGAAGAAATTGGTAATCTACCAAGCAGTGATGAAAGCACAAATGGTGACGTCTTCATTTCATCTTCTGAAATCCAACAAGTCTATTCTTCGCCAATTAGGCCAGAAGAAGTTATAGCAACATCAAAGGTGAACAATGATGTCGATTCTCAATCCATCATTTCCTCTTTATTACCTAAAGAAGACTTTTCATCATCAATTGGGTCGGAAATGGAAGCTTCTTCTTCAAGATATGAAAATTTTGACATCTCTTCTGATCATGAAAATTATCCTTTGTCATATACTATGCAAGTAGACACAGAAGAAATAACACATGATAAAGAAGAAGAGGAAGATCTCAGAGATTCTCCTCTAGAATTTGAAGAGGGTATCTCTACCACTGTGGATGAACTCAGAAAAATAAATTTGGGTACAAAGGAAGATCCACGCCCCACTTTAATCAGTGCATCCATGACCCTTGAAGAGAAAGAGATGTATATTTCTTTTCTAAAGAGAAATAGAGATATTTTTTCTTGGAACTATACAGAAATTACCGGGCTTGATCCTGATGTTGCTAATCATCATTTGGGTTTACCAGAAGAACATCAAGGATTTAAGTAAGCCGCGAGAAGAACACACCCAACTTATGCTTCTAAAATTGAAGTTGAAGTGGATAATCTTGTCAAAGATAACTTCATCATAGAAGTTCAGTATCCCAAGTGGTTGGCTAATATTGTCCCTGTAAAGAAGAAGAACAGACAAATTAGATTTTGCATCGATTTCAAAGATCTTAATCGGCATTGTCCTAAGGATGATTTCCCAGTTCCGATTACAGAACTTCTAATTGATGCAACAGATGGCTATGAAGAACTTTCCTTCATGGATGGATATTCTGGATATAATCAGATCTGAATGGCCCCTGAAGATGAGGAATTCACAGCCTTCAGAGCCCCTCAGGGTGTGTTTTGTTACCGGGTAATGCCCTTTGGCTTAAAGAATGCAGGTGAAACATATCAGCGCGCTATGCATCGTATCTTCAAACCCTTATTAGGGAAATTTGTTGAATGATATGTAGACGATTTGGTGGTTAAATCAAAACAAAGTTCTAATCACTTGGCTGGTTTGGAAGTCATATTCTGTAAGCTTCGACAACATAATTTGAATATTAACCCCTTAAAATGTTCTTTTGGGGTAACCTCAGGAAAATTTCTCGACTTTGTTGTATGCCATCGTGGTATTGAAGTCGATCCTGAAAAGACCAAGTCAATCCTTGGTATGTCACCTCCTCAAAATTTGAAATAATTAAGAGGAATTCAAGGAAACTTAGCCTATATTCGGCGTTTCATCGCCAATTTGGCAGGAAAAAGTTTACCCTTTACCAAATTGATGAAGAAGGGAGTCACTTAACAGTGGACTGAAGAATGTCAAGAAGAATTCGATATTCTCAAGAAATACCTCTTGAGTCCACCAGTACTCATGCCACCTATCGAAGGAAGACCACTTATCCTCTACGTGACAACTCTAGAGTGATCATTGGGTGCCTTTCTTTCTCAAAAGAATGATGTTGGGAATGAAAACGGCCTCTACTATCTCAGTCGAACTATGCTTGAAGCAGAAACCCGGTATTCAAGTATTGAAAAGTTTTTCCTGGCATTAATATTTGCAGTTCAAAAATTGAGAAATTACCTGCAACATCACGAGGTCCAATTGGTATCTCGCAATAACCCGCTCAAATTCATCCTTAGTCGTCCAATGCTTACAGGACATCTAGCAAGGTGGGTAGTTATTTTGCAGCAATTCGACACTCAGTATGTGTCTCAAAAGGCGATAAAGGGCCAAGCTCTAGCTGATTTCCTGGCTGAACACCCTTCAGTGGAAGACACATCTTCAGATATTGAACTCCCTGATGAGGAAGTCTTCTCTATTCAAGAAAGTCCTCAATCATGGGAAATGTATTTTGATGGTGCTTCAAGAAGTCCAACATGGAAGAAAATGGAAAATCCTAAATTCAACAAAGTTGGCTTAGGAATTGTAATCATTTCTCCAAAAAAGGCAGTGTTACCTTATTCCTTCTTATTGTGGGAAGGTGGTACCAATAATGAATCCGAATACCAAGATCTTATCACAGGCTTGGAATTAGCGCTTCAAGCACAAGTGAATCACTTAAAGGTGAAGGGTGATTCAGACCTGGTAATCAAACAAGTCAATGGGGATTATGCCATCAGAAAAGAAGAACTAATCCCTTTGTATGATTACGTCAGAGAGTTAATGGCGGAATTCCCTTTGGAACCAACATTTTCTTATGTACCAAGATCACAAAATGATCAAGCTGATGCATTGGCTAATATAGACATAGCTCTGGAAGATCCAAATCGGGATGAGACAACCATCAGTATTGCCCACCGTCGTGAAATTTCACATTATGTTTGAATCAGAACAGAGGAAATTAATGAAATTAGTCCCATTCCTGAACCGTATGGTCATACTACAGGTTGGAGGTCACCTATCAGGGAATACCTTCAAAATAGAACACTTCCACCTGATAGAGCCGAGAAAGAACAAATCCAACGATGTGTGGTCAATTTTACTCTTTATGATAGCCCAGATCACCTAGAGAAAATTCTCTACAAACATAGTTTTGATGGAGTTCTCTTCAGATGCATTGATGGTGAAGAGACAATGGCTGTCATGAAAGAAGTGCACGAAGGAGTCTGTGGTGCCCACCAGTCTGGACATAGACTATATGATCATGTTCAAAGGCTTGGATAATTTTGGCCTTCAATGATACGATATTGTGTCGATTTCACAAAGAAGTGTCATTCATGCCAAGTACATGCCAACTTCATTCATTAGCCTACAGAGTTTCTTCATAAAGCTAAATACTCATGGCCATTTTCCACATGGGGAATGGATGTGGTGGGACCTTACCCTTCGGCTACGGCTAAGCAGTTTAAGTATATTCTTACTGCTACTGACTTCTTTTCCAAATGGGTAGAGGCAATACCTCTCAAGGAAGTCAGTTCTAAATGCATTGTTAGCTTCATCAAGTCTAACATCATTACCAGATTTGGTTTCCCTCATACCATATTGACGGACAATGGCACCAATTTATGTTCATCCTAGGTGAAGGAATTGTATCAAGAATACAACATTAAATTCAACCATTCATCTCAGTATCATGCAGCGGCCAACGGCCATATATAATCCTTTAACAAGACTCTTTCAAATATACTTCAAAAGATGGTGGATAAAGATAAGAGGTCATAGCCTGATAAACTCTTTCATGCTTTATGGGCTTATCGGACTACCACCCGCACTGCAACTCGGTCAACTCCATATTCATTGGTATATGGAACGGAAGCCATCTTTCCCATTGAACTTCAACTACCCTCGCCCAGAGTTTCCATTTGTGATCAATATTGTGCACTTTTCACCACTTGGAAGTCTATCAGAATCGAATAGAACGAGCTTTTAACAAAAAAGTTCATCTTCGTTCATTCACTCAGGGAGAATTGGTATTAGTTCCTAGAACTCCAATGATACCAGGAAAGAAACCTCCCAAGCTTGAGCCAAAATGGGAAGGACCTTATTCAATACATAGGGTCTACTCCAATGGAGCTTATTCATTAATCTCAATGGATGGAGAACTCATCACAACTCCAACCAATGCCAGATTTTTTAAGAAGTATTTTGTATGAACTGCAAAGTCTGTATCATGTCCCTGCAACATGACACTAAACTGTGTGGCACCAGCTCATCCTTGCTATATGACATTAAACTACACAGAAATGGTCCATACATATGACCTTAAACTATTTGTACTTTCGTCCCACACGACGTTAAACTGTGAAAACGTCATCATCCTAACTACATGATGCTAAACTGTACAGAAAGTCCCTTCATACGTCCTACATGACGTTAAACTGTGTATATGTCCCTGTAACATGACACTAAACTGTGCGGCACCATATCGTCCTTGCTATATGACGTTAAACTACACGGAAACGGTCCATACATATGACCTTAAACTATTTGTACTTTCGTCCCACACGAAGTTAAACTGTGAAAAAGTCATCGTCCTAACTACATGACTCAAAACTGTACAGAAAGTCCCTTTATACGTCCTACATGACGTTAAACTGTGTATTATGTCCCTGAAACATGACACTAAACTGTGAGGAACCCGATCGTCCTTGCTATATGATGTTAAACTACACGGAAACGGTCCATACATATGACCTTAAACTATTTGTACTTTCGTCCCACACGACGTTAAACTGGGAAAAAAAGTTCCCTAAATGGTCCAGTATGACCTTAAACTGCAACTAGGTCCTGTATGACCTTAAACTGCATCATCAACGATCCATGCATATGACCCTAAACTGTTTTCAAGTCCCTTACGTCCAGCAAGACGTTAAACTGTGACGTTCTAACTACATGACACTAAACTGTATAAAAGTCCCTTACGTCTGAAAAGACGTTAAACTACATAATCATCAAAGTTCCTATATGACCTTAAACTACACTTTGTCCAGCATGACATTAAAATGCACCATCCACGGTCCATGCATATGACCTTAAACTATTTGCACTTTCATCCAATATGATGCTAAACTGTGGAAAAAATCCCCAATGCGTCCAACATGACGATAAATGTTGTACTCTTTTGTCCTCACTGCATGACATTAAACTGCACAGTCCCCCTTTCGTCCAACATGAAATTAAACTCTATTGTCCCCCTCATCCTAACTACATGACGCTAAACTGTATAGAAGGTCCATGATACGTCCTACATGACATTAAACTGTACTTTGTCCCTGCTACATGACACTAAACTTTGCAGCACCAATAGTCCTAACTGCAAGACTTTAAACTGCATAGTCCCTTCATACGTCCTACATGACGTTAAACTGTGTATCGTTAAGGTTGTTTCTACCTCTTGTTTCTCACACCGAGTATGACTCACGTGAGCTTAGAGAAAACCTCAACTATAATACTCCCTTTGGGCCACTAACCATGTGTAAGTCCCAACAAATTTTTTTTAGGTCGTTGTCCCCAAGAACAACTTGATCATTAATTCATTGTTTAATTAAACTACATGGACTTTGATCTTTGCCTTCTAGGCTGGGTATGTAGGCAACCTACCAAGGTTCAAGCCCAAAACCAATCTCTTCACATCAGTTCACCTCCATCTCATACGATGTTGATTCGTGAAACCGCCCCTATAATCAATATCTTTACATTGGTTCACTTTCATCCTTGTTATACGATGTTAAACTATACAAATTTTTTGTCCAGTATGATAATAAACTACAATATTCTTTGATACCCTTACCTGAGAGGGTACCATTATTTACATTGATTTTTCAATCATGTTTCATTTCAAAGACTACATGCATACATGGCAACGCCCAAACCTTTTATCTTGGGTTAAACCATCATTGTAATAAAGTCCCCTTTCACCCTTCATATGTACGAACCAAATTTGTACAAAGGGTATTTCTAGAACTATGTGGGCTTGATTCCCATCCTTATGGGATACGTAGGAACGTTCGAGTGTCCCTCGAATCCAGCCCCAAGTCTTTGGGCCTAACCCCAAATTCCACTTTCAGTCCCTTGGCTGAAAAGTCCCCATGAAAACACATACTGTGTATTTCTTACAATGGTCCAAGATCTATGACCCTAAACTAAGATCTCTAATCCTTTTTTCCCACACGACATTAAACTGTAGTTTAAGAACTATGTATGGCTTGATTCTCATCCTTATGTGATACGTAGTAAAGTCCAATATTTCAATTCAGGACCCAACCATAACATGATTATGGTTAGCATTGATCTGTGTATCTCTGTATAAATTGAAAAATACCCATGTTTATGTGTCATAATCCTAACCTTAATTATTTTCAGATCCTCATAACCCTTTAAACGACTTCTAGTCACAAAAATGTCAAATTTCTGAGAATTATTTTTCCTGACTATGCAGCACGTTCCCATAGGCGACCTTGCATAAACAGTCTACATAATATACTTATTAGCCAAAAGATACTATTATTTGACTATGCAGCCAATGCCCTTAGGTGGCCTTGCATAATTCAACCCCCTAACAGGTTTTTCAGATAGTGGTAACTTCATTATTGGGAAGAATGCCTCTTTTGTCCTTATTTGTCTTAAATGACAGTATGTAGGGATCCACAAAAATAGCCATCCTTAACATACTTGTACCATATCCTTTTTCATGATCTGAAAGTATTCAAGTCTATGGCTTATATTCTCCTTCCCTACGTTTGGGTCAGACATTCATAGGAGTGATATTCATCCAGTTCTTTGATAATCTTGTTTGGAAATATCTTTTCCATATTCAAGTACCTCTTTCCATATAGAAAACTCTATACTTTGGAAGATTTGAATCTCCATAAACTTTCACTGGCTTTTAGCACTAGGAAAGTAAATTTCTGAGAGTTCTTTTGCCTAACTATGCAGCACGTGCCCATAGGTGGCCTTGCATAAATAGTCTACATAACAGACTTGTTAGCCAAAAGATACTATTTTATTTAACTATGCAGCCAATGCCCTTAGGTGGCCCTGCATAATTCAACCCCCTAACGGGTTTGTTAAATAATGGTAACTTCATTCTTGGAAACTACTTCTTCTAATGCCTTTTAGCTCTTTTTCATGTCATTCCTCAGATTAAAATATTCTTAAGTCATAGCTTACATATTTTCCCTCATACTTGAGTATGGTAATATGTTTTCAGATGAATTTTCAAGGAATTGAGTCAATTCTAATTCATTCGGTCAAATCTATTTTGACCTTAAACATTAGCCTTTGTATGTCTGACATGCATGACTTTAAACTACCCGATTTCTTGTTTTTATTTTCACCTCAGAGTCAAATCCTCTTTTCTCTCTGGATCCAACTATGAGGGGGGACTTTTGTTGACACTCCTTTCTGTCACAGAGTCTAACGACTGAAAAAGGGAAATATCTTAGTCCAAAGTGATTCATCCTTTGAAAAAACATCAAAAATCGACAAAGGGATGAACAAGGAGAGCATTGCTCATAGATCACGCAAGTTCCCTCATGGTCGCGCAAGTACACTTGAACGCCGCCTAGTGGTCGCGCAAGTGACCTGCGCGCCCTAAGTGATAACCACCTGGGGTATTCTCTTTCCTACAAATAGACCCTATGGGCCCCCCATTCCAGGGAGATTTTTTCCAGAAACCCATATTTGAGCTCCCGGCGCCCTAGTCTCTTCTCAAAGCTTCCGGAACACTTCTAAGGTAATTTCTTACCTAGAACGGAAGATCTAAATAGGGGGAGGAAGTCCTAAGTGTTTAAACTCATCAAAACTTGTGCACCTGAGTGGCCATCCCTTAAGGGAAAAGGGCCACACTTGCGCACCGCCTTACTCCTTCATTAGATCTTGCGCGCCCTTCTTCTGAAAAAACCTCAAGAGGATTCTAAAGGCTTTAATGAAGAGTCTCTCAAGTATTACCCTTTTGGTTAACTGCCGCGCAAGTACACCATGTGTCGCGCAGGAATACTTGCGTGACCAGGACCTGCGTGACCAGGACTTGCGCGCCCACGCAGTACCTGCGCGCCTGCCAGGACTTGCGCACCCCTTCCTTTTTGGGTGCCTTTCTTGCCCATTTCACCCCTCTTAAGCCATTACACCTTTCCTATTCAAGATTCAGTCTTCAAGACACTCTTCAAATCCATTTATGGCATGATTTCTTGATTTGACTTCCTTATCTGAAAGGAATTCTGTGGAATATCTCTCAAAACCTAGTGATTTACATATCTTTATGTCACTAAATATTGAGAGTTCATTCATTCAACCTCATCCTTTAAGATGAGAGAATCTTTAACATGGGTCTCCTTTTCAGGAATAATCTTCAGTCATAAGTCTTCAAATCTGGGCATGTAATGGCCCGGACCTCTCCGGTCGATTACTTTGTAAAAATGTTTTTTTTTGATGTGGTCAATACGGCGAACATCAAAAATAATAATTATTATTAATAATAAATGGTGACGTGTTAATAAATTTTTTACTAAATAATTATAATAATAATGTTGGTTTTTTTTGATAGATCTGGTAATAATGATTTAATGAGAATTATGTTTTGAATTAAATGCAATGAGATTTGAGATATGAGAATAAATTAAAGATGTTATGATAATTGTGTAAAAATAAATAAATAAAGGTTTAAAATAAATTTGGGGCGTGCCACAAGGAGAGAGAAGATGAAAAAATATGATAATATTAAATAAAAGGGGAGGCGCACCAACAAAATAAAGATTGGAAAGAGAAAATAAAATTTATTGAAAATTAAATATAAGAGAGAGGCGCCACTTTTTGTGGGAGAGAATCTTGGGAGAAAGAATTAATAAAGATTGGAGAGAGGGAGGAGTTATAAGATATTAATGGGAATAAAATTAAGTGTGAAATAAATAGTAAAGGAGATAATTAGTGACGAATTTCCAGCGTGAAAAATGACAAATGGTGATTGATTGGAGTTAGAGAAATAAATAAATAATTAATTAATAAAATATTGTTATCATTTTTTTTTATAATAAAACACTTTTTTCACAATAACTTCTTCGTGCGACCTTGGTTTCACAAACCGTCAGTGGCAGTGCGACCCTGACTACGAGACGAAAATTATGAGTCCAATATTGGATGTCTTTTTCGGGTTTTCGGATTGGGTACCCGAAACGCTCATGAATTAATAGATTTAATATTATTATTATTACGGGATCTTGTATCCAACGTATCTCCCTCATACGGTATCGGATTGACGATCCGTCAGCGACAGCGTAACCCTGAAATTATGACGGTCATTTTAAGACCATTAATGAGCTACTTTTATGACTCATGCCTCGGGTCAAAAAAACACCACATATTGATAGAATTATCATTATTATTAAAACGCGTGGAAACCGCGTGACGTGTTGTGTGTTAACCAATCAAAACATGTAACGTATGTACGGTCACATCGTGTATTCATTAATGCATGCTGAATACGGATTTACCTATTCGTTGCCTATATAAGAACGAGGTCATGTTTTATCTTCCATATCGATCGCTTCTTTGTCGCACGACGACGCTCTTGGACGATCAAGAAGTATTCCTCCTCTAACTTCTTTGTCCGAGCTCCGAATTACGATCCGTCAATGACCACAGGATCGTAGCGACGAGACGAAGCTTCTAAGCCCGGACTTGTCACCTTTCCTTCCTTCCTTCCTTCTCCAACTTCCATCCTAGGAGGCGTTTTTCGAGTTTGGCGAAGGCGGAGGACACCGAAGGACGTCGTCGGAAGCGACGTGATCGGGACCTTTTGAAGTAGGGGTTTACCTTCGTCTCTCTTTTTGGTGCAACATGTGGGGTGGGATATTTTTCTTTTGTTCCATGGGATGCAGTTGAACTTTAAATAAAGATAATAACCGGATAAAGAAGGGTTTGGGGTTTTGTGATGTTTCTATTGCCTTCCAGTTTCTTTATCTTCTGATTGTGATTTTGGATTGAAAGGCCTTTGCCTACTGAAAATCAAGGCCGTTGGTGGCCTTTGCGTGCGCAATTGATATCTGAATTGTTTGTGGTTGGTTTTGTTAAAACATGGAAAATGGATAAGCACGTAAAGACTGGATGATTAAATGATAATGAAAACCTTGTGTGATCACCCCGGTTGAACAAAGTTGGAATAATGAACATGTTGGTGGTTTGGTTGTTTTGTGGAAAATTCCTTTATTTATGAAAAGTATTTTGATTATGAAATGTGTTTTGAAGAAAAAGGTGTTTTCAAATGCGGAAATATTTTGTGTGTGGAAAGGGTTTTATATGTGGAACTTTGAAATAAATGAATGATGGAATGTTGTATGGTTGTGATAATCTTTTGTAAATGAAATGGCATGTGGTTTCTTGCGTTTTACCTAACCTTGGTTGTGGATGGAATGGATATGTTTGTGAAAGGTTTTGTCTGGATGATAGTTGACCAGTAGTAATAATTTGTTAAACCATTGCATGAAACATGAAAACCTAAATGGGGTTGGGGGATGATTGTTTGGTTGTTGATGCATGCTTCGTGGTAGCAGTGCCGAGGCACATGCTCAGTTTCTCTTTTTAATAAGCCATAGGTTGGGCTGTGTGTTTGGTATATGTATATATATAATTGTATCTTTGTGTTTTGTCGCACCACACCCATGTCAAGAACCTAGTGCCGAACACTCCCATTTTATGGGAGAGGGTGTTCCCCCTTAGTTACTAGCTCTTTCCTGCTCCTTCTTCCATAGGCTATGATGGCTTGAGGTGACCTTACACCCAAGACTCTTCAGGTAGGTCTTGGAGGCTGTGATGTCTTGAGGCGACCTTTTGCCCAAGACTCTTCGGGAAGGCTTACCATTCCCAAGAACCTTCGGGATGAGGCCCAGGTGTCTGCGGGCGGGTTAGTGGTTGTGGCCCAGGTGTGTGCGGGCGGGATGTGTGGTTTGGCCCAGGTGTGTGCGGGCGGGAAGAGTGTGGTAGCGTCAGGACGTTTTTCGTTAGGAAGAGCAGCATCTAATTAAGTGGGAAATGGTGCGGGGTACCCAATACTTTTGTTCTATATATATACTAAACTTGTTTGTGTTACTTGGTGAGTGTGACCAGTGAGGATGGGTGGATAGTTTCTCCTTGTTAGTTTCTGGTTCTTCTGTTTTCTCACGGGACCTTAGGGTGTCTCCCCACTTGTGCACGAGAGCTTTAGGTTCTCTACTGAGTATACTTGTATGCTCACCCTACGTTGTTTCAGGTTTTCAAGAGGACTACCAGGGCTGTGCGGGACCCTACTATTCAGGAAGTGGGAGCTGTGCAGTTGCTGTTTTCTTGTTTTTCTTTTGGTACTGTACTCACTTGTACTTTGAGCTTATTTGTACTTGTACCTGTTTCAGTTTATTTATACATGCATATGGGACTGGTTTGGGTTTCTTTTCAGCACCTTTGTTCTTTTTCCTTTTTGGTGGTTGACTTGTCCTATTTCCGATCCTAACTATAAAAAGGGTAATGCCTCCCATGATTGAAAAAAAATAAACTCATACCCTTGGTGCTATTCGCCACCCCGGGGCCTACTGGAGGTGGGACTCGGGGGTCATTATCTCCCTTTCACCATTGCCAGCTCAGGAGGGGCATCTTTGATGGAAGGGGGTCGTGACAGAATGGTATCAGAGGAATGGTTGAGAGATAAGATGGAGTCTGGAGTTAGGCACAGTGAGGATTGCATGGGATGGTAGGGAAATAGTGTTAGCTGATCTTGGTGTGTGACATAGGCCAGCGAAGATCGGCTAGGACATGGGATTTTAGGGGCCCCCGTGATCCGATGCAAGGACTCTGAGCCTACTGAACAACCAAGTGAGGCTACATTGATTTTAGGGTAGAAACCCTAGGAAAGGTACATGCATCATCATGTTTGTGTTTTACTTGATTTGGGGCGTTCTGGGAATAAAGTAAAATGATAAAATGAACCCTTGAGAAATCTCCTTACTACTCGGGCTTAGGTTTTCCTTGTTTACCATACAGCTATGGCACCTGGACGGCGTTCCTAGGTGGCTCAGGCGGCCGAGGCCCAGTAGGTTCAGGCGATCGATCAACTGAGGATCGATCGAGAGGAGGAAGACAGCCAGTGGCAGAAGACCCTCCGTTCTTTCCAGCGTCAGACTCTCAAGAAGTACGAGGGAAGTACTTCGGACCTGGAGACGGAGGGGTGGCTTGAAGAGCTAGGGATCGCTTTTACCTTGATCCGTGCTCCGAAGGAGTACTGGGTCCCCCTAGCGGTCAGTCAACTGAGAGGCGCGGTGCGCCAATGGTGGATGCTCTACCTCGGGGAGAGGAAGGAGGCAGAGATTCCATGGGCTGACTTCGAAAAGGAGTTCCGAGAGGAATTCCTTTCTTCTTTGATCAAGGCGGAAAAGCGTCAGGAGTTGCTCTCCCTTCAGTAGGGGAGTATGACTGTTCGAGAGTTGGGAATTAAGTTCAAGAATCTCCTACGCTTTGCTCCAGAACTCTTTCTGGATGAAGAGTCTCGGGCGAGACGTTTGGAAGAGGCGCTTCGTCCTTCGCTCCAGTATGCTGTGACCCCCTTCACCCTTCCGACATTCTTAGCCATACAGAAGAAGGCGGAAGTTGTAGAGAGGATTCACTTGCAGGGAGGTGCACCCCGAGAAGGGATCCAGGCGGGTCCGTCGAAGGGAAAGGCAGTCAGTAGCAGACCTCCTGCGACCGGACCTTCCAGGTTCAGGCCGGTGGGGAGCAGGCCCCAGCGGTTCCAGTTCAGGTCTTCAGGCCCTCGTCCTTCCTTCTCGAGTCCTTGACTGAAGTGTTTTTCTTGTGGAGGTTTCGGGCACGTCCGGAGTCAGTGCCCGACCAGAGCTCAGCACGGTGGAGGTGGTCAGGATCAGTACCCGCCTCAGCAGCAGTTGTCGTCGAGGCCCTTTCAGCAACAGCAAGGCCCTCCGAGGGTAGACCCTGTAGGAGGAGGCCGATCTCAGGGTGCTCCTCAGGGACCTCGACTAGGGCGTGGTCGGGGAGGCGGTCGACATCAGAGAGGCAGAGGAGCTGGGCGTGGACAGTTGCACGCAGCAGAGTTGGCAGCTCCAGCGGGACCAGAGGTGGTACGAGGTACGATCTGTTTGTTCAGCACTCTTGTTTCTACCTTGTTCTATTCAGGAGCTTCACACTCTTTTGTTGCACCCAGTCTAGCCCATGCTTTGGGTCTAGACGTAGAGAGACTTTCTATACCCCAGGTACTGAGTACGCCTGTTTGAGGTCAGACCTGTTTGTCTTGTGTTTGTCGGGGATGCGAGCTGACGTTGGGACCACATCGGTCCATTAGAGATCTTCTTTTGCTACAGATGCAGCCATACGACGTCATCTTAGGCATCGACTGGCTGTTCTCTGTTAGTGCTGTTATCGACTGCTTCCGGAGAAGAGTCGTGTTCTCCGATATGGATGGACAGCGTGTGACTTTTGTTGGCGAGAGGAGCTATCAGGTGGGAAGCCGGCATGTGAAGCCTCTCTTTTCTTTGTTGAGTGGGATATCAGCAGTTCCAGCTGATATGGAGATGATGAACGTTCCAGAAGTTGTTGGGGAATTCCTCGATGTCTTTCTCGAGGAGGTTGTGACTCTACCCTCTCGACGTGATGTTGAGTTTGGGATAGACTTACAGCCAGGTGCCCGTCCGATCTCGATGGCTCCTTATCGGATGGCACCTTCGGAGTTGCGGGAGTTGCGGATTCAGATTGACGATCTGATGGAGAAGGGTTTCGTTCGACCCAGTGTGTCGCCATGGGGTGCTCCGGTTCTGTTCGTGAAAAAGGCAGATGGTGGTCTCAGGCTATGCATAGACTATCGGAGGCTGAATCAGGTAACGGTCAAGAACCGTTACCCCCTTCCGAGAATAGATGATCTCTTCGACCAGCTGAGGGGATCATGTTGGTTTTCTAAGATTGATCTGCGGTCGGGATATCATCAGCTGAGGGTAAAAGATAGTGAAATCCCAAAGACAGCTTTCAGGTGCAGGTATGGGCACTTCGAGTTTGTAGTGATGCCGTTTGGGGTTACGAATGCACCAGCTGTGTTCATGGGTCTTATGAACTTTGTCTTCCGAGAGTTCCTGGACCAGTTCGTCGTTGTGTTCATAGATGACATCTTGATCTACTCAAGATCAAAGGAGGAGCATGTTGAGCTTCTCAGGGCTGTCTTGGAAGTCCTTCGGCACCATCAACTTTATGGAGAGTTGTCAAAATGTATGTTCTTGATGAAAGAAGTACACTTCCTTGGGCACGTGGTGTCTCAGCATGGAGTGTCAGTGGACCCATCGAAGGTAGAAGCAGTTGTTTCTTGGACATCACCCAAGAGCGTGGCAGAAGTTCGTAGTTTCCTGGGGTTGGATGGATACTATCGGAGGTTCGTCTCGGACTTCTCTCGAGTTGCTGCTCCGTTGACAGCTTTGACTAGGAAGAATCAGGTCTTCCTGTGGAATGAGCAGTGCCAGGAAGCTTTCGACTACCTGAAGGAGAAGTTGGTTAGTGCTCCCATCCTTAGGTTTCCAGAGGAAGGATCCTTGTATAAGGTGTTTTGTGATGCCTCTGGCCTTGGCTTGGGATGTGTGCTGATGCAGAAGAAGGGTGTGATCTGCTATGGGTCTAGGCAGTTGCGTCCTCACGAGCGGAACTATGCCACCCATGACTTGGAGCTTGCATCAGTAGTGTTCGCATTGAAGCTGTGGCGACATTACCTCTTTGGGGAGCGCTTTGTGGTCTTCACCGATCACAAGAGCTTGCGCTATATCTTCTCCCAGCATGACTTGAACTTGCGACAATGGAGATGGGTCGAGTTTCTCCAAGACTACGACTTTGAGATCTCGTACACTGAAGGTAAGGGAAACGCTGTGGCTGATGCCCTGAGCAGGAAGCCGCATCAGGAAGTGGTTCGGAAATCTGCTGATGCTTGGAAGGCGATGGGGGAGTTGGCTGCCTTTCACTTGGATGCGAGGGTGGAAGGTGCTAGAGGCTGCTTGTTTCAGATGACGGTACAGTCCTCTTTGTTGCAGCAAGTGGAAGAGTCTTAGTGGGGAGACCCTGAGGTGGAAGTGTTGCGGGATCGTGTCGATCAGGGGAACGCTCCGGAAGGATGGCCGGAGGATAGCCGACATCGGATGCTCTTTCATGGAAGGTTGTTTGTTCCAGAGGTGATGCGTGATGAAGTCCTTCGTGAGTTCCATAGCTCAGCCTTGGCAGTACATCCAGGTGTTTCGAAAATGTACCAAGGCCTGAGGGGACAGTTTTGGTGGCCCGGGGTGAAACGGGCAGTGGCAGAGTTTGTGGCTAAATGTCTGGTGTGTCAGCAGGTGAAGGCTGAACACCGCATTCCTGGTGATTTGTTGCATCCTTTAGATGTTCCCGAGTGGAAGTGGGACGACGTCTCGATGGACTTCGTCACAGGACTACCCAGAGCTCAGGGCGGGCATGATGCTATCTGGGTAGTGGTGGATCGACTGACAAAATCTGCTCACTTCTTGGCCATCAAGGAGTCAGTACCTGTGAGTAACTTAGCACAGAGGTACGTGGATGAGGTGGTGCGTTTTCATGGAGTTCTGAAGACTATCGTCTCAGATTGGGACACTCGGTTCACCTCACGAGTCTGGAAGGGGTTACAACATGCTTTTGACACCCAGCTACGCCTTAGCACTGCTTTTCACCCTCAGACTGATGGACAGATAGATCGGACTATCCAGACATTGGAGGACATGCTGCGAGCATGTGTTCTGGATTTCGGAGGATCATGGGTACGACACTTGCCTTTAGTAGAGTTTTCCTACAACAACAGCTTCCACTCTACTATCGGCATGGCTCCTTTTGAGGCTTTGTATGGAAGACCATGTCGTTCACCCTTTTGCTGGGCAGAGGTTGGTGAGACTGGTACTCTTGGACCAGAAGTAGTGCAGAGCACCATGGAGAAAGTCCAGCTAGTGCGGGAGAGGATGAAAGCAGCTCAGGATCGGCAGAAGTCTTATGCTAATCGTCGGAGGAGGCCCTTGGAGTTCGAGGTGGGAGATCATGTGTTCTTGAAGGTTTCCCCTCGACGGGGGCAGTTGAGGTTCGTAAAGGGGAGTAAGCTCTCCCCTAGGTTCATCGGACCTTTCGAGGTGCTGAGGCGAGTTGGCGAGGTGGCATATCAGCTGGCCCTACCACCTCAGTTGGAGAGGGTCCATGACGTCTTCCATGTCTCCCAGCTTCGTCAGTACATACATGATGACTCTCATGTCATCAACTGGGGAGAGCTAGATGTGGGAGAAGACGCGACCTTCGAGGAACGACCAGTCAGGATCGAGGATCACAAGGAGAAAGTGCTCCGTGGACGAACCATCGGCTTGGTTCGTGTATTGTGGAGGCATGGCGGCCTTGAGGAGAGCACTTGGGAGCGGGAGACCCAGATGCGCGCTCAGTACCCGGGGTTGTTTTGACTTGTACCTTCCTTTGTTTGTTGGTGTTACCCTGTACCTTTGATATATAAAATGTTGGCTTGTTGGATGTGAGATCTTTGTTCCTTGTTCTTGGGAAGTGTGTGGCTTGTCCGGATATATGGGAAAGGAAAAACCTGATCCTTAATCAAGACGCATTAATGAGGATGCGATTAAACCCGTGCAGGCGAGTCAGTTCCGCCTAAAGCAGATAATATCTTGACATAGGAGAGGGAATTCCTAACTCATAGAGATGTTGGTTGGTTCCTTGTCATGACGAGAGCCCTGAGAGGTATCTTGTGGAGTGGTTCTTCAGATCCTTTCCTTCTTCTGGGTCAGTTTTTAATTCTCGAGGACGAGAATGTTTTGAGAGGTATCTAATGTAATGGCCCGGACCTCTCCGGTCGATTACTTTGTAAAAACGTTTTTTTTGATGTGGTCAATACGACGAACATCAAAAATAATAATTATTATTAATAATAAATGGTGACGTGTTAATAAATTTTTTACTAAATAATTATAATAATAATGTTGGTTTTTTTTGATAGATCTGGTAATAATGATTTAATGAGAATTATGTTTTGAATTAAATGCAATGAGATTTGAGATATGAGAATAAATTAAAGATGTTATGATAATTGTGTAAAAATAAATAAATAAAGGTTTAAAATAAATTTGGGGCGTGCCACAAGGAGAGAGAAGATGGAAAAATATGATAATATGAAATAAAAGGGGAGGCGCACCAACAAAATAAATATTGGAAAGAGAAAATAAAATTTATTGAAAAATAAATATAAGAGAGAGGCGCCACTTTTTGTGGGAGAGAATCTTGGGAGAAAGAATTAATAAATATTGGAGAGAGGGAGGAGTTATAAGATATTAATGGGAATAAAATTAAGTGTGAAATAAATAGTAAAGGAGATAATTGGTGATGAATTTCCAGCGTGAAAAATGACAAATGGTGATTGATTGGAGTTAGAGAAATAATTAAATAATTAATTAATAAAATATTGTTATCATTTATTTTTATAATAAAACACTTTTTTCACAATAACTTCTTCGTGCGACCTCGGTTTCACGAACCTTCAGTGGCAGTGCGACCTTGACTACGAGACGAAAATTATGAGTCCAATATTGGATGTCTTTTTCGGGTTTTCGGATTGGGTACCCGAAACGCTCATGAATTAATAGATTTAATATTGTTATTATTACGGGATCTTGTATCCAATGTATCTCCCTCATACGGTATCGGATTGACGATCCGTCAGCGACAGCGTAACCCTGAAATTATGACGGTCATTTTAAGACCATTAATGAGCTAATTTTATGACTCATGCCTCGGGTCAACGAAACACCACATATTGATAGAATTATCATTATTATTAAAACGCGTGGAAACCGCGTGACGTGTTGTGTGTTAACCAATCAAAACATGTAACGTATGTACGGTCACATCGTGTATTCATTAATGCACGCTGAATATGGATTTACCTATTCGTTTCCTATATAAGAACGAGGTCATGTTTTATCTTCCTTATCGATCACTTCTTTGTCGCACGACGACGCTCTTAGACGATCGAGAAGTATTCCTCCTCTAACTTCTTTGTCCGAGCTCCGAATTACGATCCGTCAGCGGCCACAGGATCGTAGCGACGAGACGAAGCTTCTAAGCCTGGACTTGTCACCTTTCCTTCCTTCCTTCCTTCTCCAGCTTCCATCCTAGGAGGAGTTTGTCGGGTTTGGCGAAGGCGGAGGACACCGAAGGACGTCGTCGGAAGCGACGTGATCGGGACCTTTTGAAGTAGGGGTTTACCTTCGTCTCTCTTTTTGGTGCAACATGCGGGGTGGGATATTTTTCTTTTGTTCCATGGGATGCAGTTGAACTTTAAATAAAGATAATAACCGGATAAAGAAGGGTTTGGGGTTTTGTGCTGTTTCTATTGCCTTCCAGTTTCTTTATCTTCTGATTGTGATTTTGGATTGAAAGGCCTTTGCCTACTGAAAATCAAGGCCGTTGGTGGCCTTTGCGTGCGCAATTGATATCTGAATTGTTTGTGGTTGGTTTTTTTAAAACATGGAAAATGGATAAGCACGTAAAGACTGGCTGATTAAATGAGAATGAAAACCTTGTGTGATCACCCCGGTTGAACAAAGTTGGAATAATGAACATGTTGGTGGTTTGGTTGTTTTGTGGAAAATGCCTTTATTTATGAAAAGTGTTTTGATTATGAAATATGTTTTGAAGAAAAAGGTGTTTTCAAATGCGGAAATGTTTTGTGTGTGGAAAGGGTTTTATGTGTGGAACTTTGAAATAAATGAATGATGGAATGTTGTATGGTTATGATAATCTTTTGTAAATGAAATGGCATGTGGTTGCTTGCGTTTTACCTAACCTTGGTTGTGGATGGCAGGGATATGTTTGTGAAAGGTTTTGTCTGGATGATAGTTGCCCAGTAGTAATAATTTGTTAAACCATTTCATGAAACATGAAAACCTAAATGGGGTTGGGGGATGATTGTTTGGTTGTTTATGCATGCTTCGTGGTAGTAGTGCCGAGGCACATGCTCAGTTTCTCTTTTTAAGAAGACATAGGTTGGGCTGTGTGTTTGGTATATGTATATATATAATTGTATCTTTGTGTTTTGTCGCACCACACCCATGTCAAGCACCTAGTGCCGAACACTCCCATTTTATGGGAGAGGGTGTTCCCCCTTAGTTACTAGCTCCTTCATGCTCCTTCTTCCATAGGCTATGATGGCTTGATGTGACCTTACACCCAAGACTCTTCAGGTAGGTCTCGGAGGCTGTGATGGCTTGAGGCGACCTTTAGCCCAAGACTCTTCGGACAGGCTTACCGTTCCCAAGAACCTTTGGGATGAGGCCCAGGTGTCTGCGGGCGGGTTAGTGGTTGTGGCCCAGGTGTGTGCGGGCGGGATGCGTGGTTTGGCCCAGGTGTGTGCGGGCGGGAAGAGTGTGGTAGCGTCAGTACGTTTGCTGTTAGGAAGAGCAGCATCTAATTAAGTGGGAAATGGTGCGGGGTACCCAATACTTTTGTTCTATATATATACTAAACTTGTTTGTGTTACTTGGTGAGTGTGACCAGTGAGGCTGGGTGGATAGTTTTTCCTTGTTAGTTTCTGGTTATTCTGTTTTCTCACGGGACCTTAGGGTGTCTCTCCACTTGTGCATGAGAGCTTTAGGTTCTCTACTGAGTATACTTGTATGCTCACCCTACGTTGTTTCAGGTTTTCAGGAGGACTACCAGGGCCGTGCGGGACCCTACTAGTCAGGCAGTGGGAGCTGTGCAGTTGCTGTTTTCTTGTTTTTCTTTTGGTACTGTACTCACTTGTACTTTGAGCTTATTTGTACTTGTACCTATTTCAGTTTATTTATACATGCATATGGGACTGGTTTGGGTTTCTTTTCAGCACCTTTGTTCTTTTTCCTTTTTGGTGGTTGACTTGTCCTATTTCCGATCCTAACTATAAAAAGGGTAATGCCTCCCATGATGGAAAAAAAAATAAACTCATACCCTTGGTGCTAGTCGCCACCCCGGGGCCTACTGGAGGCGGGACTCGGGGGTCATTATCTCCCTTTCACCATTGCCAGCTCAGGAGGGGCATCTTTGATGAAAGGGGGTCGTGACAGGGCATCCTCTTAGGAGTAAGACCCATGTCCCTTATTTTTTTGGGTATCCTCTTAGGAGTAATCCCCAGATCCCTTAACCTGGGCTTCCTTTTTAGGAGTAAGCCCAAGTTCCCTAATTTGGGCATTCTCCTCCGGAGTAAGCCCCAAACCTTAATCCTTAACCTGGGACTCCTTTTCAGGAGTAAGTCCCAAGTTAGAGTATTAAAAATCTCCATGAAGCACATATACCTTTATGGACCCTCTTCCTGGATTTCTTCCCTAAAGTAAATCCTAACCTTCATTTATCTGGGCAGTCATACATACATAAGCCCCACATTATTTCTTATGATTGCATCTTTTCATGGCACAATTGTCTATTTTTTTTACCAATACCTCTTGTTTATCACACCGAGCATGACTCACGTGAGATTAGAGTGTAAAAGTAATTGTGACATCCTTCTTTGAGCCATCAATCATAAAAATCATACTCCCTTACTAGAACTACGTGGGTTCTGATTCCTTTTCTAAACAAATGATACGTAGGTAGCCCGTCTACGGGTTCGATCCCAACTCTAAAATAATCCATGTTCTTCTGAATGACAATAAACTTCAAGTGCCCCACTGAGTGGCTTTAAAACCAGCATGGTCATCATAATGACCAAGAGACTTCTGTATAAATGTGTCGAAGGGTACCATTGACCAAGAATATCTAACAAATACAGATGATTCTCTATCGATGAAGAACCTCGAATACATACAAAAGATTATCTAAATTTCCTAAATATTTATTCATTGATTGTTAGATCTGAAGTAAAGCTCATTTTATACTTGGTAATGTAATAAGGATTCACGAACATAACTTAAATCTATAAAGAGAGTCCCAGAGTAGACAATAATTCCCCTTAAAAAGGTATGATGAGTCTGACCTCCCATCCTCTCGACCAATGAAAATTCCTAAGCCTCATCAGTCCACAAACTAATGAGCACCTACCTTTGGAAAGTAGTTCCAAATGGATGTGTAATCATTGGATGTTTCCGGTTCTACGAACAAACCCGTTAGAAATCGATCAGAACGTTTGAACCTTCCATCAAGGCGGTCATCCTTGAATTCCGAGGGAAACAACCACTAATTTCATTTGTTTAGTGTGTATAATGACCATTAATGTATTATATGAATAATATTATTAAATATATCTTTATTTAAACATCCATTATATTATCTTTATTTCATGGGTTTAATGTTTCAAAAGTTACCAAATCGGTAATAGAGTTTGGTCCCAATTTTCCTTCTTTGAGACGCTTGTTTTTTTATGCACCAAAATTATTTTTCAAGCTATATCTACTTATATTTGACATGTTATGTCATGATTAATATTATTTTCTTGATATTTTAAGCTTCATTTATTTTCATTTTCTTACATGGGTGGTATGATTCAAAGTTTCCAAGTGGTATGATTTTATTGAAACAATCTCATCATTTATCGAGATTGTTAATGATTATGATTTAATTGATGAAATATTATTTATGATACATATATAAAGAACTATCAAGAATTTTATTAACCTATGGTTATTCATTTTATATCCCATTAATGGTACCATTTTTTCACTATTTGGTACATAATATGATCAAGAAAGTGTTTTTAAGAAAGTTCGAATTTACCTCTCTCTTCGGTCGGAAATTCATGTTCCTTCAAAACCATATTTTCTATAAGGTTTCAAAAAATATTATAATATTATCCTATTATATTTAAATGAAAATTGTACCCATATTTTACCTTTTTAAAACAAAAGGGTTTTTAAAAATGAATCTTCTAGTCATTTTATGGTCAAGGCACTTTTATAAACTTTTTACGGTGAAAAATGAATGTTTAGAACATATGAATTTATCCTCTATCATGATCATCATTCCATTGAAGATTCCTTTAAAAGATTAAAAATATTTTTTAAAATATTTTTTTAATCTCCTATAAATGATTTGTTTTTATATATTTTTCAAGAAAATGGTTCTCAAAATGTTTTCAAGCTTATTTTATAAGTTTAAAGGGAAAAAAGGGTTTTCAAAACGTTTTTAAGAACATTTCATAAGTTTTAAAGTAAATAGGTTTTCAAAAAATTTCAAGATTTTAATGTAAATTTTTAAATTATTTTCAATGAAATGCTTTTCAAAATATTTTCTAACTTTTCTTTATAAGTTTTCAAAGTATTTTCAAAGAAATGGTTTTCAAAACTTTTTCAAAATTTCTTTTTAATATTTCAAATTATTTTCAATAAAATGGGTTTCAAAAAAATTTCAAGATTTAATTATAAGTTTTCAATAATTTTTCAAAGGAAAATGTTTTTAAAAATATTTTCAAATCTTAATTTATGAATTCTCATGTTTATTTTCACTGAAGTGGTTTTAAAAAGGTTTTCTATTTAAAAAAACTAAATAAGAAAGGATTTTTTATCAAGAAATGTTTTTAAAATATATTTTAAAATTATTTACCATATAAGATAAAATATATTGGTGTTACTCATGCATTTAGGGAAAATGATTCAATATTTATATCCTTATTATTTCTCTAAATGGTTTATGTTTTGATGACACGATGTTTATGAAACCTGTTTCTCTTTCACGAGTTATATGGTTTTTAAACCTAATTCTTTTTGCGGGTTATGGTTTTGATGAAATGGTTATGAAACCTGTATCTTTTTTCACATATTATGATATGAATATATGTTTATGATACCCATTTAATTTCATGGTTTATTATACAAATTTTAAAGATTTTGTAGAACATGTATATATTCTTTTATTATGAGATTGGCGGGATTTATATCTCCCTATAATGCATTGGGTAAATATTTATATCATATGAGATAGACTAATATGGTAATGGGAGAGAACCTTAACTACTAAAATGGTCATGAGAGTGAACCATGACTACCAAGATGGTATGAGGAGTGAACTCATGCTACTAAGATGGCCATGGGAGTGAAATATGACTACCAATATGGTATGGGGAGTGAACCTATGATACTAAGATTTCTTTTAAAGCAATCCCTTGACTACTATGAAAATAAATTTTTGTGCTTATTTGTTTTCCACAATTTCATGTCTTATTACTATGTTAATATTTCATGGATTATGTTCTTTATTTATTTATGATTCATGTCTTATGAACTGTCAAGATTTATTCCATGATTCATGTTTATGATATTTGATATGAAAGGTGTGATATTATAATGTTATGATCATGTTATCTTACCCATATATTCATGTTTATGCTTACATGTATCCCTCGTTTACTCTTACTGAGCATCTGAGCTGACCCATTTTTATGTTTCTTTCCCCTATTTATGAAGATATATTTCTTCTATGAAATGTATAATAGGGTTTCTAGTATTGGAGTATTATAGTGGGAGATAATGAAGCTCACTCATGTACTAGTGTTTATGTTTCTATGTTTCCAAAGTCAATAAACTAATACACTCTTTGGGAATCTTTTTGTATAATGTTCTAAGTATTCCACAAAAGTTATGTAATTTCTATGTATGTTAACACTGATTCGTTATAAAATTTAATTTCTAAAACTTATAGATATTTAATAATGAAAAATAAATACCTAATTTTCAATTATGATTTTCAAATTTTAAAAATAGGAAACTTTTACTTTTGATCATTATGAATAGTAACTGTGATAAATATTGGTCACCTCAGCAAGGATAAAATAGGTAAAACGGGATTAAAACCATGATATATGGTCTCAAAATAAACCCAAAAATTCCTTTAATTTATTTTATGAAATAAATTCAACCACATACATCCCAAATTTTAATATATGACATTTTTTTGTTATTTTACCTTGATAATGAAATTTTTATTATTTTAAAAAAAGAAAATTCTAAAATTTCATTCTCTTGAATTTGTTATCTCTAAATTTTTTACAAGAGTATAAAAAGAGAAAAATTCTGTTGATAAATATTTATTTAAAATATGAATTAATTTTTTCTATTATGGTAATTTTTTTTTAATTTTTAGTGATTAAATAATTACCTAAAATTCATACACAACACCAGCATAATACTTCTGGAAATAGTAGAAAAATAATGTAAATATTTTTTTAAAAGTCTAAAAGTTATATTTTTTGTATGAGTTATAATGACCCAATAACTTTATTGATTAATATAAAATATTTTTAATGTTTTATAGTTTTATATTCGAATTAAATTACTATATTCATGTCTTTAAATTCAAATCAAATAAATAGTGTCAAAAATAACATTAATGATATTTTATGTTAAATAACATTTTATTGAATTTTTTAAAATTTATAAAAATAATTAAAGAAGAAAAATAGAATTATAAATTCTATAAAATTTCACTCTTTCCATTTATGAGCTAATTTTTATCTTATAAGTAAAATTATAACCCTTGAATATAAAAAAATCTATTTCTACACTTATGGTTAAAACCGATTAATAAAGAGGTTCTAACAAAAGATAATGTCTAAAATGACACCAAAATATGTATAAATTTCATTGGATGATGATATTTTAACCATGTTATACTTTTCATTGAATTAAAAAGTATTTTAAATCATTATACTTAAGAAATTAATTAATTATATTTTAATCTTTTTAGTAATTCCAAGTGTTCCCTCCCCCCACTAATAAATAAACACCCTTATTTTCTATTATTTACACCAATTTGATCTATATATATTGACAAAAACCAACCCAATTCTATTCTAAAATTCCATATCCATGATTCAGAGGTTCATATCTTCTTAAAATACCATTACAAGGGTTCTTAAGAAAGGATATAAAAGAGGCCTACTGAAGAAAAAGAAATCATCTTACCCGACCTCTTTCAATTAACTTCTTACTATACCTTCTATAAATCTATTTTATTCATTATAAAATAAAAAACTAATTATAATAATAAAATAAAATTTTATTATTATTTTAGAACCTCCATTATTCACCCTCTTTCCATCAAATGGGAACTGGAAGTATTGCTCGTGCGTATGTGTGGACTACCGCATCCACGAAGCGATAAAATTCATTTTACATAAATATATTTCATGGATGATAATTATGGAATGTTTAAATATTATACATGGTATTTATAATATTATTATTCTTATATAATTATAATGTCATATCTACTTTCTCACCTTCTCATCCGTTGGAAAATGATAATGTCACTTGTGCGTACGTGTGGACTACCACCTCCACGAAGCGATGTTATTTTTTTCGTTTCTACTTTATATGTATGGTAATAAGGATGGATTTTAAATAAAAATGTTATATATTATATAATATGAAACAATAAAGGTTAATTATTATTTAAGTTTTGTTCATTCCATATTTAGAATAGTTAAAATAGTGTTCATGCGTATGTATGACTTACCATCTCAATGAATAGTGTAAATCATTTTTCTATATATAACTTTTAAAGATGATTATAAATATGTTTATAATGAATATATGTAATATTTATATCATAAATAACATTACATATATGATGGAACCATGATCAAATTCTGAGGTATGAAACTACCAAACATAAATTCCCATGAAAAAGGAAAAATTTATCTCCCGAAAACATTGGTTTTAACGAGGAATTATTAATTAATGGGTTATAAATTATTGTAAATGGATAATATATGATATTATAAGTATTTAAATTAATATTTTATAAAATTATAATAAAATTATATTTTTTATACATTATCTTAAATCACTTTCGAAGAAATTCAAACTTAAGTTAAGATATTTGTGTCTCACTTTTATTTCCATGAGACACATTCCATATTCACAACTTGTTTATTTTATGCGGTGTTTATAATTCCAATAAATTTATTTTATTTTTATTTTCATGAAAATATGGAAGATTTACATATCTATATTAGGTTACCTCTTACGATATGTTTTCATTCGAAATTTAGCAAAGTGGTAAAGGATTTATGTTTCAATATCATTATAATTGAGATTGTTTATGCTTAAATTTAAATCGAAGGAAATTATGTGATAAATTATTTATAAACACATTTAATTTTATTATAATATTTTTATTTATTTAGAATACATTTTTTACTTTCATTTTCCTCATTTAAGTACACAATATATCGAAATAATGTTTTCAGGGAAAAATGTCTTTATTTCTTGCATTGGTCAAAAATCATTTCCCTTCCATATCCATGTTTTATAAAAAAAATCAATTTTTTTTATATTATTCAATAATTTTTTAAATACATTTTTACCCATGATTTATTTTTTTTATAAATTTTTTTAAAAAGAATATTCGTGTCATTTTTTTAATGAGGTACTTTAGACTTTTTACCAAAAATGTAAAAGGAATCTTTATTTTAACATACACGACATGAATAGAATTTCCAACTATCCTGATTGCTAAATTATTTGAAGTGTACTTTACAAGTTTATAAGGTTATTTTTAAATAAAATTATTCTTTAATATTTGGGATTTTTCTATATTAATATGTGATTTAAAAATTTAAAAGGTATTTTCCTCAAGAAATATTCTAGTGATCTTTTAAAGAAATTTTTCATTTATGATAACATACTTTAATGTTACTTAGGATTTACCAGGGATATTTTTCCAATGATACCATATATATTATTTATGTGGATGGTTTATAGTTATTATGATCTAATAGTATTGAAAATCACTTTCTTTTCTAGGATTTAAGTTATAATGAATTTTTTTATGATCTTATGGCATACATATGAATGGATTTATGATTATGTGATGGGTGGGATTGAAATTATATTTCCCTCAAATGAATTGGGTAAAGATTAATATTTTATGAAATAAAATGGTATATGGGAGTTTATACCAAGCTCAAATTAGGTACATGGGTTGTTAGCGCAAGGATAATATGTTATGAATATATTAGAAGGTAGTCCTGACATAAGATTTCAATAATTATGATTATGCCACACTTTATGCCACACTTTCATGACATGATATTTTTCTAATTCCATGTACCTATGGATCATATTACTTGAACCTTTTATGATTCATGTCTTATAAACTAACAATAATAATACCATAACACATTTTTATAATCTAATAATTTCAGGGTGTTATTTTCAAAGGTTGAGCTCATGTCCTTATACAATTTATGGTCACATTATGAATATATGATCATTTATATATCTTTTTTTTAACCTTATTGGGAATTTTATCTCACCCTTTATTATTTTTTCTTCTTCCCAAGATATGAACAAAAGTTTTAAGTATGATTTATCTAATAAGGGTTCTAGTTGTGAAGAACTAAGTGAGAGAGCATGTAGATCTTTTATGAACCAGTTCTTTATGTATAAATGTTTCCAAAGACACTAAACCATTATCATGGATAATTATGTTATTTAATGAATATTAATCTATTAAAATGTAATATTTATGTATGAAAATCATGGTTTTCTATAGTTGGTATCAGAGCCAGGTTTAGTCACTATTGAAAACTAGGATGAGAAAACATTAGTGAGAACCCTTAAGACAATCCTATATATAAGAGAGAATCCAATGTTATGGTAAATAAAAGAGTGTGGTTTTCCTAGAAAAACATCCATTCCTAGATACTATAAGTGGAATTATTTTTCACATAGATGCATCTCGGGGTAATAACCCTGAAAAGAGTTGGTTGAGTATATACTGACCATTATTCTAGTAAATGAGGAGTGTTCCCTTACTGCACACTTAGTTTGAAACTCTCAAGGGATATTATTGGGTTAATTCACACTTTCTTTATAAACCATTATGAAGTATTTAAATATATTATGATCTATAATGACCTAGGTTAAACCTAAGGTTTCATATATTGAAAAGAAGTTTTCATGATTTAGATATCCTATGAATGATTTTTCATGATTGAGTACTCTAATTAAAGGTACTTGATGGTTATGCTAACTATTTTGGTTTTACTAAGGTATTTAATATATAATGATAAATTTTAGGCAGTTAAAGTTATGATAAAATATTTATGTACCCTATTTGATCATAGTTATAATAATTTCTATAAACTTGAAAATGTATCAAGGAATGTCAATTTATATCTCAAATGATTAGATTTTGAGTTAGTGGTGAGAAATGATAATGGAATGAAGGTCACATATAATATTTATATCTCCTCACCAATTAACTTTTGTGAGAATTTTCTTCCTTAAAATCATATTATTCTCCCACTAGTTAAATTTTATGTTATCTCAGGCATGGATTGGATTTCTTTATATAAATCCCAAATCAATTGCTGAGGAAGGGAAGTCACAATTTATTTTCCAAAAACAAAATTATTATCTATCACTCGGATAATAAATATGAACATTTAATGGAAATTTAATCCATTATATGGGTGTTGATTACTATTTAATAGGGGTGTTTGTCCCAGATGGTTGGGGAGGAACTAAACATTGAAGATGTACCTATTGTATGAGAGTTTTTTGATTTCATTACAGAAGAGTTGCCCAGTCTTCCTCAAAATTGAAAAGAAAAGTTTTCTATTATAATAATACCTAGTGAAAAAACTATTTCAAAGACACTATATACAATGGCCCTGATTGAGTTGTAGGAATTTAAGAAAAAACTCTAGGAGAATCTTGATAAGGTATTCATTTGGTCAAGTGTGTACTGATATCTTTATTTTGCCTCTATATATTCATGTGTTTTTTATGTTTTAATTGATTTAATATGATATTTATGTTTGATATTAATGTTTTATTTATTATTATGGTAGGATATACATTTGAAAAAATATAAAGGAAAACAGTACATTTTGAGAAAATAGGTGTGAAAATAGAAATATGATGAAAATGTGATTGGATATTAAAGCCAAAAAATGAAAAAATTAATGGGAAATGAGAAAATGGATACCAAATAACCAATATTTATATTGAATAAAGGTTTCCCATGATGATTGGATGATCATAGAATGTTATTGAGGCTTGAAACTGAATAGCTGAAGAAAGATTAGGATTCCGGTGCCGATTCACAACGTAAATCAGGTTTAGGATGTAAATATTTTACAAGGAGTGAACCATGTACATAGAATGAATGAATAAAATAAAAAAATAGTATAGATAATAAAATTCATAGTGTGAACATGTTCCACACCATAAATCTTTCTAAATATGACTAGATTTGAATGTTTTTATGTATCTTTTTATGGTACTTCACTAGGATGACTCGAAATGTCCATTTATCACCATTTTGGACTCAAAAAACCATAATTATAAATTCTAGGATTATAAATATGGGTTCCATTAAAATAAAAGAGTATTCATTCAAGGCATAGGGATTTGACCATTAGAAGTCTGCTGCTAGGGGTTAGACCTGGAGTTCTTCATAGATGGGTTTTTCTTTATTTTTTATTATTTTCACTTGTATGATTTATATTTTAATTAAATTATAATATCTTTATTATATTTCATATAATCTATATCCTACTGTTTTGGGGTTATTCATTATTGGATATCACTTGAAGATGATTGGATAAATCTGTAGGGGAGAGAGGAATCAATCGAAATGGGTGTGTACCAAGTTATTTTATTTCATTCTTCACTTTCACAATGACTATATTAAATTTATATTGTGTTGTGACTAATTATATTAATATATTTTATTAAATAATTGATCAAGTTCATTTGGTATTAGATGAAACCCAACATGATAAAAGTAACTAATCCATGACCACTGGATTAGATTATTCTTCTACTTTTGCGATCAGGTACTAATGTGTCCTGGTATTTTAATTCATATGGACATGAAGAATTAGGGTTATAGGATAGATTGATATGGATTTAACATATATTCTATCAATAATATTAATTTTTTATGCGGCCAATGAGTATTACTATTTTACATGTGCAATCATGAGTTATTTTTAGAAGAACCTCCCATGGAAACTGAATTCTCTCTCTTCTAAATTTCCTATATTTCATTATAAATTTTAATTTTTTTAATTTTAATTATTTAATTATTTTAATAAAATTCAATTGAAATCAGGAAGATCCAAACTTTGGTCAAGAGTTTCCATTACTGTGTTCTCTTCTCTATGTGGGATTGACCTCGTACAACCACTATGTTATGCCTTTGTAGCTAGTTTAGTTTGGTACATTATAAATTTATAATTCGATCATGATCAAAGGATTTAATGATTTACTTTAGACACATAAATCACCTTGGGTTTTACCTAATCTTATTGTTAAGAATAAATATAGTTCAATGTGACACTACATTGATTATCAGGGACTTAACAAGATCAAAATTAAGAATAAGTATCTTGTTCTCCATATTAATGATTTATTTGATCAAATATTAGAAGATTTTTTTTCCAAGATTGATATTTTATTTGGATACTATTATTTGAGGTTTTAAAGTAAAGACAAACCCAAGATATCCTTTCGTACAAGGTATGAATACTATTAATTTATAGTGATTCCATTTTGTTTTAAAAATTCCCTCACAATATTAATGAATTTAATGAATAGATTATTTATAGATTACTTTGATCAGTTTTTGGTAGTATTTATAGATGATATCCTTATATATTAAAAGAATAAGGAAGAGTATGAAGATCACTCGAGGATTGTACTGAAGACCTTAAGGAAGGAGAAGTTAAATGAAAAATTTACCAAGTGCGAAGTTTTGATTCAAGAAGTTTCATTTTTGTGTAATATAATCTCAAGAAATGGTATCTCTATGGATCCATAAAATAAGAAAGTTATTGAATGTTTTCCAAGTCCAACCACTATGACCAAGATCCATAGTTTTCTTAGTTTTTATAGATATTATCAAAACTTTATAGATAATTTCTTAGGGAGATCTAATCCACTCACCAAGTTAACTCATAAGGGATCCATATTCATTTAAATAAATGAATGTGAATAAAATTTCAAGGAATTCAAGAGAAGGTTAGTAAATTCACTTGTTCTTAAATTACCATATAATGGAGTAGGTTTTTTGATCTATAGTGTTGCATCGAAGAAGGGACTGGGATAAATCCTAATAAAAATGATATAGTGATAGTTTATGCCTCATGCCAATTGATTTTTCATGAGAAAATTTACCCAAATAATTATTTAGAGTTATTTGTTATAATTATTACATTAAAGGCATGGAGGAATTATATTTATGGAAAAAGGTGTTACATATATACTGATTATTAATGTTTAAAGATTTTATTCACTCAGAATGAGTTGAATATATGAAAAATAAGATAGTTGGAGTTGATTAAAGATTATGATTGTTCAATACATTACCACCCTAAGAAGGTGAACAAGGTGAATAATATTATGATTCAGAAGAACCATGATAGTTCTTATACGATGAGTATTGAAATAGAACTAATACTTATTGATTATTATAAGATAGAACTTGAAATCCTAATGAAATGGGACATATCCTATCATTATCAGATGAATTTACAACCATTCATCTGTGTGATGATTAAATAGGAAAAAAATAAATATATAGAGCTACAAAATAAGGTGATAATTTTTTTTGAATTCATAATTTATTATAATGGAATGATATGATTTATTAATAGTTCATCTGTTCTATATATACCAGATTTAAAGAAGGAGTTTTTTGGTCACACTCATAGTTCAACCTTATTTATTCATCAGGGAACTAAAAAGATGTATAGACATCTAAAAGAGTATTTTTTGTGGAAAACATGAAGAGAGATATTGAAAAGTATTTATCTTAGTTCTTGGTATGTTAGTAATATAAGTTTGAGAGAAAGATGTTTAAAGAGATGTTACAATCATCACCCATACCAGAATGGAAATGGGAAAACATCACCATGGATTTTTTCACCGGAATACCCAAAATGTCTAAGGGACGTATTGATATTTGGGTTGTAGTCGATCACCTTATGAAGTAAATACACTTAATTTATATAAAATATGATTTATATCTTGATCATATTTATAGAATATACATTAAATAAGTGGTAAGGTTTCATGGAGTACCAAATTCTATTTTATCTAATTAGGATATGAGGTATACCTCAAATTACTGACAAAGTCTTCAGTTGGATTTGGATACAAAGTGGAGTTTTAGTACTTCTTATAATCTTTATACATATGTATAGTCTGATAAAACCATTAAAACCCTTAAGGATATATCAAGATCTTATTCTATGAATATCAAAGGTGTTTGGGATCAACACCTTCCTCTAGTAGAGTTTTCTTACGATAATAAATTTTAATAGAGAATTCATATTACTCCTTATAAATCCCTATATATAAAAAATGTTATATGATGAATTTTGAGAATGAATTATATTGGGTATTGAGATAGCTGAGGAAATGATATAGAAATCCAAATCTATCAAAAACACATCAAGTTATCTCTTAGTTGACATAAAAGTTATGCTAACAATCATCAGTGAAATATTGAATTTGAATTTAGTGATAAATTCTTCATATAAATATCTCCAAGAAATAAATTTATGAGATTCAAAATTAATTTAAAGCTGATACCTAGGTATATTTTCCCCATTTGATATTATTGATTGAGTAGGGATGATATCTTATTTCTTGGTGCTCTTTTCTCAAGTTCATGATGTATTCCATGTATACCTCATGAGGATGTACATACCTAATCCATCACATGTATTGAAATTAGAGGTTATACCACTAGATAAATATATTTCTTATAAATAAAGATTAGTATAAATATTGGATCATAGATATAAAGTGATACTTAACAGGAATGCAGAATACCCAACCTGATTTGCCACCCGAATAGTGCTATTGGGATGGGTGCCACTGGACTTAGGAATGACTCCCTGTATGCCAAAGGTTTCCAACTAGTAGTGAGGGTGTAAAGTACAACATTGGAGAGACGATACCCTCATGAAAGAATAATATAATATTGTTCCAAGTAATAATATATATAACATGTAGCAGAATAAAAGACTTAGTATACTCAAACCAGACTCGCCAATAGAGAAAGAACAACAATATTAGATAAATAGTAGAAGTAATAAATAAAAACAAGAAACAGAATAAATAGATCAACATAATAATAAACCAATTTTAGTCACTACTAAAAAAACAAGCACACCATGCATTTTATAACAAGAAATGCATGTAAATATACAAAAGAGGGTCATCAATGGCCAAATAGTACAATCATACATATATATAGCATGCTAATACAGAAAAGAAACTAAAAAAACTCTATCTAGGAACAACCTTAAGGTCCCATGCCAAACTCCATGCAATTAGATACTAAGGTCCATATCTTGAGGTTGATCCTTTACCTGAACGTAAATTCATAAAGTCTACATGCGTCCTGAAGGGCCTATGATGGGTTTGAGAACTATCCTCAATAGGATACCACCCAAAGGTGAGTACATAACATATGTGTTTAAGGAGGCATGATATGATAAATAAATAAGAAGCACAATGTGTAAAGTAAACAAATAATTACATGGTTCTCAATAGACACCATGAAACCAACACCTACCTCAACCAACACTAGAATACTATAATTTATTAGGTTCCTTGGACCATGGCCCAAGGTAACCCTAATGTCAAGCCTAGGTGAACCCTCAAGTTCCACCTAAAATCAAGTTACCCAACATCTCATGCCTCCTAACACCTTATGTCTCAGAAACTACCTACGTCCTAAAGGAACACCCAAACCATTATTATCTGGTCCCTCAGACCCCTACTCAAATCACCAGATATCTTGTAGACTGATATCCAAAGGCACATAGATGTCCATACTCAAAATAAATAGAGTCACATAGCCTCTACCCACATGAGTGTTCAAACCACATCATCAATGGAGTCATCATGTGTTCACATGACTCAATTCAGTGCTTTGGCCATCATGGGTGAGCGAAAATCAACAAATAAATAAACTAAGACACATCAACTAGCACTGCATTCCCCTGTGAACATGTCTCTCAAATTTTATGGCCTTTCCATCCCAATATCACAGACCATGCCCATCTTGACGGCCTCACTACATCAATACAATGTCCATGAAACCAAATCTCGTGGTTAAAACCACTCAAGCAATCCATGCCAAGACCAACCAGACGATCTCATCCCTTCAATCCTGATGGCCATGCCATCCCAATTCCTATGCACAAGCCTATCATGAACCTTGGGTTAAAACATCTCATAATATGCATATCATGAATTTCACAAATATCATCCACCTAAACAATTCAATTTAGATGATTGAATTGAAAATTTTACTTTGAATAAGAAATTAAATTTAGGCAACTGAATTGTGCAATCTAAACAACTATAAAAATTCATGATAGAGGTCTTGAATACCTCATATTTGAATAACAAAAACAATTCAATTAAAACAATTCAAATTTAATGAATTAAACACCCCCAAACAATTTTCCCCAAAGAACAATGACCTCTAACCCAACCTCGCTCGAGAAACAATTGAATTGATCATGCCCAATAAAATCCCATGAGTCACATGGTCTTTTTTATATGAATAACTAAATATAAATGGGTATCTCTCAAGATACCCAAATGTTATCTAAAATATATACCACCCAAATAATCACAAAAACACAAATTAAGATATGAACCACCTATCTTAGATCCGTAGACATAGGCTCGTCCAATATTGAGTTCCAACTCTAAGTAGATTGGTGTATATAAGAGTTTTCATACAACACTCTAAAAATAAGGTGAAACAAATCAAATGGATTTAGTGATCTTAGAGGTGAAATACAAATGAATAAGAAGTACGCATGTGATTAGCCTTACCGATGGGGTTTCATTGCACCTAACAACGTGAATATTGAAGCATTGAGAGAGGATATATCAAAGTGAAGAGGAGGAGGAATGAATGAGTTATCCTCCTATTGTGCACGAAAATGGATAAGAAAGGGTAAAGAGAAGAAAAAATAAAAAAAAAGAAAAACTAAAAAACACCCTTTACCGGCTGCATGGTTTACCCAGATGGTTTACCAAACCATGTGACAACTGTGAAGGCTATAATAATGTGGCATTGTCTAAGTGGCAGTACCTGTGTGACCTTCTGCATGGTTTTTTACAACTATGAAAAAACCGTGAAAAAAGCTCTGAAACATCGGTAGACAGCCATGCATAGTCATGCGCCTCCCTCACACAATTTACACAAACTATGGGGCAGTTCAAAAATTTGTCACACGACTTTCCCCTAAACCATGATCCCTAACCTACAATTCCAAAATAGGCCATTTGGCCTCTGATGCTCCCAAAACCAAACCAAAACACTCAAGGAACTATCCAAACCTCTAAACCAAACCAAAAACACAGTATAAAGATGATGGAACTCTTGAAATTGAGTTATATTTGATTATATAGAAAAAGAAACCCCCATTATTTGAAAAGTTCAAATTGGGAGTGGTTTTCGACCCAAATAAAAAACCCGAGAAGTGACAATCTCCCCACTATAACATATCTTGTTCCCGAGCTATAAAACAAAACCCGAAGATAGTACCAAACATACCTATCCTAGAAAAATCTTAGCCGACCTTCCCTGATCTCAAGGGTATAGTAAAATTTCCTCAAGGGGGCTCCCCGCCTTAGGAATTTTATAACCCGGTCTCAACATGACCAAAATCTCAAATCAATCAATGGTATAAAAATCAATTCACAGACCCAAGGTCCTCCCATGACACATCATCACTCCCTCCCCTCATTAGGTGCTCCCATTCCACATAATACACCCATTCAAGTCTCACAACGCATCGGTTCCCTCCTCAATCCCATGTCACACATGGCACACTAAGGCCCTACATCTCCACAGATACTCTAATAGTCTCGATGCCTTACACCTCAATCATGTAAAACACTAAAATGGTACCCAGATTCCTCAAACCTCAAGTAATTCTTTCATATCGTCGATTCCTTGGTGCTAAGAACCTCATAGAACCTATATCCATTGATTCTCAATCAAATACCTGGTGCCTCGTACCTCATATATATATAAATACTGAACCCAAGCTAGTTCCAACCTACTGACTAGTGTCTGTTTAGTCTATATATATACATCCCATGCACCTAGTGCACCCAAATAGACTTGACTCAACAGGACATGCTAAAAAAATCATAGCCATACCCATGGAATACCTCTAACCATCATCAGTTAACCAGCCAACTTAGCCCATAACAGCTCCACAAGATGCACCTAGCCTAAAGATCGACTTCCTGATGCCTAGCCACTATGTGGTGCTGCTCCATCCACTAGACACTGACCCTAATAATGGGTTCCACTATCTCTACCACAACCACTGCATACAGCTGAAGCTCAGATACCTTCACCTAGTACCAATCCTAAACCGAATTCATAGGCCTGAGTCTACCCATGAACCCAATCAACGACCGAATGAGAAGGCCTCTTGCAAAACCTCTTGATATTTTCAACCCACCCACATGCCTAGAAATCCTTTTGAGGCCGATCACATTTATTCTAGACATTTCCTAGGTTCCCAAACTGAAATAAAACCATAGAGGAGCCACCACAAGGTTGTATACACAAGTCCTTGGCTTAAATGCCCTACTGGAACTCATCTCCGACTTGCTTCCTACCATCTAAAGAATCACCACTGAAATCACCTAAAGTTGTTTCCCAGCTCGAGTATGACTTATTGATCAGATTTACCTTCGTTATGAATGTGTTTTTTACTACCTCATAGAATGATTTCAATCTAAATATGTTTACCTACACCTGAATGGAATGTTTTAAACTATCCTCAAAGCGCCTCACCCTGGAGGTGTCATCACTCACTATATCAGGTGTGAAGCGAGACAACACTATGAATGTTTATTAATAGTCCATGAAAGAGATGTCACCCAACTAAAGGCTTAGGAACTAATGAGACCTTTCATCCCTCAACATATCTAGGAAAAAGTTCTTGAAGAATCTGGTCTCAAAATCCTTCCAGGTAAAACCCTTGTTTCTGCCATCCTGAACCTGAACATCCCACTAGATCTTTTCCAATCCTATGATCATGTACATCACCATCTTGACCCTCCTCCTTGGAGGTGTCTCAAGATACTTGAAGATCATATTAATTATCTCAATCCAGTTACCATCTAATTATGGACCACCCTCACCCTAAAAGAGCAGTGGGTGCTATGACTGGAACTCCCATGTCAGATATGCCATCAATGGCTCTGCTCCCTGAGAAACCCTATCAATGCCATAGATAACCCATACCATGACTGACTAGATATGTTTGTCGAGCCACAACCCAAAAGTAGTGAAATATGGAAAATTACTCTCCTGTACTAGTACCTGAACCTGAGCCTATCCCTGAGCTTGTACTTTCTCTACCTAACCCTTAGGGGTCTAAATCTACTTGTGCCCCAGCAGCATTGACCCATCACCATCCTGACACTCCAAGGAGACATCCAGAAGGAACTGGCCGAATACCATAAATGCCTATACAACCCATATGTATATATATAACACAAATAGGGATAGTAATAAAATGGCAATGTCAACTCACTACCCTTACTCTCCCCAACTGCAACCATGCCCTTGGCATCCTGACCTCATGGACTCATTACGTACCCACAATAGAGACAAGTATCAATAATACCTTGGGCCATGCCCATATTGAAAACCATTATTACCTCAAACTGATGACCGAGTCTCCAAACCTAGTGATAAAAATCACCCATATCTTAGTACCTTCGTACTATTATAAGAGCCATGCCCATTTCACATTTCATAGGAAATATATATATATATATATATATATAACATGGAATATCACAAAATTAGTTCAAACCTCATGGAATAAGTAATTTCATACCATGTAATTTCATATTAACAAGGAATTTGATATTCATCACATGGTATAAATATTTTACAAGGCATATATGCATTTGTGAGATCTAAATACCCTAAAATTTACCTATCAAAATCCAAAAAAAAACTGCGATCACACATTACCTTATTGGGACAAGGATCCTATATCATTTTTTATTGTACTAGGCTAAGGAACACATAAGTAACAATTCATAACAATTTAACAATCACATTCTAAATAAACCACTCAATGTGGAAATCACATAAACTGTAAACTTAGAAAAATAGAATAGAAATTCCCACCCATTTCAACTTGGTATGTTCCACATGTATGGGGCTACAGGAACCCAAACATGAGTTCTAAACCAAGTCACGACATCACCTATTCTCCAACCTACCATAACCCAAATAGTAGTACCAAGAAAAGAGGTAATGAAAATCCTCTAATTCCAATTGTATATTACCTGAACTGATTAGCCACCCAAATAGTACTATTAGGCTTGGTTCCAATGGACTTAGGTGTGCCTCCCCGAACACCAAAGGTTTCCGACTAGCCGTGAGGGTTTTAAAGATGTATACTAGGGAGGCTATACCCTTTAGTAATGATAATAATAATGTTGGTCTGAGTAATAATATATATAACATGTTGCGGAATGAAAGGCTCAATAGACTCAAACCAAACACGCCAATAGAGGAAGCACAAAAATATCAGATAAATAGTAAAATTAATAAATAAACAGAAGCAATGGGAGAAATATATCCACATGACATCAAACCAATTATAATCACTACAAAAAAAAACAAGCACAACATGAATTTCATTACAGGAAATACATGTCAATATACAAAAGAGGGTCACCAATGGACCACCAGTACAAGTCATATATCTATATATATATAGAATACTAATATGGAAAATAAACTAAAACAAAAAATCCAGCTAGGAACAACCTCAAGGTCCCATGACATACTCCATTCAAGTATCTACTAAGATCTATCTCCTGAGGATGATTGTTTACCTGAACTTAAATTCATAAAGTCTGCACATGTCCAAAAGGACCCATAGAGGGTGTGAGAACTAGTCTCAGTAGGATACCACCTAAAGGTGTATACCAAGAATATATGTTTAATTAGATATGATATAATAAATAAATAATCATCATAATGCATAAAATAAACATAGACTTCCCTAGTTCTCAACAGCTACCATGAATCCATCACCTTCCTCGACCAATGCTAGAATACCAGTAGTAAGGAGGGTCCTTGGCCCATGGGCCAAGGTACCCCTAATGTAAATCCCATGTGAACCCTCAGGTTCTACCTCAAATCAAGTAATTTGACACCTCATTCCACCTAACACCTTGTGTCTCAATAAGTACCAATGTACTTAAGTCATGCCCAAACCATTAGTATCTGGTCCCTCAGACCCCTTCTTAAAGCACTTTTCGGCTCGTAGCTTGATTTTTGAAGGTAAAAAAATGTTTGTACTCAAAATAAATCTTATCCTATGACCTCAATAATGGTGAGACTTATCCCCCAATCGATAGCCTCATTGCTATCAACCAAAGGATCCTCACCTTCCGTGTGGATTTCTATGAAAATCACCCCAAAACATTTCCTAATCTGCACCATTGGGGCCCTCTACCCACATGAGTGGTCAAAAACACCTCATCAACAGAGTTATTCTGTGTGCATATGACTCAATTCAATGATTTTGCCATCACGAGTGAGTGAAAATCACTAAATAAATAACCTAATCTACATCAATTAGAACCTAATGCCATTATGACCATGTTGCTCAAATCTGATGGCTTTTCCATCCCAATATCATGATCCATTCCTATCCTGATGACCTTATCGCCTCAATATTATCTCTATAATGACCAATACTTTTGTTAAAACTAATCAAGAAATCTAGGCCAAGCCCAAATAGACGATCTCATCACCTCAATCACGATGTTTATGCCATCCCAATTCCATGAACCAAGCCCATCACAACCCTTGGGTCCAAACATATCATCACATGCATCTCAAGAATTTCACATATATCATTAAAATAAACAATTCAATTTAGATGATTGAATTGAAAAATTTACTTCGAATAATAAATTTGATTTAGATGATTAAATTTCATAATCTAAACAACCATAAAAAATTATGATAGAGTTATTAAATTCTTCATATTTGAATAACCAAAAAAATTCAAATTAAATGAATTAACCCCCCTGAAAAATTTTCCCCAGGGAGAAACAACCTCTAAATTAGAATCACTCAAGAAAAAATGGAATTGGGTACGACCAATGACATCCCAGGGTCACACAATCATTTTGATATGAATTAAAAAAATATAAATGGGTCTCACTCAAAATACCCAAATGTGTGCTAAAAGTCACACCACCCAAATGATCGTGAAAATAAAAATCAAGATATGCACCACCCACCTTAGACCCATAGATGTAGGCTCATTTGATATTGATATCTAACTCGAAGTTGATTGGAATAGAAACTAGTTTCCATACAATGACCTAGAAATAGGGAGAAAAATATTAAATGGATTTGGCACTCTACAAGGTGAAAGAAAAACAAATTAGAAGAATACAAGAGGTTAACCTTACCAATGGGGTTCTATTTCATTGGACGACGTGAATATCATAGCACCAATGTAGAAGATATCTCAAGTTGAATAAGAGGAAGAATGGTGTATTTCTACTCCTTTTGTGAACTAAAATGGAGAATAAAGTGGTAAAGAGGAGAAAAAAAATAATAAATAAGAAAAACTTTAATAAAAACCTTGTATAGGCCGCACAGTTTACCCGCACAGTTTTCAAAACTGTGTGACACCATGTGGGCTATAGTGTTGTGGTACTGCCTAAGTAGAAGTACCCATGTGGCCTTCTGCATGGTTTTCTCACCATGTACAAACCATGTAGAAGCCTATAAAACATCAGTAGACACCCACACATTTTCTTGCACCTCCCTCACATGGTTTACACAAAACATGTGATGGTTCAAAAATGTGTTGCATACTTAACTGGAAGGTGCCACACGGTTTCCCCCTAAACTATCCGCCTTGACCTACAACTCCAAAACATGACATTTGGCCTCTGATGCTCCCAAAACTAAACTAAAACACTCTAGTCACTCTTTAATACTCTAAAACAAACAAAAAACATGATATAAAGCTGATGGAACTCTCAAAATTGAGTTCTAATCAACAATTTAGAAAACGATACCCCCATGATTTGAAAAGTTCAAATCGGGAGTGGTTTTCAACCCGACTCAAAAACTTAGGATGTTACAAAGAATACTCACCTGGTTAAAGTTCTTTAGAGGAATAAAAAACTTAAAGAAGCTACATGGGAACCTGATGATGTGATGAAATAAGGATATCCTCATTTTTTTTGTATCAGAGTGTAATTTTTATAGGGTGAAATTCATTTTAATGGGGGTATACTATAACACCATAAGATTTTATAATACATTTCTCCTCAAATAAATTTAATTTCTTTGATAACATACGATATATGCCCCCTCAAGTATAAATGAACCAAAATATAGTATATTGATTTAACATATCTATTAAATTAGTAGAGTGACTAAGAATAATCATATTTTTTAAAAAATATATATATAATGGTTTCATATAAAGCAAATGTATTGAGAAATAAGTACTTAATTTTGAGTAAAGTCTTTATATGCTTTAACAGTACAATTTCCTTAAAAATGGTTTTAATTTATTTTTATAAGAAAATAGTAAAATTAATTTCTTATAATTTTTGAAAATTTATTTGAAAAAATAAAATTTATTTTCGAAATTATCATATCAAAATGAACTTAAGGTGAAATTTTGTGATTTTTATGAAATGATTTCTTTTTCAATGTGTAGTGAAAATACATATTTTTCAAATACTATCATTTATTATCATTAAATAAAGTAATTTAAATGTCCCATTATATATATTTTTTAGAAGTAAATTGTACTTCATTAGGGAAACATAATTGTCTGATGGAGATTGGTCAATACATCCCTTTTATATTGTGAAACAGACGCCATAATTATTTGTTTTTGACAGATTTCTACTCCCCATAATAGTTTGATATTTCCCAATGGTTTCCAATGGTTTTGTTCATGAAACCAGAAACACCCAATGGTTCTGTATCCATGGTTACTTGCTTTCCAAAGGAAAGTGATTATTAGGTGTTTCAAAAAAAGATGCTTAAGAACTCACATTATTCGAGAGGATGGGAGGTTAGGCTCATCAAACCCTTGGGGGGGGGGTTATTTCCTACTCCAGGACTCTCTTATATATTTAAGATATTTTTATGAATCCTTAAATAATTACCAAGTATGATGTGGGTCATACCAAGATTATAAATCAATTATCAGCATGTGTGGAATTTAGAATCATCTATATATATATGATGTTCCCCATTGATGGTATCCTCTTATATACTACTTAGAGATTCTTTGGTCATTATTATGATGATGCTAGTTTTCTAGCCACACAATGAGGAACTTTAGAGTTTATTATCATCTAGGTATATGAAGATCACTCTGGAGTTTATTATAATCTAGTTAGATGAAGGTCACTCTGAAGTTTAATGTCATTTAGGTAGAAAAAGGTCGCTTTGGAGTTTATCATCATCCAGAGAGACAAGAATTGTTTTATGTTTGGATAGAACCCATAAATGGGATTCTTATGTATCCTTGTGAAAGGAATCATAACCCACATAGTTTGGTTCTTCTTAATGGGGCACATCATACCTTTTAAGGTCATGTGATGGGGGCCCAATCATATAGTTTAACATCATGTGGCAAGGACGTCTAGGTAGAAGGTGCTTAGTCAAAGTTTAATATGGGACTTATGCCAAAACAACCCAAGGAACATGGAAGGGATATAAGTTTTCATGTTGAATTATAACCTTATGGGGATATGGACCAAAAATAATAGGGTTGATTTAGGAGTTGGGTTTGAACCTCAGGAAGGCTTCCTACATATCCTATTTGGATGGGAATCAAAGCCCACATAGTTTGGTATGTCTTGTAGGGGAGTATAGTCCTTTGAGAGGATTAAATTTGGGATTATTACTAAAGATTATTCCCTATGAAAAAGGCCACAAGTGATATATTTCTCATGGTGATTTGGAGGCTTATTTTTGGATTACACCTAAGGAGGAGCCCAAGTGATTTGGGTTATGGTTGGGACCAACTTTGGAGGAGAATGTCCCTTGAGCTCAGGACTTAGATTGACATCCTATGTATCCTAGTTAGATAAGGAATAAAAGTTATCATAGTTCAATCCTTTATGCGTATTGTGTGGATTTCATTATCATTAAAAACCTCTAATCCCATGTGAGTCATTCTTGGTGTGTGAAACAAGAGGAATCAGAAGATTTGACAAACTAGACACTTTTCCACATTTGCTGGTGGAAGAGGAAGGGGAAACCATAGAAGAGGTCAATGCTACAATGGAATAGGTTGAGGTTATTTCTCACTTTACATTGGATGCGATTCCAAGGTAAGGAAGTAATTAAGGTGAAGGACGCGGTGGTAGAGAGGGAAAATACTGAAACCTCCTACAAGTAAGGCTAGGGGATTCCGCCAAGATAACTTTCCTATAATCTATTCTGCTATAGGATGAGGATTTAATCCCATGTTGAATGGAAAATAAAGTGTGATACTTACCCTTACCATTGGTAATTAGAGTATTTGGGTCTTAGAGATGAGAAGGGATGAACATGGTCTTATCCCCAGAATCCAAAACTGGGAACTTCTCAAAACTCACCCTGGGTTAAGGGTCCTCATGAAAATAGATATAAAAATATATAGACACCTTGCAGATCTTGACCCTATGGTAGGACAAATGTGGGAAAAATCTGACTATATAAATTCAAATCCAAGTGGCAGAAACTCTATAGTGCCTTTTCCCATGATTTTGTAAGTCATGAGGTATTAGTGGAGGTTTTGATTTGATCCCTCTCAGATAAGGGATCCAAAAGGGGAGAGGGCCTATCATGGATTGATTTGAAGAAGGAATAATGAAAGTATTGTACAAGCTATAAGCTAGGGTGAACCAAATAGACTCACAAAGGGGTGCTTCATATAGGTATGCTTTGGCTAAATGATAGCACCTTGTCTAACGGACCAACTAAGTGACTACACTTTGGCGGGACCTTGCTCAAGCCTTCAAGGGTCACCACAGGTGTTCCTAGAGGTAAGTCATGTAAGTCCCTAATTAAAGAAGGGGAACTCATGCTAGTATTTGTTGATTAAGGTTTGGTCGAATGCCTCACATCAATGTTATTTACTTTAAATACTAGGAGGAATTAATTTCTACTATTATCATTTACTTGCCTCTTTTTTAGGTGCTAGAGAACTTCATAGAAGGCTTTAGAGGAATTTAGCAAAGTACTAGGGTGATCAGAGTAGCAATTAGACTTTAGAAAAATATTCAAATCCAAATGAAGACACCATAGAGTTATTTATAGTCAAATATGGGACCCTCCAGTTCACGCAAGTATGTCGCGCGTAGGTAGGTTGCGCAGAGACCTTGCGTGTTGACGGTGTCAGGGGTACCTCGGGCGAACTGCTCTTTTGGGGCCTTGTGATCTTTTCCTTTATTAATCTACTTTCTACTCTTTTTTCTAGTGTATTTATCTTTATTTACTTTTCATCAACATGATAAAATGGAGTTACAACAAAATCTCCCCTTTAGTATTGGATTTGATCGAAGAAATAGGGTCAATCCTGAGGCAAAGGATGAAAAGGATATATGAGTCACACAAGCTTCCACTCTTGGTTGTTTGCTCAGGTCTATCACGTAGGCTAGTTGTGTAAGTAGGATTCCTCACTTATAAATAGGGATCTCATTTTAGTTAAAAACTATCAGGACTATGACTTTTCATGTCTCACCACGTTAGTCTTTCATGCTTAATCTCCACCCATGTTCTTTCACTAAGGTTCAAGTTCACGCAGAAACAGTATGTATTCGGCTGTGCGATGTGTAGTATTGGGTGATGAAAATCATAGGTCATGATTATTATGATATCTATGATACCTCCATTCCATATTTTGTGGGGGTATCTTAAGAAGTATCACCATAATTTTCCAAAGAGTTCTTATCCTCCACTTTACAGTTATGTCTATCTTCAAGAAGTCCTCACGTCAGATCCAAATAACTACCTCTCGACCTCTTGGTTTCAAGACCATAAGAACTTCTCATACACTAAAAGTTTTGGCATAGAAACATATATTAATGATGGGATGGAATCCACATCCTATTTAATGCATCACAGCCTGTGTTCTTCAGATCTGAAGCCACACATAGTTGAACTAAAGCCACATTACTATTAAACCATTTTTTGAGATTTACAGACAGATCAATAAAAGGTTTAAAATAAAGGTTAGGAATTACATCTAGGAGGGGGTGTTAAAATCACATGTATGTGGATATACTGGGTGCTCCAAACCTATGTAGATTTCAAAAGAGATCTGGAAGTCATTGAAAGTTATGAGGTTGTGTGGTTAGGGTAGAACTATGTATATAGAAATGACTAGTTTTTGCCGATGATGTTGAGATGGTGGAGTCCATAGATGAATTATTTTCATTTGACACATGGAGAAGTGGGTATCAATTTTTGGTATGTTCACAATTTCTATGGGGCTCCTATCCTTGGAGATATGTATGATTAATTCATCCCTTCAAGGTCAATGTAGAATAACACTGTCAGGACACCAGCTTTAGTGCGTGAGCTACTGAAAATAACTCATTATATCAAGAAGGAATATCCCCATGTAAAAGGAGATATTCATCTAGATACGGGGATGAAAATTTTCTTGAGGAAGAAGGGGGAAGGACCCACTTTAAATTCTTCGACGAACTATCCCAAGGTTGAGAATCGAAGTGTATCTGGTACCTTCTGGATGATGTTTGAAAAAGGAGAATTTAAAAAGCGGGGATATGAAGTCAAGACCAAAGTTAATTCCAAGACACGTATTGTGGGTTTTATTTCCATGTGGATCAGTATCTATTTGATTACGGTTTGTGATTCTAAAGGTGACATACGACCATGAACATTTTTTGTAGCAGCCATGATGGAGGAAAAAAAGTTAGTGAGGCTGTCCACCGCTATTTTGGAATACATCCATAGGAATCTGTTGTATATTCATGCAGGAAAATATCTATTCATAATTGTGGAATAATTATAGGTTTTGTGGGGATGTATCATGACTCATTTTAGAACTCACTCAATGTAAAGCAGTATCAAGGTCACCAAGAGCAATTTTGGACCATATGTCCAATTTGTATCTGGTATTCCACCCCTATCTTTAAAACTCCATGAAATAAAAAAAAGGTTGAGTTTATTTAAGGAGTTAAGCTTCTTTCCATATGGGAACCCACGCAAAAAAATATTTATTGATTATAAGAAGGCCATAATTGAGTTAAGGTCGTATATGATAGCCTTTAGAGATAGTGTGTTGGTGACCAGGATTGATGGTGAGATCATATGTGAGGCTTATGCTCCTAACCTATTTGAATTCAAGTTCAAGTGCCTATAAAAAATAACTATATCCCCCCAGTGCACATCAGATTGGAAAAGAATCCAATGATAGTTTGACAGCTATGGATGCTCACAGTTGTAGAGTTGACAGAGGTAGTGATCAATCTGCCTCCAACTGATGCAACTAGCAGATTGACCACCTGGTATACTAAATATTGGATTTCATAACAACCTTAAGGGGTGTTGGAAAAGGTTTTTCCTTGGGTTGTGGTAATGAGATGGAGCGGGAAAGATCATTTTTGTTTGGAAGGTGATTTATATCCTTTAGAGGCTGCATCATATGAGTTAGAGAGTGAGGGTGATGAGGTTACTCTCTTATCAAAAAAACCTCATGAAATATATAGTTCACCTACTAGAATTAATAGGGATACAAGAAAATCACTAATTGAAACTAAACCTTGGAAGTCTATTTAGAACTACCAATAGGAGTCCAAGGTTCCATTTTATCGTCTAACTTCTATGATGGAAAGGGTTGGGAAGCCCATGAAATCTAAGGCTGCATGATCATCCACATAGTAGGATATGATAGGTTGGAATGTATTCTATACACATACAACCAGAGTCAATCCAAACATGTAAATAATTGTCTTATAATTCTAAAATTATGTGGGAGCTCCTACGTGCGAGGTTGTATATTACGGGGATAGAAGATATTCAATCCTCGCCTAGAATTAACTTTGAGGATAATACTATTGAAGTGGAAACTCATATTCGAGAGTTAGAGATGCTCATTTATACAACCAAAAAATTGGGTTCCTTCCATGAGGCGAGTGTAGGATATGATAGAATGTGGTTCTTCTGAAGGGATCAATCATTCACCTTCAGATGAATGGAGTGACTTTGTTGATCATGAAGACATAAGTTCTCTTATTATCAAAATATTTTCTTATTTGAATTTATATTTTAGCCAAAGAATCATTACTAAATGGGAATAACATCTTTATTTGTAGTGGGATAATGGAAAATCAACTGAGGTTCCATCGCCACGGTATAGACCTGGTGGTACTTTGATCAGGGTTACTGAGTGACCCCCAAATCGAAAGATGTATATTCATGCCGAAAGGCCATATAGGAAAATATGGAAGAAGAATTCACACCTATTATACCTAATTTTGGGGAGTTTTATGTTATTCATCCTTCAAATAATATAAATAATAAGGAATGACAAAGGGTGAAATCCATGGCTAAATGCCTTGTTAGCAGCGGTAAGTCATCTTGGTGCCATTCATCTTTACCTAGGATAAATTTCTAAACTTTCTAGGATTGTAGGAAATCCTTCCATTTATTATCTAAATGGACATAAAAATGATCCTCAAAGGGTTTATGAGGGAACTTCAGACTGAGCACAAATTCCTACTGGCGAAATGGATCCCTCGACTAAAGAATCAATTCGGGTCAAGGGTGAATCATCTACTCCTCTCATTGTTTCTTACACTGTGGAAAGGTAGGAATAATTTAGTATGTTAGAGGTATTTCATAATATTTCACAGTCCAATGACTAATTTAATCTTCCGTAATATTTCTGGTTCATCTCATCCACCATATAATCCTATGATAATTGATGTTGACCTTGTGATAGTCACTAAGAAGGTTGTTCGTGGTCTCAACTTATTATAGGAGGGTCATGAAACAACCACTCTATGTTTTCCCACAAGTGATATTAACACGGGGATTTGGATTTCAATAGAATCCATGATAAATCATGTCATGCCTTTTAATGAAATACTAGAATATGTTAATATTCCTACTACTTTAGAATAATTTGGGGCACTATATAAAGAATCAAATGGACACGAGTCTTTATTTTCCACCCAATCGACATTTTTATGCTTGATCCTCTAATCATGACTAGTGGGAATTCACAGTTCCATCCACATAAACTATTATAGCGATGATGTGTGGAGAAGGCATTGAAATCAATATTAATCCCACTATTGAGGGGGAGCCAGATCAGGTGGATCTTGAAATGATAAGTCTTCCAGAGCCTCATCTGGAAGATCATGGGAAGACCTAGGTGAGTACCCCTCATCAAGAGGTTCCATCCTAGACCACTGAAAATAGGAATAATGGGGAGGAATCCTCCCAGGCTGCTAACTTTTTATTGGGTAAGGATCCCCAACTATTTTGATTGTTCCCTATTAATGATATTATTTTGAAACTAGAAATGATTCTAATTTATCACTTAGAATTATCAGCTTCTATGGATAGATCTTATGGTAAATATTTTGTATCAACTCGACCAACACTAGAAGGATAGGTAGCCACTGTTACGGAGGTAATAGAGCAGGGCACTTCTTTGAGTGCATTGATCTCAAAGTACATCTCACCTTCTGACAAAAACTATGAATCAAATCTAGTGTTGTATAATTCTCTCCACATCACACTTTGCAAGTCCAAATGGTATATATGGAAGATAATCTATAAGACACCACTTGAGGAGTTTCCTTTATGAATACAACAGATTTTAGTTCTATTCAGAATGTTGGGATTTGGTGGGTTTGATTACCATCTAATCCATGCTGCTATGACGAAGACTGTTCACAGGCGGGAGCAGGATTATAAGCTTCGGAAAGATCCAGTAAAGGCCAAACAACTTGACAAAATTAATGACCTCTGATCTACATTATCCCAAATAGTGGCCAATCATAACAAAAAAAGTGGTGGAAGTCAAGATGCATATCAAGGAGAAGACTATTCAAGTGTCGTGTCTTAACCAAGAATTAAATCTCACTCAAGGAGAACTTGAAAAGCTCCACCATTAATTGGGGGAATCTCAAACTTAAGGGCTGACTACCATTTTGTCTACAACATAAGAACTTCTTCAGGCTGAGGAGACTAAATCTAGTCAACTCATTGAGCTTCAACAAGTAGCTAATGGGGCTTGAGAGGTTGTTCAATAGATGAAGATTTATGTCTAAGGCCTAATATAATATATAAAAGAGAGACATCGATTTATGGATGTTCCTCTGGGGAATTTTTTTCTTATAAATGAAAATAATTTCTCTTCAATTAATATATATTTTCATCCTTAACTTTTTCTTGTAATCATAATGTTGAAGCTAATTTTCATAGCATGGCATCTTCTTACATGATAATCATAATTACAGTTATATGGATGGGGGTGATCTATTTTTTATCTAAGACAAGAGGCCTAGTGAGCATAGTTTGACTATTTCTAGGTTCATATATAAAACCCTACAAACTTTGTGTCTTTCGTGTCATCAATATAATTTTTTACTAAGCTCTATATGAAAGAGACTTAGTAGGAGAGAATTAAATTTTTCTTAGGCCATCATTTTCAGGTTTTCAACCTAACATTATTTTTTCCTTTTAACTATTTATCGATTGATATTGCCTAAACCATATAGAGTGTAGGTTTAGTGAGATGAGACTCGACTTTTTTTCGGGGTTCCCTTTGTGGGTTTTCAACCTGGTGAGTAATGTGCCTCTTTTTGTGGACAATTTAAATTCATACATAATAGACTAAAAGGGAGAATATTTTAGTTCGAACAACTTTGACAATGAATTTTGAGATGATAACCCAAACAAGGCTTGGTGACTAGGAATGTTCCAATATTCATTAGATACATCCAAGGGGACTCTTGATCCATGATATTATGGTTCCCCAATATAAAACTTTTATTCAAGAACAGAGAATATCTCTCATAATAATGAAGTTACCATTGGTTGAAAAACCCGTTATGAGGGCTTTTTTATGCAAGGAAAATGAGGGTACATACTATATAGGCAAATAGAGACATACCTAGGTTGAAAAGCCCGTTATGGGTGTGACTTATGCAAGGAAAATGGGGGCATGTACTGCATAGTCAGGTAAAGGAGTTCCTAGGAATTTTTAAAATTCGATTTCTCTTAAAAAAATAATTTTATAGATATTCTGATTTCTTAAGACCGTAAGGGGTAGTTTTTCCATGGTAAGATGTCCTAAAATTAAGGGAACATTTGTGTCGACACATGACACAAATGGAAAACTACTACTACATGAATTTTATGTGTGAAGGAGGATAAATTTTGTTAGATAACCAATGTCAGGGGGAGAAGGTCCCTTTTTGACAAAGGATGAAGGTATCGTGAAAAGTGAGGACATTATGTTGTATAGTTTAAAGTCACGCAGCAAGGAAATTATGATGTGAAGTTTAAATTCATGTAGTAATGACATTATGTTGTGAAGTTTAAAGTCATGTAGAAATGACATTATGCTATGTAGTTTAAATTCATAAAGCAAGGACATTATGCTATACAATTTAAAGTCATGAAGCAAGGACATTATACTATGTAGTTTAAAGTCATGCATCAAGGACAATATGTTGTACATTTTAAATTCATGTAGTAAGGACATTATTTTGTGTAGTTTAAATTCATAAAATAAGGAAATTATGCTATTCAGTTTAAAGTTTTGCAATATTGAAATTATGTGGTACAGTTTAAAGTCATGTTGTGAGGGAATTATGTTGTTTAGTTTAAAGTAATGCAATAAGGACATTATGCTATTTAGTTGAAAGTTTTGAAACAATGAAATTGTGGGGGATTTAATTTAAGGTCTTTAGCTTTTAATGAAGGTTTGACGATTCTCTGATTCTTGGTAATCTATTTGGAAATGTACTAGTATATTTAGGTATGGAAGGATAATGTTGTAAGATGTGATTTGGGGATTCTTGGAACCGAAGGGTGGTATGGGAAAAAGGTCTTATGGAATTATAGGAGGTATCTCCCAAGAACGAAGTTACCACTGATTTAAAAACCCATTATAGGTGCTTTTTTATATAAATAAAACTAGGACATGCACTGCATAGTCAATAGTGTCATCCTTTAACTAACAGACCCGTTATGAGGGTTGTTTTATGCAATACCAACTAGGGCACGTAGTGCATGGTCAAGAAAATGAGCTCTCAATAATTATAACATTATATCATTAAAGGTTGATGAAATTTTATGGGGATTCAGATCTTTCCAAGCACATAGTTTGGTTTGTGGAGAAATTACATGAACATAGAAGGGGTATTTCAAGTCCGAATTTCCAAATAATTAGAGAAATGGATGCTCTATCCAAGTCTAACCCAAGAGTAGGAAGTATGGTACCTGTAGTTTTAGGTTATATGACTAGGACCATAAGATTATGGAATCAATGGATGGTACATGGTCAAATGGCCCAAGATTATTCATGTATTCTTTGAACACATGATGAGGGGAAAAGTAAACCACGGTCTTGGATAATTTCAGTTTGGAAGAAAGGATATGGGAAAAATAAGCACAGGATGACTGAGGATTTTAAATTACGAGTTCCAGCATACCATTGTCAAAGGATCAAAGGGACAGAAAAGGATTCTCCTAAAGGATAAATTACCACTATTTGGTAAACCCATTATGAGGGATACTTTATGCAAGGACAACTGGGACATGTATTTTATAACTAAATAGTGGAATCCTTTGGTAGATAGATCTATTATGGGGGTAATTTATTCAAGGTCAACTAGGGCGCGTACTGCATGGCAAGATAAAGGTGCTCTCATGTTTTAGACATTATGCCACCAAAAGCCAAGGAAATGTTATGAAGATATGAAAGTATTCAAGATTAAGAGTATAACATGGAAAAGGGGGAATTGTTCAATACATAAAGGAATCATTGGACTGATATTGACCATGACTTGGGATTTCCTTGCACATATTTGACTCATATATAGAAGGGGTACATCTCTTTTTTCCTCAGTGGGTTCCCTAAGGAGAGGACCCAAAATAAAATATCTTACATAATTTTTTGATTGTATGTAGGATAGGGGGAATTTTATCTTACCCCATGGCTGGGGATAGGGCTTAAGGCCTAGGCTTCACTACGTATCTCAATGGGATGAGAATCAATCCATACATAGTTCTAGAGGTACCATGTATTTTTAATTCATGCATAGAGGACATTGGCCATGTAGTTTAACATATTATGGAAAGGACATGGGTGATTCCGATATGAAAAGGAATATTGTTGTTGGGCTAGGGTGTAGATCCCAAGTATCACTACTTATGTTCTTAGAGAATCAAGTCACATATAGTTCTAATAGATATGGGGTCATACATAAAGTGAGAAATCATATTTTATATCTTCATGTATATCTAACTCATACGTAGGAGACTAAATGATTTTCCATGTTATACTATGGTTGGGCCCTGGATTGAAGATTTGGGTGTCACTATGTATCTTATATGTGTGAGAATCAAGCCATAATTAGTTCTTGTAGGACTGTATAGTTTATAGTCATGTTCTAAGTATAGCTAGTGTTGATTTTATAGTCTTCTAGTTAGGATCATAATAGCCTCAATATGAATATATACAACTGACTTAAGAAGATAAATACTTTACCAAACTCTTAATCCCACATGAGTTTTTCTCGTTGTGATAAAAAAAGAGTCTACAACAGAAAGGTAACACAAGTGAAGGATATGGGAATTTCAATTATGTGGAGGCTAAGCCAGGAGATGGGATCCAGGCATCACTATGCATCTCATTGGGATGAGAATAAATCCATATGTAGTTATTAAGATTCTATGTAGTTTAACGCCATGCAGTAAGGATGGAGGCAAGCCAATGTGAAATTATGGGAACATTATGGTTGGACCCAAGATAGGAGATATGGGTGTCATTATGTATCTCATGAAAATGAAAATCAGACCATATGTAGTTCAAGATACGATTCCCCATGCTAGTCTAATCTGTACATAGGGAGTGGGGGATTTTAAATTACGGTTGATCCAAGGTGTAAGACCCAAGAATCACTATGTTTCTCATTGAAATGAGAATCAAGAAACACATGGTACTTGATAGGATCCTTGTGAAGATCTGATTCATGCACAGGGAGTAAAGGAGATTTACGATTTAATCATAGTTGGACTCAAGATTGGAGATCTGGCCTCACTACATATCTCAATAGAATGAGAATCAAGCCACAAATAGTTCTTGAAAATTGATCCCCAACCTGATCAGACTTTGACATAGGGAAGGGGAATTTTGATAACTTCCAGATTTATGGTTGGGCCTAAAACGTGAAGTATAGGTATCACCATGCATCTCATTTTAATGAGAATCAAGGTATAAGTCCTGGAAAGGTTCCCTGTGTAGATATGGTTCATGTACGAGGAGAAAGAAGGGGATTTTCTTTTCCAAATTCATAGCTAGGACCAAAATTGGAGATCTAAGAATCACTACGTATCTCATTGGAATGATAATAAATCCACAAGGATTTTTTTAAAAATTGTTCCTATGAAGGTTTTATTCATGCACACAGGGAGTGAAGGGTCATTTTTAAATATTATATCTAGACTCGAGATAGGAGATCTGGGTGTCAATACGTATCTTACTAGGGAAAGAATAAATCCAAACATAGTTCTTGGAGGCGGTTCCCCACACCAACTGGATTATGACATGGGGAAAGGGGACTTAAATATTTTCCAAGTTAATGGGTGTGGCCGAAATAAGAGGCTAGGCATCACCATGTATATTGTTGTAATGAGAATCAAACCATACATTCTGTAAACATTTCCTGTGAAAACCTAATTCATACACAAGGAAAGAAGACATTTTCTTCATGATCATGGTTGGACCTAAGATTTAAGAATCATGCATCACTGTGTATCTCACTAAAGTGATAATCAATACATGCATAGTTCTTTAAAAAGGGTTCATATACATGTTTTTTCATACATAAGAAAAAATGGTTCTTAAGTGCCGCTAGGGAGCGATAATGATCTGAGTGATTATTACACATGGAAAATACCAATTTCTTTTAAAGGACCCCAAGGAATATTTACTTGTGGAATTTTTAGTGATTTATTAATATCAAATGAGGTAGATATTAACTATACAGTTTAATGTCATGTGGTGAGGAAAAATGGTGTTTTGCAGTTTTAGGTCATGCGACTAGGACTTCATGTTGTACAGTTTATCATCGTGCAATAAGGACGGTGAATCTACACAATTTAACATCACGCAACATGGATGAAAATTTTTCTACGTAGTTTAAATTCCTATACCTAATATGAACTCTATGTGATTACAAAAATTACTTCTTTAGGAACCTTTCATTGGTTGTAGTTGTAGTGAGTTATCCATCCATTGAGATTAAGGAATAATCTTCATTAGAGTGGACCTTATGTGTGGAGTAAGGTCCTTCCCACTTTGGCTCAAGTTTGGGGGGATTCTTTCCCAGTATCATTTGAGTCCTAAGGACTAATTCCAATTCTACATGGGGGAATTAGTGGAGGTGGGATTTTTTGTTAAAGGCTCATGCTATCCAATTATGATATACCTCCAAGTGATTTAAGGTATGTAATCTCTTTTCATCCAGTCACTCCAATTCATCCAATAGCTCTTAATACTATTCAACTACATATATATGGTCACAAATGGAAATATAAAGTAATGAAAATTGAACTTCAATGGGAAAGAATTCTTCTATTTTTTACACCAATGAGTATGGGGTTTCCCACATTGCAGTACGAGTTATAGTCCTATAATCCCATAAGGAATCCAAGTGCCTTTCAGGATATGATTTCTTATCTTTATCCACCATCTTCTAAATTATGTTAGATAATGTCTTTTTAAAAGCCTCTATATTTACATTAGATGCTTCCTGATAGTGGGATGAATTGTTGGATTTGATATTGTAATCCTGATATAGTTTTTCTACCTTAGAAGAACATAAATTGGTGCCATTGTCCATCAATATGGTTTGAGGGACACCAAATATGGTAATGGTATTGGATTTGAAAAAGGTAACAATTATTTTGGCTATGAATTATTTTAGGGGTATTGCCTTAGCCCATTTGGAGAAGAAATAAGTTGTAGTAAGGATGTACTTGAACTGCTTAGCCGTAGCTAGATAATATGGTTCAACAAAATCTATTCCCCATGTGGAAAATTTCCAAGAGTATTTAACCATACATAGAAACTATGAGGATTAATGTATGAAATTATAATGCACTTGGTTGGGATGATACTTCTTTGTTAATTTCATGCAATCTTGCGTCATCGAATGTTATAAGTATCCAAGCCTTCAGATTTGATCAGAAAGCCTATTCCCTAATTGGTGGGAAATAGAGGATCCTGCATATATTTCTTCCATAATAACCACAATCTATTCTCCATAAAAACATATGATAAGGAATCCGTCAAAGCCTCACTTTTGGAGGAATTTCTAGTGATTTGGTCTTCCATAAAGAGTGAAATTAGTCGCTCATCACTAGACCTGCTCTCTACTAACTCTATATGGTGAAAGTACTCCTTCTTGAAGGTAGTCCATGATATGTTCCTTTCATTCCATGGTAGGACCATATGAATCAGTAATGGGGATGATTTTACTAATTTCCTATGTTATGATTTGAACAAAAGGTGAAGCCACGCGATGATGGGAAATATTAATGACTATTTCATCCTGATTTAGATTTTCCAAAGCTGTGGATACATTTTTCAACGCATATTCCTAGTAATTCTATGACCACAAAATGTGATTCAATGTTGGGTATGGAGGTAATTATTCCATTTAAACTCATACATAATCACACCAGGGAATTATATTCTCTTTTCTGAGGGAATAATCTCTGTTGATCTATTTGATTATCAATTCTAAATCACCCTTCACCTCTAGGTGGTTCACCGGTACTTGGAGTGCCAATTCCAGGCCTACAATGAGAGCCTAATATTCTACCTTATTATTGGTACCACCTTATGATAATAGGAATAAGTATGGAAACAATTTATTCTCTAGTGAGATAACCACAATTCATAACCCAACTTTTTTGATCTTAGGGTCTTCCATTATCTTCCTCGTTGAACTCCTGGAAGCACTATGAAAATAAATTTCCCATGTTCGAGGGTTATCCTGAATAGATAATATTTCTTCATTAGGGAGTTCAATATCTAATGACGTCTCTTTTTCAGATGGTTGTTCAGCAAGGAAGTCTACCAAGGCTTGATTTTTTTTTAATTTTTGAGGAAAAAACTTTATATAAAGCTGATGCAGGATAACTTCCCACCATGCCAAATGTTCTGTCAGGATAGGATGACTGAGGATAAATTGGAGTGCGTCATTATGAGAAACCAAGTGAATCTCATGGTGCTTCAGGTAATGCCTCATCTTCTAAATGGGAAATATTAATACTAGGAATCTCTTTTTGATATCTGAATAGTGAGTCTCAGTTTCAAGCATGGTTCGACTGAGGTAATAAATGTTTTTTTCATTCCTAGAATCATTATTTTTCACGAGGAAAGAACCTTGTGATCATTATAGGGCCATAACATACAGAATGAGAGTTTTTCCTTCAACAAGGTGGAATCAATACTGGTGGGCCCAAGTGGTATTTATTTAGGTCATCAAATGCTTCTTGACAGTCATTGTTCCACCGATAAGTGACCCCTTTCTTCATCAATTTGGTGAAGGGTAAACACTTTCCCACAAGGTTGTCTATGAAGCACCAAATGTAGGCCAAGTGTCCATGAATTCCTATAAACTATTTCAAGTTTTTAGGATGTTACATGCCAAGGATAGCTTTAGTCTTATCAGGATCAACTTCGATGCCAAGATGGCGTATGATGAAGCCAAGAAATTTTCCAGAGCTTACCTCAAAAGCACATTTAAGGGGGTTTATCTTCATATTATACTATTGAAGCTTGCTAAATATGGTTTCTAGATCATCCAGGTGGTCAGAATGTTGTTGAGACTTGACCACTAAATTATTGACGTAGTATTCAACAAACTTCTCCAATAAGGGTTTGAAAATGTGATGCATGACACATTGGTATGTGGCATCGGTGTTCTTTAAGCCAAAGAGAATTACCCGATAACAGAATAATCCTTGAGGGGATCTAAAATATGTAACTTATTTATATTTTGGGGATATCTAGATTTAGTTATACCCTAAATATCTATCCATGAAGGATAGGATCTTATAACTAGATGTTGCATAAATTAGGAGTTCTATGATTGGAAATGAGAAGTCATCTTAGGGATAATACCGGTTGAGATCACTAAAATCGATGAACAATATGATTTTACCATTCTTATTTTTCATAGGGACAATGTTGGATAGCCATTTTTGGTATTGTACCTCTTGGATAAAATCATCCCTGATGAGTTTTCCCACTTCAACCTCAATTTTGGAGGTGTGAGTCAGGTGCGTCCTCTTGGATACTTTCTTGTTTCCACGATGATCTTCTAGAAAACACGAGTGATGGGTGGAAACCTCAGGGTCAATGCCTAATATCTCTATGTAATTATAACAGAACACATCTCGATGCTACTTTATGAATGAGGTGTATACCTCATTTTTTTAGAGTCATGGACACACTAATTAGAGTGGGGTATGGCACATAAGACTCATCCCAGTTGGTGAGGACTCTTTAAGTGCATCCAGGTGATCCGAGATCAAATCCATGTGGAGACATAATTTCTGGGGTACCTTAGAAGCACTATAGCAGGATTGTAGCAGTACTGTAGCAGGTACTGTTTGGCACTATAGCAGTTGGGAATATTCATTTTTTTGGGTCTTCGGGCCACCAATTTGGTCCCTGAGTCCATTAAGGCCTTCAGGAAACCTAGGCCTTCAGGTCAGAAAGGCCTTTGGGCCACCTCAAGACCTTTGTGCCACATTAAGGCCTTTTGGCCGCCTTAAGTGTAGATGCAATCTAGACAACCTATAAGGAACAAGTTCTAAAAGGAGGATGGGCAAGGAGTGTTCACCATAGCAGAAGCTAAACAGATTGCAAGAATGAGAGGGTATGACACCTTATATCATGAAAAGACTTGGCATGAATTTGAAATCCTATCTAAACATCCATGCAAAGGTAGAGAGCTGATTTCATGATGAAGATGATGGGGATGACCAGTTTCAAGTAGTTTATCTAGCTTGTATGTAATTTTTGAAGCCTACGGGCAATGAATTCCTCTAAGTCCTACGAGCTATGTAATAGTTACGCCTACAGGCCTTGTAAGGGTTCCACCTCACCCCTTGAAAGGTGGATTATCAAAAATAAATAGAAAATGAATGCCTTAGGGCCATTGGAGGAGGAGAGTGGGGCATGTATCTTCTATTGTACCAAGATTTATTTCTCTGAGTTCTTCCATGGAAGTTGAGATTCCTTCCTCAAATGATGGAGGGGAATCCTTGAGATATTCTTCTCTTTCCTCTTCCTCATGCTCCACTACTTTTGTTTCTTCCTCAAGAGAAGATGATAAAACAAGTTCCTAAGAGGGAAGAGGGGAGTCACCATTCATACATTCGAAGGATGAGGTAACCATTTTGGGCTCACTTTCTTTCATAAAGCCTTATTGGAGTCATGAAGGGGAAACCAGGGACTGAGATTGAGTCTCTTCACTTTATCCTATTGTAACAATAGATTCTTCCAACTCAACTGATGTAATCGAGCTTTGTTTAAGACCAGGGGACGAAATGAAGACATTTTCATTTAAGATTTCATTATCATTTAGAGAGTTGATAACTTCTTTAGCACCATTGGGATCAACTTTCATAATTAACATTAATGAATATTCTAAATGAATTTTTGAATTCTAGCCCACCCTTTCAATTTTATTTATAGGTAGAATGTAATCTAAACTGAGCAGATTGAAAGGGTTAGCTTGGATCATCTCCAAGCCATTTGGGGCATTGATTTGGGTAGCATCATTAGCCATTTATTTTTTTACCTCCATTAGGATAAAATATTGCATCAATGTATTATGTTTCATAGGATTTGGATGAGGCCTTGTCACCTTACAATGTCCCAATTTGACCATTGATAGAATATTTTAGACTTTTATGGAATAAAGAATGAAGAAATGCATGCTGGTGTATCCAATGTCTTCTCAGCATAAAATTAAAATTTGTGTCCTTTCGAACTACCATAAACCCTGATTTGGATACAAAATCTACAAATTAATTTCTGAGTGTAATCTCACTAAGAGGCTCTTGATCATTATTTTCATAATCTTGTAACATCATATTTGAGGGAGACAAGTAAGATTCATTGAGATCCAGTTGACGAAGTGTCCAGACTGGGATGGGATAGACTCTTGAGCCATTGTCAATGAAGGCTCATCAGATATCAATGTCATTTAACTTACTGGATATATAAATTGGTCTAACATGTCCTTTCAAGAAAACATCATCAACTTAGTCATTAAAGGATATGACTGTATGTCATTCTATATGATCATTCTCTATATGATATACTTCATCCTTAGCGACCTCAACTTCAAATTTCTGAGGGCTTGAAAATGATTCAATGAGTGCTTCCTAGAGGTATTTTTATAGACTCAAAGCATCTAGGATTGATAAATTAGCCGAAACTTGGTCTAATTTCTTCAAGACATCATATTTTTTATTAAAAGGTCTATGATTTCTAGAATGAATATTCTCTTTTATATGAACTTTGGTAGATGATGTTCCAGATGTGGATGGTCCATCCCTTGGGATATAAACTAGAAGTGTTCATGTTCTTGGTGGATTGGGCCAACTGGGTCGGTCTACTCATTGAGGAGGATGCAGAATATCCTCTAATAGGTAATCATGTTAGGTAAGACCCTATCATGTGTAGAGGAAGAACTCCCTAGTTCTTGTTGAGCTCGTATGAGATCTTTACTATGATTTTTGGCTACGCAAATAGTTAGAATGGGGGTTTTGTTGATGTGTTGGATGCTAGAATGACCACATCTTCCTCTGTATCCTAGAACTTGATAGCCTCTTCCCCTAGTTACCCAATCATGTGTTGTGAAATAAGGTTCATAATCAAAATCATAATTTTATAATGGATCCATTTAGTAAATAAATTTAATAGAACCAAAGATCAACTCCTCATCTGATGAAGATTATACTTGGGGGTCAACTCTTATTGTACCATTTGGCAGGGCGGTGCCCGTGATTTTGGGATAGTTGGCATAAATTCTGGTAAGGCCAATTAAAACTATGTCCTTGACATGAGATCATGTTCTTTTTATTTATCCTTATTCTTCTCGCCATATCCCTTTTCTAAGGATTGTCTTTCAGAGGATTGGGATTTTGATGAAGCTAGTTTTTCAATAGTGGAAGGGGTTGAGGGAACAGTTGGTTGTTTCAACTATGCTCAGGGAATAACATGAGTCTCTTTGATCATTTTTATAACCATACAATCACTAAACTTTTGTGTAATCTTTCTCTTAATCTCTTTCCATTTATATTCCTATTTTGTATTGGTAGTAGAAACACATGCAACCTGGGATGGAGAAATTTATAGTTTCACTTCTCTGGAGTCCAATATCATTTTTAGGAGTTATTTGAAGAAAAAACACTCATATATGGTGTTACCTAACTTTTTATGGAATGGTAAATAGTTTGAAAGATCTTCATCACCTTATTTACTTGACTTCTTGGGATTTGGAAACTGAACTAAGTTGTTTTACAATGCAGAGATGAAGTATTATGGGACTTGGTCATTATGAAATGAATAGACCTTGTTTTTTAACTCCTAAAACTATCTCTTCCTCTGATCTCTTTGACCACCATGGTGAGGTGGCCATTTTTTCTGATGCTCGGGAGGTGGATCCCTATGGTATGGTGTAGGATTTAAAATATGAGTGGGTACATGGGCCTTCTTAAGTGTACCTGTATCATCCTCTACCTTTCTTGTTCTCCTTCCCTAAGTTGATGGAGCCACTCGGGACTTGACTTTGGTCTCTATGATGGAGTTTTCCACCTATTGATCAATTGATCCCAGATCCCTAAACCCTCATATGTATTTCAAATGGATCAATTGTGTGCACAACTCATCATGAAGATTTTCTACACAGATAGGCAACATCTATTCTTGAGGGAGCAGTAGGTTCAAGGTGTAAGTCAATACTTTCCACTAATAAATGAAGTATGATACCCTTTCATTCTCTATTTGTTTTTAGTTCATAAGATCAAATACTATTGTCTTCTGTAACATTGAGTTAAACTAGAAGAGGAACTTCTGATAGAGATCTTCCCATCCAGTAATTGATCAGGAATACAAACTCATGTACCATACAAAGGTTGGCCCCTATAATGATTATAAAAAGAATCCGATTTTCACTAATTCCTATTGTTCAGGGGTCCCCATTATGGGATTGTAATGAGAGATGAAATGTGTCAAGTGCTACTCCATATCTTCTTATCCGCTAAAAATAAAAAATGTAGGATTCCCAAAGTTTGGAAGAGGAGGGTTAGGATCCACCCATTCAGGGTAAGCCTTATTTTATAGATACTGGTGCAATCCTTCCTTCCATGGATTCTAATAGAGTCTTTAATGACTCAATGGTGTTCATAAGCATTCAAGGAATATATGGATGAGATGAAACTTGAGTAGGTGGGGTGTATAGAGCCTGAACAGGTGTGGCAAATGTTATAACTACTGGTAGTAGAACCACTAGAATCTATTGTGGATAACCATAGGGACATGCCTATAAGGATTTTTTTACCCTATTTTGGTTGTGCACCCAATATAAGGATTTCTTGATTTTTTGTTGTGGGATCCAAATATATTGGTGTTTAATGTCCCACATTGAGAAGATGTTCCATATCTACTTTAGTTGTTGTGGAAAACCTTCTTTGTTGAGGTGCACCAACTAGTAGTGTGATTTTATGGTCTACTTGCGGAGCATATTAGGTAGGAATAGTGCATCAGAGTAACTCTGCATTGAGTTTTCTCAACTCTCTCAATTCCTCCTCTTGCTGAGAAAATATTTCCTCTAATTAAAGGAATTTTCCTTCTCTATGGGGAAGGTGATACATGGTATGACCCTTACATTTCCCCCTATTAGGTTCCTTTCAAGGAGGTAGAGGTTTATTATTCTAGGGGATACCCAAATTTTTGGCAAGCCTCTGGTTTTGGGTATAGACACCGCCTACATTTATTTCGGTATGGATTGTGTCATGAATAAGAACTTCTTCTTCAGAATCCTATGAATCAATATTATATTCTGGCGGGTCTTCAAAAATGGTGTTAATGAAATTCATAGATGAATAGTTCCTCAAAGGTATTTTGTTGGTATCTCTACAAGATCAACTTCATCTATGCCCTCTGTAAGACCCTATCCTTTTTTGTTGATTCCCTAGGGGTTGTTTGATGGATAGTGACCTGAAGATAAATAATAGAGATTTTATTCATGAACATTACAAGTGATTGTACCGTATCATAAGATGAGAAAATTTGATAGTATTTACTCCATGACATCTTACCCAATTGGTAGAAAAATGATTCCCACTGAGGGGATTTTTGAGATGAAAAAGCTCTCGACTCTGAGGGATGGGGCTATTCATGTTCTTCTTTCACAACCCTTCAGGATTGGTTGGATTATCCTGAGGGTTGGTTTAAAAATTACCCATCCCAGTGGGTTGGGTTTGTTCTTGAACTTTTGTGGATGGTATCACCACAAATTTTCTTCTAATACCATAGATTCTAGTTTGAATGTGGGTTGGGTTCATTATTTAGAACTCACTTAAATCACCCATTTTGGAAGACTGTTGTGCTATTTCTGACATTTTCTCAATCTTACGGCTGACATCCTCTAACTAGGATTCCTGGTCGATGTTCTTAGATTCTTGATTCAAAGGTATCTCAAAAACATTCTCTATTCTGGCCTAAAATCAATGGGAGTCATTTTGGTCCTATTATTATTGAGAATATCTTTGGTCATGAATATATTATATTTGTTATAGCTGGTCTGGGGAAATGAAATTTCATGATAACACCTTTAGTGGGCCGTGTTGTCTTGGGAGCACAGTGAAATACTATTCTCCATGTGCACCCCATCCTCTAATATGAACACCAAATGGGGTATCTTCAATCTTCTTTCACAATCTCTTTAATTCATTGGGGCATTCATATTGAATGGATCCTTGTTGCTTCTTGATCTTTGTATGTGAGGAATCCAAGAGATATTTCAAGTCAATTCATCATTGTAACCCTTCTATTACCTTGAAGCGAGTTTGATAATTACCATATGGTAATACATTTTATTTTAAGAGATGAAGAGTTTTCTATATGTTGAGGAAGATTTCATGCATAAAACCTTCTCCCAACACCTTTGGAATGATGAATTGAGAGGTTTCTAAAGGAAAAAACATGACTAGTATCTTGTATTTAACCAGTTGTTTCTATATGTTTAGAAAATATTATTTTACTTTTACCATAGGTTACTCAACTTGGTCCAACCAGAGTGGATGCCTCCCAATTTTTTTACCACAAGAAATTGGATTGGTTGGGATTCCCTCATCTATGTTGGAAGTCAAGTGACCCAAGGGTGGTTCAGATAATGACTATCCCCATGAGCTATCTTTCAGTTGATAAAGGATTTCAACTTCCAGTGACATGGCATCAGACATGAATGGCTATGTATTTGTAAGTGTCTCATGATAAGATGGATTTATCATCACTATGTTTTAAATTGGAGAATTTTTTTTACAATGTGAATCACTACTATGGAGAGAACTTTTTTAGTGAGCACCATCATGGGGAGGACTATCACGGTGGATTAAAGAGGAAGACCCTCTTGCTCCTTGGTCTTCTAGCCACAAAGAGGGTTTCCATGGATCTCATCAAGAGATAGGATCTCCAGATCGACCAAATTGTTTTCATGAATCAAGCCTTCATGGTAAATTTTCTAATGAGGACCTTCATAATTACTACTACTACTCTCATAATTTGGTAATGGGAGGGTAGGATCTTGATATTAAATAGATAAATGTATGATGGCTTCAAGAACTCTAGTGTCAAGTGAAGCCCGGTCATAGATCGACTCTTGATTTTCAAATTTCATTTGATGAGGATTATTTTTAGATTCCTCCTTACAAGCGATTAGGTCCACTTTCTAGGAGGATTGGTCATCATGGGTAGGTGTTCATGCCTACCTTAGAGTGGCAATTACAATATTTTGATTACCTATGATTGGATTGGGTGTGTGTTACTAATCCTATTATCCGTATATTATGGGGGAGTTTTACCCATGACCCTCCTGGATGAGAGAAGAGTTATGTTTATTATCTATGGTGTTATGCTGATGAGACACCCCATTTTTGGGGATAGAGTTATGTGGCCGTCCTTCATGAATTATTATCATCACTGTAATGATATCCTGAAAAGTCTATAGGATGTGGGAAGGAATTTGAATCTACCCTTTTACCATTACCAAGATATAATTGGTGACTTCAGTGAACGGAATGAGGATATATGCCCATTATATATTTGAATTAGGTATATGTGTATGCATTTGTCCTCCCTTTCCTATCAGTGGATACTAACAATACTCATTTATAGGGGAAGAGAGATGAGTCTTCCCTCTACCTGTCATTGAGACTTTCTGACAGACTTCTCTATGTGCTTATAAACGAGGATACTAACAGGATTGATGGATGACAGTAGGTGTGTGTGAACTTTCTTGTTGTTTTCCTCCAAACATGGTTAGAGGACTTCTTTGAGTGATTCTAGATTAGTCTTCTAGAAATATTGGCGGGTGAAGGAAGGTGTATGTTCTTGATTGTAGGTTTCTATTGTATTTGGTTGGTAGTCTTATTTGAATTCCTCTAGGTAAGTCTAGAGGCTGGATGAATAAAGGAGAATAGGTGTATGTGTTTCTCACTATTTTCCACCAAACTGGGTTGGTGGGATTCTACAGAGAGGGAAAAGGTTTTAACCTACTCCTTGTGGGACATCTTTTTTCCCTGGTGGTCCTTCTTGCATGTCTGGGTTTGAAGAACCTAGTCTTGTCAGCTAAGGACAATACCCTCATCATGCTGAGGGTTAAATTCTACGTATCTTTGGTGGATAAGATTACTAGAAGGATCCATTAAGAAAGACCCTTATTTCTCCGGGATGAGGGTTTAGGTGGCCTCTTGATCCACCTCACTGAAATATGGGAGATAATGGTTGTTTCATTTCGAGGATAGGCCTCTAAAATGGTTGAAGATTAAAGTAAGCATCATCTTCTTCAGAACCACTGGTCATAATTTATCAGATGGTTGGTAGTGCTGGTTGATCTGAAGATCCTATCAGATGGCCTCGAGGGTCAGGATCATACCGTTTTGACAGTACTATCAAAACAGTGAGTTTGAGACCCATAGTTGAAGATGATGATTTGATGATGACTTACTTCACATAGATGAATATATAGTCTAAATGGAATCTAGGGAATTTTATGGTGAAAACTTTAAAGAAACCATTGGATTGAAGGGAGTTCTTGGAAGGAAGTGCATATATATATGGTAAACATAAATAATGAACTCTGAAAAAGAAACATATTGCTTTATTGACCACATGCATGATTGATTTCCTTATCTAGACCTCTATCATTTTGAGAGTAGAAGGGAACTAATAGGTAGGTGATAATATCATCTTCATTAAGGATTCACATTGGGTTCACCATTTTTTGTTTCCAAAGTAAATGGGACTTTATTAGGGAAACACAATTTTTTGATGGAGACTATTTAGTATATCCCTTTTATATTTTGAAGAAGATTCTATAATTCTTTGTTTCCAATGGATTTCCACTCCTTGTGATAGTTTTTTATATCCAAATGGTATCCAATAGGTTTTATTGTGGAACTGGAAACACCCAATGGTTCTTTATCCATGGGGACCTGCTTTCCATCTATATTTTTTTATTGTGTGTGTTGACTTACAATGCTTAAGAACTCCCATTGGTTGAGATTATGGGAGGTTGATCTCATCACACCCTTATTGGGGGATTTATTTCCTACTCTAAGACTCTCTTATAGATTTAAGATATGTTCATGAATCCTTTATTAATTCCAAAGTATGACGTCGGTCATCCCATTATTAGAAATCAATTATTGGCATGTGTGGAATTTTAAATCATCTATATGTATATGATGCTATTCATCAATGGAGATATCTTTATGTATCTGAGGTTATCCATTTATGTTATCCTCTTATATACTACTTAGAGTTTATTTGGTCATTATTACGATGATGCAGATTTTGTAGACATATAGTGAGGAAATGTGGAGTTTTTTTATCCTGGTAGACAAAGGTCACTCTGGAGTTTCCTATCATCCAAGTAGATGAAGGTCCCTCTAGAGTTTATCTTCATCTAGGTAGATGAATTTCACTCTGGAGATTATCATCATCTAGGTATATGGTAATTGTTTGATGTTGGGATCTAACCCATAAATGGGATTCCTAAGTATCCTTGTAAAAGTAATTAGAACCCATGTAGTTCATTTCTTCTTAATGGGGCACATTATACCTTTTAAGGTTGTGTTTTGAGTAACCAACCATACAGTTTAATTTCATGTGGAAAGGATGTCTTGGTGGAAGGTTCCTAGTCAAATTTTAGTGTGGGAATTATGCTTAAAAATCTCCAGGAACCTAGATGGGATATGAGTTTCCAAGTTGAATTAGACCCTGATGAGGATATGGCCCAAAAAGAACAAGGTTGATTTAGGAGTTGGGTTTGAACCTTAGGGATGCATCCTAAGTATCCCATTTGGATGGGAATCAAGGCTCACGTAGTTTGGTAAGTCTCATATGGGATTATATCCCTTTGGGAGCATTAAATTTTGGCTTATTCTTAAAGAGGATTCCCTATAAAAAAGGAAATGAGTGATATATTATCTCATTTTGATTTAGAGACTTATTTGAGGATTACTCATAAAGGGGATGCCCATTGATTTGGGTTATGGTTGGGAACAACTTCTGAGGAGAATATCCCTTAAGCTCGGGCCTGAGATATGATTCCAACGTATCTTAGTTAGAACAGGAATTAGAGTTCTCATAGTTCAATCCTTCAGGTGGATTTTGTTGATGTCATGATCATTATGAACCTTTATGCCCATGCGAGTCATGATTGGTGTGAGAAACAAGAAGAAGTAGAAGATTTTGAAAAACTACAAACTTTTCCTCCTTTGTTGGTAGAAGAGGACAAGGAAACCAGGAAAGAGGTCGGGTCTATAGTGGAAGAGGTTGGGGATATGATTCTTCCCTATCTTCACTTTACATTAGACGTAATTCTAAGATAAGGAAGGAATGAAGGTGAAGTTCACAGTGGTAGCGAGGAGAAAGACTGTAACCTCCTACAAGAAAGGATAGGGGATTACACTAGTATGGTTTCCCTAAAATCTATTCAATAATAGGATGAGGATTTAATCCCATGTTAAAGGTAAAATCATGTGTGATACTTACCCTCCCAACTAGGAATTGGAGGATACAGGTCTCAAAGATGAGAAGGTATAGACATGGTCATATCATCGGAATCTGAGATTGGGAACTCCTCAACACTTCCATTAGGGTAAGGATCCTCATGACCATAGATATAGAAATCTATAGACACCCCAAGGATCCCGACCCTCTGGAAGGACAATTGCGGGAAACCTCTAATCATAGAAATACAAATCCAAGTGGGTGACACTTTTTCATGACTTTTCCCATGATTTTGTAAGTCATTAGTTCTTGGTGTAGGCTTTGATTAGATCCCTATCTAAAAATGGATCCAAATAAGGAGAGGGCCTATCATGGATGTCTTTGAAAAAGGCTCGATGAATGGCTCACACAGGCTAGAAGGTAGGGAAAACCAAAGATGCACATGCAGGGGTTCTCTATGCAGGTAAGCTTGGGCGAACTGATGGCACCTTGGGCGACGAATCACCTAGGTTAATACACTTGGGTGATACCTTGATCAAGCCTTGAAGGGTTTCCATAGGTGTTCTTGGAGGTATGTTTTATAAGTCCCTGGTTAAATAAGGGGACCTCATGCTAGTCTTGGTTGATTAAGGGTTAGTAGAATGCCTCACATAGGAGTTGTTTAATTTAAACCCTATGAGGTCTTACGTTTCTCTGTTAGCCTTTAATTCCTTATTCTTTAGGTGTTATAGAACTACCTAGAAGATTTTGGAGGACTTGAGCAAAGCACTAGGGAGATTCGAGCAGGAATTTTCCTTCAGGAAAACCCTTTCATCCAAATGAAGACCCGAGGGGCCTATTTATAGGAAAATATGGGACCTTGGGTTAAGGCTTTAGTTCGTTCAAGTACATCGCATGCTGGTAGGTTCATAGATAGATTGCACGCTGATGGTTCTTAGGGGTACATCATGTGAACTTCTCTTTTAGGGCCTTGCGATCTTTGACTTTATTCATCTACTTTATCCTCCTTTTCTAGGGTATTTACCTTTGTTGTCTTTTTATCCATGTGATAAAATGGAGTGTCAAAAAATTTGTATTTGGTCTTAAAGTTAAATATGAACAATTTGATTTGTAATAATATAATTAATTCTATTTTAATCATTAATATTCAAGATTTTGATATAAGTTAATTTTTATGATTAAAAACATATTTATCTAAATTTTTTTTTCCATTGTGTATTATGAATTTATATTAAGAATGATTTCTACTACTTTTAGAGATTGAATCATGAAAAAATTAATGCCATATTTTTAATAAGTAGGTTCAAATTTAGTAAATACATCCCTTTTATTTTTTATCATTGTGAATTGTAACCGTGGTAAATATATTTCATCTTGGAAAATGTAAAATGGGAAAAATAGTGTTAAACCCATGTGATAAGGTCTCAAAGTTAGCATAAAACTTTTATTTATTTCATTGTATGGAAGTAAATTTACCATAAAAATGAAAAATTCAAATATATGGAATTTTGGGGTTATTTTCTCTTGATAATGAAATTTATATTATTTTAAGTAAAGTAAATTCCAAAATTCCACTCTCTTGAATTTAATATCTCTAAACTTTTTTACATAAGGATAAAAAGAGAATAAGTTCAGTTATAAATGTTAATTTGATATATGAATTAATTTTTTTATCATGATTATTTATTTTTAATTTGTAGTGATGAAATAATCACCTTAAATGCTTACATAATGCCGACACAATGCTTGTGTAAGCAGCAGAAAAATCATGTAAATGTTTTTAAAAACTCTAAAAGTAATATATTTTAAGTGATTTATAGTTTCAAACAAAAATATGAATACGAATTATTAGGGATGTGTGAAATATATATATTTGAATTAAATTACTATATTTATTTCTTTAAAGTCAAATTAAATGAATAGGGAAAAATGACATTAATGATATTTAATGTTAAATAATATTTTATTAAAATATTTAAAAATCATAAAATATTTAAATAGGAAAAGTAAGATGATAAATGGTCTAAAATGTTCCCCATTTTCAATTTATGAGATAATTTATAAGTTATAAGTAAAATTATAACCCTTTAATATAGAAATATTTGTTACCATGGTTAAGGATAAAAGCAGTTAACAAAGGGGTTAAATCAAAAAAAAATTATAAATACACTAAAACATGTATAAACCTCCTTTTATGATGATATTTAAACCATATTATATTTTTTTATCAAATTAATGTCTATTTTAATCATTTTACTTGAGAAATACATTTATTATATTTTAATCATTTTAGTAATTTCAAGTGTGTCCTCTACCCACTTATAAAAGGACACCCCTCCTTCCTATTATTATTTCCACTTTGAGCGATATAGATTGACCAAAAATAACATAATTACATTATAAAATTTCTTATACACGAATTATAGGTCATTATATTCTAAAAACATCATTCCATGGGTCCTTAAGAAAGTATCTAAAGTGGACCTATTGAAGAAGAAGTAATCGTCTTAGCCGAATTATGTCAATTTATTCATTCTTCCACCTCCTCTAAATATATGATATTAATAATAAAATAATAACTTCAGTATCATAAATATACTAAAATTTTATTAAAACTATGGAACCACCATTATTCACTCTCTTTTCCATCAAATGAAATGTTAAAGTATCACTAATGTGAATGTATGGACTACCGCCTCTATGTAGTGATACAATTCATTTTCCATCACCATATTTCATGGGTGGTCATTATAATTGGATTAAAATTTATATATAATATTTATAATAATATTATTATTCTTGAATTATAATATCATATCTATATTCTTACCTTCCCATCTGTTGGAAAGTGATAAAGTCTCTTGTGCATACGTGTGGACTACCACATCCATGAAATGATGTGATTCTTTTTTCATTTTCGATGTACATGGATAGTAATAAGGATGAATTTAATAAATATAAATGATATATATGATATAATAATGATTTTTTAATGTTGAATTAGTATTTACCTTTCTTTATTTCTATTTTTTGAAAAATGAAAACAAAGTTCATGACTACGTACAGTTTACCATCTCCATGAACAGTGTAATTCATTTTTCTATATATAACATCTATAGATGATTATAAATATATATATAATGAATATATGTGATAATTATATAGTAAATAAAATTATATACAATATGGAACCATGATAAAAGTTTGAGGACTATAACTACCGTAGATAAATTCTCATGAAAAATGAAACAATTAACACAAAAAAAGACGGGTTTAATAAAAAAATATTAATAAATAGGTATTAAAATGTTATAAGTGGGTAATATATGATATTATACGTATTTTAATGACTCTATTATAGAATTATATAAAAATTTTATTTATTATACATGAGGCTAAAGTGCTTTAGAATAAATTCTAACTTGAGGTAAGATATTTTCATCTCACTTTTATTTCTATGAGACACATGTCATATTCACCACCTGTTTTTATTATGTCGAATATATAATAACCATTAATTTATTTTACATTTATTATCATGAAAATTAGGGGGATTTACATATCCATATTATTTTTTCTTTTCATTAGGTTTTGATTGAAAAGTTATCAAGTGGTAAGGGATTTATGTTTCAATATCATTTTAATCAGGATTTTTTCTGCTTAAATTTACATTGGAAAAAAATATATGATACTTTCCTAATAAAACCCTTTAATTTTATTATCATCTAGTTATTTCTTGAGAATATATTTTTTTCTTTCATATTCCTCACTTTAATTACTCAAGAGACCAGAAGATTGTTTTTAATGGAAAACTATATTTATCTCTTTAGTCATAAATCTTTTTTCTTCTATATCAACGTTATCAAAAAAAAATTAGAAATATTTTTATATTATTATTTAAATTAATTTTTACCGGTGATTTAATTTTTAACATAGTGTTTTAAAAGGAATATTCTAGTCATTTTCTGAATGAGTTTCTTTTGACTTTTTACTGAATATGTGAAAGGATTTTTTATTTTAACATGCACGACATGAACTGAATTCCCCATTTTCATGACCACTAAATTCTTTTAAGCTTACATTAAATGTTTCAAAGGTTAATTTAAATTAAATATTTTTCCTTAATATATTGTAAATTTTTATATTTTAATATGTCAATTAAAAATTAAAAGGTTATTTTCCTATATAAATATTCCAATGATATTTCAAATGAAATTTTCATCTATGATAATATCTTTTAATGTTTCTTATTATTTAATAGGTATATTATCCAATTATGACATAATTATTCTTTCTCTAGATGGTTTATGGTTATAATGATGAAATGTTGATGAAACAAATTTTATTTTCCATAGGTTAAGTTGTGATGAATATTTTTTGGTTTTGTGGAATACATATGAATAGATTTATGATTATGTGTTGGGTGGTCCCAGAATTATATATTCCTCCAATTAATTGGGTAAATATTAATGTTCTATGAGATCAAATGGTATGTGGAAGGTTATACCAAACCCAAAAAAGGGTACAAGAGAGGTCATCACAAGCCCAAAAGAGGGTATAAGGTAGGTTATCCGAAGCCCAAAATAGGTACATGGGCAGTTATCCCAAGCCTAAGAAGTTATTAATATCTTAGTAGGTAGCCTTGACATAATATTTATATGACTATGATTATGATGAACTTTATAACACTCTTTTATGAATTTATCTTATACCAATTTTATGTATTCATGGCTCATATTCATTATTCCCTTTATTATTCATGCCTTATGAACCACCAAACTTTATTCCATGAGTCATGATATGATATAAGAATTTTCAGGTATGATTTTAAAAGGCTAAGATCATGTTCTTCTGCCATTTATGCTCATGTTATTTTTAAATAATCATTTATGTCTCCATTTTTTACCCTTACTATACATCTGAGGTCACCCTTTTTTATGATTAATCTTCCCCAAGATATGGGAAAAAAATTTATGTATAATGTGTCTAGTAAGGGACGTAGTTCTGAAGAACTAAGTGGGAGATGATGTAGATATTTTATGAACCAGTTGTTTATGTATCAAAGTTTCCAAATATACTAAAACTTTTTGTTTCTAACATGGATTGTAATGTTACATAATGAATATTTATTTAATAAGATATAATATTTATAAATGAAAATTATAGGTTGATATAAAGTATTCTATGACAATGTGCATGTGTCAACCTCAAAATAAATTTCATATTTAATTGAAAACCCATGAGGTGAATATATAATGACACTTTGAGTATCTTTCAAGTTCAGAAAAGTGGAATTAGATGAAATATTTTTATAGAAATAATAATTTTCCATTTTTCTATTATATTGAGTATAATTTAAATCAACTTCATCCATTTTAGGTTAAATTTCATATAGTAATTTAGAGTTTCCAGCAACATTAAATGTTTCAAAAATATCATAATAATATTCAACCATTTAAATATCATTTCCAATAAAAACTTTAGAAGTTACACTATTTAAATTTTAAAAACTTTCAAAAAAACATATAGTTTTATCATTAATAGTTTTTTTAAAATAATTATATCATATTTCATGGTTTTCTACTCCAACAGACTCATTATCAGGAAAAAATTTATTTCCTAAATATTTTATAGGATGGTTATTTTGAATAAAATCATAAAAAAAATCTTTAAAAAACCAAAAAATCATGTTAATATGTTGTGTAGAATTATCTTCCACATGGTGTTTCATAGATTCAATGATTAGAAAGCTAACCTTTTGACCTCCATACTCTAGAGGCAATGATCGTTTATGGAAATTTATTATAACCATATCAGTTTTAAAAAATGTTCAATCTAGAATTAAGGTTTCATTGGTAATAAATATCCTATATTCCATATATAACACATAAAAATCATCAGGGGAAAAAAATATTTTACCATTACTAACACATCTTCAATGAATCATGCTGACTTAGCTAAACTTCTTTTAACTAACTAGATTACTACTCCAGACTTCTTGAGCTCTTTGACATACATAAATAAAAATACAAAATATGCCATAAAATTTAAGAAGGATGTTAAATATAACATTTAATCCTCATATTCATGTTATATAATAACACAAGGAATAAGAAACATACCCATATCCTTGAATTTAATAGGTAGAGAATTTTGGTTCATGGAGGAAACATTCCTCTCCAAGTTGACTTTATCACCTCTCTTGAAATTATTTTTGTGAGTACACATTTCCATAAGAAATTTATCATATCTATAGTTTTTTTCATTTCATGTAACATGGTAATATTAACTAGGACTTTCCTAAAATTTTCATGAACTTCCTTGTCCATTTCAGTTTAAATATTATTCTCGACAGGAGGACTACCCAGAGGGTAATTTAGTGGTTCCTCGTATATATTTAGGTCACAAATAATATTTATATTCCTTTTTTAAGATCCTATAAAATTAATAAAATAAATATATGTTATTCCATTCATGATTATATCATTTTTATTTTGTTTCTCTTATTTTATAGGCTTATTGATAGCAGGTTCATGAACTGATTTATCAGGTCCAAGCACCAGTTCAAAAGGTTTTTTTGCAACTTATTAATATAGTTTCCCATTTGTTTTAAATATTGAACTATCATTTTTAGGATCTTTTTCATTAAGTTAAAATTGTGTTTTTTGAATTTAAATTCCACTTCATAGAATTATGACACTAACATTCTCTCTTCCCATCAGGTTCACTTGAGATTATTATAGAAAACTACCACTCTGATTTTTCAGACCACTAATTTCAGTTTCCATTTGACCCATTTGTGTTACAATATTACAAAAAACACTTATTCTTTTTATGAAATTTATTACCATATTTTAAGAATCTCCTAAAGTTTTGAACCATTTATTTGATTTTTTTCTATTTTTTGATAACTTGATTCTAAAAAGATATGAAATCCATTCCTCTTTAATTATCAAATTGATCATTATTATACCTAGGTTGTTTATTTGAATTTTTGGGATTTAAATACCTATTTAGTCAATTAGGATTCTAAAACCTATTGTTCTATTATTAATTCCAGCCTTGGTTGAAATTCTAGTTGGGTTGAAAGGGTCTAATTTGACTATTTTAGTTGGGAAATTGGTTGTTTGGGTTATTTAAGAAATTATTTCCGGGGAATATCCCATTACATGATTCAAAAGTTTCTTAAAATTGAGTAAATTGATCATTAATATGATCATGATAAGAAAAAATACCGCAGTGCATATGGATTGGTGATATTGGTTTTGATGTTTCATCTTTTAAAAAAATTAAATTATAAAGAATTATCTATTTATTTTCTCTAGTTTTGGATCTCAAATTATATGAATTTTAAACTTATTTATTTTCAATAAATTTATATTTTATATATAATAATTCCAATTCTTTGATTTTTTTTTTAAAAAATTATTAATAATTTTATGAATTTGTTTTTAAAACTTTTTCATTACTCATTGGTAGCCTCCCCGACAACAGATTCAATTGAAGTGATTAGATTTTATATTGTCTCTTTAAACCCGAATTCATATTTTCCATATATTTTTTAGTATATATGAGCCCCATTTTTCACTTATGATACTACCTTTATAGTATTTCCAATAATCATGATTTTCTTATTACTTTATATGATTTTTATATTTTGAGGAGAATTTCAATAAATAAAGATAACTATTCTTTATTTTCTAAGATAACTAAAGTTGGTATTATAAAAAAGGCAAGTAAATTTAACAAAATCTAAGAACTGTGTGTGTGAAGAGAAATTAACTGAATGAATAATTAATGGAAAGAACTATTAATTCTCATGGTTTAGTGTCTCTTCATTTTTTAAAAATAAAAACACAATTATAAATCTATCAACACTCAGTAAAAAATATATATCCAATAATTTTATTCAGTTTTTTTAAATTGAGGTCAAGAACTAGACTCTCAGTTGTAGATCTCCTTTCAGTCAGAGTTGATCAATGCACTCAATGATCACTGAGTATAATGAAATAATCAACTCCCTCTATACTCACAATCCTCATTCAAGGATTGATAAATTTTAAAAAAATAGAATAAAAATAAAAAACCTACTCTGATTGATCATAAAATCCACATTAAGACACCAAAACAATCTAATTAGTGATATACCATTCTCAGAATGGAATAAAGAGATTAATGAGGTGACAGAAGAATTGAAAATAAATCAAAGAATGAATTTAAATGTTAAATAATCCGGGTAGAATTAAAATTGTGAAATTAAAGGAATTAAAACATAAAATTATGTCACTATTCAAATCCACTAGTTAGGACCACTGAGATACATATCCATGCATCATCCAAGTTCAAGTGTAAACTCTAATCTCCATGCCTATCAAAGGAATCAATAATAGACCCATTTTGAGCCCTCTAAAATATTTTCCCATTCTTATCTCTATCCTCCATTCTAGATGTGTGTTCTTGATGATTTTTAATGATTTATCTACCTCCTCATTTGTGATTATTTATTTTAAAATATCCTCCTAGATTAAATCCTTGAGTACTAACATAAAATTTTTATTTTCATTTGAAACCTACATATAGAAATTCTGATAATTTTATGTAACCTACACGTAAAACAAACATAGCCCTAGAACTATGTATGACAGTCAAGGATCCAATTGTAATGAATCTTGATGCACAAACTAACTCAAAATAAGCCACCAAAACTCTAGTAATATCTATAATATTCCCCAAAAATCATTAATCTCACTGACATGACACTAATCAATTCCTAGCTACCTCCACTTCACCTTAGTAAAAATTATTTAAATTTCCCATCCTTCAATTTTCTAAAGGCACATGGTAGGTCAAATAAACTTAATTTTAATACCGACTTATAGATTGGACTTCACTCCATGAACTCACATTGGTACTTAAAAGTTTTATCCTCCTTGGTTTAACACCATCCTTTGAAAAATTAATCTACCACAACCAAGGTTTATACCACATTCCCCTAAATTAATACAATTTTTACTCCCATGTGGGGAAATGATAAAGAATATCAAAGATTCATATGATTTTAGAAACCTAAAATTCTTCTTCAATATCATAGTCATCATCTTTAACCACAATTATCACCACAAGACATGTTACAATATTTTAAATTTATTTTTTTATATCTAACTCAACATAAAATATTTTTAAAATCCACCTAATGAGAATCAATCTCGCATCCACTTCATGTGGGTTCATCCAAAACTGAATTAAACTTATTCCTCTCAGAATTTTCATCGATCACACTATGTGTAGTAAACTTCAATATTCATTCCACAACATTGGAAAGATTCATCACCCCACCATTTTTCTTCTCAATCATAGCTATTAGACTTGTAAACAATGACAACTAGCACAAAAAACCTTATCTACATCAATGAATCACCATTAAAAAATGATTATCATCAGCCGTTGGTGAATCCTCAATCAAGTCAATATTGACATCAACTGATGAAAACTACACCGTCATCATCTCAACCTTCAGTAGACCGAGCTTGATCTAATACATGACCCAAATTTACACTAGATTCAAAAGGCTCATCTTCAAATCAACTGAAATCGGACATGGATCTACTTTGAAAACTAATTCTCAGTTCTTATAGGTTGATTCATCCAAAATATCCATGGATCTTATTCTTCAATAGTTATGTTGGTTGCATCATATCCCATGTTCATTCAAGCTCATATTCTTTCTATATCCAATGGAGAAACACAAACTTGACTTCAATTTCTATAAAAGTCAATATTGACATTGATCGATTATTTTTCCTTGGTTTTAATGTTTGAGTATTCATCCTCTAGTTCATATTCTTGAATATTAGTCATATTCAATCCATTTGAGCTTGGTTTTTTTAGGGAATTGAAACTCTTTAGTGAAAAAAAAACCACACAAAAATAAGTATAAAAATGGAATAAAACATGAATTTAATGTGGTTTCATAGTTTTCATATGTCCACATGAGAAAGCCAAATATATTATTCCTATCCAAGTGAATCATTGAAGGATCACACATAGGGTTACATATGTCTTTTTTTTATTAAAATTAATGGGATTAAATATGATTTTATAGATGAAGGAATATCCAATAATTCTCTAGTTTTTTGGGTATTTCATCTACCCTCGAATTCTTCATCCCTTTGGCCACATCAATAATAGCTTCTTCAATGATAGGTGTTGCTTTGATTGGTTGCTACTAGATAAGACCTTCTCCTTGATGATAGATTATCTCATGAACTAATCCTCTAATTATTCCTCCCCTGATTGAGAGTTACCCCCATAAATATTCCATTAATGACCAATTTGGGGTAGAAGCTAGACCTTCAGTAACTTTCAAGGCTTCCGACTTATCTTTTGGTAGTACCTTTGTCATCATATCTTCCCCATTATCATTGGTATGGATTTTATCAATGTTCAAAAATATTTATTCCAACACATTTCAGATTAAGTGATATCGCATGTTGATATGTTCGAAACTGGAATGAAATTTTGGGTTATTACTGAGTTAAATAGATCTCTAACTATCATAATAGAGAATATAATTCTCTTAACTATATCATAGCTCCTATAAAAAATTCTTCATCCATAACATATCCTTGCATCCTTCAATGATCATGATATAATATTATTTTTTGGTAGAAAAGGAAACACACTTTTGGATTTTTGATTGGCATTAAACTGTTCCCCCTGCAAACGATATGAGGTACCCATATATGGATTCCCTTATGTTTACATATCTTTCTATATCTGCATTTTTGTATACTTCTAAAATAGGTTTATCACTTTCAAATCATAAAAATGACTACATACACCTTATAGATACCTCAATATCCATTTGACTGTTGTCTAATGTTCCTTTCCGAGATTTGATAAAAATATTCTAACAACACCAATAACAAGAGAAATGTCTAGTCTAGTATATACCATGGCATACATAAGGCTACCAACTGCTGATTGATAAGGATTTTTTTTCCATTTCTTCTTTCTTCTCTTTAGTTTATTGAATATTACTTTTCATAAGCCTAAAGTAAATCTCAAGTGGAGAACTAACTAGTCTCACCTTACTCATGTTAAACCTTTCATGAACCGTCCCAATGTAAAACTCTTGAGATATCCAAATCTTATGATTCCTCCTATCATGGGTAATTTTCATACTAAGAATCTAAGTAGCATCTCCCAAGTACTTAAATTCAAAATAATTGTTTAAATCCTTCTTCAACCTATAAATAATTATGATATCTCTATCAATAATCAACATATCATCAAAATAAATAAATAAGATAATGAAATCAAAATCAGAAAACTATTTGATAAAAACACAATGATCAGAAGTCATCCTTCTATAATCATTTTTCTCCATGAATGAGTTGAATTTTATGTACCATTTCCTTGGTGCCTGTTTCAAACCATGTAAAATTTTCCTAAGTTTTTATAATATGTTTTAATTATCTTTCTCCAAAAATATCTATGGTTGCTCCATGTATATCTCATTATCAAGATCACCATGTAAGAATACTGTATTTATATCTAGTTGTTGAACTTCTAGGTTCATACTTGCCACCAATATCAGAACAACTATAATAAAATACATTTTAACCATAGGAGTAATACTTTCATCAAATTCAATAACTTTATTTTGAATGTATCCCTTCACAACCATTCTGTATCTTTAGCACTGCTATGATCTGATATCTTCTCCTTTGATAATGTACGCCCATTTTTTCTTGATTTACTTATTTCCTTATGGTAACTCTACCAAATAAAATGTGTGTTTCTTGTGAAAGTATCCCATATCCTCTTGCATGAGACTTTTTTCATTCAATATTATGCTTAATTCTGAATACATCATCATAAATTTCTAGATATCCCCCATTAATGAGAATCACATACTCATGTTGTGAGTATATCTGACTTAATTTTCATTCTCTGATGGATCTCCATAACTGAAGTTTAGAGAGAATATTTTCTATAATATCATATAATGGATAAATATCAATAGATAGAGACATATTACTTGGTAGTTATATATCATTAGTGTCACATGTCTCTCTCAAAATAGCTGGAACTAATGGATATGTGATTGGTTCTAGATTGATTGTAATTTCCTCAGAATGAATCTTATCTGCATTTTATGGATTCTCAAAATCTTTAATCTTATGATCCTCAAGAAACAACACATCTCTACTTTTGAGGATCCTCCTACTGATAATATCCTAGAGTCAGTATCCAAATTCCTCATGGGAATATCCCAAAAAGATACACTAATTTCCTTTTCCATTTAGCTTTTCCCGCTCAATGTTCATGATGTGAACAAATTCACTGCAACCAAATACTCTCAAGTGTTTTTATAAAATACATTTACCTATCCAAACCCTTCTAAGAACAACATATTTTAGTGGAAATGATGGATAAGGGTAGATAATATCAATTGTAGTGCTGATTACCACCCCCAAAAGATGTTTGGAAGATTTGAATTTTTGAGAATACATCTGAATCTCTTGTAATTTTTTCTATTAATCCTCTCAAAAACACCATTATATTGAGTCATATTTGGTACTAATTTTTTCAAACTGATGTAGAAACTTATGCATTACTCCTCAAATAGACCACGATGCTCTCCTCTGTTTTCTACCCACACACACATTAGTCGTATGCATGTTTCTCTTTCCACATTCATAGGAAACTCCTTGAAAAAATCCTTCACTTGATCTATAGTATTTAAATAAAAGGCCCACACTTGAATAGAATGATCATATATTAAGGTAACAAAATAAATAGAACCTCCCATCAACTTATTTCTCATCATACAGACATCATTGTGAATAAAATCTAAAACATTTGCTTTTTTGGATGGTAAATAACCATGAAATGATACCCAGTATTGTTTTCCCATGATTTAATCAACAAAAGTATCCAAATGTGTAACTTTTATTCCTAGTAAGTGATCCTTCCTGAAAAGAATTATGATTCCTCTCTCACTCATGTGACCAAGCCTCCTATTTCAAACTTTTATATGAACATTTTTTTAGATGCATTAACTTATCCTCCACATGGTTTAGCATCTGTGAGATCAAGATAAGTATATTTATTTACTTTATAAATTGCCATGTTTCAATTGGTAATATTACATTTCCCATTACCAAAGGAACTGACATATCTATTTCCTTCAAAAATTATAGTGGATATCATATTGAGGTAAATATTAGGAACATACCTCACATCCTTCAACAGTAACCTGCAAAAAATATTAGTCTATAGAAATATATTACCAGTACCAGTGATTTAGGATTCAACATCATTTACCATCTTCACATGTTTGAAACTTTCTCAAGTATAATATGAGAAGAAATATCTTCTAGTGGTGGGATGGTATGAGGCACTTGAATAAATCACCCATGTCGAGTCTCGACTTATAATACTAACCTGATTATCTTCTTAAACAATAACAATATCTTCATTGAAATATGTAGCATCATTAATTTGGGGTCTTGCATTATTGATTCCTCTACTCTACCTTCATCGTTCTATACTCTCGGATGAAGTGTCTAGGATTTCCATAGTGGTGGAAGTTCATGTCATATATTTATCAGGGTTTACATCACTTCCACCTTTACCTTGTATTTCAGTGACAAGAGACTCTTATTTAGGTGTATATCCCTCATATTTTCTTCTAGATTATTCATTTATAATTCTAACTCTCACCATATACATGGTGAGAGTTTCATCTGGAGTTGAATTTCTAACTGATATAACTAGTGTGTCCCACGTATTTGGTAAATAAATCAACATCATTAGTCTCTTTAACTCATTGTAAATCATGAGTTCATGGAATTGAACTGATCAATGGTACCATGAAACTCGCTCATGTGCTCTGATATGTTGGTCTAGTATTTTTTACTTCAAGTTAATAATTATACATATCAAGTTTTATTTTTATATGTGGTTGTCCTTGTATAAATAGATTCTAATTTTCACCAAAGAACAGAAGGATCATGTTTGTTGGGTATTTTTTGAAGATACTTTTTTGACCCACTATCTAATTTGAGCAGTGCATTTCATGTTGAACATGACCTACTCCACATAAAATGTTGGAGTACTGGTTGATATCTTATCACCAGATTAACTACTTGTTGAAGATCCCCATGTATGCATTGTAATGGGATTAGTATCCTCCACTATTCGTTTCCACAAATCTTTATTATAAAAAAGATCATCTATATTGGGTTTCTAGATGAAATAATTAAAAGCGGTAAGCATAATCATATTATTGGTATTTTATTCTATTGATATAATGATAATTTAGAAACTCTAACTATATAGATGCGTCTGAAATAATAAAAATAGCTGGAAACAACTCCTAGATCACTGAAAACAAGCTCCAATTGGCCAAGATATAGAAAAAACTATTTCAACAGTTTAGATCGACCAATGAGGTGGTGCTGATGTGGGTCACTGGTATAGTTTTCAGAAAACCTACCATAAATTCATCATCTCCATGAACATTACAATATTCTCATAAAAGGGGGTATTATAGCACCTAGGGTTTGACCAAAACTTTGACCACATATATTTACCTCATTTCAACTCTATTTTTGATGTATTTTACATTGTTGGAATCATCTCATTGACCTCTTCATGAATCAGGACTAAAAAAATTACATTCACCTTAAATTTTTTGGTCACCAGAAACTTATCTTTGCCACCATCATTTCGACCCTAGTGGCTCTGATACCACTTTTTTGGGGTATTATAACTCCTTGATAACAAAAATCACAAAAAAAGAAGAAGTTAAAAAAAGGAATGACACATATTTTATATGGTTCGGTAGTGCCTATGTCCACTGGAGAAGGGGGAAAATCTATTATTCCACTCTAGATAAATATTTAGAGGATCAAAAATAGAATTTTTTATGATTACAATTCATAGGTTTCAATCCCATTTTATAGATGAAGGAAGATCCAATAATTCTTTGGTTGTTTGGGTAGTTTATCTACCCTTGAATTCTTCCAACCACTGGCTGCATAAATGTTAGATGCTTCAATGGTAGGTGTCGCTTGGGCTAGTTGTGGCCAGAGAAGATTTTCTCCATGACAACAGAAACTCCAATGAACTCCTCCTCCACTGATTTCTCCCCGGATTGGGAGTGGCCCCCATAAGTTCGACTATAGAGATTCAAAGTCATCCTCTTTGTTATTCAATGGGAATATACCATCGTTCCTTATTTAATAAGTTGTTCATAAAAATCATCAACAACCACCTATAATTTTAAATTCAATTGAGATTTTATGTTTTTTTTTCAACAAACCTAGGTTCTCTACTCCATATTTTTTTGTCTCGAAATTGTTCTCGATATTGTTAGGGTTCAACACAAATCATAAGATTATCTTTCAAATATAAATATAATCATTTTTAAATATCATAAATAGTCTTTCGCTTCTTATATTCTCATGAGATATTTTGAGATATTTTTTATATATTTATTTTGAATGGGATGTGGGGCCTATGAGGGACCATAAAAGGCATGTAGTTCTACTTAATGGGGAGTGAAAACAAAATTAGAGTGGTACATAGGGATAAACACTGTATAGAAGATATGGGGATACATAGAGGATAATAGAAAACATGAGAATCAACTTGAGCATAGAAATCAGTGCATAGAAATAAGCATGAGTTATGAAATGGGTTTTTTGAGGTGCTGCAATGACTCTATGTGTTCTATTTTAAATTTTGAAGGGTGGTGTATCATCACAAGATGATTATCCGAGAGGTGATAGAGGCATATCTAGTTGTGGAATTTACACAGGGTTTCTAGGATATATTTTGTAATTAAAGTTTGGTCTTCTAATTGGATTCTATGTAATCTATGATTCATAGTGGATTTTTTAGAGTTTCCCCATGGTTTTTTAATCATTCACATTGGAGGGTTTTTTCATGTACCTATTTATTTTTTTCTTTTATTTTTTTGATTCATTTTTCATTTGTGATTCTCACAATTATTGTTGTCACAACTGAGTTTTTATTCTAGATATGGTCCAATTATAAACCAAAAACTACTGTAAAAAGAGGTTTATCTGTGTTTCTTTCTAATTCAATATAGGTGATTTATTCCTTGGGATTTCTTCCCACATGGAACCTTTTAATGGGAATAATTATTTTACTCTATGTAAGTAATAAGTTATAAATATTTTGGTCCATGAGAAAACAAAGAAGGAATTAGAGAAAAAATTAGAGAAACTGAAGATGGTGAGAATTGGTGATTGGCATGATAGGATATGGTTAGAGAAAATCACAATACATATGTATTTGGGTGATAATTCACTACAGGAAGTGATGAATCTAACATATCTAGAGGATATCTGGGAAAAGCTTGAAAGCAGGTATAAATCAAAATCTATCACAAATCATTTATATCTGAAAAATTATTGTATCTTTTGTGAATGATAGAGAATGGATATTTAGGTGACCATCTGGATGAGTTAACCAAAATACTAATGAATATATCCTTAGTTGTGGTCAAGATTGATGATAAAGGTAATGTGGTACTTATTGAAATGGAAGAAGAATACACTATTTTTCTTCTTTTGGGTTGGTTACCCGATTCATATGATAATTGATGCATTGTCATGACATTTCAAATTGATTATGTTTTTAAGGTTGATTTTTATTAAAGAGAAGACCCTGGGTCATCTCTCAAGAAGTTTCGGTGGTTTATAGTATGAATTTTTAATAAAAAGTTACAAAATAGGGGGGTGGTTTTGAAAACGTTTTTAAGAAAATGACTTGATTTAAAAAGTTTAATAGTTGATAAATAAAGGTGTTGTTTTAGAATTATGAGAAAAGGATATAATTTCATGTTCACTACACATCTTGGATAGTTCATTTTTCATAAAATTTTATATGGTTTAATTTAATCCTTTGGTTGAGGGTTGTCAAAATCTCAACTTCCCTCATTCCTATTAAAATGACTCTCAAAGAATCACCCCTTGACACAACAATAATGTTGTCAAGGTTTGGGTATAAAAAATAGAAAAAGAGTAATCAAATCATACTGAAATATTATGTATGTGTATGAGAAAGATGATTCTTGTCTTGTCCAATCGGGACAACATAATATTCCCACTTGAAATCTCAACCCAATCAGTGTTGAAATAAAAGATATTTCACTTAATTATAACAATATAAATATATTCAGAGTAGAATAAAATCCAAATTAAACATAAATAAAGTATTTAAAACAAAAATTACACAAAAACATTATAATAACAGGGGACTAAACTCCCTTCCAAGTATATTTAGCTCCCTCAAAATGAGCATCAACCATTTAGCTCACCGTCGGGAGGAGGAGGAGGCTCGACTGGAACTTTACCTTTATCATTGAACCCCCTATGAGAATAGGGTAATATAGAACTTCTTGGATGAGTAGAGGAATCATTTGGGTCTCCAAAATACCAGATATTTTACTCCTATCCAAACTTAGAAATCTGGAGCCAAGGGTTTCAATTTATAGCAAATGTGGAAGGTGGTTTTGGGTACCCTGATTTTGAAAAACCACTTGGCCCATAGTTTTATATGGACATATAGTCTTATCTCACATTGTAAAAAACTAAAAAGTTGTATCCCAAAATCCTTAATATCTCCTCCAAAAGTTTTTAACCATTTGGAAAATCACATTTGGAGATATGGATGAAATACAAAACCCACTTTTTAACTTTGAGCAGATTCGGTGTCTTGGACAGATCAGTATGAATGGGTCGTCTGATGGGATAATTAGGATTTGTTTTCTTCATATGAAATGTAGATAATTTAATTTAGGACCATCCCACAAAATATCAGCCCTTTTTATACAGTTTTTAGTATCATTGTTTAGTTTATTCCACTTGTGTTCTTGGATCCTGCACAATTTGGCCCATTTCTCTTGAACTTCATCATAGGCCCTCCAAATCACCTTCACCTTCTATGAAATTATCAAAACAAGTAATAAAAATTAACTAGTGATAAGAAAAAAAATAATTTAATCAAAAATGAAGTAAAATTTGTTATTATTTCTATAATTTTCAATACAAAACTAGTTTAGCACAGTGGTCTAAGGGTGAAAATGAAATAGTGAATCACAGTGCGATCATGCCCCCACACCTAAAAAATTGAAATCATAAGAAAAGTAATATTTTCAATAAATTATGTATTTAGATATTCAAAACTTCATTAAGAATTAAAATTCAATAAAAATTTAATTATTGATAGAAATGATGTCAAAGAAAAAATCATACCGAGGAGTTATTATCAGTGATCATGGAAAACACATCTCAAAAATTGTATCAGAATGAAATTCCAAGATATGAATGATAACAATTGAATAAAATAATTAAAAAGTTAATCATGTCACTAATTATCCATGTTTTTGTGTGATAACCATTTCATGATATTCTTTTCACTTTTTATCGAGTAAATATAAGTTATTTTAAAAATTGTCTACTTACATGATCCTTTCCACCGAACCTACCCTACATCCTTTTCAATAAAATTTAAATACCCAATAACTTAAACATTCAAAGAAGTCAAATCATAAGTTCATAACCTAGATATATTCATATTTTTTATATTTCATCACTCCCCTCAATGTTTTTTTTGTTTATTTTTTGGGTTTTTTTAGGGCGTACAATTTTCGGATAATAGGTACACACGCATAGGTCATTCTGGTAAATTAATGAAATAGATTGGATAAGGAATGAACTAATGGAAAAATAATATTTGAAGTTGGATAAAAATTAACCTAACTTATATTTACCATCTATTAAGTAAGAAATATTCACACTTCATGGTTTGGTGCAAAGATGTGTGGAGAGATTAAGTAAAATAATTTTACATTAAACTATTCACAAAAAGGGTACCATTACTCTCAAAGGTTTAAAAATTATAGAACTATTTACATCATGAAAAAAAAACAAATTTCAGGAGAAATTCACACCACAGTATTGAATTCTTTCTAAAATTCACATTTCATCAGAATTGTTTTTCAATGTTTAAACAACATGAAATAGAGAAATTACTCATGCATTTTCAATAACTTACATGATTAAGTGGGAATCATTTTCCATGATAAATTGGGCATAAAAAAATTAATATACTAACAAAAAAGTGAGGGGTAAAGGGGGGATCAAGTGACAATACAATCTAATAATCCAAAAGTAGAAAAAGAAGAAAGATAATGAAAATTCATAACTAACCCAAGAATATACCCATCCCACCACACCTAGAGAATGAATTTCCTCACTATATTTAACGATAATGTGGGAAGTAAAGATAAAATCTGGTGATTTTTATTGGTATGAGGATTCTTTAACTTGGAGTTTCTCTATTAGGGACTCTAGAATGGCTTCGTGGAAGTTCTTAAGCCACTGCCCATTGACAGTGAAGGTTTACTTCATTTCTGTATTTTGTAATTGAAAAAAAACCAAATGGATAAACATTAGTAATAGTGTGTGGGAAAAACCAGTGGGAAAAAAGCTTACCTGGATGCAACTTCAGCCTTTCATTTTAAAGGAGGACCTTTTCCCAATGTGGAATTAATGGTGAATGATGAGATGATCATTTGTAGCCTTGGTTTTCTCTTTATAAATCTAGGAATTCTCATATGAATCTCTTCTCATTTCCCCAACTCCTGAATCTATAACTTCCCTTGAGAAGCTTCACTAGATAGACTATAATTGCATTGTTTAATGGCTCAGTAGGCCCGGTGCTCCATTAAAATGGTGAGATGAAAACTTTTTCCAAACACAATCCTATAAGGTGAAATTCCAATTGGAGTTTTGAAAGTAGTATGGTAAGCCCATAATGAATCATAGAATCTATGAATCCAATCTTTTTTGTTGGTCTAAACCATTTTTTCAAGAATTTGTTTTGCCTTTATATTATAGACCTCAACTTTACCATTGGTTTATTAGTCATACGCAGTAGACACTCAATGCCCGACCACATACCGTTGCAAAATAGATTGCATTGTTCAGATGAAAAAATTATAACCCTGGTCATTGATGATAAACCTAGGTAATCAAAACCTATAAAAAATTTGGTTTCTCAAAAATTCCACAACAGTCTTGGAATCATTAGTCCTTGTAGCATGTGATTCTACCCATTTTACAACATAATGAACTCCTATAATAATGTACAAGTTCCCAAATGTATTTGGGAAAGTTAAAATAAATTAAATGACCCTAACATCAAAAATTTCATAGAAGAGAATGGGTTGTTGTGTAATTTTATTTATTTTAGAGATATTCCCCCATTATTTGATAGTAAAGACAATATTTACTGAAATCATGGACATCCCTAAATAATTTTATCCAAAAAAGACCAGAATCAAGGACCTTGTGAGCAGTCCATTGGGGACCAAAGTGGACCCTATAATAAATAGTGTGGAAGAACCTAAATATGGACTAAAATTTTCTATCGAGAACACAACACCTAATTACTTTATCACTACATGTGCACCAAAGGTAGGGGTTATCCCAAATGTACCAATGAGACTCATGTTTTATATGGTCATCCTGGTTTTTTTTAAATCAGTAGAAATGCAAGATGCAACCAAATAATTTATAATTTCAGGATACTAAGGAATAACATCTTGCACTCAATACAATTTATCATCAGGAAACATGTTATTTATGTAAATATAGTGTATGAGTAAATATACAAGGATGATAGGGTCCTACTGATACAGTCAACCACCACATTCTCTACTCCTTTTTTATCTATAATTTCTATATTGAATTACTGAAGGAGGCGCATCCAATGAATGATACATGGTTTAGATTTTGGTTTCTTAAGGAGATACTAGAGGGCTTCATGGTCTGAGAACACAATAAATTTGGACCCTAAAAGGTACGACTAGAATTTATCCAAGTAAAACACAATGGCAAGGAATTATTTTTCAATTGTGGTGTAGTTTTCTTGTGTAGGGTCCAAAGTACATGAGGCATAGGCAATGACATATGGAGATTGATCAAATCATTGTGAGAAGACAACCCCAAATACATAGTTAGAGGCATCACAATGAGCTAAAATGTTAAATCCCACCATGGTGGTTGGATTATCGGTGGTGATGTGAGACTCCATTTTAATTTATTAAAAGAATCCTCATATTCTTTATCAAAAACAAATTCTCTTTCTTTTTGGAGCAATTGGGAGAGTGGAGTGAAATATTACTAGATTCACAAATGAAACAATGGTAAAATCAAGCATGACCTAAGAAATACCACGCATCTCGTACATTTTTTGGCGAATTTTAAGGAAGAAATGAAATCCAATTTTGATTTATCAACATGGATACTATCCCCAGAAATGACATGTCCCAATATTATACCTTGTCTCACCATGAAATGACATTTATCATTATTTAATATGATATTATTTTCAATACAATGATATAGGATGAAACCAATACTACTCAAACATTCATCAAAAGATGATTCATAAACTGTTAAATCATCTATAAATACTTCCATGAAACTCTCTAGGTAATCCAAAAAATACAAACTAGGCATATCTAGAAAGTACTCAGAGCATTTCACAGACCAAATGGCATCTTACAATATGAAAATGTTCTAAAGGGGCAAGTGAAGCTCATATTTTTCTAATCCTCAAGGTAAATATGGATTTGAAAATATCCCGAATACCCATCAAGAAAATAGTAATGTTACTTCCCCACTAGCCTCTCCAGCATCTTCCCAATGAATGGTAATGGTAAATAGTCCTTCTTAGTGTCTTGGTTTAGTTGGTGATAGCCTATATAGACACGCCAACTATTCTTCACACGAGTTGGAACCAATTCATTGTTTTCATTTTTAATAACTTTTAGACCATTTTTTAGGAACTACTTGGACTAGGATGACCCATTGGCTATCAAATATGGGGTAAATGATTCCAGAATCAAATAATTTTGTTACCTATTTTTTGAAAACATCTAGAAGGTTTCGATTCAGTTGTCGTTGTGCTTACCTCACTAGTTTAGCCTCATCATTTAACAAAATATGATGTGTACAAATTGATGGGATAATTATAGGAATTTTAGAAAGTTTACATCAAAATTCTTGTTTATAATCCCTCAAAATTTTTATTTGTCACAATTCATGATTTGGAGGGAGTGAACTAGCAATTATGACATGCATATTGTTTCCATATTAAGATATGAATATTTTAAATCTCAAGTCAGTTGTTTTAGTTATAATTCAATTAGATTTTAGATTTATAGGAGTTTGTGTGAAAGTGAGAGGTCAGTGATTTGATCTAACTACTCAATGGTATTATCCTCAGATGAGGAATGAGATTTTAGAAGCTTAGTAGTATCGTATATGGCCATGTGATCCTCGGTGTTTAATAAATTATCAATTAAAAAACATGCATGACATTTTTCTGTACTGGTAGAATATTCTATGCATGTTTTATTTCCTAAAATTTCAACAAATGTTGAAAACTCAGAAAGGGGATTAGGGGAATTAAAATAAGTGTTTTAGGGGAAGGTAGTACATCTATAGAGTTAACAAAGAGAAAGGAATTTTCTTACGAGGGGTGCTTCATGGAATCAAGGATATTGAAGTGGATGATGTCTCCACCAAACTCCATAGATAATGTTCCATTGTGGAAATTAATTATGGTTTTGGAAGTTTTCAATAATGGTACTCCCAATATAATCAGGGCATGTCCGTTCATCCTACCATCTTCCATTTTAGCACATAAAAAGCATTAAAAAATATTAAATTTGGAACCCTCACAAGAACATCCTCTAACACACTAGAGGGGTGTGATGTACTCCAATTTTCTAATTGAACAAAAATTCCACTGGTCTTCAGTTCCCCAACCTGAAATGAAGAGTAAATAGAGTGAGGTGTTACATTTATAGAAGCACCTAAATCAAGAATAGAATTGGAAAAGGAATACTCCCCTATAGTACATATAATTTAGAATGTTATTAGATCATTTCATTTGGTGTAAAGTGAAATATCTATCAATGATGAGATGTTCCTCCCTAAGATCACCTTTTAATCACCTTGAATTCACTTTCGGTGTGTACACGTCTCCTTCAGAAACATGGTGTATCATGGAATTTTCTTCATGACATCAATCAAAGGAATAATAACCTATAATTTTTTTTAAAGTTTCTAATATTTCCTTTTCATGTTAATTTTACTTTTGATTCCTATTTTGGGTGGTCCTTTGGGGAAATGGAAGAGTAATGGTCGGTCTAGGTGACTCTTTAACAGACACACTCTTTCCTTTGGAAGGGCTTCTCTCAGGACAAGTTTTTTCAACATTTGGACCAATTTTAATGGTTTTAATTGTGTTTTAATTAGGATTAGATGACTATAAATGAGGGGTCATTTGGATTTTAAGTTTAGTTTCACTCCTGAGGGTGATGGAACTGAAATTTCCCTTATCCCTAGGGTTGAAAAGTGGTTGAGAGGGTAGTTTACCCGACCCATGACTTTGGATTCCCCCCAACGAGTTGGATAGTTAGCCTAATTGGTTTTTTATGTATTTTATGTAATATTGGGTGGTTTTTGGGAATTGGAGATTGTTTGAATCTATTTATTTCATCATTTCTTCTAGGATAGGCTCAGGTGTTAGAGGGGTTGTTAGAAAGGCCTTTGTTGTGGTTAAGGATTTTTGGGTGGTGGTTTACTATTCTACCCCGGTTGGTTCCATGGTTTTTGAGGTTAGTTTGAATACCCCCTTTCCTATAGGCTTGTTTTTCTTTCCACCCAAGTTTGGATGGATAGTATAGTTCTTGCATAAATGGTTAGTTATAGAAGAATACTGGAAATATTTCCACACAACTCTTAGAATTTTCTCTCGGTTGGGGGAATTGGTCAGAGTAATGGGTGTTAAAAGAACATATATCATAATGTATGATAGGAGGAGATTAGTATTTCCCAATGGAAAGATAAATTTATCGAAGAAGGGTACTTACCTATTTAAACTTTGTGTCCATATTCTTTTCGAATTCAATATTTTTCACATCATGAACACCTTGAATGGGTACGGTAGACCTTGAACCAAATTTTTTAGTGTTTTGCACCATATTATCAATAAGTGTTCTTGCAACAATTGGGGTTTTTTCAACTAGTGAACCACCAACAGCATCATCAATTAAATTTAGATCAATAGGAATTAAACCTTCATAAAAATAATGAATTAAATTTGATCACTTATTTGGTGGTGTGGGAAACATGAACATAACTTCTTAAATCTCTCCCAATATTCATGAAGTGTTTAGCCTTGTGATTTTCTAATACCAAAAATTTATATCCTTGTTGTTTTGGTTCAAGAGGCTTGGAAAGATTTTTCAATAAAAAGGAATTTCATGTTCTCCCAACCTATAGTTGGTGAATTAACATAATACAATCAATCTTTCACAGTGTATTCTAATGAAAATGGTAATGATATAAGATTTAATTTTTATTCATCCACATTAGTAAGTTTTAATATATAACACACAATATGAAATTATTTTAAGTTATTATGTGTATCTTCTCCATCAAGTCAATGAAATCTTGGAAATAAGTTAATTAGACCAGATTTTAGTTCAAAAATTGGGTGTCTTGCCTTGTAATTGAAAATAGGTGGGTTAGATATCAACATCAAGTGAAGTTAGTTATTTTAATGTTCAGTTTTTTTTCAGTCATATTATGAGAGTTTAATTCCGTTTTTTTTTCTTCCATAAGAATAAGAAGTATCAATAAGAGGTTTAAGATGTGATGTGTCCTCTTTTGAAGGGTTGTCTTGTGTGTCACAGTGTCACTGACATAGGATCCTCTCTGGTTCAGGTTCAAAAAGTGGTAAATTTTTTAGGGAAGAATGTTTCATGAATAAAACCTACATAAAAGGAAGATTTTAGAAATCAACTAAAAAAATAAGGAAGGAAAGAAGAAAATAAATAGTTACAAAATTAACAATATTTTTATAAAAAACGCACACTAAGAACAAAAGCGCTCCCTAGAAACGATGCTAAAATTTGATGCATTGTCATGACACGTCAAATTGATTATGTTTTTAATGTTTATTTATAGTATATGGAAGACCCTAGGTTATATCTCAAGGATTTTTGGTGGTTTATAGTGTGAGTTTTTAATAAAAAATAATAAAAGATGGGGGTGGTTTTGAAATTTTTTTTAAGAAAATGACTTGATTTAAAGAGTTTAATATTTGATAAATAAATTTGGTGTTTTAGAATTATGATAGAAGGATATAATTTCAATTTCACTACACATCTTGGATAGTTTGTTGTTCTGAGAATTTTATATGGTTTAATGTAATCATTTGGTTGAGGGTTGTTAAGATCTCGGCTTCCCTCTTTCCTATTAAAACGATTCTCAAATAATCACCGCTTTACACAGCAATCATGTTATCAAGGTTTGGTTATAAAACATAAAAAAAATTCTACCAAATAATACTAACATCTTATGTATTTGTGAGAAAAAGAGGATTCTTGTCTTGTCTAATTGGAACAACCCAAGATTCCTACTTGAAATTGGTGTTGAAATAAGAAGTGTTTCACTTAATTATAACAAAAGACATATATTAAGAGGATAAGAACATCCAAATTAAACATAATTTAAATATTTAACAAAAAAATTACACAAAACTAGTATAATAACAAGTGTAGTCACTCCCTCTCATGTATATGTATCTCACTCAAAATGATCGTCCGCCATTTAGCTCACCATCAAGATGAGGGGCTCGGGTGGAACTTCAACTTCATACTTGAACCCCCTATGAGGATAGGGGACTCTAGAAATTATTGGATGATTAGAGGACTCCTTTGGGTCTTACAAATACCAGATATTTTCCTCATGTCCAAAATTACAAATGGGGAGCCCAAGGTGCCAATTTATAGGAAATATGCAAGGTAGTTTTGGGTACCTTAATTTCAAAAAACCACTTTTATCATGGTTTTAGATGAACAAAATGTCTTATCTCACTTTTTACAAAATTAAAAGTTGTATACCAACCTCTTAAATATATACAATGAAAGTTTGGCACCATTTTTACAATCATAGTCTGAGATATGGATAAAATACATTACCCACTTTTCGACTTCGAGCTGATTCAATGTCTTAGATAGATCAGTTTGGATGGGCCACCATATGGATGAATAATCCTTGTATTTCTTCATATGAAATGTAACCTATTTAATTTAGGACTATACCAAAAAATATCATACCATTTGGATGCAATTTTTAGTAGAAGTGTGTGGTTGAGTCCACTAGTGTGCTTGGATCCTGCGCAGTTTGGCCCATGTTTCTTGAACTTTGTTATGGGCCTTCTAAATCACCTCCAACTTCAATGAAATAATCAAAAAAAATTAAAATTTACATTTTTAACAGTGATAAAAAACAATTTAATCAAAAATGAATTTTAAATTTTTTATTATTTTTATAATTTTCAATACAAAACTAGTTTAGTACAATGGTGTAAGTGTGAAAATAAAAAAGCGAATCACAGTGAAATCAATAATCTCATCACCACATTGCTGTTCAATAAAGACTCACTAATGGTGGATGATGTCATTACATCATTTTTTATGGAGAATACTTGAAAAAATACCAATGATGGTGAATCTTTAAGTAATAGTGGAATTTTGGCTATGGTTGATGGGCGTGGTAATCAGTGAGGTTGGTTGAAGACAAGAAGAAAGGTTAAGTGATTATTTTTAAATAAGGAGGGTCATGTGTAGAGAAATTTCTATGCAGTGAAAAACCTTAAGGAGGAAAATAAGGTACAAAAAACTGATTCTGAGGTTATTGGTATAAGTCCAATACATGGTGAGGGTGATTTACTTTCAATTGGAATTGATTGTCATAGGTCATATTTGTACACTGAAAGGGTGGTTGATTCAGCAGTATCATTACATAGTACACCGAAGATGGAATTATTTTCTCCATAAAAAGAATCCAAATTTGTTATATTGAATATGGGAAATAGATATTATACTAATTTCATTGGTTTTGGTGACATTTGTATAACTACTAATTAAGGTTTCATGCTCAAGTTGAGGGAAGTTCGGGATGTGTTGGGTATACACCATAATTTTTTATCGGCTCGTGCTATCAATACTGATGGATTAAGGATTTATTTTGGAAATGGAATATGGAAATTATTTAAAGGATCTATGGTATATGTACAAGTTATAATGGATTACATGCTTTATAGGATGGATGCAAAGGTGTGTGGTGGAATGGCGAATGCAATTGTGAAGATGTCTTCATCATATTTGTGGAAAAGAAGATCATCGTGCATGATTCCAAAACCATTGACTTTGATGAAGAAGGCTTGAAATATGAAGAAAGTTAGTTTTGGTAGGTCTTACACCTAATTATTTTTCTTCATAGAGTTACTCTAGTGAAAAAAGAATTAAAATAAAATATCAGGTTGATACACTAATAGTGTCTTGCTATTTGGAGGATGTTGAGAAGAGGGAGAAATTAATTCCTAAATGTGCTCCAAATTATGTGGCAATCAAAATTATGGGGGAGACAAATATTTTTTATTCTAGTATTGGAAGTTTATACACAATTATAATGAATACTTTGACATTTGGATTTCTTTTGCAGGTTAATATTTCATGTTTTCATCAGAGATGGAAAAGAGGTATGCATTATTTTATATATTGGATGATGGTTGGTGTGATACCAACCAACTTACAATAAAACTGAGTCTGTTGGAATTCATATCCTTCTTTAAAGGACTGAAGGGGGATATTGTTGGAGTTCATCCCGAATCGGGGGCTTATATTTTATATATAAAGATAATAATTTTTAAATTTAAAAAATGGAATTCCTATTCTTATTTTATCATTTGGTATTTTGAGATATTTTTTTATATCTTTATTTTGAATGGGAAGTGGGACCTATGAGGTACCATAAAATTAGTGCAATGCTACTTCATATAGATTGGAAAAAATAGGTTGATTGATGCATAGATACACATGTAGAAGAGAAAATGTGGGGATATGTGGAGGAGAGGAGAAAATACAAGAAGTGACTTGAGCACAAGCAGAAGCACAAAACAAAAAATCGATTAGCAAAACAATTTTTTTGAGGTGATGCAGTGATTCCATGTGTTCAGTTTTGATTTTCGAAGGGTGAAGTCTCATTATGAGATGATTATTAGAGGGGTGATAGAGGTGTATAGAGGTGTAAATTTCACATAGGTTTTCTATGAAATATTTTTTAATTCATGTTTGGGATTCTAATTGGATTCTATGCACTTTTTTATTAATAAAGGATTTTCTTAGAGTTTCTATATGGTTTTTTAATCCTCTTCATTGGAGGGATTTCCCATGTTAAATTTTTATTTCCCTATTTATTTGCTAATTTTATTTAAACATCCTATTTTTCATTGATGATTCTCACAATTATTGTTTTCAAATTTGAGTTTTTATTCTGGTGTCGATCCACTTCTAATTAAATAAGTATAACTTGTCTTGGAGGTTAAAAAAAGAATTTATGGAAGTAGAATTTCTTCACATGGTAGTGGAAGAAATAATTTCTCTGGAATGGTAGTAGAAGAACACTGGTAGCACTATGCTACTAGACACGGTATAAAAAAGGGATGGCATCAGAGTTCTAAATTTCCTCTAAGTCATAGTAGCAGCAGGGTGTCCAAATTAAGTTGATGGTAGAAGGCCGCTAGTAGTTGCTAAATCATCTCTAGCAGTGCTGGTAATAGGTGGTGGTAATAGCCCGGTGGTTCCAACTAAGGTAACACCCTAGCGGTAACACCATAACAGTATCAGCCCTAGTGGTAGCAGATATAAAATTATAACAGATTAAAAATTATTAATTAACTTTTAAAATATAAAATAATAAATAAAATATTATAATTTAATTTAAATTACATTAATTAATTAATTAAAAAAAACTAAGAACTGATAAATAATACAAAATATATTTTAAACTAAGATTAAAAACATTAAATAATTTAAAACATGATATTAAAATTAAATTAACCATCATTTAATTAATACATAAATTAATACCAAAATTAAATTAATAAATATTTAATTCATTGAAAATAAAAAATAATTAAGCACAAAATCTAATTATCAATATAAAATAAACATAACCATTAAAATTTACATCAATTTATAAAATCTACTATAAAATAACCAAAAAATATAATTAAAAGTGTGAAGACTAATTTAATAATTTTAAAAACAAAATATTTAATGAGAATGATGTGGAAAAAGACATGAAATAAAGGGCACATCACCCGCGATCTTGAGCCTGGTACTCATAAACGCATACTTTACATAGTAGCTTCAATACCAACTGTAGATAACTAATACACAATTACATGACATAAAGAAAATATTACATTACATACATTCCAAAGAAATTTTTTTAGAGCTTTAAAGAATTAGGACAAAACATAAACTAATAAAATCCATATCTTTCTCTACTATTGGATATTTATTTTACTATATAAGATACTACTTCGTCCATGGAAAGTCTTTAACATCTCCCCCAAATTATCTACATAGGCTATCCTATTATAAATATCATGTGTCATACTTTTCTTCATAACCTAGGGAAATTGAAAGATAATAAGGGATGGTATCAAACACTCAGTAAGGGAAAACATACAATAGAGGAAATCATGACATAAAAATAAATAAATATTATGGAAGGATTTAGTAATCATTATAATTACATAATAAACTAAATCCAAGAGAATAATATATCTATTAATAGAAATGAAAATAAATTGATCACATGGATAACAATAACATGTTCCTTGTCGATGACATGCATAATATCAGATAGCTAATTCAATACCATAAAACATAACATCATGATCTTAGAAAACATGAGATTACTGCTAAGGATATATCTTATTCTATGGAGGCATACACCAAAATACCCAAACACGATTGTCTTATAAGACCCACCGATGTATCTAGGGGCTATATAATATAGGCCCCAACTCATCACTTGTTTATGTCGAAGGTATTCATCAAGTGAGAAAATAAATAAATAAATAATAATAAACTTTTACAATAATCATATATATTGGTAAAAATATATATATAACGAAAATACTTTTCCCCATGTTAGTAAAAGTGATAACATGATCATAAACTACACAAGTGATGAAGGTGGGTAGTTAAACAATGCATGATCAACTCACCTATAATCATCTATTTTAGAATAACAACATAAAAACACCAATAGATTTAATCATGTAAATAGAATAAAATTATTTCTAGTTTAACATAATCTAATTAGAATTATATAAAATATTATTTTCACATTTCATAGAGTAATTGGATTATGGAAAAGTCAATTATGAAATAACATTATCATAATCTATGCATAGAATAAGGTGGATGGTTGTCGAGGAACATAACATAAGAAGTGAAAAATATCTATTAAAGGGTTTATGTGGTAGGACTTTATATCACTAAAAATCACTGATATAATACCACATAATATAATCTAATGGTAGAAATTACCAATCTTAAATGAAATAAGTTCAAGAGAATGACCATAACTTAATCAATGAGAATTGATTTTTCAAAAAATCTTACGACTGGGGTAACAATTGAGTCAAAATAAATTTAAAGAAAATAATATGATTTGGATTAGTATATCCCATGAATTAAAATTAAATAAATTATATAACATTAATGGTATATTAAATCAATATAACACCATACAAAGGAAACATGGTGTATAACATTTAACATGTCTCAAACAGACCAAGAAAACCCTTACGACTTGAGTAACATTTTCATAAAAACACCTTGAAAGAGAGGGATTATAATTTAACTTAAAATACCAGGATTAAAATATAATTCATGACATGATATATCAAATATTCAGTATATAAACCACATAAATCAAATTAGGTTCATAATACCAAACATGTCTTAAGGAGAGGAATTTGAGATGAAAACCCTTACATTGTATTTACACTTACTTGAACATGCTCTAAATTCGTGGATAATGAACATAACTATCATAATAACTTATCTTAGAACACTAATATAAACATTATACACTTATTATAATTATTTTATGACCATATATTTCAAATATATTAACCAATTATAGTGTATTTTCATTTTTTGTATTTATAAATTTGGTTGTTCCATATAAAATTCTTGAAGAATGGATTTATTTTCCCTTTGTGGTTTCAAGTTTATCATTCCCATATCACCCATGATAGAATATTCATTTTTTTGAAATATTACTTAGGTCCCATTCTCATTATTTGAAATACATGAATATGAATTGTGATAATGTAAATCACGATGAACTTTTTTTCGATGTGTTTAACGATCGAATAGTGATATATTGATAAATACTAAAAAAAATTCTATAATCATTAAAACATATTAAATATATCATTATTACATGATATTACAATTATATTAAATCACATAATCATTAATGATAAAGTTTTTATAACATCGTTGACATAGGCGGTTAATTCGACACATATGGTAAAGTGTTATAATGTTTTAATGACTCCTAGATGTATTTAGCTAATGATACTTTTACATATAAAGAATATTAAACATTTCATAAAAATTATATATCCCCATTTAATCAATTATATAAACCATCATTAATGGTTGGTGATGAAAAATGAATTTCATTGTTCATAGAGGTGGTAGCCCTCACATACGCATGATTAATGATCCCATTTCTCAATGAATGGAATAAATAATGGTATATGAAAAATCATACTTTAATAATTTTATTTGTGACATATAAATGTTAATTATTAGTCAAATAATTTCTTTATACTAGTCTTGAGAGGATATTAAAAAAAATGAACCACATCACGTTGTATAGGTGGTAGACTGCACACACGCATGATCAATATATTAGTTTTTCTTAATATATAGAATAGAATGAATATTTTTTATTAAATTTATATAAATATATTTTATTATACAAATTATACAAATTATATTATATTCACAAGTTTATAGAGTGTTAGGATTTTAAAAATTATGAATGAAACACTATGAATAAGTGGATACTCCTGTTGGGGACTTGAATTTTCCTTAGAAATGATGACATTATACTAACTAATAGTGACTAGAGGATTTTTGAGGATGTAGAGTGTTCTAGGGGAGAAATATAGTATATTTTCAAGGATAAATTATATGGTAAGGTGAGTCTTGAACTAGTGGAAGGGTTATCCTTTTATAAATGAAGGGAATTGTAGTTTTTGGAGCATGCTTAACATTTTCAGTAATGCGATGTCAGTAGTCAAAGTTTAATGGATACAAAATTTGAAAAAGTGTATGGGAAAGTGAGTGTGGGTTGAAATTCATCTCAACCACTCACTTGGTATAAAACTTTGAGTGCTATGAGGATTTTATTTTTTACTTTTATCATTTTAACCAAATTTACTTTTACCTTGGTAATTAGTTTTTATCATTAGTAAATAATTTTAGTAAAAAATAATATTACCCCTTTTAACTAATTTTATCTTTCTAATTTAAAATTTTAATATCATTACATAAAATAAAATTTCTAGGTTTTTGAAATGTTATTTTTAATATTAGCGCACATAACACATAACAACTATTTTTAGAAAAAAAATGTTTTTTATGTATAAAATTCTTATGTAAACCATAGTTATTAAAATTATCAATTCCCATAAAATATTTGGTTTATTTTAAACCAAATAAAAGTTATGAGTCTTTAATGTAAATAAAAAACATAATCTTACCATAAATATACTTGATTCAAAGAAAAGATCGAAAATAATTCTTTATTAAACTAACATTTTAATTCAGTTCAAAAAATGTTAGACATATGATTTATAAGATCAATGAATATATATTAAAATTAATAATATTTTATTAATTAAAATTTTTATTAAACTTCAAGGATACGTTTATATAATAAAAAAGTCCTAGAAATTATAATTTTCGCAAGATATATTTTTAGACTAAAAAACAATCTTTCTAGAAAAAACCGAAATTCCATCTTAAGCTAATATTTTTTTAATCCCAAAAATATGTTCTTATTTTTAAAATTCAAATTATAAAATTTTTAAATAAATATTTTCTATAAAATCTTTAAATATCATGTGAATTTTTTTTATTAGAAAATGAAAATTTCAAATGTTAACTTTTGTTATTATTAATTCATATATTTTGAAAACTAAATTGGACTTAACCAATTATTAATATAAAACATGATTAATCATCATAAATCATATGTATCTTGAAATATAAATTCATATAAAATTAAATGAAATTTTTTTGAGAAATACATTTCTAAATAATAAATAATCTTATTATTCATTTTAGGAAAACTAATTGGATTTCATTCATATTAAAAGTCTCCATTATTTTCTATATACATATATTTCATATAGTGGCCACTCCAATTCATTCCTTCTAATTTAATAGCTAGGTTTTAATATTCATACTTAAATATTTATATTTTATCTAAATATATCATAGTTTCATTTAAGTTCAATGTTGTTTGTGGAGCATACTATCAAACACATTTGTCTCATTTAAAGGAAGTCATATATTAAAATCATGGGGTGTTATACATTTCCACACCACACCATATATGGTTTCTTAAATTAAGCTATAATAAAGGTATATTGTTATGAATTGTAATGTCACCATGTTAGTAACTTAATGATTGGCCTATGAACATATAGAAGAAAAAGAGATAAGTTCCTAGAATATTTATGATTATAATCTATAATAAAATAGAAAAAATGGGTTATATATTGATGATCCTTACATGAGAATATCTACAACTTTTGAAGGCTCAAGGAATTATCATAGTGATCATGGATTTCATGACATAGTATGATCCTTTTATTATTATTTTATAGATTAATATTATTTATATTTGTTAATAAAAATATATAGCTGATATTATATTTTTCCAAGGTAATATTATCATATAAACTTTATTTTATGAAAGAGTTTATAGAAGCTTTGTAGACTCATTTATTTATTAGTAAGGTATCACACCCTCATCTAGATAAATATAATAAAAAATAATTTATTTATTGACTACAAATAAATGGGTTTTCAGGTTAACTATTTAAATAATTTAGAATTCCTCAAGGACTTATTTATCTACATATTGAAGATTATTTAATAGGAAAACATAACATATCACTAATATTTGAGAATGAATATAAAATAAATGCATAATTCCTTCCATGTTTCATAACTCAAGAGGAATATGTGAGAGAAGTCACACATCATTAAATGATATGAGTTTTATATTGATTTTTTCCTAAGTATTATTCAAGTAGACTATCATAGTTGGTCCCATGCAAGATTTAAGTTTTCATGATGACATAATATAATTTTTTAGTGACCTTTGGATGCATAGATATCACATTTTTTATGCCTATATACATCAAATCCATATGAAATATAAATAGTTCTTCGATCAGATTCAAATTCAATTTTTAGGATGAAAATTGTTAATTATTGGTAGAATTTATTAATAATATTACTCAATGAATTACTTTGTCAATTAAAGTAATCAAGATCATATTTTTTACATCTATGATGGAAATGGTGCATAATGAAATTTGTATAATATTTTAAAAATTTAAAGTTAAATTTTAGTGAGTTAAACAAAAATATTCATGAAATATTATTTTTAATGAAAATGATACTTTGGTGAAAAAATGAAAATAATTAACAAATTGTAAATCATATTAAAATTTAATCAAAATAATATTTTTTATGATATTTGGTTTAATTAAGAGGTATATTTTGATGTTTTTTTGATTTTAGACCCCTAGTGGGCTCATTTTGTCTATAAATAATTAATTTTATGCTCTAATCACCAATATTAACATAAAAAAGGAGATAACTATAATTACATAGGATTATAGGAAGTGAAATTGGTTTAACATATAATTGATTCTCAATCCACTATTATTAGTTTGTTATATATTTTAATACTATAATGATATTATACTATTTTTTTCTATGAGAATATCTTGATAATGTTATATAAAATTTGTTATTATTATTTATGGTGATTATATTGATCTAGTAGGAACCCCCAGTTGAATTGTAATGTTCCCTAATTCATATAAATCAATAACCAAAGGCAATACCCTTGTTCTAATTGATTCATAGATCAACAACCGACACCCATTATTTGTGGTGACCTCATATATAAGAGAAAAATGTGGATACTACACTTTGAATGGTTGTTAAATTTGAATCCAAATATACAATAAAAAGAAGTTTGATATTAAAATAACATTAAATCATAAATTAATATCAATAGTTCTTTCAAATGGGACCATTTCTATCTATTAGTTTGGTTGATGGCCGGTTAAATACCTCCATACATGATAGTTTTTAGTAATGAGGATGTCGGTAAGGATGAATAAAATATTAGAAATTATATTATATTTATATATAGATTTTTTTATCTAAAGAGAGTATAAATGTGATCTATATCCACTTTTGGTTAAAATGATAACTATTTTAATGTTTTTTAACCAAGCCCTATGTTTTAAATGGAGTAAATATCATTATACTATTAATGAAATTATATTATTATAAAAAATTAAAGTTCGATTTATAGAATGATTGAGGAAGTAAAATCACATGTATTGTGATTCATGTTTAAAGATCTATCATATAACTACATATGATATGTAATTTAACAAAATTTTAAAATAATTATTCAATTAAATATTGATATAAATGAATAGTAAGAATCACTTTTTTATTGATTTTTTTGTAAAAACCCACATATTCTCTATTTCTATAAATAATATAGAGGCCCACTCTTTGATTATAAATTAATTTTTATTATTTTTTTAATAGGAAGAGGGAATCCACCCCTTTTTAATTAAAACAAATAAACCCCTCTTGTTTTATGGGTATAGGGATCCCAAGACATGATCTTTAGGCTCATTGGGAATTAAATCACATAGAAACATGACTTGAAGTCCCAAACTTATAGGTACACATATGTGCTCATATGTTCTGTTCTTGTGGTTGCGTATCAGGGGTCTGATCCTTTCCATAAATTCCAATTATAGGTTGGGCCTATGGTGATAATGGTAGGAAATGGAGGTGGGTATTTCTATTGGAAAGGAGCGATGATGGATCTGATGACCCGTGTCTCATAGTTGCGATGGAGGTCAGGTGGTGTCACTGACTAGGTAATGAAATAATTACTGGAGATGGCGGTGTTGGTCGGTGGTCCCACTAATGACAGGTGACAATAGGTATGGCTCACTCAAGATCTGAAGAGATTGCAGTTGGTTGTACCACTGATGATGTGAGATAACGAACCAAGTCGAAGAAGGCTCATGCGGGATTTACAATAGTGGGTTTCGGTGGACCTGTGGGATGTGGAGCTGACTGCACGGACCGAGTGGGCACAATGGGTGTACCTATGGGTTTGGTCCTTCAGGTCATGTTTTCATGGGATTTAATTCCCACTGATCTTATGGTTTATGTAATGGGATCCCTCTTCCTAGAAAATAGGAGGGTTTTTTTGTTTAATAAAAAAGGGGGGACTTCCCCTCTACCTATTAAAAAATAATAAATTTTTTGAAAATTTTTAGTGGTTTTTAAAATATATATAGAATGGTAAAAAAGAAAAATATTTCAAACATTTGATATGATAAATTAATAAATTTGGAATTATAAAATGATTTATATTCCACTAAATCTCAATATTGATGTGTAATTACTTATGGTACTTGGTATAAAAGTTAGTTATAAAACTATTGTGACAACAACTAAGCCACAATATAATTTTTTTTACTATTGATTAAAATTCATCAAAATACCACAAATAAAGTTATTTTAAAATAATATACTACTATGTATATTATATGAATATATTATAAAAAAATTCAGATAAATTATCAAAAATACCTGAATGTAAAAAATTGTTTAAATGTTTCCAAATAATATAGTGTTATGGAAAATATTTAAAGAAATAAAAATATACCATAATAAATGTTGTGATTTATGACTTAACTTAATCATCAACATTGTTTCCTAAACATAAGGACTCAATGTGAATATATGACATGTAATTTTTTTATAATATCTTAATAAAAATTTCATTTATATATAACAAAATATTCATAGTTACAGTAAAATTATATCTCAATCATGTAAAAATGGTTTAACTAAAAATCAAATTTATGGCTTATGATGTGTGGTATAATTTAAAATAAATTTAATGTAAATTTTCATCAAGATAATTGTAATTAAGGGTTTTGGAGAAAATTATTGATAACAATGGAGATAATAAAAATATTAGTGATGAATTATATCATTCCTTGAAAATAAAATAAAACATAAAAATTTTATATTTCATATAAATCAGTATTTATCCTTTTTTATATATTGATAAATTTGAGAACTGATTTAGAGGTTTCATTGAGATTAAGAATAATAATAATAATATATTTAAATAACTTTTTGAAAAAGGAGTTCTCTTCCAAACAAAAGAGTAGTGAATCATCGTTCAATAAAAAAATTAATAAGTAAAATTTAAGAGTTGAATAAATGTGACAATAGAAGAATATAGAGATAGTTAATCATCATACAGAAACATAAATAATTAATTTAAATCGAATTAAGATTATTTTTTAGTAAAAATGGTGGATGTGGAGAAAAAGAGTATGTGTTCCTAATCAACAAAAGGGAGTTTAGGGATCTAGAATTTGATTGTGATGGTTATTTTATAGAATATTAAATTTCAAAGAATAAAACAAGAAGATAAATTCATATTAAAATAACTCACATGATATATTTATGATATTGAAGAAGAAAACTCTATTATTCAAGAATCCCTATTGGTGTAAAAATTTAAAATGGTATAAAAAAATTGTTTATTGATGATATTAATATTTATATTGATAAAAAATAAATAATTATTTAACCTCTTGAATAAGAATCAGTTATATTGAGAGAGAATCTTGAATATAATTTGATATTAGGATCAAGTAGATGGAAATTAATGGTTGGAAATTTCTATTGTTTTTTTGGCCTTTGAGAAATCATTTGAAGTATACAAAAATTTTTAGGGAATGATTGAGAAATAAAAGGTATTTTTCTATTATCAAGAGAATGTATGGATATGATTATAAAGTATCCATGATAACGCTTAAAAATTGTAATTCATATAATATGAATGTGTATGTAAATAAATATTATATTCTAGTGAAATGGCCCTGTTTTATCCCAGAGATCTCTCATGAGCATGCTTCTCCTCTATCTAGGGTTCTTCTCCATGGATTTGGATTGGCTCACTCTTTCTTCTCGTTTCCTGTAATCATGTTTCTTTACTTCTACTCTCTGCCTTTTTCAACGTTATCAGTTTTTTTCTCTTCTTTGGAAACCTAGGTTTACCCTTCTTCGACTCTTCTTTCTCTCTTTTCACAGTGCTTCCCCTCCTCTCTAGTTCAAATGGTTTTTTTGGATGTTTTTTCATTGGGATTTCATGGATTCATTTCACTCTCATGTCTACTATTTTCATCTGAATCTTCATGACAAACTTTATATTGGTTTGGAATGAAGTCAATCCAGTGGTTTTGGATTATGCTGGTGTGAGGTTCAAAAGAATTACCCTTGGTATCTTTGACCTCCTATGCTCTTTCTACCATTCCCCTAATGATTGATCTCAGTCGGATTAGTATGAGGGAGTTTTTGGTGGGTTTGGGATGGTGTTGGTGGTTTTGAGTCGGTGTCAGGGGCTCAATAAGGTTGGTGATGACTACCACCTTGGATTCTAGTTTAATCAGATGGTATGGGGTTGCATTTCTCTTCTGTTTCATCCTAATGATGAAAATGATTGCTTCATTCCCCTATTGGTGATATTTGATGGTGTTCCTCTCTCTTTTTTAGCTGTGCTGGATCATCATCTATATTTTCTTTGGGTGTATGGTGCTATCTTTTTCAAGGCCCACTACGGAGGTCCTTCCACTCTTACTCTACTCTAGCTTCTAGTTCCACTACCCCTTTCTAGGTCAATCGGTTGTGTTGGTATCATAGCAGGCTCCGAGATGTTCATCTTTGAGCATTAGGGTGTTCTATGAGAAGATTCATCTCATGGATCTTATGGTCTATGGTTTTTAATTTTGGAGTTTTATAACGGTGATAAGGGACTCCATGGGTATTTTATCTCTGGTGAATAATATTCTTATTGGATAGATATAAATATGGTGGTGATAGGATGGAAGTGATAATGGTGGTGAATCATGATGGAAGGAGATGTGATGTGCATAGCTCATGGATTGAGGTCTCTGGCATCCAGTTTTATCATTTTGTGTTTTTGAATTTTGAATTCGTATTTTTCATATTTTAAGTGGTGGTTTTCTGATGTATGTTTTAATTTTGAATTTCATTTTGTGCTAGTGACTTTGGTTTCTACTAGACAGTTTGTGGTTGGCCTTTTTATTTTGTGATCCCTGTTGTTTTGGTATGCTTGTAAGAGGTTCCCGCTTAACCTCAAAGTGGATTTTATTTTAAAATAAAACATATATATTTGGAGTATAAATATATATTCTAATTAATGATAAAAATAAATTAATTAATGTCTTAAAAAATATATGATCTATGTGGTTTAAGTTGAACGGATAACTAAGAAATTATTTCCACTAATGAAGTGACAATTTTATGCCCATTTTGTCACACAATAAACTATTTCAATGGTCCAAGTGGTTATTATATTATTTATATATTCATAATAGAATAATATAGGCTAGATAAAAATATTTTTCAACAATAGATAAATAAAATTCATATATTTTAAATTTCTAGTGACATTTACAAACATGATAAATATAACTATAGTTTCAATAGTATTAGAGAAAAACATAGATATACTAATAACTTTTCAATGGCAGGGGATTGATGAAATCATTTGAAGAACATATTTTCATTTAATTATGTGGGGTAAGTAAATTAATTAATAGTTTTTGTAAAATATAAAATGGTATAACATATAATATTAAGTAATAAAAAAATTAGGTAAAAAATAAGATTTGTCATGCCTGAATGGACCGAAGGCATTCAATTTTTTATTGACTTTGATAATACACCTTTCAAGGGATGAGGGTAAACCTTATAATACCTAAAGTCTTAAGTGACATTACATGACCTGTAAGTATTAATAAATCAACCCAAACAAGATAACTTGGAACTACCCTACCCCAAAAAAAGTTTTGATGTCAGCTCTCCACCATCGCATGGAGGGTCGGCTAGCTGTCCTGTGCATAGCTGCACAAGCCTGGTACCAATGTAAGTTCCATACCCTCTCGATCTTCCATGTCCATTGAGCTCTACTATGTTGAATGTGACTACTCTGAATCCTCATTTTTAGTCTTGTTCCTTGTAATCTGTCTAGTATATTTGTATTATCAGGTGGACCAAAGGCTTTGAGGTGGCCTAAAGGCCTTGTGGTGGCCCAAAGGCCTTGAGGTGGACTGAAATCCAGACTATCCTGAAGTCCTTGGGTGGATCGAAGGCCTTGAAGGGCCTAAGGAACAAATCGATGTCCAAAAGGCCAAAAAATATGAATAATTATGCCTACTACAGTACCAAACAATATCTATTATAGTACTACTACAATAACTTGAAAATAAGTTTTCACTCAGATTTGATCTCGGGTCTCTTGGGAGCACTTGTCGAATCCTCACCAACTAGGCTAAGGCTCATGTGCATAAGATTCGTCATGAAGGTTAACATATTTAATTTTTTATTCAGGGTGATAAATAATGATAACATAAAGAATTTGGATAAAATTTGTTTTTATTTTCTCAGATTCAAGGTAAACATATTGAATAACTTAAATATTTTAGTTTATAGTACTCTCTAATTTTTAATTATTGTAATCTTCACGGTGAAGGGAAGTAGAAAAGAAAAATATACATAAAGAATATCAAAATTATAATAATTTTCTCTTTTAGGATATTTTTTAAAAATAAATTATTGAGTGCAAGTCAGTTTTTTGACAATAGATTTAATGTTTCATTTAATTTTTAAATTTATATAATTGAAGGAATTATCGATGTAGGATAATGAAAGTAAGAAGAAAAATTTAATATTGGCTAAAAATAATATAAATATTTGTTATTTCTCCATGGAATAAGAATATAATCTATGTAATCATTTACTTGTTTAAATTTAATAAAATTTTAAGTAAAATGTAATGAATTATAAGGTTATTAATGAATTTCCCCCTTATACGAGTCATTAAAATAATTCATTTAAATCATGTATAATAAGAGCATTAGTGATAAATTCCTATAATCAAAATAAGAAGTAAGCATAGATATTATTTGACATGGTATAAATGGATGTATGCATTCCTATTCCTCAAAAGTAAAAAAATGAATAATGGAATTAAATTATTTATGTGTATGATTATAAAAGGATGATAGTAAAAATGGTTAAGTTATAAAATAATTTGGTTGTGAGTTTTATCAAAAAAGTGTAAGAGGTTTATAGAAAACTTATATTTAATAATAATGGAAACCTTACTACTATATAGTGGAATGGTGATCACTTCTAATTTGGTGAAAAACTAGTTGGAGAATCATTTTATAAAACATAAATTATAGTTATCCATAAATTTATATAAAAATAGAATTTTTGAAAGAATAAACTGGAATGTGAATGATACTGGGAATAAATGTCTAATTAAAAATTTATTAGTAAGGACGTGTTTGATAAAATAAATTAAAGTGTTTATTTATGATAAAATATAATTCTTATATAATTATGAAATGTTAACTTATTAGAATATATTGTATGAATATATAAAAAACTAAATCATTATAATGTTTTTTGGAGTCAGCATGTTATCAATTAAAAAGGAATAAAATAATGTAAAATAATGAAATTTAGCTGATGAATTTTTTTTATTTATTACTCAATAAAGTGTAAGGTATATAACAATTAAATATAAAAAAAATATAAATTTTGAAATTTTTGAAGTTAAATTGGTTGGATAATGTCCAATAAATGATGGATTTTATTATTATTTAGTGAATGAAAATTCTAGAGACTATGAGTAGGAATATTTATGAACTTAAAATAGTGAACATAATGATTATTTTGAAGTTGAATTTAATGATGATTAAATTATAATTGAAAATATTTCATCAATATGGCTAGGAATAATTTAAAAGAGGGTTAAACTAGTTTATACAAGTATTATTTTTGAAAATTGAAAACATATTCAAACATGTAAAATTAATATCATTGAGAGAAGGAAATAAATAAAGAACACAACCCATAAAATAATAAAATATTTTAATCTATTAAAATTATATGTAGATAAAATTTTATTGTAATTAAATGAAATTTTAGAAACAAAACCTAAAAATAAGGAAACATGGTTTGAAATAAGACAAAAATTATATGAAAGCGTTATTCCCAAATTGATAGTCTTTCTGTTGAAGAAACATTTTCACTTGTAACTGAACTTGAAGTAATATTATTATTTTTATTCAATGAAAATTTTAAGATATAGAAAATCAATAAAATATTTAAGTATATTTTTTATAAATGGGTACTTTAGAGAGGATTTTTATAATGAAAAATTAGACAAATTTCATCAATATGTTGATTATTAAAATTTTCATAGATTTAATAAATATGTTACGTGTTAAAAAAATCATTGTATATGGTATGAAAGTATTTTATTTTATATAAAATATTTGAGGTTTAAAACATATTTTTTTACAAAATATTATATATAATTAGCAGAATGGAGGATTCATTTATGAAAATCTCCCAAATTTAAAATATTATCATCAATGGAAAAAAACTAAGGCATGTGTGTTGTTTGATTTCTTGAAAATATATAATTTTTAAATTTCATATATTTTATGTTCTAATTATGCTCATAGACTATAAAAAATTAATTATATAAAATGTAAAATATGATAGTGGGCTATTATATAATTCAAAATGCATGACAGAAGACCTTATTCAACATGCATCACTATTAGAATAGTGTTGTAAAGAAATAAGTATGGAAATTTATTATCTATAAAACTTTATAAATTCATTTTTTTGAGTTTTATTTCTATAACAATGACTCGACATGGAATTGAATATGTTACATGTTTTGCAGTATTTATTTTAGGCCGATCCAAAGAAGTAATTACTATTTGAACAAAATATAATAACGATGAATGTAAAATGAATTTGTGATATTGAACTTCTATATACATTAGTAATTGAGTAAGATTAAATATATTCTATGATTTAGGTTAGAATAAATATTTTTGGATAAAATATTCACAAGTTTTTAAGCTTTTAATAATGTGGAATAATATATAATATAGTTAGTCAATTAAATTCAATACTTCTCAATATACTATAGAGTGTTGTAAATAACAGTTACAAGATAAAACAAATAGTTGATATTAATGGTTCAATGATGGAACAAACTTTAAAAGTAAGTGAAGATGAACATAGTCATCCTATATAGAAAGAAAGTGAAGTTTCTCTCATGAAAAATTATTTTAGCACTCTCATAAAATACGTATTAGAATATAGTATCACTACATTAAAGAGAAAGTGGAAAAGCATTTTTAAAGTTTAATTCATTATAATAAGTGATATAAAGTGGTATAAATATTTACTATTACACTATATATACCAAAATTTTAGAACTATTAGTGTAATAATTGAATTCATCCTCCCACTCCATTATAAATAAGGATTGGTATTCCTTATTCTAATTGTATATCTATTGTTATAACTAAAAAATGTTTTCATATTTATCATATATTTTTTTATTATTTTAAAAATGTTAGAAATATGGAATGGATAAATATGTAATGCCCAAATGTAGAAATAAAGAAAAAACATAGAGGATCTATGATAAAGGGGGAGATAGGATCTATATTAGATTTTATGAAGCTTTTATTTTTATTGAGCTTAAGAATAGATTTTTACATGGGATATTAGTGTTTAAATTTAGAATCATTTTGATTACATATATTAAAATTATTAATGTTATTGAGAAATAATAAGGATTATGAAAAATAATTTTAATTTCTAATTATAGGTTTATTTACTTAGGATTATATTTAAAGATGATATTTACCTATTCTACATGGATATTTAGATTTATGATTACTATTGAGGATATTTAAATATTTTAATAAATTATAAAATGAGAGAATATTGAATAAAACCCATAAGTATTGATATTAGTATTAGGTTTTTTGGAAATCAATGTGAAATTTATCTAAATACAAGGTCCCAATCACCCAGAGCATGGGGTGAATTAGGTAGAGAAATTTTATTCATCTAATAGATCTTGTCCTCAAATCCATAAGAATAAATTAAAATTTTCAACTTTATTAATACATTCACACCATCAATTTTTTTTAAATAATTGTATTAACATGATTGTATTACTTGGTTAAAATATAAGTTCTATATTCAAATATATTAATACTGATGTTCCAAGGAGAATCACTAGTGTCTTATTGTGAATAAAATGTTTAGGACCATCCCCCTACTAGATATAAGGGGAACTCCCTCCACATAAATGTTCATACAAAAATTCAAGATACGTAAATAACATGAATACCCATAGGTCACTTATAATGAATGTTTGAATAGAAAATATTAAAAAACAAGAAAATATATTAAGGTTTTTCTCTTTGATATAATCTGGATAATAAAATCTAAACCATTAAGAATATTTTAATTCTTTACATTACCTATAAAAAAATTATTCAATATTACTCACTATTCTCCTTATCTATTATAATTTTCAATATTAAAACTTATTATTCTATTTTATATTATGTACTCATATAACTATACAACATTAACTTTACTTTAAACAATAAAAATTACATGAAACATATAAAATATTATTTTCCTTATGGTTCATATTTAATAGTCCTCAATGACTTCACTAAAGTTAATTTACATGCTTGGCAAATCATCTGAACCATTTATAACTCAAAAAAACCTTCTCTATAAAATATGCATATCTCCAATAAATAATGACATAATTTTCTTCATTATTGTGTAACAATATGATGCTACCACTTACCAAAAAAATCATGGCTTAAAATTTTCTCTCATTCCTTTATATCATGGCCTTATATCTTCAAAAAACTAACCATAAGAAAAATAAATTTTAATTATAATAAGTATGGTATAATGGATCCCATAATTCCAAATTATATTCAATGGTTGTGGTATGAAAATTAAGCCATATCAAACATCCATAAATCCATTTTCATTGAATCCATAATCCACATAGATCATGATATCCTTTTTCAGTGCGAATTTATGTATTTCAAATCACTAGTCTTTATTAAAGTGTATACCATTAGTCATTACTAGTGTAAAAAACTAAATTTTAGTTTTATCCTAATGTTGTTAAATGATTCTTGATCACAAAACCCCCTTTCTCATTCCAGCTCCAAATTATGGCATGATAATTAGTCTGTAAGTATAAGGACCCGACCTTATAACATTACTTAATATTGAATTACATTTAATAATTCACATAGAGGATATTTTCAAGTTTATAGTTTTAGATAATTAGGACAAAACTATTACATCTAAAAGATTACAAAGTAGGGACATCTACTCAGTTTCCATTTTTTCACAAAATAAAATCTCTTGAACAAAAGAGTCATGTCTAGTTCCTTGTTTTAGACAGCATACCATTTCCTTGATCCATACTTGACCCTATTCCACTTTATGTCCTGTGAAAAACATTTCAAAAAAACTTGGGATGAGCATAAAAAGCTCAGCAAGGGTTACAACAATACGGAAATAAAACATTAGTGCATGTACACATAAGAATCAATGAAATCATACTTTACTCATAAAACATAATCAATTTAACATACCTCATGAAATCATAAGATTTATGCATAACTTAATAGAAATCATAAGGCATAAAGGTAACTTGAGGCATTCATAACATTCTTATGTAGGGAGTAACCCTCATGGTTACGTTTGGAATACCCATCACAGTATATTCCCTAAATCTCTTCAGAGAAACCTTATAGTTTAACTCCTTCGCGTTACCCAATGCATTGGAGATCTATCTCGGGCTCACCCGCCCTTAGTTTATCATGGAACCAACCAATTTCATAAACATTTCCCAAGAACCATAACATAATCATAACACTTAAAACATGCATAAAAGAAACATAAAATTTCCTCATTTCAATAACAAGAGATCACATCATGATATTATCATAAATAAAAACATCTAATAAAATCATTAAAACTCTATGAGAGAAAAATCCCTTTATACTTTGAAAATATTAAAAGGAGACATTTAAAAGAGATTTTAGAATCAAAGTGTCCCATACCACTTAGAAACTTTTGAAAGGGTTTTAAAACATTCATGTCCATATAAATAAATCCTTAAAACCATTTTTTAAAACATGGACATGGATGATAAATGTTTAAAATAATAAATCTTTAAAACCATTTAAAACAATGTTTTAATAAAAGAGTCCTTTTCCATTTTGAACATTTAAATTATAAGCCACATCAAAGTAAATCATTTTTAAAACATTTAAATGACTTTATTAAATACATAATACGGATATGGAAAGTCAAAGGGGCTATATATACACTTTATACAAGAATAAAAGTGAATATCATTAAGAAATGTCTCAATGAGAAGAAATTGAGATGTAATCCCAATCAAGGATCATGCCATTAGAGTAAGGATAAAGAAATGACATAATTATGTGTGAAAAATATAAATACACTAAATATAAGTGGATACTCAATATAAAACAATCATATGTCATACACACATATTCATAGTACGACATAATCAAGAAGTATAGGTTTAAACCATAGAATTGGAATTGGGTTAAGAAGTTCCCTTGCAAAAATTCGATAGCCTAACGGCGTCAAATCAAATTTTAAAAAAAGATTTGATGATAGAGAAAAGGAGTATCTCATTACTTGGACATAAAATTTACAGCAATAAGGACATATAATAACATATCCCAACATAATAAGATGTAATTTAAAAGGCAAAACAAAAAAATAAGTCTTTTAAAAATAGGAGGGCGAAAGGTTCCCTTACCGACTTGGGTAACTTTCAAAACGTACACCCCGTGAAAGAAGGACTATACAACATTGATGTTAATACTCATAAACGAAAGTATATTACACAAATAGTAGAATAATGGGCAGTACATACACCACTCAAAGAAAATGGTGGAAAATGTAGCATAAATCTCACAGGAATAAAAGTGAGATGAAAAATCCCTTACGAAAACTCGGCAGCCTAACGGCGCCACTTAAAACATCAAAAAATGGATTTATGAGATCAAATAGGGTCTCTCATAATATGAACATAAAAATTACAGAATTAGGAATATAAAAGAACATCCCCAAACATAACAAATATGATCTTAAAAGAAATGACATAAAAGAGAGTACTTAAAAACAAAGAGAGATGTTGGATCCCTTACCTCGTGTCTGACTTGACTCGATCATTCTTTAATCTCCTGAATAATAAACTAGAGTTAATTTATACTTGATTAAGAACTTTTTTTAAATTAATTATTCCTTTTATATCACTTATTACCATTTTATGAACATTATGTAATTATTTAAGTTAATAACGGTCGTTTTGTCGGTCATTGGTACTTGAGTCAAAAATAAACTTCTTATAATTACAAGTTGTTCATGTGGTAAGATATCCATTATATCCAGAATTATATTCATGATGTAGATATCATATATATCATAAATATTCATTATATAAATGCATTTATAATATTACATAACATTTAGAGGTAAGAAATGAAATGCACCGTTCATGGAGACGGTAAGCCGTACGTACGCATGAACGCTACTTTCATTTCTATTTCGTATTAAATGGAATGAAATCATAATGATATAAAGGTATATTATAATTCCAGTATAATATCACATATATAGTATCATTAACTCCATCCTTTACACGTCCCATATATGGAATTAATGAATTAAATCACTTTGAGGGTGTGGTAGTCCGCACTTCCTAAAATGAAGATATCACGTTTACCCATAATGGAAACCATAAAGGTATGCCATAAATGAAAAATAAAGAAGAATAAGGAAAACATAAACATATTATATATCATATATAAATATAGTGACATCTTAATGTCCACCTTTAAATGTGTTAAAAGAATATTGAACAATCATCATTTCATGAGGCGGTAATTCACCATCCACAAAAACAGTATGTTCTTTAACCATTAGACGGAGGTGTGTGTAATTGTAGCTAGAATAATTCTTATAAAAACATCCTGGTATATTGAAGATACTGGTGTTGTTACAAAATAGAGTAATAAAAAGATTTTAGGGGGTTGGAGAAGCAAAATAAAACAAAAGAACATTAGAGAAGACTTTACCTATAAATCGGGTAACTCCCCTTGGTTTGAACCAAAAGGGTTTCTTGAAGATCATTATACCTAAGGTAAGGCCTCTATGAATAATAGAGGGATGTGGATAGATAAAATGAGTATATGTTTCCTGATCCAATGGCTTGAGAGGTGTGGGTAAGAAGGTAGAGGTGAGGGCCTTTTATAAGAGGGAGGAGGGGCACTCTTGGAAAGTCAAGAAATGTTACTTTATATTAAAATGATTTTCGGATTTTAAAGGTACCACATTGATATATTTCGAAGATAAGGTGATAAGGGTTCGAAATATACTCATCCAATTGGTTTTAGACAAGTTTAAGTCTTAGAGTTTACATTATCTTTTCATTTTATTTAAATCGTTCATTAATTAGATAATCGTTGCATCATCATGGTGTCATTAATAAATTAATTTATTTAGTGTCTAAAAATTATAAAAAATTACTATGATGTAGGAAATAGTTTTATCTTTCCAATGAATATTTATAGTCAAAAATATGACTTGTATAACCCCATGTAAAAATTGTTTTAGTAAAACAATACATGTTTGTGACATTTTTATTTTAACTTTAAATAAAAAGTTATTAATGTCATTTTCTTACCCAAGTGGCTCCGTGGGGTCCCCAAGTTGACCCATGGATTTTATTGGTCGGACATGGCTCATCCAATAAGGGTAGGATATTTGTCAAGGTCATTTAATATTATTATAACATCATCTTCACCTTAAATTACACTAATTACTTTTAATCGCGATTAATAAAACTTAAAAGTTACTATTCACCAAAAATTATTTTCCACCCTTTGAACCACATTTTACATCCTAATGAAAACCATGTATGTCGTATTTTTGAAATTCAAATCATAGAGGTGGTAAATTTTCATTTAAATGAAAAATCAGTTTTTTAACTACCACTTAGTGGTTTCACTATTCATCAAAAATTGACGTTTTTCAGAAAAATACCAAAAAATCACCCTAAGCTATATTTTATATTCTGAATTAAAAAATGATTTATATTTTAAAAAATTCAAAATATATAATTTTCATTAATAAATTTAATAATTAATTCCCATTGTCAAAACAAATAGTGTGTTTTTAAGAAACAAAATATATCAAAAGATTGACACTAGTTTAAGTCCAATTTCAAAGTGAAATTAATTCCAATGACCACCATTGGATTAAATGTTAAAAATATATTCTAATTTAACATTAAAACCAATTCAAAATATAATATAATCATATTAATAAATTAGATTAAAAGGAGGTTTTGAATTAAAATACAGCATTTTACACTATTCGTAAACAAATGAACTTTATCAGAAAAATACCAAAAATTTATACAAAGTAAATTTTGATGTCCCGATTCTAAAAAGAATATTATTTTATCAAATATAACATATAAAATTTTCAAAAAGTGGATTTAAAAGGGGTTATCCATCAAAAGACAGTTAATCGACCTTTTAAAGAATATTAGAATATTTACGCTTAAAATTGGATTCATTCGCATTTTAAGCATCTATAATTTATTGAATAAATGTAAAAATATTTGACAAGCATATATAATCACTTTTTAGTTAGTTCTGTTCATTCTCGCCATTACATCGGCTAGTATTTTACTACCATTTACAATAATATTATTATATTATTAGTGTGCATTGTAAGATTTCAGAGAAACTTGTTGTTGCGTATTGGGTACGCCATCGAACATAGCATCCCCTTTAAAGTAATATTAATATTCTATTCAAAAATATTACTAAATATGAAAAAGTAATATTCTTTATTTACCTGGGGTGTTACAGTAAGTCATAATACTATAGAATATTATTTCATTTTTATCATACTCAACTAAAATTAGAGTATAAGGTAAATCTTCATGGGTTAATACTTATTCATCCTGTTAATAAAACTCCCCAAATAAAATCATGTTATAATAGAATTAAAGTGTTTTTCAAAATCTTCAACAAATAATCTACAAAACCTATAAATTATCATTGATAATTATCTAAAACATCACTAGCCCTGTATTTTATCCTTTTGAACAAATTTCAAGAAAATACATCAAAAAAATCTCACACATCAATAATATCCTCTTTTGATTGACCTAGATTCCATCCTTGTCTTCTTAAACTATCGAGGATCCATTATTCTACACCTTTGAGTTTTTTTGGAAGTCAAACATTATTATAAATATTAATAATTATATAGTTGACCAAAATAGAAATATAAAACTCATTGATCACACTATTCCTATGTGATAAATGGTTGGTTTATAGAACCATTGTTCAAGAAATGCTTTGATTCTTACATTTAACTTCTAGCTCTATAGAAAACAAGTTTGGTGAAACCTCTATTATATTTGTCCATTTTTATGTTAATCCCCAGGGATTGAATCACCTCATGATTAATGTATAAAAATATACTCCCTCGAGAGTATATTTATCCTCGTGGATAGGATATTCATGCTATATTTGTAATGACATGAACAGTTGTAATTAATATTCCCCCTTTTTGATTATATTAATTTCCTTTTTTATATAATATGGTTATATAAAACACATGAAATTATTTTGTTTTATTATATCCAATTGGATATAAAAGACCATAATTTTCATTACCATCAATAATATAGTTGTTGACCAGTGATCACATAATTAGTATAAATAAAGGGTTTTAACAAATCCAATTAACACAGACAAAGGAAGTGATGACCTTAACCAGTCGGATCGTACCCTATGAATCCCATTTATCAGAGATTCCAAGGTAGATATAATTACTGATATTTTCCCTTGAAAAAGAAAAAACTAGGATCCAACAACTTAATCCTTAGCGAAACTATTTATGGGATAAGTACAATCTCATCGAGATCACGACATAACCCATGTACGTCGAACCACCCCATGAAATTCTCACCATTGTGCAACTTACTCTTAGGGAGTTTGATAATGTACTAAATGGATATGCATCAATAGCCTAGAAATATGAGTATGTACATTATTTTGTAAAGAATAATGAATATATTTTCATCCAATTATAGTTATTTTATAGATTTTTTTTATTTTGATTCAATAAAACACAAATAGTATTTTTAAAAATATTCAAATTTGATTAAGGAATTTACATTGATGAATTAATGGATTTTTGAAATAAATGATATTTCGATAAAATATTATTATTAAATAATTTCTATTAAATATAAATTATTATATAATTTTTATCAAGTAAAATGTAATTTTAAAAAGGGTTCAAAAACTTTTATTGTCAAAAAAATCCAATATTTATTAATAAATATCGATTTTATTTTAAAAGTGAAAATTCAAATATTTAGAAAATTATTTAGATAAAATGAATATTATTTTTGGAATTATAACTTTGAAATTATCTAACAGTGATGTTTTCATAATTTTCTAAGATAGTTGAATTTTTAGGTAAAAATTAAATACCATATAAATATAATTTGTGTATTATGAAATCATAATGAAAAAAAAGTAATGTTATAAATAATATAATAGGTATAAAATAAAAAATATATGTTTCTCCTTTAAAATAATTTTATTTTATGGTTATTTGATTAATTTTAGAAAGACCTTATGAATCCTCCAAAACCATTAATATATTTTAATGTTTTAAAACCATTTCTTTAAGAGTATGACTCACCTCCACATAAGAAAGGATATTATTTTATTATTTTCATCCCTTTTAATTATAAAATAATTATAACCACTTACATTTTGTATAAAACATGGTAAAAACCACAGTATGGTTTGTGGTTTTGGTTATTTTATTATGTACAGTCCAACACCTAAATAATAAAGAAATCCCTCTTTTTTCCTATATAAACCCACCCAATATCCCATTTATCTTCACTAAAACTCATTATATCACATCCATAATCTTACATAAACTCTATATAGTCCCCAAAAGGTTCTCCCAAGCTCTCAAGAATCCCCTACTAAGCATTTTGAGTCATACACTCAAGTAAGGGATTTCTCTCTTTTCATTTCCTTTCAAGCATCTCTTTTATGTTATGATTCTTAGTTTCAATTTGTGGTTATTTGGTTATGTTTTTCTACAACCCCTTACTATCCATTTTATTTATAAATAACAAGATACACCTTTCTCTCTCATTAAACCCTCCCATTAACCTTTAATTACACCTGTTACCATAATGAAATTTAGTAAGGGGCCTTCCTTTCCTCCTTTCAATCCAAGAACCTTCTTTAGAATTTTTATTCTTAATTTCAATTGTTTATAATGTAATTTATTTATAAAAACCCTCCTTAATCTCCAATTTATTTTATTTTAATGATATATCATTAATTCTCTCTCATTTTTACCTTTAGCTAATCTGTTACTATACATAAATTTTGTAAGGTATGTTTCCCTTTATCTTATTTATTCAAGTTTCACCTTTACCTTATATATTTTATCTTCATTTAATTGTGATAGGATAAATTATTTAATATTTTTTTACTATCCAATTTCTTTTCAAATTATTATAATCCCATTTTATCTCATCACCCCATTTTATGAATTTTTATGTGTTGTCATTATGTTGCCTAAATTTCCCTATGGTTTTCTATACCAAAAAATAGTGTAGTTAATACCATACCCATTTCCTATCAAGGGTATTCACCTTTATAAAATTATAACTCTTTGACCTGGGACTTACATGTATTTATTCCACAATCCTTGATTGTGGAATAAAATATGATGATGAATGAATCCATGTTTTATTATCTATGTGGAACACTTAAGCATGAGAATGAAATGAAAGTGATGGGTGCGACCGAAATTATATAGAGCTCCAATTAATTAGGTAATGTTTAGTCTCATGTGACATCATATTGGGATAAGAAGTGAACCTGATTAATTTATGGTACTTTTTCCACTATTATGTATTAGTGGTTTATCCTTGACCTATGTGTAGGATGTAGTGTTTTAAGTTGTTGCCACATTTCCCATGTTATGATTATCATGTTATATCATGTCTCATTGTTCATGTTTATGATTCCTAGTATTTTTATTCCCCATTGATATACCTATTTTCTAACATGTATCACCTTATTCCATGTTTATTCCCTTACTAGGTTTTATAGATCACCCCTTTCTTATATATGTCCCAATATTATCCCATGTAGTTTTATGTTCAATGGAATATTATGATCATGTTAAGGAAGGTTTCAATGAAGATGTTGTATTTTTTATTTTAATTTGTTATGATATATACCTAATTCCCAAAGAAACTATACTTATCAATATTTAGGTTTGTATTATATCTATTTTTATATAATAAATCATAAATTAATGTGTAATAAAGATCATTTTTGTTATATCATTTCCACTTTTTCTATTTAACTACTTATTAAAAACATGAATATATAATTATACCAAGAATTTAAACCCATCATAAGCCTACATAGATCATCCATTAATCATGTCACCTAAACTAGCTATCAAAAGGCCTGAAGGACATCCTCGATACCCATGGGCTAGAATCTTATTCCAGGGTATCAATGAACACCTCTAAGAGTGATTTCATCTACAAAAGATAATATATATCTGACATATATGTATCATATAACATAACTAAGAAGAAAATGACCCTAAAATAATATTTCTAGACTATGATGAGATATAAAATAGAATTTTATCCAAAGAAAAATCCAATAAGACAATACAAATGCTCAAATTTGTGTGACATAAGGGTCTGTATCCCACCATGCCACTGCCAACATCCTACACCTTTTAGCTTGCATTCCAATAATTACCAAGTGGTTTCTTGACTTTATATATACCTAAAAAAAAGGTATGCATATACCAAATTTTATATGAATTATGTTAGCATAAGAACCATAGTAGGGCCCCTCCAATTGTTCCATAAGTAGACTTTAATCAATGTAGGGTACTGAAAATTCTTCCAAGGAGAGGAAATACCCCACAATCGCTTTGCAGAAGGAATCAAGCACTTTTATAAGTCTATCAAGGTAAAGGGACTCAAATTTAGTTGCATTTATTTGAAGGGACTTGAAGGAATTAATGTTTTCAAGTGGCCCGTGTACCATCTCTAGGAAAGGTATGCGAAGAAGATGGATCGTGAACTGCTAGGTATGTGGGATGGTCCGTGAACCGCTGGCCCGCGAAGCGGTGGCCAGCAAGTAAGGAAAACCATGAACCGCATCAACCAAAGGAGTTGTACACTGAAGAATTTTTGTGTACCATATCACGAACCCATCAGTTCATGGAATAAGTGAATGGGTAGGATTCCACGAACCATTATCATAGACTGAAGCCTCCACAAACCCTGATTGATTAAGTCTCCTATGGATCAGAATATTGCTTCAATGGGCCTCCACAAATGGTGTCACATACCCAATAGATATAGTTTCTCTGATGCTCTATAAAAGGAGAACAATAGAAGAAGGAAAAGGAAGAAGAGGGAGAGGGATAAAGAGAAGGATGGGTGATGAAAACTTGATGGAGAATCAGAGGTTGCACTCCATCTTCTGTCTTGTTTCATAGACGAAGCACGAACTGCGAACCACTTCCTCCACAGGTACAGCCGGTCGCGAAACATAAAATGGGGGAATTGAATAATAATAATAGAACTGTGAACCCAACTTGTAAACCATGAACCAAATACTTCTCACGGATGAATTTCCCGTGAATGGTAATCCCCCTGACCCTCCTTTAGTATGGTAATTTGCGTAGCGTACTGCTATGTGGACTGAACCCGACACCGCGTACCAAATCGGTATGCAGATATAACCCAGAGTGGCAGAGTGATCCTTGTACCACTTTGGTAAAGTTGTCGATAACCATGCTCGCGTACCACACTGGTACGCTAATGGCCCTCCCGCCCGCATACCACCACGGAATGCAGCGCCTTCCCCATCCTTCATGAGAAACCAGTATGTGGAATGGGGTGTTTTGGGGTATTGTTCCTTTTGGTTCCAACCTCACCCTTCCTTTACTGTCCAGTCCTCCATGATCCCTCCTCTAAACAGTCCAATGAAAGTAGGAAGAAGCCTCCTCAAAAGCCACCAGACCCATATGATCAGACCATAGGGTGAATCAGCGCGCCCTATTGAGTCTACAAACCCACGGTAAGCGGAGTCACGAAGGCCCTCCCAACAAAGGTGTGGGATTTGGGAATTCTTGTAAGTCTACATTCCATGGTAACCCGAAGTCCAACCTTGGGATGTTTATGTGAACCTCCCTATTCTCAGGATTAAGGGTGATCTTTTGATTTTCTATTCAATGAGGTACGGTGATCAGCCGAAGGGGTTATGTTCGCTCCCCCTTTGGTGAAGAAGAACCTCCTCCCCTTCCCAGAACATGCTCTGGGGCCCTCCCACTGAGGTAAGTCTCCAATTTTCCAAGGCAAGGTCATGTGACCACTAATTCAATTTCACATGGAAAGGTTCATCACTTTGTTCCCTAACCCACGGTCACCCCGGCCTCTTCCGTCACAGGATCTCCCTCCCCCACCAATAGGGGAGGAGGCATGTGCATTATTGAATCTTTCAAATACTCTTGTTTCTCACACTGAGAATGACTCACATGGGCTTAGAGGTTTGTGAGGATTACAACATCAGCACACATTCTGAACTATGATAACTTTGATTCCTGATCAAACCAAGATATGTAGGGTGCCTACCAGAAGGCCCGAGCTAAAAAAGGGTGCTCATCCATAAAGGGTCCACCCAATATAGGAAGCTTCCACATGTAAGCTCCACACATTTGGAACTATGAGAACTCTGATTACTGATCAAACCAGGATACATAGGACGCCTACCAGAAGGCCCAAGCTCAAAAAGGGTTCCCATCCACAAAGGGTCCACCCAATCATGGGAAGCTTCCACGCGTAAGCCCCACACATTCTGAACTACGAGAACTCTGATTCCTGATCAAACCAGGATATATAGGATGCCTACCAAAAGGCCCAAGCTCAAAAAGGGTTCCCATTCATAAAGGGTCTACCCAATCATGGGTAGCTTCCACACGTAAGCCCTATACCTTCTGAACTATGAGAACTCGGATTCCTGATCAAACCAGGATACGTAGGACACCTACCAGAAGTTCCAAGATAAACAAAGGGTGTCCATCCATAAAGGGTCCACCCATTCATGATTATCAAATGGGCAGATCCCATGCATAAGCCCCACACAATCTAAAATATGTGGGTTCTGATTCCTCTCCCTATGATATGTAGGAAGTCCACCTTGTGGGCCCGATCCCAACATCAAGTTACCCTTTTTCCCCCCTGGATGACAATAAACTCCAGAGCGCCTTATAATATATCTAAGTTAGAATCGCCTTCATCGCATCAAATGTATATGCATGCTTCTGACGATCCTGCAAACCAAGGTTAGCCCATAGACACACTCTTTGGGAATAAACCAAGGATTCACGAACATATGAACATGACTTAAATCTATAAGAGACTCCCAGAATAATAAAAAATCCTCCCCTGGAAGGGTGTAGTGAGCCTGACCTCCCATTCTCTCGACCAATGGAGTCCTTAAGTGTTGTTGGCTAAATCTTCCACCGACGAGCACCTGCTTTTGGGAAGAATGTCCATGAATCATGGATAACAAGTCCATTGGGCATTCTTGGAACCACAAATAAACCTTTTGGAGACCATATGAGGAATTTATATCTGATAAGGAATGATTTCATGAGTGCTTGACCCCCCCGCCCCCACGCAATCACCTGTTGGGACCAATAGTTCACCCTGGGGTTAATTCAACCTTCTTTAAAGGATAATGACGTTGAACGGGTTGAAATAAAGGAATGGTAGATTCTACGAGAGCCCATATCTATAGAAAAAGGTATGGTTGATGATCCTCATTGAACTATTTCCACACCACCCATAAACTCTCCACCTCAAAGGTGGAACAAAAATGGTGAACTCGACATGAATCCTTAACAAAGGTGGAAGTTCTACCCACAATGATAAAAGACAAAAGGATACTGCATGTCAGACCATTTTTTCCACCCCAGTATGCGCAAAATGCACCACCTCAGACAAGGAATAAAAATGGTGAACTCGACGTAAATCCTTAACCAAGGTGGTGGTCTCACCCCACTCAGGCCCCTTCACCCCATATTAAAAGAAAATGGGATGGGGGCCAAGATGAATCTCCAAATATGTATATGTTTAAAGGAATGATACTTTGATGATGTTTTTTGGTATATATGTCATATATGTATATTGCAAGTTCCCGTAGAGCGAACTTCGATCCAAATGACATCCCAATGACCCATGCAGACACACACATTAGAGATCCTGTTGGTGGTCGGGGCCTCAATGAAGAGTTGGACCCCTTCGCCTACCCATCATGTTCAACGTTGGGTGTCCAATATGCTGATCAAGGGGTACCACCAAAATGGTACTCTCCCCACAATAGAGGCTGCTGGACAATCCCTCCAGCCTGCAAAGGTCCGCCAACCACCTCTTCATCTGTTGCCGATACCTCAGCACAAGGCGACCCTGATGGTCATCTCAAACCATTTCGGGAGCCTGTCCATGGAATGTGACAACGACTACCTCCCTTACCTCAGGAAGGTAGATTAATTCAATGCTGAAGACTTCATCTCAACTGCACAGGGGCCCTACCCACGGGCTCCTGCCAGAGAGCATCGCTGCCGACACCGGACAACTAGACCTCCTCCCTCTGAGGAGGACCTTATGCCGAGGGCACCTGCCAAAGTCTAGGAGACCTGGCCCCTCGGGCTGCCCGCCAAGGGTAGAGAATATATAATCAGGACCATGTTATCACCTTGGTTCCTGAAGAGCATCTCCATCGTACCAACGCAACGACAGTCAATGGGTAGACATACAACACTTCCTTCTCCACTCAAGACCACCACAAAAATTGTGTGGGACAATACGAGCACACACTCATTCCTGTTAGTGCTCGCCAGTCCCGCTGTGTAGACAGAGCAGCTAGCTATAGGCAGATGCAGATATCTGCTGATGCACAATAATCCTGCTATCCAAATAGGGTGGCACTTAGCTATACATAGGCACAAACACCTGATGACGCATTTCAAACCTTCCATCAAAATAGAGTATCAACATGCTATACACAGGCCCAAATTCCTTCTTACGCATTTCAATCCCTCCATCCAAATAAAGTGAAAGCCAAATATGAGCAGTTTCAAATTCCTATAGATTCATAAAAATTCCATGAGACAAATACATCGGAAAATGAGCAGATGAAAATACCCACTCATGAAAATGAAGACCACTAGTGAAATACGGTGGAAACTAGAGAGGAAAACTAGAAGCAGACTCATTCCTCTATCCTGGCACAAGAGAACTTCCAGTATCTACTGGAAACTCATGGAGGACCAGAGCAGGCACAAACTTCTACTCTGACATCAGAATGGGCCTTCATACCCATTCCAGCCAAATATGTATCCCAGCACATCCTGAAAATGATGTAATACCAGATGTTGATTCTAAAACATATCCTCCAAACATGTCAAGATATCATTGCATCAACGGTAAAGTGAGAAATTGGGAACATGACCCAATTTCCTCAAACAGGATGACTCACTCGCAAAATTAGTTAGTCACTCCAGAGCACTTATGCATCCCTACTTTAGTCCAGGAGGGTTGACAACAATATCCCACAACATACAGACAACTATATTGAGAAAAAATACTCATTCCAACTAGAGGATTCTAGTCCAACATGGTGGTCGCTCTAGGGTAGGCATATATCCCTTAAAAAATCAAGATTCTCTTTGTCGTATTCTGACGATGTCACGAGACCCAACAAGATAGGGACCCGTATATGAAGGTTATTACCAACATCAGATGGCCCCAGTTACCCAAAAGAGAGTGACCAAAAATAAAAAGCACCAAAGGCAACTGGAAAATGAAGGGCACATAGATGATTCTACTTTGCTGGAAGCTGTGTTTCTTGACACCCTCAAACATATATAAAAAATGATCAAGACCTTATCATTCCATTACCAAATTATGGAAGTGGTAGTAGTAGTTGTGAAGGTCCTCCCCACAATGTCGCTACCAGCAGCTCTAAAGGTCCTCCATAGAGCACCCTTGGGGGCTTACTCTGTGGGTCAATAATGATCGGTCATGAGAGCCTATCTTCTGATGCACGTCAGTGTATCCCTCCCCTCGATCTGAAGATCAGACTGCAATAAGGTTCTCCCTAGGGCATACATTGTAGATATGATTCTCCCTATAGTTGGACACCAAGTTATGATGGTATCACTCGCCATGATGACAGTCATTGTGAAGGCCCTCCCCACAATGACAGTTACTCTGAGGTCCTCCCCATAGTAACTATAAGCAATAAGAAGGTCCTCCCCTCATTTCAGTACATCCTGAAGGTCCTCCCTAGGATGTACACTACATAAATTATCCCTACATCTAGATATCAATTCATGATGGTATTCCTCACCATGATGACGGTTATTGTGAAGGTCCTCCCCGTAATGATAGTTGTTGTGAAGTCCCTCCCCAAAGTGATGTAAAGTAGCAAGAAGGTCCTCCCCTTGCTATAGCCTACCCTGAAGGTCCTCCCCAGGGTACATGTTGTTAGGAAAATTCTCGCGGTCGGGCATCAAGTTTCCATGGAAGTCCTCTCCATCACAACACCACCTGTGAAGGTCCTCCTCACAACTAAAATACATGCTAGAAAGAAGGTCCTCCTCTTTCCCGATCAAATATGAGAAAGCCCTACTATGCTGAGGTGCTTGAAAGTGAGCCAGACACATCGGGAACTATGTCTATAATGAGTAGTATTCTTTCTCAACCAGAGGATGGCCTGGGGCCATGCTCATCTTCTAAGCCACCCCTGCGACATCTGAAAATCGATAAGGCTCCCACCAGCCCAATTGCTTGGAATGAAATCATCAAGAAGTAGTCGAGCAGGGCATATCAATTAGAAGAGCCTCTGGAAGAACAAAAACATGATATGTTTCATGTAAGAAGACAACTATCTAGGGATAATATACTAGTGATGTATTGGCCTATGGCCACTTCTCACTTCGACATACCATGAGAATTTTCCATGGAATTCATGCATGACATTCACCTCAATATATAGACAACTCTTCGAAAGATGAAAGAAAAATTCCTAACCCATGAAGGGTATGTGGACCATGTCATCACGATAGGGTATCTTCGACATCTAATCAACTTAGAAGCCCTATCGCCCACAAGGCAGCCACAATTAGAAATGAAAAAGAAAAACCTTGAACTGGCTTGCCTCCATGCACTGCATAAATTGTATCGGCTCATTGGAAACACCCCGGCTGGAGTTTGCATTAAGGGGTGGGGAGAACATAGAGCTTTACACTTCACCCCATGTCTTGTTCAGTAGGCCCCAATGGAAATAAAATCCTGCAATTTCATCACCTAGAGTAAATAGTAAGATAAAACCCATACTCATGAAAGATGGGATACTCAACAAAAATCGGCCCAGAGTAAGTCTCAAAAGCGTCAGAGCTAAAGAGATCAAGCCCTCAAAAAACGTCTGAGTCAGGTGACCAGGAACATCCAGTAGGCTTCCTGCCTAAGGTAATCCAACCAAAAAGCAGTTCTCATGTCTTCAAAAGACCATAGACTCTGTGTAGGCCTAATTCCACACTCGGCTTACACCCACGTGGGAGTATGTGAAATTGAAAGGGTGGCACTAGCAGCGGCTACCGCTGCGATATGGGAACAACCCCAGCCCACGGGGATGGGGGAATTTTTAAATCAAAATTCCCCCATAAGATCAAAAAATCTAGGCTATAGCACATTGACAGGAGAACGAAAACAACCCTAGCCCATAGGGCTAGGGGAATTTTTACCTCAAATCCCCGCACTGTGGATGTATGTCTTCCACCATCTAGGAAGAATGATGGACAGAGGAGTTACCCATCCCACCCCTTATCATGGTTCGCACCCTCTGAGAAAAAGTCATGTTACGAGGTCAGAACAGGGCTCCCTTTGATTCAACCTTCATCAAGAATCCTAAAGAATACCACAGAATGGAAGAAGAAAGTACAATAAAGGGAAAAATAAGTCTTCCTACCATTCATCAATGGGTACACCACCCCCAATGCGGTATGCCTCAGTGAACTTGGTGAACGTCAACCCCGAGGATCTCATAGGAAATGACATAGGGAGAGAAGACGCAAAGGAAGATGGTTCCCTCCCAGAGGTGTTCCACATCGAGCCTGATGGTGTGTATACCTAGAACCCGAGGGCGGTACTAAATCTAGGTGCCCCCTTAGTCAATCTAACATTACCTCCCAGGAGAAACTCCAACAAGGAGAAAAATAAATTCAAGGTCGTCTATGACCCACCTCCTCCTCTCTATGAGAGTGAATTTCGTACCCTAGAGGAAAGGTTCACCAAGCAATAGGAATAAATGAAAGAGCTCAGATGAATTAATGTTGAGCTATGTCGAGGGAGTTATCTTTCCGGATGTGTTCCCTCTGTGGAATGTTAGACGGTGCTCCCAGAAGAGGTTCCCATACCACAGGCACTCATCCTGGTGAATTAAGCCAATCTCGAAGGACCGTTAAACCAGGCCCTGGAAGGACATAAATACTTCCCCTATTGGGAAGGCAACCGAAATATACCCAGTAAAACCCACAAATGATGCCCCTAGCTGGGCATCCATCCCAAATTCCAGCAGTATCGGCACGCCCAATCTTGGCCCCTGTCATGCCATCTCAAGCTCAAGACTGATAGGATATCCATCAAGTGATCTTAAATATCGTCAAGTAGCTAACAGCTCAACTAGAATCCATGGAGGGGCAGCACGATCCAATACAACCAAAGTGAAAACCCTACCCCGAGTTGGTGAGAAATGTTCCGCAACCACCAAACTTCAGGAACCCCGTATTCCCGGTATTAAATTCCTTAGGCGACCCAGAACAACATTTGATGCATTATTCCTCTTATTGTGACCCCGTGATGGGCACTCTAGAGCAGCAAGAAGCCGTAAAACTTATGTTTTTCATATAAACCTTTTAGGGCTTGGCTTTCATATGGTATACTAGCCTACCAGCTAATTCAATTACAGGCTAGGAGGACCTCCAGTGATAGTTTCTCTTTTAGTTCAGTTCGACGCTACCCAAGACAGCGGTCGGTGATCTCACGAACTATAAGCAGAGAGAGAATGATAGAGTATAAGACTTCATTTCCAGATGGAAAGGCCTAACATATTCCTTGAACTGGACACTCCCCCAGGATGAGATGCTCTCCACGTGCATCAATAACCTCTGGGATGAATTGAAAACGCCCCTCATCCCGAAGAAGTACACCATTTGGTTTAGAGACTTCTCCTCCATTTCCCAAAGGATAGAATACTATTTCAAAAGGACCAATCTTAATTCTTGAGTAGCCCCACCAGCCCCTAGGAAAATAAAGGGAAAAGATGAAGCAGCTTCTATCATGCTTAAGCCACCCCCGGCACCATCCCTAGTTGCGAGGCCCCCACCGAACCATGTGGGACCCCCTAAAAGCCAACAGCCACCCCCACCTCAACAAGATGAGCAACAGGGTGCTAAAAGAAATTAGTTCAAATAATGAAGAAAAAAATTTTATCCCTTCCGAGATGACCAGGTCCATGGCTATTTAAAAGCTGCCATGAATTTCAATCTGTTCCAACTGCCAGAGCCAAAGCGAGCCGATGAAGTGGGTCTTAATAATCATCCAAATTATTATCTGTATCAACAGATACTAGGACACACCATCTAGTAATGCTTTGTTTTCAAGTATCTCCTACAAAATATAGTGGATTCCAAGCAAGTCAGTTAGGCCCACTGCTAGTACAAGTAGTGTATGTTTCCACCTCTAACTCAGGAGAGGAAGAAGAGTTGCAAACAGTCATCAGCAAGGAGAAATTTTTTGAAAACTAGATGCCCTAGAATACCATCAACTGAGTCCACATAATCCTCCAAGTGTAGTTGAAACAACCTACTATGCCCCTCAAAATCTCTTAATACAGCATAACTATCCTCCTTGTCCCCAGTATCCTCTAAAGTCTAGAAGGGAAAAGAGAACGAGAAAACTATGAGCTAATACCAAAGCCAAAGTCATTATTGAAACTTTCGGACTTCATGATAATATACTTGGTTCAACAGGAACCACCATGCTAAATGGTTCAGTGGGAACCGCCCCACCAAACAGTACCATCAGAAGGAGGTAGTCATACATGAACATTATCAGATCAAGAACTAATCTTCAGCTCCATTAATGTCATTTACTTGATGGATCCCTTCTCTGATTAAGATTGTGGCCATGAACATAAATTCCCTGTGCCCAAACGGAGAGCTGGAGGAAGAGGTTGCAGAGGTCAGAGGTTCCCTGGAAGGCATGATCGTGGCAGGGTTCAAATTCCTAGGCACGCCACAAGTCAAACTATTAACATCGTGGAAACTCGTGGAAGGACCCTCCGGTAGACGCAACGAGAACTGTAATGCTCCTTCACCCCCGTTAGAATAAATAAAATCCCAGTTATCTTGGGAGTATACATTAGGGGAAGAACAAGTATCGAATTTCCCAAGGTATACAGGCAAACCAGTTTGACCAAATGTGGAAAGGATTACAGCACCGCTGGCTACTGCTATATAGGCTAAACTATCTACTTCCAAAGCTCAATCCCCTAAACTATCTGTAAAAGAGAAACCCTGAGAAAGGAAGCACTAACATTTAGAGAAAAATTATGAAATTTTAATGTAGTTGGCTTCCGTACCAGCAAAGATTTCAATCCAATACGGGTTGATTTTGTCTCCAGATCTTAAGGAGGTACTCATCGAAGCCTTTCTAAGTCCCTAGAAGTTTGAGGATGAAATAGAAGCGGCTTAAGTCTACTAAATGGAGACCAATATTGAAGAATTTTATGCCATCATCTCCTTCACAGATAGGGATGAATATTTTATCATGCAAGGGCACATCAAATCCTTATATGTGTTTGGTAAGATAAATGGAATTGATGTTCGGAGGATCTTCATCGACAATAGCTCTGGAGTTAACCTCCTCCCACTGTGAATGCTTCGTCGACTGGGTTATGATGAAGATAGCTTGACACTATACACTTTAACTCTATTGGGATGTGATAAAAGTGAGTAGAAACCATTGGGAAGAATCAAGCTTAAAACATGGCTCAGAGATCTCATATCATATTCCGAGTTCCCGGTGGTGTGACAAAGTACAGCCTTCAATGTTTTTTAGGTAGGCCTTGGCAACATCAGCATGATGCAATTCCATCCTCATATCATCAGTGCATCAAGTATTGCACTAATGGGAAGAGAGTGACGTTGCACACCGATAAATCCCCGTTTGAGTTCTGTTAGTTGCATTACATCGACACAGGATTATATGAGTCAGAAGAAAAACATCTTTTGGCCATCGAAGTTGATTGGATCAATGCCCTAAATGGATTAGAGATGGATCCCGCTGACCCCTTCCAACAGCTTGGGGAGGAGTACATATTACCCATAAACCAATTTGAATGTGTAATTACAAGCTCGGATACAGACTCAGTTGTCTGAATGGTCTCTGCTACGACCACCAAGTCCAAAGACATAGAAGAGCGGGTTGAATCCCATGTTGTCAGGAAAATCCCTATGAAAGATGCTCATGGCCTATCCTTGGGACATCAAACTACCCTTTCCTCACACACTAAGGAAAAACAATATTTCCCTTCCAATATTGGAGAAGTTATATCAAAAATACTTTCTCCGTCAGAAGGGGAAGATGATGAAGATGATGAAGAAGAAGAGGAAGAAGACTTAAAGATGCTCCTCCTACATTTGAAGAAGGTATTTCCACCACCATCGATGAACTTAAGGAGATAAATCTGGGCACTAAAAATGACTCGCGGATCACTTTAATCAATGTGTCCATTATTGTTGAGAAACAGAAGGCTTATACCTCCTTCCTAAAGAAGAATCGATACATGTTCGCCTAAAATTACATAGATATGCCAGGCCTTGATCCTAAAGTCGCTACCCATCATCCGGGCTTAGAAGAAGATCACCGGGGCTATAAACAGGCAGCTAGAAGGACTGACCCGATGCATGCTACCAAAATAGAGGATGAAGTTGACAAACTGATGAAATCCAACTTCATACGGGAGGTCCAATATTCGATCTGGATGGTGAACATAGTTCTTATCAAAAAGAACAAAGGACAGATTAGAATATGCATTAATTTTAGGGACCTTAATCGATATTGCCCAAAATATGACTTCTCGGTCTCGATCACATAATTTTTTATCGATGAAATAGCTGGATACAAAGCCATCTCTTTCATGGATGGCTATTCCAGATATAATCAAATTCATATGTACTTAAGAGAAAAAGAAGCTACCACTTTTAGGGTCCCTCAGGGCATGTTCTATTATAAAGTGATGACTTTTGGTCTAAAGAATGCCAGCACCACATATCAGTGCTCCATGCATCGCATCTTCAATCCCTTTTGGGGAAAATTCATCGAGTGTTATGTCGATGAATTGGTGGTTAAGTCACGATAGTGTTCAAACCACCTGGCTAACCTTGAAACTATCTTTAAAAAATTGTGACAACACAGTTTAAAGATGAATCCACTAAAATGTGCCTTTGGTGTTAACTCGGGAAAATTCCTCGGCTTCTTCATACGCCATCTTAGTATCGAAGATGACCCCAAGAAGATGAAATCCATTCTTTTCATGTCCCCACCTTGCTACCTCATTGAGTTAAGAGGTCTCTAGGGGCACCTCACCTAAATTCGGCACTTTATAGCCAACCTAGCGGGTAAATGTTTACCTTTCACCAAGATTATGAAGAAAGGAGTTACGTATGAATTGGATAATGATTGTAAAGAAGAATTTGACAACCTCAAAAGATATATCCTAATCCTGTCAGTGCTCATACCACCAGTTGAGTGTAGACTGCTCATTTTATACGTAACTGCCCTGGAATGGTTCTTAGGCACCTTCCTCGTGCAGAAAAATGATGCCGACAGTGAGAACAGACTCTACTACCTCAACCGGACAATGATTGATTTCGAAACTCAGTATTCGAATATTGAAAAGAATTTCCTAGCCCTAATCTTTGTAGTTCAGAAGATCGGGTATTACCTACAACACCATGAGGTCCACCTGGTCTCTCCCTATAACCCGATCAAGTATATCCTCAACCGTCCCATGCTAAATGGGTGCCTATCACGATGGGAAGTTATCCTGCAATAGTTTGACATACGATATGTTCCCCATAAGTCCACCAAAGATCAGGAATTAGTAGAATTCATGGCCGATCACCCCTCGGAAGAAACAACACCATTGGATACCAAACTTACAGATGAAGAAGATTTTTCCATCTAGGGGAACCCCCAGATGTGGGAAATGTACTTCACCGGTGCTTCCTAAACCCTGACAGAGAAAGGATGGAGGATCCCAAGCTCAACAAAGTGGGGCTGGGAGTAATACTCATATCTCCTGAAAAGGCCATCTTTCCTTACTCTTTCATGCTTTCGGAAGGATGTATGAATAATGAATTAGAGTATCAGGCCCTCAATGCAAGCCTAGAATTGGCACTCCAGTTGAAAGAAAAACACCCCAAAATAAAGGATGACTTGGATCTAGTCATCAAATAGATTAAAGGTGACTATGCTATCAAGAAAGATGTATTTTTTCCCTTTATGAACCATGTTCAATCACTGATGGCAGAATTTCCATCAGAACCAACATTGATTCATGTCCCCCGGTCACAGAATGCTCAAGTCGATGCTTTGGAAAATGCAGCCACAGCCTTGGCCAATCCCAATTGGGATAAAACTGTCATTATCATTTCTCACTATCAGATGGTCTTTCTATTAATCCAGAGAAATACAGAGGAAATTGATGAAATTATCCCCATTCTTGAGCCTTATGTACATACCACCATTTGGATGACACCCATTACAAATTAACTTTAGAATAGGGAACTCCCACCAGTTAGGTCTGAAAGGGAGAAGGTCTGAAGACGGGCAGTAAATTTTACCATGTACAATGGTGTGAACCAAGATAAGGTTATCTACAAATGAGGCCTTGACAGAGTCCTTATCAGGTTCATTGATGGAGAAGATACTGATGTCGTCATGAAGTAATTGCATGCTAGAGCTTGTGGAGTACACCAATCAGCAACCAAGCTCTCTCACCAAATCTGGAGGCTTAGGTATTAATGTCCCACCATCATACAGGATTGCACCATATTCACTAAGAAGTGTAATTCCTGCCATTTTCATGCTAATTTCATACATCTCCCCCCAGAGTTTCTTCACGTGGCTAAGTAATCTTGGCTATTCATCGCCTGGTGGGTGGATATTGTGGGACCATTTCCTCCCGCTACAACCAGACAATTAAAGTTCATACTCATAGTGACCTAATTCTTTTCTAAATGGTCTAAAGCCATAACCCTTAAGGATTTCGGGGTGAAAAACATCTTCATATTTGTGAAGGCCAACATAATCATCATATTTGGTGTCCCTTATACAATACTGACGGACAATGGCACCAACTTCTACTCTGATGAGCTGGATAAGTTGTACCAGGAATATGGAATCAAGGCCAACCAATCCTCCCACTACCACACGATGGAAAATGGGAAAATAGAGGCTTTCAACAAGACTCTATACAACATACTTAAAAATATGGTTGATAAGGATAAGAAATTTTGGCCAGATAAGCTCCTTCATGCTTTCTGGGATTACCGAACCACGACCCACACCACTACTCAGGCAACCCCGCACTCACTAGTATATGGGGAAGAGGTAGTGTTACCTATAAAAATCCAAGTTTCATCACTTCGTGTGGCCATTTGTGATCAACTATCCATAGATGATCAATCCCGAAGATGGTTAGATGAATTGGAGCAGTTAGACGAAAAAAGGCTGCACACTCTGCACCATTTGGAAATCTTCTAAAATCATATTGCACGAGACTTCAACAAAAAGGTTCTCCTTCGATCTTTCCTCGAAGGAGAAATGGTGTTAGTCCTCAGAACCCCGATGATACTAGGGAAGAAGCCCCCAAAGCTTGAACCAAAGTGGGAAGGACCATATGTCTTACATAGGGTCTATTCCAATGGAGCATATTCCCTCATATCAATGGATAGAGAACTCATCACAGCTCCCACAAATGTAAAGTTCTTGAAGAAATACTTCACATAAAATTTCCCCTATGTATTGGTATGAAATCAATGACCCTAAACTATGAGTTATATCACCCCTACGCATAAAAACAATCTCTATGACCCTAAACTATGAGTCATAAAGGATGCTTCCAATGCTACGGTCCAAACTATAAGACCATAAACTATGAGTCAACATCCTGACCACATGATGCTAAACTATACGGTAGTCCATGAAACACGACATTAAACTAACCCCCCCCCCCATGTTGTGGTCCAAGCTCTACGACCCTAAACTATGAGTTATAAAAAAAATGCCCCCCGTGTTATGGTCCAAAATCTAAGACCTTAAACTATGAGTAACGAAAAAACCCACAATGTTAAGGTCCAAACTCTAAAGACCTTAAAATATCAGTCATCTTCATTTCCATATTACTTTAGATTGTAAGTAACTCATTCCTAGAACACAAAAATAAAATGTGACTCACGTCCTCTCTATATGACATTAAACTACGTAGAATAAAATGTCTTAATTGCATGACAATAAACTGCATGATCTCTCATAGAACTACATGTATCTTGATTACTGTCCTCACAGGATACGTAACAACACCTTGATCTTCAATCCTGGCCCAGCCCCCATAAAAAATGAAAAATGCCTCCATCACGCCCCCTATCTACCCATATTCGTAAAGGAAATTATATCACTCCTTGTTTCTTACATCGAGTACAACTCCCTTGAGATTAGGAATAGTGATAGAGATTCTCTTAAAAAGGTCAACTATGGGGTAATATGGAAGACTTGACAACCGTGATGGGTAGAATAAAAGTGCCCCTACCTTTTGGACCAAGACAAACTGGTACGGGGTATACACAGAAATATGTGTGGCTTGGTTCCTATCCTCGCAGGATACGTAGATATTCCTCAATCTTCTATCCTGGCCCATCCCCATTAGGAAAGAAAATGAAAATTCCCACATCATATTCTTTGTCGCCTTACACTTATGAAGGAGACTCTGTAACCACTCCTTGTTTCTCACATCGAGTATAACTCATGTGAGCTTAGGATCAATGGTAGGGATTATATTACACAAATAAACCATATAGGAGTATGGTAGTCCTATCACCGATATCAAGTAAAACCAAAATTCCCTCAATTTTCCCTAACATATCGAACAAATTTTTGTAGGGAACATCCAAAACTATGTGTGGATTGATTCCTACCCTCATAGGATATGTAGCGACGCCTCGATCCTCAATCCTGGCCCAGACCCATTGAGAAAGAAAATGAAAATTCCCCCATCATATTCTATGTCGCCTTACACTTGAGAAGGAGAATCTATAACCACTATGTGTTTCTCACTTCGATTATAACTCACATGAGCTTAGGATCAGTGGTAGGGATTCTCTTATGTAAATAAACCGTACAGGAGTATGGTAGGACTAGAAATTGTATCAATTAAAACCAAAATGCCCTCAAATGTCCCTAACACATCAAACAAACATTTTTAGGGAAAATCCAGAACTACATAGGGCTTTATTACTACCCTCATAGAATATGTAGTGATGCTCGGATTTGACATATTGGACCGTCCACCAGCAATAAAATTCCCCTTTTCCCCATGCATTGGTCGGACCTATGTGGAATATCTAGGAAGGTCATGGTTAATCATGGTCTGGGTATTCTCACATTCTCAGGAACAACTTTCCTATTTTTTATGCTCCATATCTCAAGAAAACTTGGATTCTCAAAATCATTAGAGGCCATCTAATATGGAAGGACAATGTCATGTTGACACCTTTAATTGACTATGCACATCATGCCTAGGTGGATCTATATATGTCGCCCACAAAAATGGTCGTTAATCAAAGGAAAATTACTCCTCAGGAGAGTCCTCTCCTGCCTCAGTATGCCCAATGTATTTCAAGCCCCATGTCATCCCTCCTGATTCAAGTCACCCCCAGGACTATGGTTTACACCTTCTATCATCACTCACATCTAAGGAATGCCAGAACACCCTGACTGCGATTAACCTGAAACTTTTGAAGACCTCTGCAAGGCCCAAATCATCCTCACCGCACAATGTTAAACTTCAAAGACAAAATTGTCCTCATCGGACGATGTTAAACTACAAGGAAAAAATCATCCCCACCACACGACGTTAAACTACAAGGCCAAAATCATTTTCACCACATGACGTTAAACTGCAAGGCCAAAATCGTCCTCAATGAACGACGTTAAACTGCATGGCCAAAATCGTCCTCACCACACCCTCATTGCATGACGTTAAACTGCAAGGCCAAAATCTTCCTCACCATGTGATGTTAAACTTCAAATAAATGGATTTAGCCTAAAAAAATTCCCCCTTATGTTGAATTTACTATTATTAGATAGTGACATGGAACCCTTGTAATCCCTTGTTTCTCACACCGAGTATAGATCACGTGATCTTATGGATCTTAGTGAGATATCCACCATGACATTATGGCAAAACGGACCAGGAATTTGGTCCTATAAGCACGACCCTAAAAGGCATGTCATGATTCCCTCCCCTATGAGGAACCTTGTGTCCTATCCATGTGATGTTAAATGATTAGGTATCCCAAAGATAGAAATAATATCTCACCTTTTGTATGGGTCGAATCTACGTAATGAACACCATTCCATGAGTAAGTCATAGCCCAAATGTCCCCAATATGTCAGGGTTAACCCCTTCCATATTCCAAACTCCATGATTTGAGTGATCTTGAATCCCCATAACCCTCCAAGGCAATCTGGGATGGAAGGGCAATGTCCTGCGGACACCTTTGATTGACTATTCACATCATGCCTCGGTGGCTCTATATATGTCGCCCACAAAAATGGGCATCAATCAAAGGCAAATTCATCCCTAGGAGATTCCTCTCCTACCTCAGAATGCCCAACGGCTTCCAAGCCTCATTCCATACCTCCTGATTCATGGGCCCTCAAAGTCATGGTTTACATACTCCACCTTTCACACATCCTGAATATATCGAGACATACGGGTCTGGTTCATCTTTGGTCTCTTTTGAAGTTTCTAAAAGATATCCCATCTATACACGTGAAGTTCATCTGAATGCAAAGGAAGAGTGCCCCCACTCATTTCTAGGTTTCCTTGAAGAATCTTAGCAAAGAAGCCTCCTTTTTTTATTAGGGGAACCCCTGGTCGAAGGTCACGCACTGTATTCAGAAAGTTCCCAATATCCATAATCCTCAAAGTCCATCGGAAATGGAAGGTCGGTGTCCTGTGGAAACCTTTTCTTGAATATGCACATCATGCCCCAGTGGCTCTGCATATATCACCCATGAAAATGGTCATCAATCAAAATAAAATTCATCCCCAAGAGAGTCTTTTCCATCCTCTGTACGTTCAAATGATGTTCACGTCTTTTCACACCCCTATATTTGGAAAACTTTTGGATGATGGCTCATGTACCTTTTTCTTCCCAAGTGACCCTGAAATAGAAAAGACTCTTAATAGAACTAACCATTTACTAGCTCTCCCACACGAAATTAAGAAATGTGTGGGAACAATTTCCCACTCATGGCCGATATAAATATTCCTAATGTTATCAGACAATACTACTCAAACCAGCCACCTATTGTGGCTCCCAACTTAAAGATAAATCCAGAATGTTTCAAATCCACAAGTCCATCATAAATAGAAGGCCAGTGTCTTGGGGACACCTTTGATTGGCTATGCACATCATTCCCTGGTGGATATGCATATTTCACCCACAAAAATGGTCGCCAATCAAAGGAAAATTCACCTCTAGGAGAGTCCTTTCCTACCTTTGTATGCCTAAAATGGCTCCTAGGCCTCATGCACGTCCAAAATCCACAAATCCAGGGTCAAGAAAAATCCCCAATACATGTCTGAAGGATAATAGAACATTCTCAGCTAATGGTCCTGACTCGGGTCCCTACCCCCATTAAGTTTGGTCAAAGTTTTTCGACCTAAAACATCAGTATTAAGTTTGATTGGTAGGGTTGTGAATTGCCAGAAAAAAAAATATGTTATACTCTCCAGGAAGAAAATATGTTGAACGCACCTCCGGGTAAAAGTTGAGTATCAGTTCTCTAAAAAAATGCATTGAGCCATCAGAAAAGGCGCAAAGCTTGTTAGGTTGGAAACCCACAAAGGTCAGCCTAAGAAAAAACCGAGTTATGCTCGCTAAGCCCATGTCAAGCAGGCTTAGGAAAAAATTAGGGTAATAATGAAAAATACATAAAATTTTATGAGGTATTCCATTTAACCTCAGAAATAGTAAAACTACACTCACTGATTCCCTTGGCTTAGTAAAAAATTAGAGCTCGATTCGATTATCTCAGTTTACTGATTTCAAGTCATGGTTTAAAATTAACACTTGATTGAAATGATGTTGATAGAAAATGGAAAAGATATGGAATTTAGAGGTAAATCAGTTCCATCATATTCCATGAATATATATGGTGGGCATCCACAACCTAGATCCTCTTCTTGAGAATAAGATAAGGCCTTTATAGGATACATTCAGTGGATTCACAAAGCTGCATCAATGATTGGTGAGATTCCTCGATGGCTTGGTGAAGCTTCAATAAGTTTGCGGTCTCGACTTCTGTACTCACTCGCAGCACCTCTACTTCTCTCATGGCTTGGAGGCTGGTTCCCTCTCCATCTTGCATTTTCCATCACCCTTCCTCAATGGAAGTTGTAGCCCGAGCCCGCTCCTATTTGAGTCGTTCTAGTTTCTAGCTTTGTTGATCCACTTACTAGTCAAGCTGCTCTATCAGAGACTCTTGCGTCATGAGTTCGTTTTTCAACTCTTCAACTATCCCAACATGAGTGGTAGCTTCATCAATGAGGATTTTTTGTGTAGCCACCAGATAAGTCGTCAACTCTGCCATAGAGATTCAAGACTCAAGTGCACCCGTTTCTTCCCAAGCAGTAACCACTTGCCTTATTATATCATAAATGCCATGATAATTATATCCATTGAAACCCGGGACTACAAATTAGTAGTGTAACCATGGAAATTTTTCTGGAATCTCTTTCAATGGATTCTGGGAGATTAATCCCCAGATGTTCCTCCATTTTTTTTTTGGCCAAGTAGGATGAAATTCGTCTAGGCTCTCTCAATCAGTCTCAGAATCACTCTCTGACGATGAAATGTAGTTGGGAATGAATGTCACCAGAGAGGGACTTGGTTCGAAAACTACAGCATGGATTGAATCTACAATAGACTCATCTCTTTTAATTATAATAAATGTAAAGTTAGGGATGTCCACCGTTGCCAAAGCTTGTGGTTGTGATTCTGAGGATGGAGAGGAGACGACAATACCTCCCACCCCCAAAGAATTATCGTTTTCCAAAACAAGTGGGGCTACATCTTCAATCATCATTTGTGCTCCATATATATGAGAGAGTACTAAGGACCTAGAACCATGATCGACAGGAACATAATTCCTCAAGATTTCCCTTAAAAGGCCACTGGTTCGTATAAGACTTATGGGGATAGTCATTCCATATAAGGATATTGGCCTCAGAATAATGGGGGCCGAAAACATAACGCCTCTCAGAACTGGAAAAAATGGAACGATAGCCCGCTCTAGATTTTCAAGGGACGGAACATCAACCTCCCTGACTGTGACTTTCCCAAAGCCACCATAAACAGGTAGAGTATTGGATTTTGAATCAATTCCCTCTATAGGAACAAAAGACACTTGGTTGATATTTTATGGCTCAACGATATTCAAAACTCCTCCAAAATCTGGAAAAACCTGGTGCTCGTCACTGGACTTATCCCCCACCAAAAATACCACCCTATCCCTCTCCATGAGAATTTTTTCGACATGATCAAATAAACCCTCAACTTCTGGATGAACTTAGACTCTGTGGGATGAAATTGTTTGAGCAGGGTCAAGCACATCCGAGGGGTTAGTAACACCCCCAATATATTTAAAAGGCCCTACTTCCCTATTTTGATCAACCATGACAGATGGTGACCCTTCCTCTACCATGAAAGGGATAGGATCTATAGATACATGAGTGTTCGTCACCTGGTCACCAATAGGACCTGTGTCAAAATACATATATGTACCAGCGAGTCAAAAAGGTAAGGACATTTGGTTCAATCACCAGGAAAGAGGGAACTTACTTATGATCCCCCTTCAAATACATTTTGATAGTTGGGAGGCTCTCTTACATTTATTTGACTGTTGGGGAGATGGCTCCCGAATAAGACTAACAAGAGGATCTGGAGGAAGAAACGCACTGGAAGGGTCTATAATCACCACCTCCATATGCTCTCAGGATCTCGGAGATCCTTTAGCAGTATCCCTACTGGTGAGAGGGTGTACTCCCCAGCTATATTACCTCCAGAAGAATAAGTTGGGGAAAAAGCTGTCTCTTGAGATCTTGAAGGCCCCTAAAAAATAATAAGGAATGGGTGAAGCTTTAAGAATCTTTGCAATAAATGAATTTGAGGCTAAGGGTTTCAGATAAGACCTCCCCCATTATTTGTGGGAATACTACCATCAATGCCATGCAGTGTGACCATTAATGTCTGTCTATAGAATCATGAAGGAAATTATCCATTTCAGTTAGGTAAGCAGCCACCTCATCAGGCTCTTCATTGGATGAAATGCTGGTAGGAGCAATGGATCCTCAAAAAATGGAATATCAAAGCGCTCCCTCAGAATAAGTTTCCATATATCTTCATCTGCAGCACTCACCCCTAGTTCATACAAAACTTTACAGGCTTTTGAAAACACAACTGTAATTGGGATGACCAATGCTGGGGGATTAACATGAGGAAGCGGGGTAGGCTTCGACAACCGTAAATGTTTCTCGAGTGTCCTTGTAAGATCAAGACCTCGAGAAGAGGAGCATTTATGAGATGGTGGGGGTGTAGAATAAACCTTTTTCATGGCATCCATAGTAGCTAATCCAACAACATCATCATCCTCATCAGTGGTTCCTGGTCGCATCCTGGAAAGTACCCAATACGAGTACCTACGGTGGCCACTTCGAGAGAGGATAAGGGTATCAAGGTCTTTAAGGTAGCATCCCATATCATTTGGATCCTCATCGAAATAAATTTCATTCAATGCTAACATGAAACCAATATCAGTAAGGGAAAATTTCTTAGTTTTTAGGAGTTTCCATAAATCGCAAGAGGACTGGACATGGGAATATTGATGACCTTTCAAAAGGTCCCATTGCCCTTAGGCCACTAGAAAATTGGCCTTGGAAGGAATGGATGATGGACTTCTGGCAGCAGCTCCAGTAGCTTGTTTGGCTGCCTATGAGGTCATAACCCCATCTTTCACAACTTTCCCGAGGAGGGAACGAAGGGACCTTCAAAGAACTTTTCTAGGTCAAGGGTTTTCATCGACTTCCTTTTGCTTCCCCTTTCCCTTCACCTTGGATTCACTGTAAGTCACCATAATGGGCACCAAGTAAACCAATTGGCCATTAGGATATGACTTAACCTAGGACACAACATATTTTTTGGTAAGGAATGGCATAGAATCCATAGAATTCAGAAGTCTGACCTGGCTCTAGGTGTCCTCCTTGGTGAACATTAGCCATAATTGGAAATCTATCATAAGACGTTTCTCCTGGTGAGCACTGTTAAGAGCAGGAGGGAATAACTTATGAATGCAATTGAATTAACGGATAAACCTACAGGGTTTATATCCCTCACAGATAAGTTCCCCTCTAACACGAGCTACCATGATGCCTTCTCACAAAGAAAAAAATTAACCCCGATTGACGAAGTCTTAAGATGCATTGTTTGTAATAATACTAGTGGGGGAATCATAAGGGTGGTAATATAAGCGTTCATAAACATTGAGGAAATACATTAAGTCTTGCTCATTCCTTTCAGTATGCTCCTCTTTCTTATCCTGTGAGGCCCAATCTATTGGCATAACCCCGCTGGTGCTCTGAAGATACGGTCGAAGGATCGAATGCGGGATTGGTAAGGAATTGATGAAGGAATAACCCCCCTATGTGGGCTCCCATCCATCCCCAAAGAATTTGAAAAGGTCCAACCATTCGTTAGGGTGAACCCCCTTCACTGATTCGGACCAGTAGGTAGTATATATTGGCCAACATAGGGATAGCCAAATTGATGCATTTGTTGGTGGCCAAATATGCGACCATGATAAAGGTTGAGGCTCTTACACCACCAGATTCTTACACTGGTAGAAGCCACCCTCTCATAAACATGGCCAAGAAAGCCTCCAGTTGAAATAACTGATCGACGTCTGGGATGATACCCCATCCCCATTTCTGAAAATCCCCCTCTTCTATGGTGGGACAGTAAGTACCTTCTCGCCTTCAGGTGGCTTTGGTAGGAAAAGCCCTACGTCTCCATGGATCAAGCTCAAGGACATTATTCTTAGAAAAATCACACAACCAGTCATCAAAAAGAACATCCTACTTCAAACAGGGATCACTTTCCTTCAAAAGAATCTTCACTTGGATGATGATTTTTCTAGCCAAAGGGGGGAGGGTTATTTCCTCATCATCCCAAATAGTGGAGGTAGGAAGAAATTCATCGTACATGTCCATAATGATAGGGACTCCCTAAATCAGCTGAATGTCCCAAAGAGTGATGCCAACCTCTCCATGGGTCAAATGGAAAGTGTTGGTATCTAGACTCCACCTGCTTAAGAATTGTGAAATAAGGGCAGTAGGATGATGGGTGTATGTCTGAGAAACCCAGGCGGCCTTGTACAGTCCCACAAGTTGTTGATCAGCTTGGAATTCTTCACAACTCTCGTGAACCCAAAAGGGGAACCCCCAATCCAAGACAAACAAGCCTCCAGGGTGAAGGTCCTATTGAGATGACCAACCATGTTTCTCATTCACTATAGCCTTCCTTGCGATGCTCTGATAACGGTGATCCATTTGATCAGGTTTCTGTTGCACCCCTTCTAAGGTTTGAGGAGCATAATGCAGTAAAGGACCAGAATTACTCTCTCTATGAAGGTACCTCCCCTTGGAAGAAATCAAGGATTTTTGAATAGAAGTATTAATTATCTAGGCAGAGGGATAATCAATCAGTTTTGGTCTTGGGATCGCTGTGTTGGAAAAAAGGCCAAACCTGTAAGAAGGAAGCCTGTCTAAGACTGGGTACTCCCGTTGACCCACTGTGAGTAGATTCACAAGGGATTGGTGAAATAGAGTGACCAAAGTCTTTTCATCAACCAAAGCCACCATATCCCTTGATCTTTCATCAACAGTAGAAAGAAGAGAAATAGTAGTAACCTTAGAAGAAGTAGTGACATTATCAAAAGCCTGAGAATCATCCATTATAGCCTACACAGGAAGATCCAGAAGTTTATGAGAAGTCAGTCTGATAAAAATTGTTGGAAAAAAGCTATATAAAAAATTTATAAAGTACTTAAAACATGTATGCAAAAGGCTCCACATACCATTCCTAAAAATGGTACGTGAAAAGAGAATTTCTCATACAACATGACATGTAGAAGCTACTCCACCTGCAGCTATGGTACGTGAATGCAGTTCACCGCGTACAGCCATGGTACGTGAAAACAATCATGAGGCCCAGGCCTATGAACCATTGGTCAGTGAATAGAATGGTCCGCAGAATGTAGAAACTGAAAACCTTGGCCTCAGTTAAGTTTGTGTTCAGAAGATGTGGATTAAAATTTAAGTTCATATTAATAGTTTTTGAAGATCGGTATGTGAACAAGGAAGCTGCATAGCATTATTCCAAGCAGAATCCAGATTATATGTTTTAAAATTCAACATTCCAATTCGCAAAAACCAAAATGTGGTATGAGGACTGGGAAATGATGAGGAAATTGGTTCATGGATCGTATAGAGAAGTTCACGAACGGGGTTTTCACAAGGATCACGGTATGTGAAAGTGAATAATGTAGGGAAATTGGGAGAAATTTTCACCATGAGAAATGGTAAAAGACAAATGACATGGGCCCCTATATATAGGTGTGGTCCCCTCCTACTAGGTTTACCTTTTCTACCGTGAACCATTTCAGTTTAGGACCGATTATACATCGGAATAGTCCCCTTTTTGTTACAAATGGACACCATTCTGATGGGGGGAATTTTTAGGGTCCTGAAAGTTCCTCCAAGGAGAGGAAATACCCCCATAATCGCTTTTCATAAGGAATCAATCACTTCTATAAGTCTATCAAGGTCAAGGGACTCAAATTGAGTTTCATTTATTTGAAGGAACTTGAAGGAATTGAAGTTTTAAAGTGTCCCACATACCATCACCAGGAAAGGTATGTGAAGAAGATGGATCACGAACCGCCAGGTATGCGGGACAGCCCGCGAACTGCTGGCCCACGAAGCGGTGGCCAGTGAGCAAGGAAAACCATGAACCGCATCAACTAAAGGATTTGTGCATGGAAGAATGTCTGAGTACCATATCTCAAACCCATCAGTTCATAGAATAAGCGAACAGGTAGGGTTCTGCAAACCATTATTATGCACCGAAGCCTTTGCAAACCCCAGTTGACCGATCTCCTGCAGGTCAGAATATTGCTTCAATGGGCCTCCGCAAACAGTGTCATGTTTCCAATAGATATGGTTTCTCCGATTCTTTATAAAAGGATCACAGCAAAAGAAGGAAAATGAAGAAGAGGGAGATGGATAGAGAGAAGGACGGGTGACGAAATCTTGAGGGAGACTCGGAGGTTGCACTCCAGCTTCTGTCTTGTTTCATCAGCGAAGCACGAACCGCGAACCACTTCTTCTGCAGGTACAACCAGCCGTGAACCATAAAATGGGGGAATTGAATAATAATAATAGAATAAAAAACCCAAATGGTAAACCGAAAACCAAATACTTATCGTGGATGAATTTCCTGTGAATGGTAATCCCCCTGACCCTCCTTCAGTATAGTGATTCGTGTAGTGTACTGCTATGTGGACTGAACCCGGTGTTGTGTACCCAATCGGTATGTGGATATAACCCAAATAGGCATGGTGATCCACATACCACTTTGGTATATGGTTGTCGATATCCATTCACGCATACCATATCGGTACATGGATGGCCTCCTGTCCGCATACCACCACGGTATGCAGAGCCTTTCTCATCCCACATGAGAAACCAGTACGCAGAATGGGGTGTTTTTGGTATTGTTCCTTATGGTTCCAACCTCACCCATCCTTTACCATCCAGTCATCCATGATACCTCCGCTAACCAATCTGCTAGAACTAGGCCAAATCCTCCTCCAAAGCCACCAAACTCATATGATCAGACTATCAGTTACATCAGTGCACCCTATTGAGTCTACATACCCACGGTAAGAAGAGTCATGAAGGCGCTCCCAACAAAGGTGCGGGCTTCCAGAATTCCTGTAAGGATACATTCCCAGAATAACCTGAAGTCCAACCTTGGGATGCTGAAGTGAACCTCCCTGTTCTCAGGATTAAGTGTGATCACTTTATTTTCCATTCAATGAAGGACGGTGATCAGTCGAAGGGGTTATGTTCACTCCCCCCTTTGGTGAGGAAGAAACTCCTCCCCTTCCCATAACATGATCTAGGGCCCTCCTACTGAGGTAAGTCCCCAATCTTCTGAGGCAGGGTTGCGTGACCTCTAATTCCATTTCACATGGAAAGGTTCATCACTCCATGCCCTCACCCAAGGTCGCCCTGGCCTCTTCTATTGTGGGCTCTCCCTCCCCCACCAACAAGGGAGGAGGCATGTGCATTGTTGAATCTTTCAAATCCTCTTGTTTCTCACACCGTGCATGAATCACATGGGTATAGAGTTTTGTGAGGATTACAACATTAGAACACATTCTAAACTATAAGAACTCTAATTTCTGATTAAGTTAGGATACGTAGGATGCCTACCAGAAGGCTCGAGCTAAAAAAAGGGTTCCTATCCATAAAGGGTACACCCAATCATGGGAAGCTTCCACGTGTAAGCCCCACACATTATGAACTAAGAGAAATCTGATTCCTGGTCAAACCTAGATATATAGGATGCCTACCAGAAGTCCTAAGCTCAAAAATGGTGCCCATCCATAAAGGATCCACCCAATCATGGGAAGCTTCCACACTTAATCCCCACACCTTCTGAACTATCATAATTCTGAAGCTTGATCAAACCAGGATACGTAGGATTCCTAATAGAAGGTCTGAGCTCAAAAATAGGTGCCCATCCATAAAGGGTCCACCCAATCATGATTATAAAATGGGCATCTCCTATGCGTAATCCCCACACAATCCAAACTATGTGGGTTATGATTCCTCTCCCAGGGATATATAGGAAGCCCTCCTTGTGGGCCCAATCCCAACATTAAGTCACCCTCCGTCCCCCCTGGATGATGATAAACTTCAGAGTGCCTTATAATATGTCTAAGTCAGCATCTCCTCCATTTCATAAAATGTATATGCATGCTTATGATGATCATGCAATCCAAGGGTAGCCCGTGGACACACTTTTTGGGAATGAACCAAGGATTCAAAAACATATGAACATGACTTAAATCTATAAGAGAGTTACAAAACTGACAATAGTCTTACCCTGTAAGGGTGTGGGGAGCGTGACCTCCCATCATCTCAACCAATGGAGTCCTTAAGTGTCATTTTCTAAATCGTCAGCTGACAAGCACCTGCCTTTGGAAAGCAGGTCCATGAATCATGGATTCCAAGGTCATTGGGCATTCTTGGCTCCATGAATAAACCCGTTGGAGACCATCTAAGGAAGTTATATCCAAGAAAGACTGATTGCATGAGTTCTTGACCCCCCACGCAATCACCTATTGGGACCAACAATTCCCACATGGTTAATTCAACCTTCTTTAAAGGATAATGACGTTGAATGGGTCAAAACAAATGAATGGTAGATTCAGCGAGTGCATGTATCTATGGAAAAAGGGACGGGTGATGGTCCTCATCAAACCATTTCCACACCACCTGAAAACACACCACCTCGGAGGCGGAACAATAAATAAACCAACATTGATTATTTTAAGTAAATAAATAAGAAAGAAGACATACTTTGCAAAAAAATTTATTCATAATGAATAAATTAATATTTTTAAATAATTTAGAGAAAAGTATCTATCAAAGATGTATTCCCAAAACCATGAGTGAATAAATATTTCAATAAAATCATAAAAGTTCCATATTTCAATGAAAAAATCCATAAATATTTTTTAATGGAATAAATAGTCAAGTGTTTAATCAAGCTAGAACCATGTGGTAAACCCCTTGGGTAAGTTAGATATAGTTCAACTAGGAACCTAACACTTCAATGATCAGTGATATGTCAAGTTCATGGGAAAACCCCCTAGGATGAGAAAGCTCATGGCCTAGGGAAGGATACCACACAGGCTAGTGGTTCCCCATCATGCGTAAGGAAAGTTTAGTTAATGATGTAGCATAAATCCACAACTAGGTAGTTGTAAATCATCTTAGTCTTATTTTTAGTGACTTCCCACTCAAAATCCAAGGTTCACATGTAATATCATCATCATATATTCAAAATTTCATTTGGTTCAATTAAAAAACACAAGAAGTAGATTAGTCACAATACAATGGCCCCAAAACCATTTTAACATGATTTTCTATTTCAATTCAAAACCATTTTCAAGGAAATGTTCTTAAAATATTTTCATTATTCAAAACCATTCTCTTGGAAACATAACATGCTTGAAAAAAATGAAAAACCATTAAAACATTTGCAATCATCGCACGTTTATAGAGAAAATACAAATTTTGAAATCCCCTACCTCAATGGTCATGTTAATGAAGAAAATACACTTGATTAAATAAAACATGAATTGTAAATCCCTCTCCTTCAACTGATCTACAAGAGTATCCATTATTTCATATCCAAAACCATAGATCTAGTCATGTAAGGCCAAATTTATCATTCCTTTCTAGAAGATAAGAGAAGATATATAAGTGTGATGAAGAACTAGTGAATAACGAACACCTACTTTAATTTCAAATATTTATCACCCTTGAAATCAATGGAATCACTCTCTAGAGAGGAAAAAAAATACTGAATTCATCAAGGGAAAACCTTAGGTTTAAGAACCTATGAAATAAATGAAATAATGAGGATTCTAGGAGTAAAATTGGATAAAAAATACAATTTTTGTATTATTAAAACCCTTCAATATGGTTTGACCACATGGTTAGACAAATCGTGCATCAATTTAATGAGGATTACTATCTCTCAGTAGACCCACATGGTTCGATCACATGGTTATAAAAATTTTGCACTAATTTTGTAATAATTTTTTGTACTAAGATGCATGATTTAATTAAGAAGGTCACATAATTAACCCAAATTGCATGCTACTCATGTACCCCTCTACTGGAAACCTCATCCTACCAAATAGTTTTTTATCAAAGACATATAGTTTCCACTAACTATGAGACAACCATGAAACCTCCTAAACATGAAAAAAATATATAAAAACTACTTATAATTACCCAAGAAATTATTGGAACAAAATTGGTCAAAAAGAAAGATCATGATTAACCGAAAGTGACACTATAGTGTGACAATTCTCCCCACTATATCACATTCTAGCACTAAAAGGTCAAATCAATAAAGGTCGACACTAGAAAAATGAGTCCACCACTCCATGATTATTGATTCATATTCCCAAGTCTTATGAGAATCCATACCATGTTTCCAAATCACTTGAACCAATAGAATAGAAATCCCCTATAAGATTTATTCCTGTGAATTTACTATGCGATGAGATACTCAATCATCAATAAATGAGGTTATAACTTGATATCCTCCTAATTGAGAACTAGAGAGGTTCCTTGATGATACCTTTTAAGATATGTTACATGAAATATGTTATGAATTTAGTTGATATAGTATGGTAACTCTAGATAATATTCCAACATCCAAGTCTGATCAATGATCTTGAAAAGGCCCTATATACCATGGATCTAAAATTTATTTCATTTCTAAGCATTGGTGTCCCATATAAGGTGACAAATTATAGATGATACAGTCACCAATTGTGAACTCTAAAAGTTAGAACTGATGATTCAAATAGGAATTATGATAACATTGAGCTATACCCATATGTCAATGTATGACTTAGATCTTTGTCAAAATATCCTAAATGATTCTTGGACCTATCAAGGAATTTTCACCCATATCAGAACATCAAAGGAGTGATTTGAAGGGTTGAACATATAAATCTTCAAAGGGTTCCATTTTTATGGATTATTAGTCACTATTATTTTAAGTACGCCCATCCAATCCTAAAAGGCTATCCATATATCCTCCAAAGTTCACAATATAATCACATAACATGTCCTCAAAAATTTAAATAGCTTGTTATATCTGTCAATCCGATTGGGGATGATAATTCATACTCAACCTAACCTGATATCCCATCATTTTATAAGGACCCTTCCATAACCAAGAGGTAAAACAAGTATCATTGTATGATATTATGTAAAATGGAACTTTTAATAACCTCACAATCTATTTCACATATAACTTTCCCAACTCTTCATCATTGGTGTTTTCATAAATTGGAAGGAAGTGAGACTATATAGTTAGTCTTCCAATGCCCAAAAATATATAATTCCACACTTTTGGAGTCTATTGTAATCTAATGATAAAATACAAACACCTCATCCCATTTATGTACAGACATAGGGATATTTTTAAGAAACCCATATTATTATTGGTGTTCTGCATTGATTTGTTGACATTTATATCAATGAGACAAAATTTCCTCTATTTATCATCTCAAACCCAACCACAAAAAATGAAACTTCTTGTCATATTATGTCTTTTTAGTACATGGATGAAAAACCCACTAATAATAATGACAAGCATCCAACATGGTCCTCACCAATGATGGAACTCCCCACTTATTCATGAAACAATGAATGCCTTATTAGGAGAGAAACCACCCATTAATGGTCTCCCCACTATATAAATAATCCTTGATGCTCTAGAATTCATTGTCTCGTTGTTTATCCTTGGAAACTAACTCAAAGAGATATGGTTTCAGCTGAATTATTTCCAAAAAGATACTATATCCTTCCTCAATTATATTCAAGTGTATTATATAAAATAGAATCATGTGGATCTACTCATCCTTGGATTCATTAACAACATGAGAAGAAAACATCCTAATGAGGGAATCTATAATAAAATTTCACTTTCCTAGTGTATAATAGGTATTGAAATAAAATGGTTTAAGATAAACCATCCAAATACTATGCTTGATATTATTGTATTTTTGAGAAATCTAATAACTAAAACTCTTATGATTTGAGAAAACAATAATCATTTATCCAAAATGATAGTATTGACAAAACTTAGGGGTGTGAATAACTACTATAAGTTATAATTCATGAGTTGGGTAATTCATTTCATGTAGTAAATGTTGAAAATAATCATACACCACTATGTGATCTCACTATATAACAAAAAAACCCAAACATATACCTAAATAATAATACTAGACCACATAGCCTTGACTAGACTTTATAAAAATTAAGATAGGTTATGAGGTCGTATGTTGTTTTAAATCATCAAAATAACTCTCATGCATAGAATCCCACATGAAATTTACTATATTTCAGGTTAGAGTGGTTAATGTAAGTGAAATAATATAGAAATCCTTCAAACAATTTCAGTAGTATCCTTCTAATCCCAATAAACTCTAAATTTCAAAGTAATTCTATGGATCCTCCCATGTTATGAAAACACCCATATTCTCAGGGCTGACTAATTTTCCACTTTTTGAATCCATGTGTCCCAGGAACATAATATATTGGATCAAAAAATTAATTTTTTATAACATAGTATAAAGGAATTATTATTTTAGAATTCCCAAAATAGTCATAATATCAAACTCATGTTCTTCCCTCGTTCTCCAGTAGACAATAATTCCATCCAAAAATACTATAATAATTTAATAAAGGTATTTGTGTAATATCCAATTCATCAAATCCATGAAATTTTTAGGAGTGTTAATACGGAAAAAAGGAATAACATGATATTAAAAATGACTATACCTACTCCTGAAATCTATTTTAGTGATTTCATATTCATTATCTCTAAGCCAGTGAGACCCTGGTCAAGGGTGGATTTTTTAGAACCACTTTCCCCCATTAAAATGATCAAAAAATCATATATATGAAGAAATGAGTACATATTGTTGACCAACACTGGATAAATCTTCCAACAATTGATAGATAAATGAAGCATTCTATTATCCTTCTTTGAGAAATGTACTGAGGCTTCCCAATGATACACACTCAGAAGGATAAAACTATTTCCTTCAAATTAGCCTACTATATATTCAAACCCTTTAAATATTTTAGTTCTATTTGATAAGAAAGTATTTATATAGGATGGGTTCTTGACACTAGAACTATCAAGAGCTCCAGTTACCTCTATAGAGGTAGACTAGAGAACTCATTTTGAAATAGTTCATGAAATTACCTGAACACTAGGGAATGTTCAAAACCTGAAGGTTCCTCTTCAAAGTAAACTACAAAATAAGATATTAATATCCCATAATCTAAAAATTTATATCTCTCTTGGCTATACCTCAATTACAGTTTCCCTTGAAACACTCTATAACTCTCACATGGAATGGTAAAGGTCACCCATTGATAGAAACAATCAATCTAAGATTTATGAGAAACTAATTAGTCCATCCAAATTATAAAATAAAATAGGTAAAAATAGATTAATAAAATATCCCATACTATCTATAAATTAGATATAAATAAGGTGAAATAAGTAAATTATAATTATCCAAGCCTTTAGCTGTTCATTTGGTGTAACCTCAGGTAGGAAAAGTTTCATTTAAAAAAAATAGTTGGCATACTCAATAATCATCTGATCACCTTATTTAAGGGTGAGGACCTCCATAGAATTTTTCAATATAAACACCTCTGGGAAAAACTATTGAGAGAATATGGACTTGAAGTCTTTCCTCTCAAAACCTCATATTATATTTCTAAAATAATATTACCCCACCATCATCAGCTAAAACACTCATGTTTTAAAATAGTACACTTCACTATAAATGTGTCTTGGGTTTCAATGAAATATATGATTTTCAATACTTTTAAATTAAGTTTTCGACTTCATGAGGTTCATTAATCCCTCTGAAGGAAGGTGATCTTTGACAAAGAAACTACTAGTATTGATCTCTTCCTCCTTCAACTTGTGGTTCCAGTTCTTTAGTTAGAAATAGAATGGGGTTGGCACCAAGGTCCATGACATAGATGGTGAAAACCATAACCTAAACAAGGCTTTGGTATACTAGGTGATTATCCCATAGGGAATTATTCTCATCACCCTCCTAGAAATTCATGAGACATATTCTTAGAAAAATAACACTACACAACACTAAAGAAAAATAGATAAATTTTTTAAAAAAAAGGTAAACAACCTTGAATTAAAAGACACCATTAAAGATGGTTTTTTAAAACAATGATGTTGAATTCATTTCAAGACAGGAATCAGAGAACCCTTTTCCAATACCATGTGGTAACTTAAGGCTCATTGCGATAAGATATAGAAAAAACTCGCTCATAACATACCCCTTAAGTCCCAATAACCCCATATTATATCTACCTAGACTATATAACAACAAAAAAAGAACCTCCCTATCATACCAACTTTTCATGAACTAATCTAGATCACCCATCAAACTAGGCACTCAAACCAACTAGTAATAATCCCCAAAGGGTTACCTAAATCTCTATGATCTAGAAACTAGTACTTGTGAATAAATAAACACCTTTGGGAATTATTTTTCCCATAGAATAAAATTGATATAAAAAATCCATGTAACATATAACATAACCAATAAAAAAATGACCCAACAATAGTATGTTCACACTATAAAAATAGTGACTATAAAATCTGATCTAATGAAAAATAAAACAAGAAAAACAAAAATTCCATCTTTGTGTGGAATGAGGTTCTCTATCCAAAATCACCACCACTAACATCTAAACCCTCTAGCTTGCATGCCTACCACTAAAAAGAGGTTCCTTTACATTAACTTTACCTGAAAAAACATGGTATATATATACCCAATGATATATGGTGGTTGTGAGCACAAAAAATCCTAGTAGGGTCCCACCAAGTGCTCTATGAGCATATTTTAATCAATAAACCAACATGTCCCATTTTAAGGAAATAAATACTAATAAAACAATATTTTAATAGTTTTATACAAGTAATGGAGAAATAACCATTTTTATATCATTTAGAGAAACATTTATTAAAGAATCACTCACAAAACCATGAATATAAAAATAATTCAAAGAATATATTCCAATTCAAAATTTCAATGACAAAATCCATAAATAATTTTGAAAGACATAAATAGTCAATCAATTCATAAATTTAGAACCATGGGGTTAATCCCTTAGGTAAGTTAGATTTTATTAAACTAGGATCTTCATACCTTGGTGATCAATGACATATAAAGTACACATGAAAACCCCCTAGGTAGAGTAACCTTAAGTCTTAGGGAAGGATACCACATGGGATAGTGGTGCCCCATCATTCTTAACAAATGTTTAGATAATGTTTTAGTTTGAATCCATTTGTAGGTAGCTACAAAACATCCTACCATGATTTTCCTAGAATTACCACCTAAATACCTAGGTTTTCATGCCAACAAGCATGTACCCTAGTGGTACAGGCTCCTTCTTGGAATCCAAAATACCCAGGATCAAATCCAGGCAGGGGAGAATTTCCCAAGTACTGTAGCAGTACTGTAGCAGGTACCATTGCAGTGGCGGAAATGTAGCAGCGGTAGCACTGTAGCGGCGGTGGGACTGTAGAAGATACTGTAGCAGTGGTGGTATTATAGCAAGTACTGTAGCAACGTAGGTACTGTAGCAGTACTGTTCACCGAGGGGTCCTTTGGGCCATTCAAATGGCCTTTCAAGCCTTATATTCAGGCCACTTGGCCTTGGGCCTTTGGGCTATGTAATGGGTCTCTCTCTACCCAGTCTAAAGAGGTCTTTGCTTTCAAAATAATAAATTAAGGCTTCGACCCCAACCTTTTTAAAAAAACCTAGTTTTTCATGTTCCCTCGTCATCACATATTCAAACATTTCATTCAGGGGATTTCTAAAAACACATGTAGCTCATCAATCATAATACAATGACCCAAAACCATTTTCACATGCTTTTATATTTCAATTAAAAACACTTTTCAATAAAATGTTATTCGAATATTTTCATCAGTCAAAACCAATCTCATAAAATGATAACATGATTGAAAATATATTTAGGAAAACCATTAAAACATGTTCAAGTATGAAAAATTAATAGATAAAATCTAACTTATAAAACCACCTACCTCAATAGTTAAGTTCCCAAAGAAAATGCCCACAATCAAAGAAAAAATAATTGTCACTCCCTCTACTTCGACTAAACTATAGGAATTTACATTAGATTCTACCCAAAAATATATATATGTTCATATCAATCCATATCTAATTACTTTCTGGGAGAGAATAGGATATCCATAAGCATGATAATGAACATGTGATGAACAAAAAAATATCATTAATTTACTAGATCAACAACCCTTGGAATCAACATAATCACTCTATAGAGAGGAATAAATAACCAAAGTCATCAAGATAGAGCCTTAGGTTTGAGACCCTATAATAGAGGATATAGAATTAGGTATTTTGGTGGAAAATTAGAAAAATAATAATATAATTTTCAGATTATTAAAACTCATTAGTATGGTTTGGTCAAAAAAAACTATGTGCCAATCATGTGAGGCTTTCTATCTCTCAAGATCACCTCATATTTTGATCACATTGTTAGAAAAAATATGCACAAACTATACAATATTCCACTATCGCAAGATATAGGGTTTACTAGATAAGGATTCATGGTTAGATCAAACCATGCGCTACTCATTTTCCCCTCTTAGAAACCTCAACTTGTTATATAGTTTCCTTGTAAATCCACATGGTTTTCATTAACCATGAACCTTCCTAAAAACTCCCAAAAATTCTATAAACTACTAGTAATGATCTTAGAAAATCTATGAACAAAAATTGTTCAAAAATAAACATCATAAGTAACTGAAAGTGATACCTATGTGTGATGCTACCCCTTTTAAAATAAACCCAAAGGTTATTAAAATTTTAGAGAATAAGTAGGAATGTAAAAAATAAAATCATGTCGAGATAGGATACAGAACACACCTACTTACTCTTTCATAGGTGACTGCTCTCCATGATTTAATTAATGCTTCACAAATACTAGTGTAGCCATTGGATTCATGAAAATTTCATACACCTATTGACTTATTTTGATATTCTATTCTTTTATAAATCCAAGATGAAAGAATTATTTTTAAACATGATATTTGATTTAAATTCATTATTTATGTCAAATATCTAAAATAACCTTTATAAGATCAATTTCATAGTTTTTATTACATAATATTATCTTACAAAAATCCACTTCACTGGTAAGTTCATAAAACTATTACATCATCTTCATAAATTTTTTACAAGATTTCATTACTGAAATACACCCCACTTTGGTTATTCAAATTAAAGTACATTATAATTTCTTACTGATCCAACTGATGTACTTTTTCTAAATAAATAAAATCTCCTACATTGGTTTACTTTTTATCTGCAATATCTCAATCCTAGTATGAATATAAATATTTATACACTCTTTCTATTTTATTTCATTATATGACATCCCATAGTAAATGGTATATTGAACATACCTTACCATTTTATTCAAATTCATGATATTCTATTTCTTTTTATTTCCTTGAAACCATGAATCCAAACAAGTTACAAAAAATAATGTTTGAGTTTATTTCATTTAATTTCTATAAGTTTTTAATTATTTTTAGAATAATGTATGATTGATAAAATTTATATCATGAATATTTAGTTTAGTTGCAAGGGAATTTATAGTTTAAATGGGTTTTAGTATTTCTTATCAAATATTATTAACATTTCTTTGGGATATTTAGACTTGAAAATTGAAATTCTACTGACACATATGGATGAGTTATAGAAAAAAATATATAAAATTATTAAAATTGATAATTGAAATTAAAAAATCATAAAACATGAAAATTTATCCTATAATTTACTTTTTATTTAACCAATATAGTGAAGTTATATTATATTTTATCCCCTTGATGAATACAAATAGAGTTTTCATTCATCAATGCCTATCTTAAACTATTCCTTCATCAAATATAAATCTTAACAGGCATATTGAGCCTAAGGTTCCTATATAATATAATATAAATCCTTTATTAAATTTAATTTCCATTATTGTAACATCCTGTTACAGAATTCAGGTATTCCTAAACCTTTATTTTTATTGATCTTTAGTTTGGTTTTGTTTGGGTTTGTTTTGGGTTAAAATTTAGTTTTGAAATTTTTGAGATAGTTTATGGTTGGCACACAGTTTTCCCAAATCATGCGCCCACTTAGAGAAAACTCTACAACCCAAGGTAGTGGGATATCTAATGGTTTTCACATGGTTATTCAAGATGTTCACCCACTTAGGATAAACTATGTATCCCATTTAAAATTGGCACAGGATTAGTCCTCACGGGTTTTCAAACCATGTGGCTCTACCCAGCTAATCATGTACAGTATTTCTTTAATCTGAAAATCCAACTTAAATATCATGAACCCCCCATTTTAGGTGTAGGATGGACTTATAATGAACCCATGTGATTTTTTCTTCCTCAGAAGCACCCAGGAGTAGTTATTGGCCCCTCAGATTCCTCCCAGAAGCGATTCGAAGCTTGAGGAACGCCCTTTGATCTTCTACCAGTTTGTTGCTTTACCCCGATTTCTATCTCCCACGATCTCCATTCTCTTACCCAAGGTTATGTGGATCCACATATTGATTTTTGGATCTAATACCCTCTGTTTTGGGATCTTAAACCTAGGTTTGATTCCCATTTTTCATGGTCATCATTCTACATGGAAAATCATGTTTAGGGTTTGGCGTTATGAGATTTTTTGATCCCAGGGTAGGTGGTTCTGTCATGATTCTCAATTTATGTTTACCCTAAATTATTATTTTTAATTTCAATTGTTTTAATTAAATTCAATTTCTTTATTTTTATTAAATTTATTCTAATTGGTTTTTTTGTAACAAACCAATTCCATTGAATTAGGGTTTAAAAAAAGGATTTTTGGCATGTAATTGGAAAACACCCAATTCCATTTAATTGGGGTGAATTTATGGAAATTGGTGAAATTTAAATTATTTAATTTAAATTGATTAATGGATTTGATGGAAAATTTATGAAAAACCATAATTCCATTGAATTGGGGGTTTGTTGTGAAATTGATGGAAATTGTTGAGATTAAATTGTTGAATTTAATTATTAAAGTATATTGTGAAATTTAATTTTGAATTGATTTTAAATCTCAATTTGTGAAAAATGACTTCAAATGGTTTTTATAAAAACCTTATGGTTTTATTCTTGGTGAAAAGGCATGTTTTTATTAAAAAATCATTTTGGTTTTTTAAATGTAAATTTTTCATTTTTGAAATGGGGGGATGAGACTTAATTGTATTCTAATGTTACTTAAAATAAATTTCCCATCAATTAATTATACTAGAGAACATGCAATACTGAGTAGTTAGTGAGTTATTGGGACAAAAATGATAGGTTGTAATTTCCCTAGCAATGGATTGATGCTTTACAACACTAACAAAACTTTGGTCAACACATATTTATTCTCCATTGGGACATAGATGAGTCCTCTCTTTCTAGTGTTGGGGGATTTTTGTACACATTGTGGTTTATCACATGAGTGTGTGAGGATCCCATAACCTGGAACTATCATACCTCTAGGAATATGACCATGTTTCTTGCTTGTTTATATATGAGATATAAATGTATGCCATTTTTTTAAACTGTTTTACATGCCTTGTGAATTTATATACACTATTTTATATAAAAGTTTTTATTTAATCCATTTGTCTAAATCGCAATTTGTGAAAGTACTTCCATAATTGGAAATGTGAAGCAAGAATTGATAAAGTATTTCAATTATTTGAAATGTTAAGCATGATTTGTTGAAATATACTTTTTAAATTTCAAACCTGTTTATTTGAAAATTGAAATCTCGTTATTTGGTTAATTTGATATTGTAATCTATTATAGAATCCTTTTTGAGACCCTACTGGAATTTTTCTCACACCCTACTTGTGCCTTCTGGTATTTTTAAATTATCTCCCTCTAAGTTCGAACAGGGGTAAAGCATCACTTGGAGGTAGTTCGAGATGTTGATTCATAGACTTAGAGAGGTGCATTCATTGGGACTTGGGTAGTTTTTATTCCTATTTTAATGGTAGTTTTTTATATTAATTTGGGTTTTCATACCTGTTTGACTTCTAGTACACTTCTCTCAGTGGAGTTTCTTTTGTATGCATACTGATTTGTTATCTTTCCTTTTCATTTTTTGTAGAAAAATCATTTCCACTTTTGTTTTGTATGATTATAGGTGCTAGTCACCAACCTGTGAGGATCGAGAACACCCTTTGAGCCATGTTAGGACTAGATCAGTTAACGGGTTATTAGGGTACCCAGACTGGTTCATAAGAAAGTGGTATCAAAGTTCTAGGTTTATATTCTTATCTTAAAATTAGTATTCTTTTTGTAATATTATTCAAACTTGGGAGGTAGTTACGATTGAGTGTCTGGATATATCTCATCATAATAAACCTTAAGTCGCCATAGGTAGTTAGGGGAAGATGTCTTGAGGGTTAGTTATAGTATTTTCCATGCTATTAATTTGGATATAATTGAAATCCAATTCTTGTTTTTATATCTGTTGGGATTTATTTCCCTCATTACTCTGTTTGAGTGTTCATATGATATATTATTTGTTGTATGTTGATTTTTTGCAGCATCATGCCTCTTAGAAGATGTTTTAATCAAATATAGGAGGAACCTATTGCTGAACCTCAACAAGAAAATACTCTAGTGGACCTGAATCTAGTAGTGGTGATTGTGCATACTGTCCAAGCTCTGGGACAGGCACCACCACCAGCTCCCATTTAGGCTCCAGTCATGGAACCTTAAAGGGATGTTCTCCAAGAACGTTCTTAATAATTCCTTCACCCAAATCCAACATCATTAAAAGGATCAAATTATCTTCAAGAGGATAAATAATGGTTGAGCAAGATGGAATGTTTGTTTGGGTTCTTGGAGACACCTAGAGAAATAAAGGTGAAGTGTGCCACCTTCATACTGGAAGGACCGAGTAGGATATAGTGGGACACTATGGGGAAGGTGAAGAAGAATGAGGTATTAGAGTGAAAAGAATTAAAAGTTCTTTTTACTAACTAGTTCTACCCAGAATCTATGTTGTTGTCCAAGGATATATAGTTTTTCAAACTTGAGTTGGCTGACAGGACTGTGATAGTGTATGAAAAAAGTTTTGTTGAGCTCGAGTATTTTTCACTTGAGATTGTATCGAATGAGGATATAAAGTCTCAAAGATTAGATTTTGGACTTATTTAGGATATTTTTTCTTATATTTTCTTGCTGAAGCATCCTTATTATACTGATGTGTTAGATAGAGCACTGATGGTTAAAATTGACCTAGCTAGAAAGTCAGGATTATCGAGAGTTTCATTCTCTCCTAGTGGTAGTGTGAACTCCTTCAAAGTAAAAAAGGAATCATGATGATTCTCATGGTAGTTCTTGATAGTAGGGTAATTCTAGACCACCTGTAGTGCTTGGAATAGGCCCTTTGATTTTCTACGAGTGTGGAAAGATAGGGCATTCAAAAAGGTTTTGCACTGAGGCTCCCAAGGTTTTTTGTTTCTTATGGATGATTTGGTCACCTACAAAAATTATTCCACATTTACTCTACTCTTCATAGTGGAATGAGATCATTTAATCCTCCAAAAATTATAGTTAAATCATATTCTTCACATATAAAAGGGTTCCATCCACAAGCATACGGAATGAAGCTTCTTCACGCGGTGGAAGACTCTCTAGAGGAAGAAGATATAGGTCCAGTGACCATGATAGGTACCATTACTATAGCTTCGTCATTAGTGACTTCTTTATTTGATATTGGTTCATCTCATTTATTTATTTGAACCTATGTTGTTATTTTTCTAAATCTTTCTATGGATATTTTATCTTATGTTATGTATATTACTACACTCCATGGTATAAAGAGAGAGCAGGGTCTCCATAGTCCATCCTGTGACTTATATATATTATATGTTGATCTTGGATGTAGTTTTATGGTCCTTGACATGAAACCTCTTGATGTAATATTCAGGATTTATTGGCTCATTTCCAATAAATCATGGATTGGTCGTTATCTTTGATGGGTCTCCTTCACTAAACCAACTGGTGTGTGTTGTGTATTTCAAAGAGAATGGGACCCAAGGTCAAGTAGTGATGAACCTTCTTATTAGTAGTTGGGTAAAGTAATATAAATTTTTTATTTTGATCTGGAGAAGGAATATTTGATTGGTGATCTCCCTTCAGTTTTCATTGAGTTTCCTGATGTGTTTCCTTCTGACTTTTCCAATTTTCTACCGGTAAGGGAGGTAGAGTTTTCTATTGACTTAAGTCCTGATACTCAATTAGTATCTATTACTTCTTAACACATGGAACCAGTTGAAATAAAAGTGATGAAGACTCATTTGGATGATCTTCTTGAGAAAGGATTTGTACGCCTGAGTGTGTCACCTTAGGCAGCGCCAGTTCTCTTTGCTAAGAAGGTTGATGGTTCACTATGCTTTTGTGTTGATTACTGAAAGATCAATTGAGTGAAAATAAATAAAAATATTATTTTTCATGGATTGATGATCTGTTTGATCAGTTTAAAGGGGAAAAGTAGTTCTTGAAGATTGAACTTTTATTTTGTTACCATTAATTAAGGGTAAAATAATCTGACATTTAGAAAACTGCCTTTTAAAGCAGGTATGGTCATTATGAGTACCTTGTTATTCCCTTTGGCCTAATAATTGTGATTTCATGACATGTAAAATTTATTATGTTTTTAATTTTGATTTATAGTCTAGGGAATACCCTAGGTCATATCTCAAGCAGTGTTGGTGGGTTTAGAGTGTGTGTTTTTACTAAGAAGTACTAAAATAGGGGGTGTTTTTGAAAATAGTTTTAGGATTAAATTACTTAATTGAAAGTTTAAAAGTTGAGAAAACAAATGGGTTTTGAAAAATATGAGATAAAAGGTTTCATTGTGAGTTCACTACACAATTTCAAGTTTATCATTTTTGGATGTTAATTTAGGTTTGGATTATTTCTTTGGTTGAAATTAATTAGAATCCTGATTAATTCCTAAGCCTTTATTTCGTTGCTTGAAAGAACAAAACCTTGACATAACAATTGTATTTTCAAGGTCCAGAACTTATTCATGGAATAATTGATTCCAAATAATATTTAAATATAAATAAAGTGGGTAATAAAATTATTCTTGTGTTACCCAATTGGAACAACACAAGTCACACACTCAAAACCTCATGTCGATCGGTTAGAAATTAAGAGCATCTCATTCACACGCATCAAAACAAGAATTCAAATATGAAAGTATGTAATATACATGGAAAGAAATGTTTTAGCACCCAAATTAATCAAAAACAATAGCTAATATATGCGTTGTATCTCCCTTTACATGTGTGTAGCTCACTCACAACGAACACCCACTGATTAGCTCGACATCGGGTGGAGGAGGAAGCTCGGGCAGAATTCATTCTTCATTATTTATCCCCCTATGAGGATAGGGGCCTACATAAATTCAAATATTAAGATAGTAATCCTATGTAACTGAAAATTTTTCACACTTTACTCCTTGTTTGAACTCCCAAATGAGGTTCCCATGGTGCCTTTTTATAGCCAAAATTGGACATGGTTTTGGGCACCCTATTTTTGTGATACTACTTGTGTCTCGGTTTTGAAATAGTAGAAAGTCATATCACGACTTTACCAAAAGATAATAGTTGTTTTTGGGAATATTTAATGTCTCTATATCTAATTTGGAAGACATTAGACAACTGTATTGGGAGATATGGTCAAAAGACCGAAACAAACCTTTGAATTCGGACAGATTCAGTCTCCTGAACATAATGGTTTGGATGGGCCACCAGCTTTCCGAATTAGGATTTGGTTACTTAATAATAGTTGTAGAACATGATGTTTTAAAAAGGATTAAAAAATTTCAGCACATTTTAAGGCACTTAATTATTGTACTATTCAAAACAGTGGACTGATGTCCATGGAATGTCATGTAGTTTGGCCCATTTTTCTTCAAGATGATCTCTGAGCCTCCAAATCACCTCCACCTTCAATGAAAATATCAAAACAAGTATAATTTCCATTTTTAACAGTAAAAAAATAATTAATTGAATAAAATATGAAGTGAAATTTATTATTATATTTTTAATATTCATTACAAAACTAGTTTAAAACAGCGGTGTAATGGTGGAATTGAATAGTGAATCGCTATGCGATCACACCCCCACACCTAAACATTTGCACTCCTGGGAAAAGTCACATATCCAAAACAATGATGAATGTATATATTTCCAACATAATTAAGATTTAACATTTAAGGAAATTTTTATTCATTAAAGTAATGTGATCAATTCACAAACCACACCAAAGAGTTCTTCCTAGTGAAAATGGAAAAAGATGTCTCATAAATAATATCACAATGAAATTAAAAGAGATTAATGACACCAAATTGAGCAAGGAATTCAAAATTAAAAAATTCCACTAACTCTCCATGTGTGTGTGTGAAAATAATTTCATGCTATTCTTTCCACTTTCTATCCAATAAATATAGGTTATTTTAACATTATTCAGCTTTAAATGATTTTTTTTCACCGAACTTGCCTTATATCATTTGAAATAATATTTCAAGACACACTCACTTAAGCATTTCTAGAAGTCAAAAAAATAATCTCCTAACCTAGATATCCTCATATTTTTCACATTTCATCACTACCCTCATTTATTATTATTTTTAGAAGTTTCATTTGGAACAAATCTCACACTCATCTCTCAACCCTTGTTTGATCTCCTCACGACACTAATTGAAATAGTTATAATAATATCAAAGGTTGAGGAGGAGTGGTTTTTGACCTGCCCAAGACACAAACCAATTTTTTTTGAGTGCGTACAATAGTCAGACATTAGGTACACACGCATAGGTCAATCTGGTACTGTAATGAAACAGATCGGATAAGGAACGAACGTATGGAAATGTCATTTAAAGATGAAAAATATTAACCTAACATATATTTACCTAATATTAATTAAGAAATATTCACACTTTTGGTTTCGTTCAAAAAAATGTGTGGAGATATCAGTGACACATTTTGCCCAAAAACTATTAACAGAAGGGGTATCAATCATCTCAAATGTTTTTGAGTGATACAACCATTTATATCATTGATAGAAAACTAGTTCACTAAAAATCACTCCCTGATGTTAAATTTATACAAACACTCAATCCAAAACATATATAGGTTTTTTATCAAATGTTAAATCAACATGGAATCAAAATTGTCAACATGCATTTTCAGTAAGTTCCATGATTTGGTGACCATAAGGGGGGGAGTAAAAATACCATAAAGAAAGTGAAAAAGAGAAGAAAAAAGAAATGTAATGACCCATAAAAATTATTCCTCTTGGTCTATTTAAATATATTTTATGGTTATGAACTTATTTGGTTCTATGTTTTGGATTTTAAAATACCATTAATAATTTTGACCATTGCTAATATAGTAGTTGAACAGTGATCACGTGATTAGTATAAATATAGGGCTTTAACAAATCCAATTTACTCAGACAAAGGAAGTGATCGCCTCATCCAGTAGACTTGACCCCATACAAATCCAATTTATCAGATCTTGAAAAGGAGGTGGCGTCATTGGGATTCTCTCTTTACCAAGCCCAAGCCGAGCTTGAATACGTTAATCTCGAGTGGAACTGCCTATGAGAGAAGTGGAAGTAGATATAGATTATCACTCGAGCAATGTTATCCGAGCCACCCTAAGAGTCTATCACCGTCGCGCACCTTACCCTAAGGTCTTATGCGGGTAATTTAAGGGGTTATGTAACAAGAACCTAGTACTACGATTATGTACATTATTCTTGTATAGAGAATATACATTCTTTTTATTATTGTTACTTTTTAAATAGTTTTTAAAGCACAAATAGTATTTTTAGTCAATATTCAACTAAGAAATCTATTTTGATGAATTAATGGATTTTTTAATTAAATATTGTTTTAATAAAATATTATTATTATTATTAAATTATTTTTTATTAAATATAAATTATCGTATAATTTTATGAATGCAATTGTAATTTTTATTAAGGTTTGAAAGCTGTTTTTTTCAAAACCCATGAATTTTTGATAAATGTTAGTTTTTATATTAAAAGTAAAAAATTAAAATATTTAGAAAATTATTTATATAAAATGAATATTATTTTTGGAATCAGAACATCCAAATTATCCAATGGTGAAATTTTCATAATTTTCTAAGACAGCTGAATTTTTGGGTAAAATTTAAATATAATTTAAATATATAATGTGTTTTATGACATCCTAATGACCCAATAGTGATTTAATAAAATACTATAAATATTATTTTCAGACAATATATGTTTTATCATTAAAATAATTTGATTTTTGGTTTGTTTGATTTATTTTAAAAATCTTTAGTGGACCCTTCAAGGCTTATAAAACATTTTGTCTTTTTAAATTGTTTTCCTTGAGAGTGTGACTCACCTCCATATAAGCAAACCTATTATTTTAAAAATTTAGGACATTAGACTTATAAAATATTTTTTTCCACTCATATTTGGAAAAAACCATGGTTTGGTTTTTGTTTTTGATTATTTTAATATGTGGTGTCCTAAACCTAAATAATAAAGAATTACCTCTCCTTTCCTATATAAACCCACCCAATATCCCACTTCCTCTTCACTAAAATCCTTTTTAGTTCATAAAACCTCTTACCTAATCTCTATATAATCCTCACAAGGTTCCCCAATCTCCCAATAATCCTCTCTCAAGCTTCTCCCAAGCCTTTGGGATCACACTTCCAAGTAAGGGATTCTCACTTTCCTTATTTATGTCCAAATTTCCTTATATTGTTATGCCCTTTTATTTTCAATTATAAATGTTGAGGTATGATTTCTAACCTCCCTCATACTTCCCTCTTCTTGTTTTAAAAATAAGATATCCCCTTTATATCTCATTAATTCTTTCCATGTATACTTGTTACCATGCTGAAATTCCGTACGGAATTTCTCTCTCCTCAATTACATTCAAGTAATTCTTTTGTATCGTTAATCTAAATTCCATTAAAATTGTTGGGACATGTATCTATATGAACCCCTTACTATAAATTTCATGTACATATTATAAGACACCCCTTTCTCTCTCATCATTCATTTTTATGAGTTCTTATGTCATGCCATTATGCTACCAAAATTGCATCACAGTTTTCCAAGCAAAAGTCACTGTGTAGTAAATATCATACCCATTTCTCTATCAAGGGTATTAAACTTTATGCATATTTACTTATTGATTATAAAGTTTCAAGTATTAATTCCACATTCCTTTATCGTGGAATAAATGATGATGAATCCATGTTTTATGATCCATGTGGCACACTTATGCATGAAATGAAATGTTTAAGAAGGGTGCGCCCTAATAGCACTACAATGTATTGGGTAAAGTATAGTATCATGATATGTAATGTGAAATGGGTGTTAACGCATTCTAATTCAAGTGCAATGAGATTTTACTCATGCTTCATGTGTAATGATGGTTTACTCATGGTCCATGTTCAATGATCCTTGGCTCATTCTAATTCCATGTTAAGTGTTGTTGCCACATTTCCATGTTATGATTATCATGCTTTATCATGCCTTTATGTTCATGTTTCTCTTGTGCTCCATTGATATGACTATTTTCTAACATGTATTGTATTCCTCATGTTATTCCTTGTTTATTCCCTTACTGGTCTTTATAGCTCACTCTTTTCTTATGCATGTCCTCAGGTTATCCCATGAAATGATAAGTACGAGGGAATGTAGTGGTCATGTAAAGGAAGTTTTCAATAAAGATATTTTATTTCATGTTTTAAGTTTTTATTTAATGATCCTAATCTAGAAATACACTAGAACTCTTGATCTTCTATGTTTTATCAAGTGAATTTTATGTAATAAATTATTTTTTAGTGTGTAAATAAAATTAGGGTTATCATAGTTGGTATCGGAGGATAGGTTTAATTATTTTTTGGGATTAGGATTAGAAAACACTAGTGAAGCCTTCGGTATAATACTAAGTATAATAAAAACATCCCTAAGTTTTGGTGAGTATTGATTAAGTGGTTTATAAACCAAATACATCCCTATCTAGATACGAGCAGGTAGAGGCGGCTGTGGCATAGATGTACCTAGGGGTGAAAAACCTGACAAGGAGTTTTGGGCTTGACCTGGGATATCCTGGTACAAGACAACGGGCTTTGCTACACTCTTTTTTATGACACTCTCAGGGGATATGCATTGGTAAATTCACAAGCTTAGTATTAACCATTATTAGGGGAAAAATCCCCTAAGAATATATGTTAGAAAGTATATCATGGATAACATAGATTGAATCCTATAGATTTATAAGTTAAGGAAATAAAAGAAATTTATAAGTCATATGTTTTTTCCTTGGATTACCCTTTATGTGTTACCCCTAAATTTGCTTTTATTCCATCCAATGGCCAGTAATAGGAGGACTCGGGCTAACAACCGATGTGAAGACCAATGTGATGACTATTCTAATGAGACGCCCAATCTGATGGGAGCAGGAATCATGAACTTTGTCACGATAATCTCTTAGTTAACTCAAACATTGAATAGAAACATGAGTCAAGAGGAACATTCAACCCCCCCCCCCCAATAAAGAACAAGTCACTCTCAAGAGCTTCATGAGACAAAGGCATAATACTTTTAATGGATCATATGATCCCTCAATCATCGAACAATGGATCAACTCCATTGAAAATATATTCTCAATACTTCAATGTTCCGAACAAGAGAAGGTTCTTCTGGATGCTTATCATATGGAGGGTGAAGCCGATCAATGGTGTACATTGATCAAAAATATGAATCCTGAGGAGGAGATCGAGGCGTTGTAATGGAAGGATTTCTAGAATATGTTTTTTTATAAATATTTTATGTGCACCCTCTGGCTTAATATGGAAAGGGACTCCCTTTCCCTCAAGAAAAAAGACGAAGAATCTGTTAGAGTGTGTGAGGAAAACTTCACAAGGATTGCACGATACGCTTATGGATTTGTTGTTACCCCTGAATGCAAGGTTGACCGCTTCTTTGGTGGGCTGAAACCTAGCATGTGGAAAGCCCTGGTGATCTGCGAGTTTGACAGCTATAAGGAAATTTTCCGATATACCCTCAAGGTTGAAATAGAGATCGGAGAACCTCAGGGGTATCATGGGAATAATAAGTGTAATGTGGACTTCAATTCTGGCGGTCCGATGGATAAATCCAACAGTGATAAGAAAATACAGCACCCCACTTTCCAAAGGTGTGGAAAGAAGCACCCTAGAAATTTCCTGAAGGGGATGAGGAAATGCTTTATGTGTGGAAGAGAAGGGAACCTAGCCATTAACTGCTGACAAGAAAAACCATTGGTTGTGACAGAGAAAAGGAACACTTTTTTATAATCTCAATGCATTGCTCATTGCTTCAAATACAAAGAACTATGGAATCTTTCAAATCAGGGCCCTAATACAAGAGTTTTCGAAGGCAACCAACAACCTCCAAGGCAAAAAGGGAAATCTTTTTCCATCACTACTACCGAAGTGAACCCCGAAAATAAAGTGGTGACTGGTATGCTAGTTATTCATTCAATAATAGAGAACATAATTTTTTATTCAGGTTCTATGCATTCTTTTATATCCTGAAAGTTTATTAGAACAATCCCAACACTACTATAAAATCATGGAATTAAAGATGTTGGCGAGTACGGAAAATGGGGAAATCATTTCATCCCATGAATATAACTCCTCCCCCATCTTAATCGGTGGATTTAACTTCCTTAATAACCTCTTAATACTCCCTCTAGTGTAATTTAATGCAATTATTGGCATGTATTGTCTTTCCTTATATATAGCCAACATAAATTGTCGTGAGAGGGAAATAACTCTCCATGTGGAGAATTGACTCCCGATTCTGTACAAGTGCAAGGAGGAAGATGAATCTTATTTAGCTTCATCATATCAAGCATGGATATTACTGCCCTATGAGCATGTATATCTGGCTCAGATGATTGAGTCTAAGGAGGCAACCATCCTTGAATACTTTTCTTTTGTGAGGGAATTTGCTGAAGTGTTTCCTAAGGAATTCACTGGTCTTCCTCCTAGAAGAGATGTTGAATTCTCAATTGATCTTATACTTGGGGCATTTCCAATATCTAAGACTCTGTATAGAATGGCTTTTGTGGGGATTTAGGAGATGAAGAAACAACTACAAAAGAATATGGATAAAGGGTTTATAAGCCCAAGTGCTTCACCATGGGGTGCACCAGTCCTCTTCATCAAGAAGAAGGATGGGTCAATGCACCTTTGCATCGATTATCATGAGCATAACAAAATCAAGATAAATAACAAGTATCCTATCCCAAAAATTGATGAATTATTCGATCATCTTCATGAAGCACAATACTTCTCCAAGGTAGATTCTTTGTCAGGATATTATCAAGTAAGGGTAAAGAAGGAAGATATCCCCAAGACTACTTTTTATACAAGATACAGGAACTATGAATTCATATCAATTCCTTTCAGACTCACTAATACTCCAGAAATATTCATGGACTTGATGAATAGAGTCTTTATATATTACCTCAACAAATTTGTGGTAGTCTTTATAGATTATATTCTAATATACTCCAAAACCAAGGAGGATCATGAGGAGCATCTAAGAACTATACTAAAGACTTTGAAAAAGGATAAGCTCTATGTAAAGTATAGAAAGTGTGAGTTCTGGTTGAAGGAGGTCTCATTCTTGGTCTATATCTTCACAAGCAATGGGATATCTATGGATCCCTCCAAGATAGCTGCAATATAGGGATGGTCGAGGCCAATATTGGTAACAGATATCCATAGATTCTTGGGGTTAGCTGGATATTATCAACGATTTGTGAGAAATTTCTCATGATTGTCCAACCCTCTTACCAATATAAATCAGAAGGGAGTAAAGTTTTATTGGAGTGATGAATGCAAAGAAAGCTTCAATGAGTTGAAAAAGAGGTTTATCATTGCGCTCGTGCTCACATTACTCACAAGTGGAAAACTTTTTGTGGTGTTCATTGATGCTTCGAAGAAGGGTCTAGGCAGTGTGTTGATGCAAAATGAAAAATTCATTGCCTATGCTTCAAGTCAATTGAAAGTCCATGAGAAAAACTATCCAACACATGATCTGGAGTTGGCTTTGGTGATCTTCACTTTAAAATTTTAGTAGCATTATCTCTTTGGGTAGAAGTGTGAAATATATACGGACTACAAAAGTCTTAAGTATATATTCACACAGAAAGAGTTGAACATGTTCCAATGAAGATGGTTAGAGCTGATCAAATACTATGAATGATCAATCCATTACCACCCTAGGAAAGCTAACAATGTAGCGGATGCACTAAGTAGAAAGGACCCAGCGATATTATCATTGATGAGAATTGAAAAGGATCCAATCTTCTTATATTTGATTAAGATGGACATGGGAATCATAAATAAGGGAACACCGTCAATCCTTTAACAAATGATTACTCAATCGTCTATTTTGTAAAAGTTAAAGGATGCTCAAAAGGATGATGTGGGAATTTAAAATAAAGTGGAAGCTATCAGAAAAGGGAAATCCTTGGAGTTCAATGTTAATGAAGAAGGAATTGTGAGATTTAGGAAAAGACTATGTGTTCCATCAAGTTCGGAGCTGAAGAAGGAACTTTTGGATGATGCACATAGTTCAAATTTCTCTATTCACCCAGGAAACACAAATATGTATTGAGATCTCCAATAGAATTACTGGTGGTATAATATGAATAAGGAGATCGTTGAGTATACATAAATGTGTCTGGTGTGTTATCAAGTGAAGGAAGAGAGGCAGAAGTCTAAGGGGATGATGCAACCATTTCCCATACCAGCATGGAAATGGGAAAACATCACCATGGACTTTGTCACCGGACTTCCGAGGACATCCAAAGGCAACAATGCAATCTGGGTTTTTGTGGATCGTATTACAAATTCTGCAAAATTCATTTCAATTTGGGAGGATTTCTCATTGGATCAACTAGAACGGATATATATTAGTAAAGTGGTAAGGTTGTATGGAGTACTACTATTTATTGTATCCGATCAAGATCCAAGATTCACCTCTAAGTTTTAGAAGAGTCTTCAACATTATCTAGATACTAAACTGAACTTCATTACGGCCTATCACCCTAAAACTGATGGCCAATCTGAGCGAACTATTTAGACACTGGATTATATGTTAAGATCATATTCTATGGACTTCAAAGGAGGGTGGGACCAACATCTTTCACTGGTTGAATTATTCTACAATAAAATTTTCCACTCGAGCATCCTAACGACACCTTATGAATCATTGTATGGGAAGAGGTGCATAACACCGACATGTTGGGATGAAGTTGGTGAGCGTAAGATGTTAGGACCAGAAATGCTCTAAGAAATAATATAGAAGGTGAAAACCATTCAACAGCGTATCAAGGCAGCCCAGAGTTGACAGAAGAGTTATGCAGATAACGTTCGACAAGACCTTGAATTTAAAGTTGGATACATGTTATTTCTATGCATATCTCCGTGGAATAAGTTCATGAGGTTTGGAAAGAAAGGGAAGTTAAGTCCTAGGTACATCAGCCCCTTTGAGATTCTTGATCGTATCAGAGTTGGGGCCTATCGAGTAGCACTTCCACCTACCATGGCCAAAGTACATGATTTCTTTCTTGTATCCTTCTTAAGGAAGTACATACCAGACCTTTCACATGTACTCTCTTCAGAGGTAATATAGTTAGAGGATGATCCTTCTTATGAGGAGAAACCAGTGAAGATATTAGATCGTAGAGAAAAAGTTCTATGAAATAAGACAATACCCCTCATCAGGGTGTTGTGGTGAAACCAAAAATTTGAAGAAACAATGTGGGAATTAGAGGAAGTGAGGAAGAAAAATCACCCATATCTATTTTATTGTGGGAAAAGGAAATTTCTTAATGGGGGAAGATTGTAACGACCCAAAAAAATTATTCCTCTTGGTCTATTTAAATATCTTCTTATGGTTATGTAAAACGTATGAACCTATTTGGTTCTAGGTTTTGAATTTTAAAATACCATTAATAATTGATACCATTTCTAATATAGTCATTGAACAATGATCACATTATTAGTATAAATATAGGGATTTCACAAATCCAGTTTACTCAGACAAATTGATGGCCTCATCCAGTAGAATTTCCCCATACAAATCCCATTTATTGGAGCTCTTAAAGGAGGTCGCATCTTTGGGATTCACTCTTGACCAATCCTAAGCTGAGCTTGAGTACGTTAAGCTCGAGCAGAACTACCTACGAGAGAAGTGGAAGTTGATAGAGATTACCTCTCGAGCAATGTTATTCGAGCCACCCCAAGAGTCTCTCAACATCGTGTACCTTACCCTAAGGTCTTATGTGGGTGCTTTAAAGGGTTATGTAATAAGACCCTAGTACTACGATTATGTGCATTATTCTTGTATAGAGAATATACATTCTTTTTATTATTGTTACTTTGTAAATAGTATTTGTACTTAATATTCAACTAAGAAATCTATTTTGATGAATTAATGGATTTTTGAATTAAATAATATTTTAATAAAATATTATTATTATTATTATTATGATTAAATTAATTTTTATTAAATATAAATTATCGTATAATTTTATGAATGCAATTGTAATTTTTATTAAGGTTTGAAAGCTTTTTTTGTCAAAACCCATGAATTTTCAATAAATAATGGATTTTATTTTAAAAGTAAAAATTAACATATTTAGAAAATTATTTAGATAAAATGAATATTATTTTTGGAATAAAAAGTCAAAATTATCCAATGATTAATTTTTCATAATTTTCTGAGACAGTCGAATTTTTGGGTAAAAAATAAATATCGTTTAAATATATAATGTGTTTTATGACATCATAATGACCCAATAGTGGTGTAATAAAATACTATAAACATTATATTCGGCCAATATATGTTTTAACATTAAAATAATGTTATTTTTGATTTGTTTTATTCATTTTACAAAGCTTTAGTGGACCTTCAAGGCTTATAATACATTTTGTCTTTTTAAATTTGTTTCCTTGAGAGTGTGACTCACCTCCACATAAGCAACCCTATTATTTTAAGAAGATATGAAATTGACCTTATAAAATATTTTTTTCCAATCTCCTTTGTAAAAAAACATGGGCAAAAACCATGGGCTGGTTTGTGTTTTTGATTAGTTTAATGTGAGGTGTCCCAGTCCTAAATAATAAAGAATTCTCTCTCATTTCCTATATAAATCCACCCAAGATCCCACTTCATCTTTACTCAAAGCCTTTGGAGTTCATCAAAACTCTTCCCTCCTCTCTCTATAATCCTCACAAGGTTCCCCAATCTCCCAATAAGCCTCTCTCAAGGCTCATCCAAGCCTTTGGAATCACACTTCCAAGTAAGGGATTATCACTTTCCTTATTTATGTCCAAGTTTCCTTATATTGGTATGCCCTTTTATTTTAAATTATAAATTTTGGGATATGATTTTAAACCCCCCCCCCATACTTCCCTATTCATGTTTGAATAATGATATATCCCCTTTATCTCTCATTAATTCCTTTTATGTATACCTGTTACCATGTCGAAATTCCATAATGAATTTCTATCTCTTCATTTACATTCAAGTAATTATTTTGTATCATGAATCTAAATTACATTAAAATTGTTGGTACATGTATTTATATGACCCATTAATATCCATTTAATTTATATATTATGAGAAACCCATTTATCTCTCATCAACCATTTTTATGAGTTCTTATGTCACGTCGTTACGTTGCCAAAATTGCGTCGTGATTTTCCAAGCAAAAGTCATTGTGTAGTGAATACCATGCCCATTTCTCTATCAAGGGTATTCACCTTTATGAACATTTACTTATTGATTAAATAGTTTCAAGTATGAATTCCACATTCCTTTATTGTGGAATAAATTATGATGAATCCATGTTTTATGATCCATGTGGCACACTTATGCATGAAATGAAATGTTTAAGAAGGGTGTTCCCTAATAGAGCTCCAATGCATTGGGTAAAGTATAGTATCATGATACGTCATGTGAAATGGGTGTTGAATCATTCCAATTCAAGTTCAATAAGTGTTTACTCGTGCTTCATGTGAAATCAGGTTTTACTCATGATCTATGTGCAATGATCCTTGGCTCATGCTAATTCCATGTTAAGTGTTGTTGCCACATTTCTATGTTATGATTATCATGCTTTATCATGCCTTTATGTTCATATTTATTTTTTTCTCCATTGATATGCCTAATGTATAACATGTATTGTATTCCTCATGTTATTCCATGTTTATTCCCTTATTGGTCTTTATAGCTCACCCTTTTCTTATGCATGTCCTAAGGTTATTTCATGCAATGCTAAGTATGAGGGAATGTAGTGGTCATGTAAAGAAAGTTTTCAATAAAGATGTTGTATTTCATGTTTTTAAGTTGTTATGTAATGATTCTAATCCCCAAAGACACTAGAACACTCGATATTTTATGTTGTATCAAGTGAAGTTTATATAATAAATCATGTTTTAGTGTGTAAATAAAATCAGGTTTGTCATAAGAAAGACAATGAAAATCCTAATGAACCTAGAAAGATGGGAAAAAGTGAAAATACCATAAATAAGGAGAAGAAGATAAGAAATAAGAAATACAATGAAAATACTAATGAACTTAGAAAGATGGGGAAAAGTGAAAATACCATAAAGAAGGCAAAAAGTAGAAAAAAGAAAAAAAGACAATGAAAATCCTAATAAACCTGGAAAGATGGGGAAAAGTGAAAATACCATAAATAAGGTAAAAAAGAGAAGAAAGAAAAAAGATGATGAAAATTTCTAACTAACCGAGGAATGTACCCACCCCCCTACACCTAGAATGTGAAGTTTCCTCACTATAATAATTGAGAATGTGAAAAATAAGGATAAAACCTGGTGTGTTTCACTGGTATATTGCTTCTTGAACATGGAGTTCCTCCATCGAGAACTCCGAAAGGGCTTCATGGAAGTGCTTCAGCCGTTTCCCATTGACAGTGAAGGTTTGCTTGGTTTCTTTATTTTGAACTTGAACAACACTAAATGGAGATACATTAATAACAGTTTATGGGACAAACTAGCGGGAACAAAGCTTACCTGGATGCAACTTCATCCTTGCATTATAAAAGAGGACCTTCTGCCCAATTTGGAACTGACAATGAAGTATAAGAGGGTCATGGGCAGCCTTGGTTCACTCCTTATAAATCCTAGAGTTTTCATATTCATATCTTCTCATTTCCTCCAACTCATGAATCTACAACTTCCTTTGAACTTGCACTGGAAATGTTATAATTGCATTGTTTAATGGCCTAGTAGCCACAGTTCTCAATCTCATCAAGGAGGTGACAAATTTTTCCAAAAACAAGCCTATATGGTGACATTACAATGGGAGTTTTAAAGGCATTACAGTTATCCCATAATGAATCATCGAGTCTAAGACTCCAATCTTTTTTGTTGGGTTGAACCATTTTTTCAAGAATTTGTTTTACCTCTCTATTTGACACCTTAGCTTGACCATTGGTCTATGGGTAATATGTAGTAGACACTCTATGACCGACCCCATATTGATGCAAAAGTGATTGCATTGTTTGGTTAGATAAATGAGAACCCTGGTCACTAATGATGAACCTAGGTAATCCAAACCTACAAAAGATCTGAGTTCTCCAAAATTCCACAATTGTTTTGGAATCATCTATCCTTATGGCTCAGGCCTCTACCCATTTTGACACATAATTTACCGCCATAAGAATGTACAAGTTGCTAAAGGAATTGAGAAATGGAACCATAAAGTCAATTCCCCAATCATTAAAAATGTCATGAAATAGAAATGGTTGTTGTGGCATTTTATTTTTTTTAGAGACATTCCCCATTCTTTGACAATGAAGACAATATTTTCAAAAATCACGGGCATCCTGAAAAAAGTGTTGGCCAAAAGATGCCAGAATCAAGGACCTTGTAAGAAGTCTATTAGAGACCAAAGTGGCCCCCACAAGTAATAGTGTGACATAATCTAAGGATAGACTGAAATTCACTATCAGGAACACAACACCTAAGTACTTGATCACTACATGTGCGCCAGAGGTAGGGGTCTTCCCAAATGTACCAATGAGGCTCATGTTTTAGATGAATGTCTTGGTTTTTATTGAAATCAGTAGGAATGAAAGATGCTACCAAATAATTTACAATTTCTGCATAATAAGGAATAGCATCTTGCACTCAGTACAATTTCTCATTAGGAAACATATCATTTATAGGAATATAGGGGGATGAGTCAATGTCCGAGGATGGGGGAATCCTAATGATATGGTCAGCCACCACATTCTCTGCTCCTTTTTTATCTCTAATTTCTAAATTGAATTCCTAAAGGAGGAACATCCGGTGAATGACACATGGTTTGGATTCCGGTTTCTTAAGGAGATACCGGAGGGCTACATGGTCTGATAACACAATTACTTTATACCCTAGAATATATGACCTAAATTTGTCCAATGTAAACACAATGGCAAGGAATTCTTTTTCAGCTGTGATGTAGTTCACTTGGGCAGGGTCCAGTGTATGTGAGGCATAGGCAATGACATGTGGAGCTCGATCAACCCTTTGTGACAAGACTACCCCAACTATATAGTTAGAGGTGTCACATATGAGCTCAAATGGTAAATCCCACCGAGGTGGTTGGATTATCGGGGGTGATGTGAGACTCTATTTTAAATTATTAAAAGCTTCCTCATATTCATTATTAAAAACAAATTCTTTTTCTTTTTGGATTAATTGTAAGAGGGGAGTGCAATTTTACTAAAGTCATGAATGAAACGACGGTAAAATACAGCATGACCTAGGAAAGACTGCACATCTCATACATTTTTAGGGAATGTTAGGGAAGAAATGACATCCACTTTTGATTTACCTACTTAGATACCAACCCTGTAAATGAAATGTCCCAAAACTATACCTTGTCGCACTATGAAATGGAATTTCTCATAATTTAATACAATATTCTTTTCAATACATCAATGTAGGATAGAACCAATACTACTTAAACATTCATAAAAAGATGATCCATAAACAATGAAATCATCCATGAAAACTTCCATGCAATTCTTCAGGTAATCCAAAAAAATACTAACCATGCATTGTTGGAAAGTACCTGGAGCATTGCACAGACCAAATGGCATCCTCCTATATGAAAATGTGTCAAAGGGGCAAGTAAAGGTTGTCTCTTTTTATCCTCAGGGGAAATATGGATCTGAAAGTATCCAGAATACCCATCAAGGAAACAGTAGTGTGACTTACCTACTAGCCTCTCTATCATTTGGTCAATGAATGGAAAAGGGAAATATTCCTTCCTAGTGTATTACTTTAGTTAGCAATAGTCTATACAGACACGCAAACTATTCTTCACACGAGTTGGAACCAATTCATATTTTTCATTTTTGATTACTGTAAGGCCAGTTTTTTAGGAACTACTTGAACAGGACTGACCCATTGGCTATCAGAGATGGGGTAAATGATTCCAGCAGCCAATAATTTTGTGACCTCCTTTTTCAAAACATCTAGGAGTTTTGGGTTTAGTTTACGTTGTGGCTACCTCACTGGTTTAGCCTCATCATTTAATAAAATATGATGGGTATAAATTGATGGGATAATACCAGGAATGTCAGCAAGTGTCCATCCCAAAGCTTTTTTATACTCTCTCAAAAGTTCAAGTAGTCGTAATTCATACTCATGAGGGAGTGAACTAGAAATGATGATGGTCAACTTGTTTTCATTATAAAGATATGAATATTTTAAATCTTGAGGTAGTTTTTTCAGTTCCAATTCAGGTGGATTTTGGATTGATGGGAGTGTGTGTGAAAGTGATAGGTCACTAATCTCATCTAACTGCTCAATGGTAACATCCTCAAATGAGGAATGATCTTTTAAAAGATTATCAGTATCATCAATGGTCATTGGATCATTAGTGTTCAAGAAATCATTAATCAATGAACATGCATGACACTTTTCTAGACCACTACAAAAATCAATGCATGAATCATTTTCTATAATTTCTATAAATGAATAAAACTCAGAAAGGGGTTCATAGGGATGAAATGAAGTTTTTTCAAGGGAAGGGAGTACATCTATAGAATTAATAGAGAGATAAATGTTCTTCTAAGGGGTTCTTCATAGCATCAAGTATATTTAAGTGGACAATGTCACCACCAAATTCCATATATAATGTACCATTGTGCACATTAATTATGGTTTTGATGGTTTTCAAGAAGGGTATCCCCAATATAATTGGGTTATGTCCATTCATCATATCATTCTCCATTTTAAGCACATAAAAGTCAGTAGGAAAAATTAAATTTTGAACCCTCACAAGAACATCCTCTAACACACCAAAGGGGTGTGCGGTACTTTGGTTAGCCAGTTGAACAAAAATTCTAGTGGGATTAAATTCCCCAAACTGTAATGTAGAGTAAATGGAGTGAGGAATCACATTTATAGAAGAACCTAAATCAATCATAGCATTAGAAAAAGAATACTTCCCTACGGTACATGGAATTTAGAATGTTCCAGTATCATTTCATATGGTGGGAAGTGATGGCTCTATAAATGCTGAAACATTCCTCCCCAATCTCACTTTCTCATAACTTCTAAGTCACCTTCAATGTGTATACATATCCTTTAGAAACTTTTCATGTCATGGAATTTTCTTCACGACATCAATCAAGGGGATGTTAACCTGCACTTTTTTGAAAGTTTCCAATATTTCTTTATGAAGTTTAGTTTCCTTTTGTTTTCTATTTTGGGTGGCCCTTTATAGAAATGTAAGAGGAATGGTTGGGCTAGATGACTCATCAAAAGACACACTCTTTCCTTTGAAAGGAATTCTCTAGGGACAATGATTTTCTTCTCTTGAAGCATTTTTAGCAGTGGTTGGGATGGTAGTTTCCTCAGGAGGGGATGACTCTAATGGAGGATTCATTTGGTTTTTAAGTTTTGTTCCACTCCTAAGGGTGATGGAAATAAAATTTCTATTATACCTAGGGTTAACTACTAGTTGAGAAGGTATTTTACCATACCCGTGACTTTGAATTTCCCCCACCGAGTTAGCTAGTTGGCCTAATTGGGTTTTGAGGTCTTTTATGGCTGCCTGGGTGGTTTGCTGGAATTGGATATTGTTGGCATCCATTTGTTTCATCATATCTTCTAGGTTAGGCTCAGGTTTTGGAGGGGGTTGTGGGAAAGGCATTTAGGGTGGTTGAGGACTTCTAGGTGGTAGTGGCAGATGAATACTCTACCCTTGCTAGTTACATGGTTGATGGGGCTGGTTTGAATACCCCCTTGCCTATAATCTTGGTTTTATTTCCACCCAGAGTTGGATGGATAGTATGGTTCTTGCCTAAAGGGTTGGTTATAGGGGCGACCTGGAAATATTATCTCACAAATCTCAGAAGTTTATCTTAATTTGGGTCATTGGTCAGAATAATGGGTGTTATAAGAGCATATTCCACAATGGATGGGAGGAGGAGATTGAGATTTACCTTGTGAGAGAGCGAATTGTTGTAAAAGGGTACTTAACTCTTCCAAATTCATGTCCACCTACTTCTCGAATTCAGTACTTTACACCTCATGGACACCTATAATGGGTACACTGGACCTTGTACCGAATTGTTGAGTGTTATGTGTCATGTTATCAATTAGGTTCCTTGCAGTGATTGGGGTTTTATCCACTAGTTAACCACTTGTAGTAGTATCAATCATGTTACGATCAATTGGAATTAAACCTTTCTAAAAATACTGAATTAAAAGTTGATCACTTATTTGGTGGTGTGGAAAACTTGAACATAATATTTTAAATATTTACCAATATTCATGAAGTGTTTACCCTTGAGAGTATCTTATCCCACAAATTTCTTTCCTTATTGTTGCAGTTCAAGAGGCTGTGAAATATTTTTCAAGAAAAAGGAATTTCATGTCCACCCAGCCTCTTATTGGTGAATTAACATAATAAAGCCAGTCTTTCGTAATGTCTTCTAATGAAAATGGAAATGTACTAAGTTTTACTTATTCTTAATACACATTTTCAGGTTTTGATATTCAACATATAGTATGAAATTATTTTAAATGTTTATGTGGGTCTTCTCCTATGATTCCATGAAATCTAGGTAACAAGTGAATTAGACTCGATTTTATTTCAAAATTGGGTTCCTTTCCTTTCATTTAAATATATGTGGGTTAGATGTTAACATAAGGTGAGGTTATTTCTTTTAGTGTTTGATTGTTTTCATCCATTTTAAACTTGTTAGTTTAACGTTCTAATTTGGTTCCAAAAGAAGAGGGGTTTAGAAAAGTCTCAAGTTGTGGTGTGTCCTCCTTCAAAGAGTTATCTTGCGCATCCTAGGGTCGCTGATGTAAGATCCTCTCTAGTTCGGGTTCAAAAGGTGGTAAATCTCCCAGATTAGAACGTGTAATGCACAAATCCTACACAAGAAATAAATTATAAAACAAATATATAGGTAAATTTATAAGATAAAACAAATAAATATTCACAAAATTTACAAAAAATATTATCAAAACGCGCACTAAAAACCAAAGAGATCCCCAACAACGGTGCCAAAATTTGACCATTTTATCATGACACGTCAAATTGATTATATTCTTAAGGTTGATTTATAGTCTAGTGAAGACCCTAGGTTATCTCTCAAGGATAGTTAGTGGGTTTAGAGTGTGTGTTTTTACTAAGAATTACTAAAATAGGAGGTTAGTTTTGAAAATAGTTTTAGGATGAAATTACTTAATTTAAAGTTTACAAGTTGAGAAACCAAATGGGTTTTGAAAAATATGAGATAAAAGGGTTAATTTTGAGTTCACTACAAAATTTCATGCTCATCATTCTTAGACATTAATTTATATTTGGTGTAATTCTTTGGTTGAAATTAATTGGAATCCTGATTAACTCCTAAGCCTTTATTTCATTTCTTGAAGAACCAAACCTTGACATAAAAATCATATTGTCAAGGTCAAAAACTTATTCATGGAATAAGAGATTCCAAATAATATTTAAATCTCAATAATTTGGGTAATAAATTTATTCTTGTGTTACCCAATCATAACAACCCAAGTCACGCACTCAAAACCTCATGTTGATCGGTTAGAAATTAAGAGCATCTGATTCACACACATCAAAACAAGAATTAAAATATGAAATTATGTAATATACATGGAAATAAATTTTTTAACACCTAAATTAATTCAAACCAATATCTAATATATGCATTGTAACTCCCTTGACATGTGTATAGCTCCCTCACAACGAACTCCCACCGATTAGCTCGACATTGGGTGGAGGAGGAAACTCGGGCGGAAGTCCTTCATCATTTTAGATACCCCTATTAATATATGGGGATACAGAACTTAAAATATGAGGAGATTACTCCTATGTAACTCCAAATTTTCATAACTTCACTCCTTGTCCGAACTCCCAAATTAGGTTCCCATGGTTCCTTTTTATAACCAAAATGGGACATGGTTTTGGGCACCCTATTTTTGTGATACAACTTGTTTCTCAGTTTTAGAATAGTATAAAGCCATAGAATGACTTGAACAAAAGATAAGAGTTGTTTTCCGGCCTCTTTACTATCTCCATGTAGAATTTGGATGCCATTAGACAACTTTATTGGGATATATGGTCAAAATACTGAAACAAACCTTTGAATTCGGGCAGATTCTGTCCCCTGGACATAATGGTTCAGATGGGCCACCAGATGGCCGAATTAGGATTCGGTTCCTTAATAATAGTTGTATCTAATTGTGTTTTGGATAGGATAACAAAGTTTCATCCCATTTGGATGCACATAAGTCTCTTAATGTTCAAAAAATTGGACAGATGTCCATGGGATTCCATGCAGTTTGGACCATTTTTCTTCTAGATGATCTTTGGGCCTCCAAATCACCCCCACCTTCAATGAAAATATCAAAACAAGTATAATTTAACTTTTTAACAGTAATAAACATTAATTAATTGAATAAAACATGAAGTTAAATTTATTATTATATTTTGAATATTCATTACAAAACTAGTTTAAAACGGTAGTGTAAGGGTGGAATTGAATAGTAAATTGTTATGCGATCACCTAACCAATTCTCCAGAAGTATTTTTGGAATTAATTAGAATGATTTTCCATGAGTATATTTATTCATTTGTGTTATTATTTGTGTATTACATCATTATTTACTCTAAGTCAGAGGAGGATCATGTGAATCATCTAAGAACTATTGTGTTTGTTGAGATATAACTGAATCTATTCCAAGAATTCAAACTGTGACTTCTAGATTAGAGAATTGAAGTTATTGGGACATTTGGTTTTAGAACATGGGATATAAGTTGATCTTGATAAGGTAAAATCTTTTATGACATGGTAATACCTACATAATTTTTTTGAGATTTGGGGTTTCTTGGGTTTAGCTGGGTATTATCCATGGTTTGTTAATGACTTCTCAATTTGGATTCTCTGATGACTATACTAACATGGAAGGGAGTAAAGTTTTCTTGGGATGAAAAATTTCAGAGTTCTTTTTTTAGCTTAAATATATTTTGACTACTGCTCCAATGTTGACTCTTCCAAAGGCTGGGTAGGGCTATGTGGTATGTTTCGATGCATCGAGTTTAGGTTTGGGCTACATTATTATGAAAGGTGATCATATTATTTCCTATGGATCTCATCATCTGACACCACATGAGAAGAATTATCTAACCCATAACCTTGAACTTTAATCTATGATGCATGCACTTAAGATTTTTTGGAACTACCTTTATGGAGAAAGTTTTACCGTGTTTTCATACCACAATAGCTTGAGTTATATATTATCCCAAAATGATTTAAATATCAACTAGTGAAGTTGGGTATAATACCTATAATATTTCAACTTAGAAATAACCAATACCCTGAGGAAATGGAATTTCATCGAAGATTGTTTGAGCATAAAAATTCTAAACTAGAAAGTGAAATAATCTTCAGAAGAGTATAACTTGATGGATCTCTTTACATAGTTGCATATAGGAGTCCAGGAATTAGGGGATGAGGTTTATTTGGATAGTGTTTAGATGAAACACACTCTTCTTTAGATGATTGTTTAGGAAAAATATCTTTATGATGAGTTCCATAGCTTTAGAGATTGTCTTTATGGTGGGGAGACCATTTATGAGTGGTCATTCTCTAAACAGGGCATTCTATGCTTTTGAAATTTTTTTTTTGTCGTTAGAATAAGGGAAATATGTAATGGGTATTGCCATAACTCCTAGTGGTCTATGTACCTAGGAACCAGGAATATGTTTTATGACATGTGGAAAAAAAATTGGTGGCTAGGTATGAGATGAGATATTGTTGATTTTGTCTCTCGTTGTTATACATGACAATGGGTTAAGGCCGAGCACTAGAAGCCTTCAGGTTTTCTCCAGCCACTTACAATCCCTAATTAGAAGTGGGATGAGGTATCTATAGAATTTTTGGTTGGGTTTCTACATACCAAGAGAAATAATAATGCAATATTGGTTGTTATCAATCGACTGACCAAGTCAGATTACTTTATAAACAATCATGATACAGCCAAATTTTAGGAGTTGGGAAATATTTATGTGAAAGAGATAGTTCATTTTAAAAGAGTTCTATCTGTTGTATTCTATTTTAAGGATTATTTTTCACTTATATTTTCTAGAGAGGTCTTTAGGAGGTACTGATATTTCATGTCTGTTGGCAGATAACATACCATCTACATTCAAATTGATAGACAAAAAGAGTTAGAGAGATTCTTGAGGATATTCTTTTTGCTTGTGCTCTTGACTTTGGTGGGGATTAGGATGATCATTTGTGGTGGGATTAATTGTTTTTATAATAATAGTAACCAATTTGTGATCATAATGGATCATTTTGAGGCCTTATATGGCTGTATTGTAGATCTCTATTGTGTTGGGTGAAGATTGGTAAAATTTATTTGGTTAGACCAAGCTTGGTTCAAGAGATGACAATAATGATTCAATTGATTCATCAAAGGATGTTGATTGAATAGAGCTGATATAATTCTTATGATGATATTCGTCACAGGTTGTTGGAGTTTTTAGTTGGTTACCAGGTGTTCTTGAATGTTTCACCCAGTTTGGGTCATCGATGGCTTGGGAGGAAAGGGAAAATTTCTCCTCATTTTGTGGTACATTCTGAGTTTTTTGGGTAGGTGGGGAGTGTTTATTACCATTTATCACTTCAAACACATCTAACATCAATACATAATTTGTTTCATGTATCTCAGCTACAAAAGTATCTATATGATCCATCTCATGTTCTGAGCTAACTTGATCTTGAAGTTATACCTGATTTATTCATGACTAAAAGGCCGGTCAGGATTGTGAATTCTGAAACCAAGGTACTTCATGGGAGTTTTATACCTTTGGTTTTTATACTATGGTAGCACGGTCTTGATAATCATGAGACGTGGGAAAGGGGAACTGATGAGAGAATAGTGGCCTCATATTTTTTTCATGAAAGATTCTGAGTAGGATTTCTGGGGACATAATATTTCTATGATGGGGAGGTTTTAACATCCTGATATGGTTTTCAAGTATTCCTAAAACCCTTTTTTATCAATATTTGGTTGGGTTTTGTTTTGGGTTGTTTTAGGTTAAAATTATAAGAGTTTTGAAAATTTTATGCTAGTGTACAGTTGGTGCATGATTTTCCCAAACTATGCACCCTATCAGAGAAAACTGTACAACCCAATGCAATGGGATTTTACACAATTGGCACAAGTTTATTCAAGTTGTGTTCCCTCTTGGGAGAAATCATGAAACCCATTTAAATCTGGCACAGGGTTAGTCCGCACTGTTTTTCAAACTGTACAGCTCTGCCTAGCTAACTATGTATGGTATTTATTTAATCCTCAAATCCAAATTAAAAATCTTGAACCCCCCATTTTAGGTTCCAGATAGACCTAGCACAAACCCATGCGATTTGTTTTCCTCTAAAGAACCCAAGAGTAGTTCTTGGCCCCTCATATCCCTCCCAGAAGCAATTCTAAGCTTGAGTAATGCCCTTAGATATTCTTCTAGTGAGTTTCTCCACCCCGATGTCTATCTACTGTGATCTCTCTTCTCCTCCCTAGGGTTCTGTAGATCCCTATGATTATTTTTGGATCTAATACCCTCTGTTTTGGGATCTTAATCCTAGGTTTTATTCTCAATTTCCATGGCCTTCATTCTACATGGAAAATCACGGTTAGGGTTTGGCGTTACAAGATCTGTTGATCCTGAGGTAGGTGGTTTCATCATGATTCCCAATTTATATTAACCCTAAATTTATTTTCTTAATTTCAATTGTTTTAATTAAATTAAATTCAATGATTTTGATTAAATGGATTTCAATTATTATGTTAGAATAACCCAATTCCATTAAAATGGGGTTAAAAGAGGGTTTTTGGTATGAAATTGGAAATCCCACAATTCCATTGAATTGGGGTGCATTTATGGAAATTGGTGAAATTTAAATTGGGGAATGGATTTGATGGAAAGATTTTAAAAGACCCCAATTCCATTGAATTGGGGGTTTTTGTGAAATTGATGGCAATTATTGAAATTTAATTCTTGAATTTAATTATGAAAGTAGATTGTGAGATTGAATTGTGAATTGGTTTCAAATCTCTATTTGTGAAAAATGGCTTAAAATGGTTTTTATATAAACCTTAGGGTTTTATCTTGGTGAAAATTAATTTTTTAATTAAAACCCTATTTTGGTTTTTTTAAATAGAAATTTAGAATTTTTTAAATGGGGTAATGGGACTTAATTATATTTTAAGTTTTCTGGAAATAAATTTCCCATAATTTAATTATATTAGAGAATATGAAAACCCAGGTAGTTAGTGATTTATTAGGATAAACATGCTAGGTTGTAAATTCCTTAACAACAGATTGACGCTTTACAACACTAACAAAACTTTGTTTAGAACATATTTCTTCCCCATTGGGACATAGATGATTCCACTCTTTCCAGTGTCAGGGGACATGTGTTCACATTTTTGGTTTATCACATAATTGTGTGGGGATCCCATAACTTGAAACTATTATACCTCTTTATAGATGACCATGTTGCTCGCTTATTTATATATAATATATAAATATATTCAATTGTTGTAAACTATTTTACATGCCTTGTGAATTTATATAAACTTTTTATATAAAGTTGTTTATTTAATAAATTTGTGTAAAGCATCATTTGTGAATGTAATTCCATTATTTGAAATGTGAAGCATGAATTTCTAAAGTATTTCCATCATTTGAAATATTAATCATGATTTGTTGAAATATGTTCTTTAAATGAATAACCTATTTATTTGAAAATTAAAAGAACATTATTTGGGTAATTTGATATTGTAATATATTATGGAATCCTTTTTAAGACCCTACTGGTATTTTTTCTCACACCTTACTTGTGCCTTTAGGTGTTTGTATATTATCTCTGTCTAGGTTCGAGTAGGGGTAAAGCACCACTTGGAGATGGTTATAACTGCTGATCCTTTGACTTGGAGAGTTGTGTTCATTGGGACTTGAGAAGTTTTTCTTCCTCTTTTACTATTAATTTTCTATATTAATTTGGGTTTTCATACCTATTTGGATTTTGGTACACTTCCCCCAGTGGATTTTCTTTTGTATTTATACTAATTTGTTAGCTTTCTTCCACATTTTTTGTGGAAAAATTGTTTCCACTTTCATTTTATATAACGCTAGGTGCTAGTATTCAAACCATGGGGATTGAGAATACCCTTCAGTCCATGTCAAGACCGGCTTGGTTATTAGGTTATCATAGTACCCAAGATTTTCCATGATTGTTTCTGATGCTTTCGTCGGGGATCACATCTGTCTGTGAGGACACACTGGTTGTTTCCCCACATTCTTTCTTTCCAAAGGCCGGCAACATCCATTGCTTATTCAGGGACATTTTCTCCTTGATCGAAACCGAATGATGGGATGTCGGTCTCTCCTTCCATAGATTCCTCCTCAGAATTCGTCACTTAGTTTGGGTCTCCCTTAAAGATTAAGATGTTGTTAGTGAAACTTTTCTCTAGTGCCATATCTTTATGGATGTTGGTTAATTACACTGTTTTTATTAGGACATTCCAAGGGGTCAAGTCAGGGAAACAACCTTCAGTTAGGGGAGTAGTTATGTTGGACATCGCTGGCATGTCTGGGTGCTGAAACACTATTGCATATGGTTTTCTTCCCCTTATGATAGGGATTATCGAGGGCATAGAAGCCTGAGGCATCCCACATCTAGTTCGGGGAATTATATCCCATAGGCATGTCCCTGAGGTTTTCCTTAGCTACCCATGTTTAACACGGGGTATGCCAGGAGTTTAACATCTATCAAAGATGGATCATACTGATCAGAACATTGATGAGAGTGGATCAGATGGGTACATCCCTAAAAGGTATCAAATGTAAGTTTTATAAAATGGGTGGATCAGAACACCTAATGAGGACAGATTCGGGGTGGTGCATCCCATAAAGGGAAGATATCGCACCGTGAAGGCTGATCTGGACACCACTAAGGGTAGATCAAGGAAAGTGCACCCTAGGAAGATGTACACCAAGGTTTACCATTGGCTGAGATTTAACCTCAGGGAGGTTTCCTATATACCATTTTTAGACAACAGGGATCAAAACCCACATAGTTTGAATGGGTGAGTCATAGGATCGGGGTGTACATAGAGGAAAATGACCTGAAGACATGCTTGGGATTACACATTGATAACAGACCATCACAAGAGTAACACTCTTGATTGGATGATTATGGATTATGTGGGGCTTATGCATGGTTAGCTTCCCAGGTTCTGTAAGGAGTGGTGATGAGATGTATGAAATGTTCTCACTGTGATGTGGTGGCCCAGGTAAGAATCGGGATGGATGATGAATGGTTGGATGAAGTGGATGGGGGAATGGGGTGGAAATGATGTGGAGATGATGGTGATGTTGATCTTTAACCTTATAGAGGATTCCTATGTATCCCTATGATAGTGAATCAAATTCCACATAGTTCGGGGGTGATAGGACACCTGAGGAGATGGACCATGAGAATGGATGCATGGGTGGTACCTGGAGGAAGTAAAACCTATGGTTTGGGTAATGACCTTCCCTAAACATGAAGGCTTGAGGAAGAGACCAGGATGGGACTTTGGTGATGGGATTTAACCTCAAGGAGGCTTCCTACGTATCCTCGTGATGGGGAATCAAATTTTACATAGTTCATGATGGGGGAATATAATCAGAGTGTACATAAAGGATAAAAACTTGATGACATGATGGGGCTTACATGTGGTTAGCGGCCCAATATTTGGCATGACGCCGCTAAAGGACGGACCAAGGATGTGGGTCACATCATAGGGGATGCCGAAGTTTACTAGTGTTTGGGGTTGAACCTCAGGGGGGCTTCCTATGTACTCTGCCTAGGAGATAGGGATCAAAACCCACATAGTTAAAATGGGTTTACCAGTGTTTGGGTTTGAACCTCAGGGAGGCTTCCTATGTACCCTTATTAGGATATAGGGATCAAAACTCACCTAGTTTGAATGGATTTACCAGTTTTTGGGGTTGAACCTTAGGGAGGATTCCTACGCACCCTATCTAGGAGACAATGATCAAAACCAACATAGTTTGAATGTGTTTACTAGTGTTTGGGGTTGAACCTTGGGGAGGCTTCCTACATACCCTATCTAGGAGATAAGAATCAAAACCCACATAGTTCAAATGGGTTTACTAGTGTTTGGGGTTGAACCTCGGGGAGGATTCCTATGTACCCTGTCTAGGAGACAAGGATCAAAACCCACGTAGTTCGAATAAGAAAACACCAAGTTTTACCAATGGTTGGGATTGAACCTCAAGTAGGTTTCCTACGTACCATGTGTAGACGATAGGGATCAAACCCCACATAGTTCAAATGGGTGTACCAGTGTTTGGGGTTGAACCTCGAGGAGGATTCCTATGTACCCTGCCTAGGAGACATGGATAAAAACCCACATAGATCAAATGGGTTTACCAATGTTTAGGTTTGAACCTCGAGGAGGCTTCCTACGTACCCTATCTAGGAGATAAGGATCAAAACCCACATAGTTCGAATGTATACAGTTTAGTGTCATGTGGGGCGAAAAGGGGAATACAGTTTAACATTGTGTGGGATGAAGGTGAACCGACGTGAAGTGGTCGGTACCGATGGATGATGGGCTTGAACCTCAGGGACGCTTCATACATACCTTTCCAGGAAGGGGAAAAGATCAAATTTCACATAGTTTGGTTGTGGTAAAATGGGGATTACACACTAAGGAGGCACATGGAAGATTCCATGGTCAGCGCTTACTCTAATCCCACGTGAGTCATTCTCAGTGTGAGAAACAAGAGGCAGTAAAGACCTGAAGATCATGTCATGAAAGGTGCATCCATGAGTAATAGAGTGGGTATTATGTGTGGTTAGAGGCCCAAGGAGATAGATATTGGGACTTACTCCAGGATGGAGTACTGATGGCGATAAATCCCAAAGGTAGAGGGATGAGGTATTGAAGGTCCCTGTGCCTATCTCTGCTCTGGAAATTTTACACAGAAGTAGAGAGGAGGAGAAAGGATGATACCTCTCCTAAGAAAGGATAGGGTCTTACACCAAGATGTTTTCCCTCCCCCATGGACATATGTTGTTCCATGCAAGGAGGATCTCATTCCATGTGAGGAATATCTCACTCCCGTGGAGACCAGTGGGCATGGAAAATGTCTGAGGCGGGGCACCCCTTATATATTGCATGGGGTGAGGCCACATTTTAACATCATGTACTGGGGATGATGATGCATGGTATTTTAACATCCTATAACTCAGACGATGAGGATTCACTCCTCACCCCTAGGAATTACATAAATTGTGCACTTTAACCCTTGGTGAAGTGAAAACACAAGAAATTTCTTATAGAGACAAGGTTGTGGAGTGATCCATTGAGGGGCCCACATTAGCATGGCTATGCAAAGAAGCAATAGTCGTTAGCGTGCTTATATGAAGAAGAATGAGGTAGGGTAACGTAAAATGGATCACCACCCAAGTGATTTTTAAATTAGTTCATACAAGCCTGGTGTGACGCACAGAAGAAGGTTTTTTGAAGCAAGAAGTCCCACAGAGAGGGACTTTTCAAAACTCAGGGGTTTGCAAAGAACAGGAGCTTTCAGAGCATAGGGGCTCATAGATCTCATGATCTCACAGAGCACTAGGGGTCGTATAGATCAATAGATCACAGAGCTTATAGGCTCATAGAGTACTGGGGCTCATAGATCTTAGGGGATTGCAGTGCTCAAGGGATCGCATAGCTTATGGGCTCACAAAGCACTGGGGCTTGCAGAGCTCAGGGGATCGCAGAGTATTGGGGATGACAGAGCACTTGCGCTCATAGAACACTAAGGATCACATATATTAGGGGCTCATAGAGCACTGGGGATCGCAAAGCACTAGGGCTCTCAGAGCACTGGGGCTCGCAGAGCACTGGGGCTCGCAGAGCACTGGGGCTCGCAGAGCACTGGGGCTCGCAGAGCACTGGGGCTCGCAGAGCACTGGGGCTCGCAGAGCACTGGGGCTCGCAGAGCACTGGGGCTCGCAGAGCACTGGGGCTCGCAGAGCACTGGGGCTCACAGAGCACTGGGGCTCGCAGAGCACTGGGGCTCGCAGAGCACTGGGGCTCGCAGAACACTGGGGCTCGCAGATCACTGGGGCTCGCAGAGCACTGAGGCTCGCAGAGCACTGAGGCTCGCAGAGCACTGAGGCTCGCAGAGCACTGGGCTTGCAGAGCTCAGGGGCTCGTAGAGCTTATGGGCTTGCAAAGCTTATGGTCTCACAGAGGACTGGGGATCGTGGAGCTCAGGGTTGTGCAAATGAGGGATCTTCACAAAGAATTGTGCTCCAGATTAAGCATGGTGTACACAGAGGTACCTCATGAAGCTCGGGTGCACTGGGGCTCATAGAGCACTGGGGATCGCAAAGCACTGGGGATCTCAGAGCACTGGGGATCGCAGAGCGCTGGGGCTCGCAGAGCACTGGGGCTCGCAGAGCACTGGGGCTCGCAGATCACTGGGGCTCGCAGAGCACTGGGGCTCGCAGAGAACTAGGCTTGCAGAGCTCAGGGGCTCGTAGAGCTTATGGGCTCGCAAATCTTATGGTCTCACAGAGGACTGGGGATCGTGGAGCTCAGGGTTGTGCAAAGGAGGGATCTTCACAAAGAATTGTGCTCCAGATTAAGCATGGTGTACACAGGGGTACCTCATGAAGCTTGGGTGCTTCATAAATTCTTGAGTACCCAAAGGGTTCTCATTCCTTTTTGGTTTCCCATGGGCACCGTGAAGGGAATCCCTTTATCAAGAAGGGATAATTTTGAGTAAAAGAAAAGGGGTTTCTAAATTCTTAAGTACCTCAAATGATTCATTTTATTCAGATGTTTTATAGAGAAAAGGGTTCTTCAAGATTTGAGATATAAAAAGGAAAAAGGTTAGGGTATTTGTTCTTTTAGAGTGGGGGAGCTAGGTATTTATAGATTCCATGGGGCGCGAAGGGTGGAAGAAGTAGTGCAAAGAAACTCGCAATCCGCAGTCGGAGGGAGATGCATTCAAGTTTCTCATAATCATGGGGGAGTCTTTCACTCTCTCTGTGGTGGTTTTAAAGAATTAGCGATTTGTTCAATTGTGTCATAGCCATAGCTATGTCCTTCAATTTTCTTTATAAGGGCACAGAGAGGACCTCTGCTCTTTAGTGAGCACAGAGAATTCAGGCTTCGATCAATTGCGACACATCCATGGCTTCATCTATCAGTTTTCTCTACAGGGGCGCAGAGACGACCTCTGCTCTGTAGTGGGCATAGAGAATTCTTCTTCTATATTGTGTTTTGCAACTATACTCAGCATATTCACTGCACCGTGATCCTAGGCTACTTTGCACCCTGAATTGAGTTCTTCCACTCTACGGTCGAGCACTTCACAAGACTTAAGATCTACAAAGTGACTTTGTGCCTGATCTTTGGGTTCAAGCCTCATATTCAATGAAAACTATATCAAAAATATTGAAACGAAATGGCCAACTAAAAATTCACTCATGGGGTCCTTGCTGATGTTGCTCGGTGGGAGGAAATTTAGAACAATCTAGGGATTATAGAGTGTGTGTGAAGCCACTAAGATCACAAATCCATGATATAGCCATTATTGGAGATCCAAGAAAACTATTTGATTTGAAAAAGGCTACCATTGTATGGATTTAGCCTGAGGGAAAATGTTCTCATACTTGAGGAAAGTAGGGAAGAACCATCATACTGGTTCAGGAGCACATCATGTTAGTACCAGTTGTTCAGGGATGTTGTTGGCCATACATGGGAAGATCACACACCCATTAGTGTCAGGCAAGGACAAGCAGTTGGTGTGAGATTTTCACTTCATATGTTTGGTATGTGACATTATGAGATAATTTATATTATATGGGGATAAATGTTAAATTTGATCTAAAAAATATGTGATCAAATATTTTTTATTTTTTGGTTTATGAATTTGGTCAGATATATTTTAGAGTATTATGGTTAACTATTTATAAATGGATTAATTTGAACTATGGATGTTATTTTTTAGGTTTTAGATATTAATGTTTTATATTCATCCATATTAGATATCTTGTGATAATAATTTTGGTTTTGTTAAATATTTAGATAAGTAAGGAATAAATTTCATTATTTTATTAATCTTATGATCTATTAAAATTTAATTTTAACACTTCAGGAGTGAAAAATTCATCTTGAATATTCATTTTTGGGAGTAAGATAAATTGGAAATTCATCAAATCTCAAACAAAGTATGAAATTGTTCTTATGAAATTGAATGAAATCAATTAAGTACATTTTATCATGTTCTATATATTAAAAATAAAATAAAACATAAAATTTAGGGAAAGGATATTGAAATAAAAAAATCCTTTTTTCCTTAATTTATGATGAATTTATAGTATTTTCATCCCTCATTGATTTATGGTTTTTTGGTCATTAACTTTACCATGAACATGTTCTCTATTACACTATATTAGTCCTTGGATGTTATTTTTATCCTAAATGTATATAATTTAACTTCACAAAAATATTATCCTTATCTAGGAACCAATTTATGTATTGTTTAGGTAACTATTATTTTTCCCACTTCCACTTTTCAGAGGAAGTTTTATTATCTCCCTATATAATGTGGGTTTTCAATAAAGGTATTTTCAAATATTGAACCTTTGATAACTGATATAAAATTTATCAGGAGAAATTTATTTTAGGAGGTATTTAACACCCTAAAATTTTATTTTAAAATAATAATAATATTGGTAGATTTCTTAACACGCAACACCAATCTTTAAGTGAATTGAGATATATTATAAATTTATTATTATTTAAATGTGATCATTATAACATATACATTGAATTGGTGGGTATGAATATGAGTAATTAAATTATGATATATATTTATAATTTTCATACTCAATAAAGACATATTGATTAGTTCTTAGGATATAAGCACTTATTTTTTTTTCTGAAGTCATTTTATGCTTCAAGAATGCATTTTCTTTAAAAATGATTTAATTGTGTTATATTTATAGAAATTATAATTATTTTTTGAAAATTTTAGAAATTTTATTTTATAAAATGAACATATTTTTGGAAATCATCATATAAAAATTAACTTAGGGTGAAATTTTGGGATTTTTTTGAAATGGTTGATTTTTCAGTGAATAGTGAAAAATACATATTTTTTAAATATTTTCATTTATTTTCATTAAATAAAGTAATTTAAAAGTAATATTATATTTTTTATTTTTTATTAAGAGGAAATATGATCTATTTTATTTATAATAATTCAATTAATTCCTTTTTAATTACAAATATTCATGATTTCCCTATAAGTTAATTTTTTTCTTAAAAACACATTTTTATAAAACACTATTTTTCATTACATTTTATGAATTTATATTAAAAGTAATTTATTCCACTTATAGATAATGAATATTGAAAAATTGATACCATATTTTTGAATCTAGAGGTTCAAATTTGGTAAGTAGTCCCCTTTTATTTTTGGTCATTATGAATAGTAACCCTGGTAAATAGTTGTCCCCTCGGTAAGGGTAAAATGAGAAAAACAAGGTTAAAAATATAAGATATGGTCTCCAAATCAACCAAAAACTTGAATATATTTCATTTAATGAGTATATTTCATCCATAATCATATAAAATTGTAAAATTTGATCTTTTTTCCATCTTAATTTGATTGTGACCAATATAATATTTTATGTAATAAAAATACAAAAGGGCACTCTCTTTCTTATAAATATCTTTTATATGTTCACATAGGGATAAAATAAGTTGTGAATGAATATTAATGTTTAATTTTATAATATTAAAATTATTTTTCTTGAGGTAATTTATATCTATTTTTAGTGATTATATAATTACCTTAAACACTTATACAACATAGACATAATGCTTGTGCAAGTGGTGGAAAAACAAAGTAAATAATTTTAAAAATATTAAATGAAACAAAATTTGGATTAATTATTGAGTTATTTGAGTTTCTAGATAAATATAATATATTATTAATGTTTGAAACTTTCTTATTAAAATTAAATTTCTATCTTCATGTCATTAAAGTAAAATTAACTAAATAGTATCAAAAATTAAAATAATTAAATCTTTTAAAAAACAATATTTGATTAAATTATTTAAAAATAATAAAATTATTGAAATAGTAAAAGGGGTATAATATATGTTCTAAAATTTCATATATTAAACATTTTTGAGAAATTTTTTACCTTATAATTAAATTTATAACCCTTTAATATTGAAAAATGGTTACTGTTATGAAGGTTAAAAATGGTTAATGAAGGGGTTAATCTAAAAGATATGGTTTAAATGTAATATAAACCAATATAAATTTTATTTTATGGTCATATTAATAAAATATACTTTTCATATTATAATAAATTTCATTTTGGAACCAATTTTCCATGAATGTGTCTATATGATATTTTATAATTTTAAAAAATTACAACAACATCCATTCCCTCACTTATAAATAGATACTCCCACTTTCTATTATTTACACCACATTGAGCCATATAGATTGACCAAAACCTACCCAATTATCTTTTAATATTTTATATCCATGATTTCTAGGTCCTGATCTTCCTAAAATACCATTCAAAGGGTCCTTAAGAAAGGATATAAAGTCATTCTACTGAAAAGGAGGTAATCGTCCTACCCGACCTATTTCAATTTATTTCTTCTTCCTACTCTTATAGATATATGGTATTAATCATAAAATAATAAATTAAATATGATAAATATTTGAAATTTTTATTATTATCATGGAAAAACTTTTATTCACCCACTTTTCCATCAAATGGAAAGTGAAAGTATCGCCCGTGCCTACATATGGACTACCGACTCCACGTTGCGATATAGTTAATTTTCCATTAGCATATTTAATGGATGGTTATTATCATAGATTTAATATTTATATATGATATCTATTAAATAATTATGATTATGGAATTATAATATCATGTCTACCTTTTACCTTCTCATTTGTTGGAAGACGATAATATTTTTCCTACGTATGTGTGGATTATCACCTCTACGAAGTGATGTGATACATTTTTTATTTCTATTTTAATTGTATGGTAATTATAACATACCAGGTAATGGTAGAATAAGTATTTTTTATATTTATTAATATTTATGAATTATAAAGTAATTTTACCTTAAAATGGACTCTATCTCCAATAGTGTACACGACACGCAACAATGAGTTTCTTCAGAATCCTACGTTGCATACAATATTGTGTTATACCAAACAATAATATACTATTAATATTATTATTTTAAGTGGTAGTTATCTCAGAGTCTTTGTATCAGTATGAATGAATAGGGATAACTATATTGTGTTTACACATGTATATAAAATGTTTTTACATTCATACAATAAATTAGATAGGCTTAAAATAAGAATTAATCCAATTTTAAGCATAAAAAGTTGTATATTTTTTAAATGTAGTTTATTGGCCTTTCAATGGAGAAACGAATTTAAATATAATATTTTACACTTTAATTATTTTTATATTACAAAATAAACTTATTTTTTAAAATATAAATATAAAATTTTACTTTGGGTGAATTTTAGGTATTTTTCTAAGAACTTTCATATTTTGATGAATTGTGAATAATACTAAATTTTTATTAAAAACTGCTTTTTCCCCAATTTAATTATACAATTAGATAATATTTTGAATTAGTTTGAAAGTATAATTAGATAATTTTTATATAATTTAAACCAATTTATGTAATTGTAATCAATTTTACTTTGAAATTGGATATAAAAACTTAGTAAACTTTTGAACATTTTTACTTTAAAAAACCACATTGTCATCTCGTTTGCAGGATTAAACTTAAATTAATTTATGCCACTTATGTTATTGAAATTTGGAAAAATGTTTTACATATTTTTAATAATCATAATTTATAATTTATAATAAGGTAAAATTAGTTTTTTGACCAAAAATATTAGTGAAAGTGATTAAAATTAATTACAATGATTAAGAGAAATATTAGCTTAACATGGGACTAAACCTTAAACTTAAGGGGAATAAGAACCTAGAAACTTGTCAAAAATCCATTATATGGCCATATTTAGACCCTATACTGACTTTTCTCTAATTTTTACTATTATTGGATCCACTTGACATGGGAAACATGGGTGGATTTCCCTTTATAAAATTTATAAGAGTGCCACTCCTCCACTATAAAAAGACACTCACCCCTCCCACTTCATCACACCTATCAATCCACTTTTTATCAAAAAATAACTTCCCAAATAGATACTAAACATTCATACCATAATCATATAAGTCTTAGCATTTGAATAAATACATCCAAGTAATCCCTTTGGTGAAAACCAAAAGGAGTTACCTGAATAAGAGGTAACACACTTCCTCAAACTCTTTTGTATTATTTTCATTATCCACTTCCTATAATATTATTATTACATGAATACATAATAACATAATTATAATAAATATATTTGAATTTTTTTATGATAATATTTCAACCTATACTTACACACACATCCATCTAATGGGTAATGAACTTGTTGTTCTTGTGTACTGCAAACTACCACATCATGAAATGATATTGTTTTTTTTCATTTACCACATTTCATGGTTGGGAATTATGATGATAATTATGTTTATATATGATATTTATTATGAATTTATTCTTCTATAATTATTTTATAACATGTACCTTTATACATTCCATTTTGTGTAAATACAATAACATCATTTGTGGAAGTGTAGACTACCTCCTCCTCAAAGCAATGTGATACGTTCACACGTGACATGGAAAATATTAAGGATGGTTTTAATTAAATATATGTGACATAAATAAATTCTATATTATATTCATGACATAATTACCTTCTATAAATATAACACATCATTTTCTTTAACACTTTTCCACATACTGAAAAAGTGGTAACATCGTTCATGGTCGTGTGGACTACCACCTCCTCAAAGCAATGTGATTCCTTTTACATCATTGTAATTATATATATAAGTATATATGATTAAATAATACTATATATATGATATAATTATCATTCTATAAAGATAAATTGTTACTTACCTTCTTTCAATAATGATCATTGAAAAATTAGAATGTTACTCATACATACGTACAATCTACCGTCTTCCATGATTGTAACATTGATTCGTTTTTCATAAGAAATCATTATTGGTATTAAAAGTGTAATTGATGTATAGATATGATAATTATTTCATGATTATAATTCTGGATATGTTCATATAATAACCCCTTTGACAATATTTTACCTACCAAATCCATTTTGACACATAAACTGAATATGGTCAAAACACTTAACATAAACATAATTATTTAAGTAGTTGTATAAAACATTGTAATAAGTGAAATAAAAGTAAAAATATACTTGAAAAAAATTCTCATAAAATTATATAATTAACATAATTTTATTATTCAAGAAGGTAAATACATATAAGACAATTCAGACCCAAGGTAAGGGATTTTATCTCAATCTCCTTTCATTGAGTCATTTCTTGATTATATACACATTTATTATTTTATAAGGAGTATATCCAACCCATATAAAATTATATATCCATATTTTATTTCTTCTTATGTTATTTAATTTTTTTTAAATGTTAATATTTTATGGGGATTATTATTTAAATGTTCAAAGTGGTATGAGACACTTTGAATGTTTAAAGACTTAATTTCATAATATTTTCTCCATATCAATATTATTGATATTATTTTACATATTTATTTATATTTATATAAAAGGTTTTTAAAGGTAATTTTATATATACATTTAATTTCATTAAAATATTTTTGAAAATGTATCTTTTTATGTGTTTTATGTGAAATTGTTTGACAAACAACAAAAGGAATGTTCTATTCTTAACATACATGGAAACAAGGATTTTTCCACCATTTGGAAATTATTTTATTTTTTGGATTCCATTTTAAGATTTTATCTTTTCTTAAATGAAAAACCTTCTTTTTATTATTTGGGTATTTTTTTATTCAAAATTGGTTTTATAGTGGATTGATTATTCCAATATCTTGAAATTTTTTCTTGTGATTGAAAATGAAATTTTATGATTGAAATGTTGAAAATTGAAATATTTTTTGTGTTATTACTATATAAATTGTACTTAGAAATTTAATAGGTGGTTCATTAATAAACCTATAATGTATTTTTATGTGATAAAATAATAATGGGTTGGTCTGTAATATCCCTCTAATTCATTGGGTATGGAAGTTGGTCATATAACTATTCCATTTATAAGAGTGACATGTATAGAAATCGACCATATAATTATTCCATTTATAATAGTGACAAGTATAATGATTTTCAAAGTTACCTTTATATATTTTCTATGTTTTTTATCGCTTTTATGAAAATATTATTATTATAAAAAAAGTATGAAATGAGTTTATTATCCAAGGAAAGTATTTACTACTTATCAAGTCGAAAATCATTACTTAATGTTACAGGTTTCATATGTTTTTAATGCTTATAAATGGACTAATGACTTCCTTATTTTTTAGATCCCTTTCTAAGATTTTTATGCTCATCCCATGTTTTTTTATTTTTTTCATAGAACTTAAGGATGATTAATGGATTGGAAGAATTCATTTTTATAATCCTAATGAGTTTTCGTAAAAGAGATCATATTTTATTCTTTAAGGTTTTATATAGTGAAAAAAATATATACTGATCAGAAGTGTCCAATTTATATTTTATGGATTTTTATGTATGAGTTATGGTCTAATTATCTATAACTCTAAACCTGAAAATATCCTCAATGTGAGATAAATTAAAAATAGTGACTTAAATCAAGATTATGTAATTTTTTAAGGTTGGGTCCTTATATTTGGTATCAAATGATAGGTTTAGATAAATTTATAGTTTAGGTTAATATTAGTGGCATGCCCATAAAATATTTTACTTTATGGTTTAGTTAAAATGATATAGAATTTGAAGATTACCATGTTGCTTCATCTAAATTTTGTTTATTCAGATTGTTTTTTCATATAAGAAACAAGGAAGTTATATTGGGAAGTAACTCAGAGGAAAATATCCTTCTGAATCAGCATCCTGAGATGGTTGGAATCAGAACTAAGTAGTTTTTGTGATGATAGCTCAGTTGAATCAGGCTATAAATAGTAGTGTTTTCCATGAAAGAGAGTAACCAAATCTACCATATAGGAACATAATAATAGTAGATCATTATATGCAACAACATCCCCCATCATTCAGAGGATCATCGGATCCCGTGATAGCTGAAGGATTGATTAAATCCCTAAAAAATATATTTTATGTCCTGGGATGTTCAAATCACCAAAAGGTAACTCTTGAAATTTATCATTTTGAAGGTGAATCCTACGATTGGTGGTCAATGGTTAAGAATATCATGGAATTTGAATTGATTTATGCCTTGGAATGTAATGAATTTAAGAATATTTTATTTGAGAAATATTTTCCTAAGGCGATCAAATTAGGATGTAAAAACAATTATTGTAATTGAGTCGAAAGAAAGAATATTCGGTTGCTGCATATGAATAAAACTTCACTCGACTTGTGAGGTCTGCCCAAAATTTTATCTGAGATATTGATAGCATGTTAAAACGTTTTTACTCAGGAGTGAATCCAAGATATAGAAGGGAACTTGATTCTTGTGAGTTCAAGGGCTATGAGAATCTTGTTTGATGCACTAAGAAGGTAGAAATTGAGTTTTCTGATGATCATGTGTCTTGTGACAACAAGAAAAAGAAGAAGTATAGTTGTCATGAAATAGGAAATCATTCATCAAAAAATTTCTAAGGTAGGAAAAACAAAATCTCATCTTGTGAGAAGTGTGGTAAAAATAATCCTATATAATTTATTTAAAATTCGGTGATGTGCTTCAGATGTAGTAAGATTGGTCAAAGGCCAATGGTAAGATTTTTTAGTTTACATTAGTTAATCCATTATGCTAATGTGTGTCAAAAGTTCATTAACTAGGGTGTAAAACAACAAGATAAAAATAAAAAGGGTTTGGAAAAATATTTTTCTACTACTACAGTTGATGTTGGTCCATCAAATGAAATGGTGATAGGTATGTCACTGGTTTACTCGAATCATGAAAATACTCTATTTTATTCTGTATCTTTGCATTATTTCATTTCTAATAAATTTCCTAGAAAATTTTTAATATCACCTCATTAAATTAATATATCACTTTTGGTAAAAACTCCAGGTGGAAGTATTAGAGTAACTAAGATTTATAAGAATCTTCTTGATTGTCATTAGTAGGATGGTATTCCCTAAAAATATTTTTGAACATCCCATAGTGGAGTTTGTTATCATTTTGTGTATGTATTAGATTTTAGTTTTTCATGAAAAATATATTTTAAATCTAAGAAAGTTTTATTCAATGATTTCATACCTTTTATAACATACCAAGAAGTTTAGAAATTTATGAAAGATGGAAGTGAAATCTAGCTTTCCGTTGTTTTTGAATAGAAAGAAACAATTATGATTAGTGACATCTTAGTAATGAATAAATTTACAAATATTTTTCTTATTGAATTTCATAGTGATGTTCCTAACCAAGAAGTTGAATTTACTGTTGATTTAGTTCTAAATCCTAGCCTGTTTCTATACCCCCTTATATGATTGCTCAAGTAGAACTTGTGTAATTGAAAACTAATTGCAAGAATTGCTTGATAAATGTTTCATTCGACCTAGAAATTCACCATGGGGTGCTCCTATCTTATTTATAAAAAATAAATATGGTTCTATAAGACTTTGTATTGATTATAGATCCTTGAATAAAATCACTATTAAGAACAAGTATCATTTTCCTCATATCGATGATTTGTATGATCTACTCCATGGAGCTCAGTGTTTTTCAAAGATTTATATGAAGTATGGGAACCATCAGCTGAAGGTGGGGGATAATCAAATTCTGAAGACTATGTTTTGAACAAGACATGGTCATTATAAGTTTTTATTTATTCCCTTTGGGTTATCGAATTCACCTGATGTATTTACGAATCTTAAGAATAGGGTCTTCCATCAGTTTCTAGATCAGATTGTGGTTGTGTTTATAGATTATATTTTGGTAAATTCTAAAACATTTTAGGAATATTAAAGGCACTTAATTATTGTTTTGAAAACCTTAAAATAAAAGAAACTATGTGTAAATTTTATTAATAGTGAATTTTGGTTGCAAAAAATTTCATTCCTTGGTCACATTGTTTCTAAATATGTTATAACTATTGATCCTGTGAAAAAAAAGTTTCTAAAGAGTGGCCAAGGCCTACCAATGTCACAAATATTCATATTTTTCTTATATTAGTGGGTTATTACCAAAATTTTGTTGAAAATTTTTCTTAGTTATCTAGACCACTGACTAAGTTAACTCAAAAAGTAGTTAATTTCATTTAGACAGGGTAAATATGTAATGTTTGTTTTTAGGAACTGAAAAGATGATTGGTCAATTATCTAGTTTTGGACCTGTCTTCTAGAAATAGTGAATTAATTATCTACAATGATTCTTCATTAAATGGACTTGGTTGTGTCTTGATGCATAATAACAATGTAATTTCTTATGTTTCCTATTAGTTAAAAATCATGAGTAAAATTACCCTACACATAATTTTGAATTATATGCTATTTTTTGCATTAAAAATTTGGAGGAATCATTTTTATATAGTTAATTGTGAAATATATACTGATCGCAAAAGTTTTAAGTATATATTCACTTATAAATAGTTGAGCATGAGATAGATAATATGGATGAAACTAATCAAGTATTATGATTTCATGATTCAATATCACTCTGAAAAATAAAACAAAGTGTTTGATTCTTTGATTTAAAAAAGTAATGCTATATTTACCATGTTATGTTTATAACATGACACTTTGGTTAATGACTTGATGAATTTTTTATTATAAGTTGTGGATGCAAGGAAATCCTATATTTTGTTTCATGTTTCAGTGCAGTCGACTTTTTCAGAAAGAATTAATATGGCTTAGAAATTGGATCAATATTTGTAAGAAAATGTAGAATCTATTAATAATGGTATGTTTCCTGATTTTAATATTGATGAAGAATGTGTTTTACAATTTGGTAAAAGATTCTGTGTTACTTTTGATTCACAGTTGAGGAAAGAGTTGTTGATTAAAGCTCATAATTCTTCATTCTCCATTCATCTGGGCATCACTAAGATGTACAGAGAATTTTGGGAGTATTACTGGTGGGATGGAATGAAAATATATATTGTTGAATTTACCATGAATTTTTTGAATTTTAAAAAGTTTAAATTGGAGTGACAGTTACTGAAGGGTATGCAACAAAATTTTCTAGTTCTGTAGTGGAAATGGGAGAATAAATCAATGGATTTCATGGAGGAATTTCCAAATACTTCTCAAGATAATAATGTGATTCGGATTATTATTGATTTATTAACCAAATATTCACATTTCCTTCTCATTAAAGATACAATGTATTTAGATCATATTTCTAAACTGTATCTAAAAGATATTACGAGGTTATATGAAGCACCTCTCTCTATTTTATCAGATCGTGATCCCAGTTTCACATCCAATTTTTGAAAAGGACTTCAAAAGTTATTAGGTACTGATTTAAATTTCAGAAAAACTGTCATCCTTAATCTGATGGAAAGTCATAGTGGATGATTCATACCTTGGAATATATGTTTCATTATTGATCAATGGATTACCAGGGAATTTGGGATCTATGTCTTTCTTTGGTTGACTTTTCTTAAAATAAAAATTTTCATTCCAGTATACAGATTAAACCTTTTGAGGCATTATATAGAAAGTAGTATCAAATACCATCTTTTTGGGATGATGTAGGATAAAGGAATTTAATGGGACCAGAGTTGGTATAGGAAACAATAGAGAAATTTTAGTTGATTCAGCGACATGTGAGGAAATCTTAGAGTAGGAATAAGTGTTATTTGGATAACTAGAGAAAATGTCTTTCTTTAGAGGTAGGTTATCTTGTTTTTTAAAAGTTTATCCATGGAAAAGTGTGATACATTTTGGTAACAAGGGGAATATGAGTCCATGATTAATTGGACTGTATGAAATCATAGATAAAGATGGAACAATTACCTACATAGTGTCTTTACCTCTAAGTTTATCCCAGGTCAACAATGTATTTCATATTTTAATTTTAAGGTTCAGCTGCAATAGAATCTTTCTGTGAGGAATAACCAGTTAATATTCTTGACCAAAGAGAGAAAGTGTTGTGGAATAAGGTAATTCATCTAGTTAATTTTTTATGGAAAACCCATATTATTTAACATCCAACATGGGAATTTGAAAATTCTATGAGGGAAAAATATCTCCACTTATTTGATAAGTGAATAAAATTGTGAGGATGTAATTTCCAAAAGGGGGGAAGCATGTAATATACTAGGTAGTGGTAGAATAATTATTTTTCATATTTATTAATATTTATGAATTATATATCTCCAATAGTGTACATTACATGCAATAATGAGTTTTTTTGGAATGTTATGTTGTAGGAAGGACTGAGTTATACCGAACAATAATATACTATTAATATTATTATTTTAAGTGGTAGTTATCGCCTAGCCATTGTGTCAGAAAAAATAAATTGTAATAACTATATTATGTTTACACATGTTTAAAAAATGTTTTTACATTCATCTAATAAATTTTTTAGGCTTAAAATAAGAATCAATCCAATTTTAAGCATAAAAAGCTGTATATTTTTAAAAGGTAGTTTTACCGCCTTTTAATGGTGATCCAATTTTAAATATAATTTTTGAAAATTTTGTAATTTTTCTATGATTAAATAAACTTTTTTTTGAATTATAAATACAAAAAAATTAATTTGGGTGAATTTTTGGTATTTTTCTGAGAACATTCATATTTTGATGAATAGTGAATAATGCTGAATTTTAGTTTAAAACTAATTTTTCATCCAATTTAATTATATAGTTAAAAATGTTTTTAATTGGCTTTAAAGTATAATTAGATAATTTTTATATTAATTAATTCTATTTCAGTCATTGTAAATAATTTCACTTTGAAATTGGATATAAAAACTTAGGAAACTTTTGAACGTTTTTACTTTAAAAACCCGCATTGTCGTCCCGTCTGCAGGATTAAATTTTAATTACATTCTTACACTTCTAAGATTTTAATTTTTAAAAATTTATTCAATATTTTTAGTAATATTAATTTATAATTTATTATGAGGTCAAGTTATTTTTTGACTATAAATATTAGTGAAAATGATTAAAATTAATTAGAACGATTAAGAGAAAAATAGCTTAACAATGGACTAAACCTTAAACTTAAAGGCCCAAATGATCTTGAAACTTTTAAAAAATCCATATTATAGCCATATTTTGACCCTATAATCCCTTTTATATAATTTTTACCATTATTGGATCCAATTTACATGGTAAAAATATGGGTGTAATTTACTTTTCAAAAATTTACAAGAGTGTCAATCCTCCACTATAAAAAGGAACTCACCCCTCCTACTTACTCACGCCTCTAAAGACAAATTGGATCCACAAATATTGTCCCAAATATCTCCTAAAAATACCTAACCTCATCCTAGAATCATCACCTTGATTATAAATCTATCCAAGGAAGCCCTTTGGTGAAAACCAAAAGGAGTTACTAGAATAAGTGGTAACACCCTTCCTTAAGCTCTTTCATTTTATTTTCATTATGAACTTTATAAAATATTCTTATTCCATGAATAACTAAAAAAATTAGTATAATAATATATTTTAATTATTTTATGACAAGATTTTGACCTATACTTACACACACATCTATCTAATGGTCAGCGAACTTATTGTTCTTGTGTACAACGAACTACCACCTCACAAACTGATATTGTTCATTTTTCCTTTACCACCTTTCATGGTTGGGAATTATGATGGAAATTATGTTTATATATGATATATATATATATATATATATTATTTATTATGTATTTATTATTCTATAATTATTTTATAACTCATACCTTTATACATTCTATTTTCTGTAAATATGATAACATTGTTTGTGGAAGGGTGGACTACCGCCTTCTCAAAGTGATGTGATACGTTCACACACTACATGGAACACATTAAGGATGGTTTTAATTAAATATATTTGACATAAATAAATTATAAATGATATTCATTACATAATTACCTTTTCATAAATATAACACGTCATTTTCTTTAATATTTTTCCACACACTGAAAAGGTTATAACATCTTTTGTGAACGTGTAGACTACCGCTTCCTCGAAGTGATGTGATTCCTTTTACATCACTAGAATTATATATATAATTATATATGATTACATAATATGGAATATATGATATAATGATCATTATTTAAATATAAATTGTTACTTACCTTCTTTCTATAACTATCATTGAAAAATGAGAATGTTACTCATGCATACGTACGACCTATCATCTCCATGATTGTAACATTGGTTCATTTTTCATAACCATATTTCATTATTGGTTTTAAAAGTGTAATTTAGGTATAGATATGATAATTATTTCATGATTATTATTCTAGATATGTTCATATAATAACCCCTTTGACCATAGTTGACTTACCAAAGTCATTTTGACACATAAACCGAATATAGTCAAAACACTCGACGTAGACTTAATTGTTTAAGTAATTGTATACAACAATGTAATAACTAAAATAAAAGTAAAAATTAAATTTAAAAATGTTCTCAAAAAAATACAAGTCTCTTTTTCATGAAGGTAAAGACACATAAGATAAGTCAGACCCAAGGTATGGGATTTTGTCTCAATCTCCTTTCATTGAGGTATTTCTTGATTATTTATACATTTATTCTTTTAAAAGGTGTATATACAGACCATTTTACATTCTATATCCATATTTTATCTATTCTAATGTTATTTAATTTTTTTTAAATTTAATCTTTCATGGGGATTATAAATTAATTTTTTAAAGTGGTATGGGACACTTTGAATGTTCGAAGACTTAATTTCATAATATTGTCTCCATGGAAATATTATTGATGTTATTTTAGATATTTAATTATATGGATATAAAAGGTTTGTAAAGAGAATTTTATTTCTATTTTTAATTTCATTAAAATATTTTCAAAAATTAATCTTTTTATGTGCTTTATACAGAATTTTTTGACAAACAACAAAAGGAATATTCTATTCTCAACATACATGGGGATAATTATTTTTACACTACTGTGGGCATTATTTTATTTTTGGCTCCCCTAGAAGGATTTCATGATTTATTAAATAAAAAAATATTCCTTTTTTGGGAATTTTTTATTCAAAATGGATTTTTATAATTTATTGATTATTCAAATATATTGAATTGTTTTCTTGGGATTGAAAATGAAATTTAATGCGTGAAATTTTGAAAATTGTAATCTTTTATGTTTTATGATTATATAAATTATACCTGAAAATTTAAAGGGTGGTTCTATAATAAACCCATGATGGGTGGTTTCATGATAAATCAATTAAGGGGGGTTCTGTGATATCCCTCTAATATATTGGGTATGGAAGTTGGTTGTATGGGTATTTCATTTATAAGAGTGACATATATGGAAGTCGGTCGTATGGTTATTCTACTTATAAGAGTGAAAAGTATAATGATGTTCCAAGTTACCTTTACATATTTTCTATTATTTTTATGGGTTTTATGGTAATCATTTTATTATTAAAAAAGTATTAAATGAGCTTATTATCAGAGGAAATTATTTACTACTTATCAAGGTGACAAGTATTACTTCATGTTAAAGTTTTCGTAAGTTTTTAATGTTTATAAATGGGATAATGGTTTACTTATTTTTTTATATACCTTACTGATATTTTTATGCACATCCTATGTTTTTTCATATTTTTCATAGGACTTAAGGATGAGTAAGGTATTAGAAGAATTCATGTTGATAGTCGTAAAGAGTTGTTATAAAATAGACCATGTTTTATTTTTTTAAGTTTTTATATAGTGAAAAAATGGATATTTATCAGAAGTGTCCACTTTATATTTTATGGTTTTGTTATGTATGAGTTATGGATTAATTCTTTACAACTATAAACCTAAAAAGATCCTCAATGAAAGATAAAGTAAAATTATTCACTTAACTCAAGATTATGTAATGTTTTAAGTTCATGTATTTATAGTAATAAGGATATATTTAAGGTGTATATATGATATTTATGATATAATTATGGTTATTTAATGATAAAATATTATTTACCTCTCCTTATTTTTTTGTTAGAAAACTGAAACATTGTTCATGAGTACGTACGGCCTACCGCCTCTATGGAGAATGTAAATCATTTTTCTATCCCTAAATTTTATGGATGATTATAAATATGTATATAATGAGTATATATGATATTTATATCATAAATAAAATTCTATATATAAAGTAATCATGATCAAAATATAAGTACTGGAACTGTAAAACCAAAAATTCCTTGAAAAACAAAATAGTTAACACTTGTAAATGATGACTTTAACAAGGAATTATTAACAAATGGGTGATGAAATGTTGTATGTGGAACATATATGATATTATATGCATGTAAATGAATTTTTATATAATTATAATTAATTTAAATTTATTATAAATGAGGTTATAGAAATTTTGAAGCATGTATAACTTGAGGTAAGGGGATCTATCGTCTTACTTTTATTTCGGTGATACATATGCCATATTCACCTCTTATTTCATTTTTTAGGGTATATACTGCCTATAAATGTATTTCATTATTATTATAATAAAAATTATGGGGATTTAAAATTACATATAAGGTTCTCTATTATATGAGTTTATGATTCATAGATTACCAAAGTAGTAATGGTTATTTATCTCAATAATGTTTTATTAGGGAAAATTTGATATTATGCACCTATTTATTTTTCTGAGGTGTATATACTACCCATTTGAAAATTTATATCATGAATACCCTTTTTTAATTATATTTAATGTTTCATTTGAAGTTATTATTTCATGGGGCTTACGATTCAAAAGTTACCAAAGTGATAAGTGATTTATGTTTCAATCTCATCTTAATTGGGATTATTTATGATTAAATTTCTATTAAAGAAAATTATATGATTATTTTTTTATATAATAATTTTATTTTATTATTATATATATACATGAAATTTTAATCTAATATTAAAAAAATTTCCTCTTTTTTTCTTAAAATGATCGGGAAATTATTTTTAAGAAAATCAAACTTTATTTACTCTTTGGTCAGGAATATTTTTTTTCATATCCAGGTTTTCTTTAAAATGTTTTGAAGAATGTTTTTGATATTATCATATGGTTGTTTTAAGTCATTTTTACCCATGTTTTAATTTGTATAAAAAACGTTTCAATGGAATGTTCTTTTCATTTTCTGAATGAGGTACTTTTGAATTTTATCAAAAATGTGAAAGGAATCTATATTTTAATGTAATTTACATGAATATAATTTCTCACCATCATGACCACTCAATTATTTGAATATTCCTTTATATATTTCCAAATTTATTTTAAAATAAAATTATTTCCTTAATATTTTCAAAATTGTTTGATTATAAATAAGTGATTTCAAGATGAAAATGGAATTTTCCCCAAGAAATGTTCTAATGATCTTTTAAAGACATTTTTAATTTATGATAACAACCTTTGATATTACTTTTGATTTATTGGGGATGGGATCCAATTATACCATATTTATTATTTATTTAGATTATTTATGGTTATGATGATAACATATTGATGAAACATGTCTTTATTTCCATAGGTTATGTTATGATCAATGTTTTTATGACCTTGTGGAATACATATGAAAAAATTTATGATTATGTGATAGGTGGGCCTGAAATCATATATCCATCTAATGAATTAGGTAATTATTAATGTTCTATGAGCTCAAATGGTGCATGGTAGGTTATCCCAATCCAAAAAGATGGTATACAAGAGGTTAGCCCAAGCCCTAAAGATGGTACAAGAGTGGTTATACCAAGCCTGATGTAGGTAAAAAGGCATTTAACCCAAGCCTAAATGTTATTAATGTATTGGTGGGTATCCTTGACATAATATTTCTATTACTATGATTGTGCCACACATTATTCCACTCTATTATGAAATGACCTTATTCCAATGTTATAATCTTATGGATCACACTCTTTGATTCCTTTATGAATCATGCATTATTAACTGAAAAGAATTATTCCATGACTTTTTTTATAATCTAATAATTGTTGGGTATTATTTCCAAAGGTTATTCTCATGTTCTTGTACCCTTATTCTCATGTTCTTATTATAAAATCATTGATATCTCCCTTTTTCTATTGTTGAGAATTTTAAATCACCCTTTATTATGTTTTATATTACCCAGGTTATAAAGATTGATTTTAATTATTATATATGTAATAGGGGTTCTAGTTATGAAGAACTTAACAGGCGATTATATAGATATTGTATGAATCAGTTGTTTAGGTATCCAAATTTACAAATAAATTAAACCTTTACGGTTATAGAATGGATCGTAATATTATGTAAAGAATATTCATCTAATAATATGTTATATTAATATATGAAAAATATGGGTTGATATTGGACCACTTTAATTTTAGGCTTAAAGATTAAGTTTTCTCAAGTAAAAACTAGTTACCACGGTAAAATCTTAAATGAAAAAGTAATGATTCAATAGGTAATGGGTTTGAAACATATTAAAATAATTTTTTTAATCAACCAATTGAGATATTATCAACCTTATATCACCCTATACTCAATTATTGTCTACTTTTGGTGAAACTTTACAAGTTTATAATGTTCCCTCTCTTTATTAAGTTAAAATATTTTCAAAAATTCAATTCTCCCCACTTATAAAAGGGGCCTCTCACCACCCCTTAAATACCACTATAAAATTCAATTTCCTCCTAAAACCCAAAACTTTTTCCCTTACCCAATTATTATTTTTCTCTAATTTGAGATTTTATCCACAAGTTATTATTCTAGTCTATCCATTTCCAAGGGATCTTCTAAGGAACCCACAAAATGCTCAATGTGAGTAATCATTTTTACTTTAATTATTTTTTTACTATTTTTAATTTTCAATTATAATTTTTAAATACTTATGTATTGAAATGATTATTTTTATATAATGAATTTTATTTTTCTTTGAGAATAATCATTAATCACCTTTCCCCCTTTTCCCTACATAAAAATGGAAATGGCATTTGTGTGCGTGTGTGTGAACTACCACCTCCACAAAACGACATGTTTTATTTTCATTAAACTCCTTACAAGGATAGATATAAGATGATTAATAAAAAATCATGATATTTATAACATATTTTATATTATAAAATAATAAAAAATATTATATATTTCTCTCATTCTTTAGAAAACTAAATCATCAACCATACATATATGTGGACTACAACCTACATGGAACGATTGATTTCTATTTTTTTCTTAAAATCCTTACATGTATGGTCTTGAGAATGGTTTTAATAGATACTATAATGTTTATAATACTATTAACATTATATTATAATAAATTGGAAAACCTATTAATCATAAAATCAACAAAAAATCATCATTATCCAATCGTTTAGAACTAGCATACTAAGAGGAAAATGATATTTTCTTTCTAATTAATGACTTTATATTTAGAGACCCAAAGATTGACGTACATGGAAATTACATTAATTTTGAGGAATACTTAATACATAACAAAAACAGACACACAAGGACCGTAATAGTTTAGTGTCTTTGGAAACTCGGAATAAAATCTTCTAATCGTGGTGAAAGATCTTCAAAATCTCCCAATAAAGATATTCCCATTTTTTTTCTTACCTAAAACCTTTCTTTATATCCTGGGGAAAAGAAAACATAAAAGGGGTGAGCTCAAATGCCCAGTAAGGGTAAACATAGAAAACATAAAACAATCCATAAACATTTGAATGCAAAAACTTGAACATAAAATCTAAACATCAAAATCTTGAACAAAGACATGAATCTTGGAAGTATATAAGGCATATATCATAAGGGAACATCAATAATGATAAAATAGCATGTGAATAAAACATGTAATTGTGGAAACCATTAAGAACATTATATGATTTCCATAGTAGCCAAGGCATTTCTGCCAAGACCATCTTAGTGGACAAAGTCCCTTTCTGAATCAAGTTCACTCCTCGTTCCAGTCATGTATTACTGAACCGGTTTAACTTTCCGTTCCAGCCATGTCTGTCTCATGAGATATAAATCTTTACCCAATTAATTTGAGGGAGATATAGGTCCCACCCATCTCATAATGAAATCATTCTTACTTGTGCCACAAAATAAACTTGAAACATTCATCATAACCCAAAGAATAAAATGGGTTTCATAAACATCATCCCATCATCACATAATCCATATAAAACAAATGGATATATCAACATAAGAAAAGTAAAACCATGTAAATTATAGGGACAGTATACTTGAAACATACACATATGAAATAATGTCATCTTATATGAAAAATGGTTTTGATAAAACACTTGAAATGAATTCTTGAGGAAAATATCCTCTCTTCTTCAAAATCAATTTCTTTTCACAAAACGTCATGCAATTTTAAAAGAAAGAGATTTTTTTTGAAAATAGTCATGAAATATTTTGTAGGAAGCTTCATGAAAATAAGGCTTTATAAAACAGTAAAAATCCTTTCATGCCGTATATGTTAAAAAAACATTCTTCTCGTACTTTTTTCGGAAAAGTCAAAAAGTACCTTGTAGGGTAAATAAAAGAAAGATTCCTTCCATACCATGGGGTAAAAGTCAGAATTGGTAAAAAGGTATTTAAAAATACATGAATAAACTTTTATAAAACATGGACATGGATGATAGCAATAACCCCAGTAAATACTTACGAATAAGCAATCTCAGATAAAAATGAGATTTGCAAAATTATCCCTTACCTTAGGTCCGATATGCTTTGTACGTATCCAAACCTCCTGTATAATGATTTAAATAATGTCATTTACTTATTAAATAATAATATTAATTGTTATGATATCATATATGGTTCACTTATGACTTTATATTACCCATTCTTTTGTAAATTAATGTTAAAGTAGCGTTTTGGGTAAAATCATCTTATTTATCGTACGTGTTTGGACTTGTTGTTCTTGATGTTATTATTACTTATATCATGATTTACTTACTTAAAAAATGTAAATCATGATTTATATATCATATAAATTCATTATATATCCAGAATATATAAGCATTTATAATAGTACATAACATATGGAGGTAAGAAATGAAACGCACCATTCATGGAGACGGTAAGTCGTACGTACGCATGAACGCTACTTTCATTTCTATTTATTATTTTAATGGAATTAAAACATAATGATACATAGGTATATTATAATTCCAGTATAATATCATATATAATATCATTAAACACATCCTTTATACATCCCACATAAGGTATTAACGAATCACATCACTTTGAGGGGGCGGTAGTCCGCACTTCCTCAAATGAGATTATCGTATTTACCGACTATGGAAACCATAAAGGCTTGATATAATTGGGAAGTAAAGAAGCATAAGGAAATCATAAACATAATATATATTATATATAAATATAGTTCCATCATAATGTCCACCATGAGAGGCGGTAGGAGAAAATCGAACAATCATTGTTTCGTGATGCGTTAGTTTGCCATCACAGAAACATTATGTTCTTAATCCATTAGATGGAGGTGTGTGTAAGTTTAGTTCGAATACTTCTCATAAAAACATACTAGTATATTTATTATATTGGTGTTGTTACAAAAGAAAGGATTAAAAATATTTTAGGGGTTGGAGAAGTAGAATAAAAGAAAACAGCTTAAGAGAAATTGTTACCTTTAATTTTGGTAACTTCCTTTGGTTTGAACCAAAAGGACTTCTTGGAGAGTCTTCTGCCTAATGTAAGGCTTCAAGGGGGAGTAGAGGGATGTAGGGAGCTTAGTTGGGCAGAGTTTGGACAAGCCAAAAGGCTTGAGAGGTGTGAGGAATTGCATAGAAGTGGTCTCTTTTTATAAGGGAGAGGAGGGGCTCTTTAGGAAAGTGTGAAAACATTATTTTATTATAAACTTATCTCCGGTTTCAAGAGGTCAAAAACACATTAATGTAGAATATAAGATAAATAATATTAGAAATAAAATCATCCAATTTTAATTGGACAGGTTTTGGATGATATTTTAATCATTATAATCTTATTTATTTAAATCATTTATTAATGAGGTAAACACTACATCATTATTGTGTCATAAATAATTTAATTCATTTGATGTATAAAAATTATGAAAAAACTATCATGATGTAGGGAATATTTTTATCTTTCCAAATAATATTTACAGTCGAAAATATAACTTATATAACCCCTTATAAAAATTAATTACTAAAAGATTTTTGTTAAAGTCAATTTTGTCTTTACATTAAATTAATTAATCCAAATTGTCATTTTCACTACCAAGTGGCTCATTGGGGTCCCAAAATCGGCACAAGGATGTCCATGGTCGTCCACTACTCATCCAATAAGGTTAGAAAAAGTCTAAAGGTAATTTTGAATTATTATAATATTCTTTTAACCTTGAATTACCCTATTTACCTTTAACCGCAGTAAATAAAAATTACCGTAGTTACTATTCATAATGCCCAAAAATAAAAAGTATCTTATTTACATAATTTGGACCCACTGATTCCAAATATGGAATCCATTTTTCTAAATTCAATACACAAAATTTGCAGAAATTAAATTAAAATTAATCCCATTGTCGAAAGAAAACGGGTTTTTGTTTAAAACATTGCAAAAGATTGAATTGATTTAACATACGAATTCAAGGTAAAATCAATGCTAATGACATACATTATATTAAATGGTAAAAATATATTCTATTTATACTTTAAAACCATTCAATATTATAATTTAACCGCATAAATTATTATGATGAAAAAAGTTGTTTTTAATTAAAATATAGCGTGTTTTTACTATTCATTAAAATATGAAAGTTATCGGAAAAATATCAAAACTTTATCCAATGTAAATTTTTATATCCTGATTCAAAAGAAGAATTTTATTTTGTCAAATTGAACTTATAAACATTTCAAAAACTATATTTAATGTGGGTGCACCATCAAAAGGCGGAAAAACTGCATTTTTTGAAAAATACTTATTTTACCTGAAAAATTTATTTTGTTCTCATACCATGTTATAGAAAATATGTAAGATGAATAATAATGTTATAAAATTAAAAATTTATTTAATATTATTCATAACAGCTAGTTCATAATAATATTATAATAATATATCGTTATTTAGTAAAACCTGGTATTGCGTACAACACACGCTATTGAGGAAGGTCGTGATTGCGTGTAACGCAAGCCAAGTCAGGGTTGCGTGTAGTGCAAGACTCCTTTGTTGTTTTGTATAACATAATCCAACCATATTTCATTTATACATTGAATATATATATATATATATATATATATACATATATATATACACTCAATGTTGCGAACTTGAAATTATGTGTAACAAGATCCAAGAATAGTGTTGCGTATACTGCAAGCTAATACGGTGTTGCGTATAGTACAATCTAATCTTAGTGTAGTGTACAATCAAAGGAATTAAAAAAGAATATATCTCATAAAATCTCGGGGTGTTACATTATATAAATTATATCATCTTTTTAATTAAAAATAATTATGATATATCACACTATTTATCACCAAATAAGGATTTAATGCTTCTATAATAATGATATTATAACTAAACCACCTCATAATCATCAATTAATCTAGTTTGGTTAATATTTGGGTTAATTTAACTACCTACTTGAAAAATACTATTCATTTATATCATGGACGACTATGTGAAATTATTCACTAGTATAATATGATATAAATATTTAAATAGTGTTTTTTCAGTTTTGATAATGTTATATCAACATTAGGAACATTAATTAAGAAATCACACTTCGTTCATTAAGAATCACCAAAACATGCTCGTCGTCAATTTTATCCTCATGCATCATAAAAAAACTATCATGAAATGAAAATATATATTTATAAACTATAATATAGAATCTATTACATCCCCTTATATGGTCTATGAATGATTTAATTTTTGAGAATAATAGATACCATTACAATTTTTACGAAACTAGTTTAAAGAAATAATGATTACTTACACCCTGTGTTGAAAATATGTAAAAACTAACTGATATATATATATATATATATATATTTGTGTATAGAATGATTATAAATGAGAAGTATGTTTGTTTATATTTATGAAAAATGTTCATGTTTATGTATTTAATTAACCTCATTTTATTATTTAGGGAATTTTTTCAAGTGCAAAATGAATCGGGACTGAGGTGAGGGTTTTCATCACAAATTCCCCATATTAAGACATGTTAGGTAATATGAGACTAATTTAATTTATACAGTGTATATAATACCTATTTGAAATATTATATCATGGATTATATTTTATTAATTTTATTTTAGTTTCATTTTAAATCCATATCTTTCAAGGGGTTTTGTTTTAAAAGTTCTTTAATCTACATAGGTTCTTTATCTCAAAATTTAATTCCTTTAGAAATTTTTATGTTATTCACTATGTTTTCATTTTAATAGTATACTCACAACCCATGTTTGTATATGTATTTCATTTTTTTATTTATATTAAATACTAATTCAAGTAAGTTCTTTTTCATTAAATGACTTCTGATACAGTTGTTACCCCATTTGTAAGGCTTTTCTGGTAACTCAATTTTCATTCATTGAGTTATGATCATAATATTTAACTTAAAAGTTGGGTATATTATATCAATTGATTATATTATTTGTTATTATAATTTTTTATATGAATTTTCATTTCTACTAAATAATACACCTTGTTGAAATATTTCTTACTTCAGGGAGTATGTTTCCCATAAGGGATACTGATAATTTAAATCTCCTTTATTGGAGTTATATTATTTCATCATGAACTTATTTATTAATTTCATGGGTTCTATCAACATAATATTTTATATTATGTTAATTTTACTACCTATATGTGTAAAAAAATATTTTTATACAAAATAATGTTTTGTTACTCCTTTTACAGTGTTCATTTTGAACATATGTATTTTAAAAATAATAAAAGGGGTAATTCCTTTCACTTTTATATATTTTATATTCTTCTCCAATTTTCTCCAATTAAAAATTTAATTATTTTCAAGGATCCATTATTATAGATTGTTTTTAAAATTAAATGTTCTTAATATAATTCACATCACCTTTTCAAAAGATACCTTTTAAAGAGGCATGTAAATTTGTATTTTATGTCAATGTTAAAAATGTTTTATAATTGATAATTTATGTTTTCACTTTCTTTTAAATTATCACAAACAAAATGGTTTACCCTAATATGGTTTATATTTCATAATTTATCCTTTAATATATATATTTATAATTTTTGGGATTGAACTCAAGATATAAAACAATTCGACTCTTAATCCCTTATTTTGTGATACTATTCAAAGAAATATTTTTATGAGGGTTTTTTTATTAATGTGAAAACCATTATATATTTACTTTGTTTAACTAGGGAAACTTTATATTTAAAATATCCTCCTTATTTATATAGATTAATTATGATCATGTTATTCTAATATTGACTTAACCATTTACTCATTACCTTATACTGTGTGAATAACTCAATTTAAAAAGGTATGATTAGACGATGTTCACCAAGAAAGAATGTGTATTTATTATTTAGGGAATTACTCAAATTATTAATTATTATTGACTAATAACATATTTTAAGTATGTATTGAATGTCTATATTTTTTATTATATAGATAACCATATTTTTAAGAGCAGGATCTTTTTATTTGATTTTTGGGTATTTATATTTTATGTTTTGATATTATAAATGTATTTCTATATTTTTATTATTTTGAAAAAAAATATTATTATTATTTTTGAATGAATAAAAATATTTTTTAATTTTATTTTAATTAAACAATACTTATATTTTATTAATTATATTTAACATTTATTTTATTTATTCTTGAGTTATTTTATTTTTTTAAAAAAAAATAGTTAGTTTTATATTATTTATATGTTTTTACAGACCCTTACATGAGTTTTTGATGTAATTATTTACCCTTTATTAGTCTTTATATTCTATTTTATACCCTTACACAACTTGTTTCTACCATTACATTAGCATGTTTTTACCCTTACACAACATTTTCCTTATCCTTTTACAAGTAGTCTAATTATTTGTTTACCTTTACATGAATTCTATTTTACTTTTAAAAAATATATGAAAACTCTTATATACTCTTATGTAATTTATTTTACCCTTACATGAGATATAAAATTATTTTTTTACCTTTATATAGTGTTATATATACCCTTATATAGCTTATATGGTTACCATTACGTAAGGTACGTAAACTCATTTATACCTTTACGAAAATTTCATTGTTCCCTTGTTCATGTTTTAGTTACCCTTACTTGAGTTCCTAATTACCTTTATACATGATATATAATCTCTCATGTTACTCGTACATATGTTTAAGTCACCCTTATGTGAGTTCTAAGCTACCTTAATGCAAATATTACTTAGAATATTCACCCTTATGCAATTTCTAGTTACCTGTATACAAGATATACATTTTAGTGATTACCTTTATGAAGGTTATAGAAAATTACTATTACCTTTACATATTATGAAGTTTTTTTGAAAACTAACTTTACACACACCTAGTATTCTCAAGATTACTCTATTTCACATTTTTCATGATATATTCATGTGTTGTATGTTCATAATACATGTTTCAGTTATTTTAATAAATATATAAATTATTATGAATTACATAGAATCAATGTGAAGTACTTTTACATTTTTTTTAAACATGTTTATTTGAATTTCAAAGCTGTAATCATTTTCATATTTGAACTTACTGCTTGGAACTCAAAAATTCAATTTTATTATTTTGATTTGTTCTTTTTGTTTTTAATGTTTCTAAATTCATATTAGATGATAAAAAAATATTCAAACTTGTTTTATAACATTTATTACAGTTTTATTAACTTTAAAAATTATTTGTATGTACATGAATTTATTTTTTTTGTTTTTAAAATTTTAATTTTAATGAATAGTGTTGTGAGATTATCAATGGATTTTAATTTACCTATTAATTTTGTAGAGTTTTACTATTTGAATAAGGATATAAAATAATATTGAATTATTATTCATGGTTTTGAATATTGGAGGGTAGTCGGGTGATCATTTTTCAATGATAATTTCTCTCTCTCTATCCAATAATTATATACCTATCTTTTTGAATTTTCTAACCTTTACATTCAATATGTTACGTTGGTATTTTTATTTAAGGAGTTTGAGTAGTTCTTGAAAGGTGTCTCCAGGATATAAAAATACTAAATCACTTCTTTTTTTATGAGATATTACTTCTTTTAAATTGATACTATAAAAAAGGTGTTGTAGTGTGATATTTAAGTGAAATTTGGTGATCCTGTGAAAATATTTCTCTCATATTCTAGACAATATCTCACGGAATATGCCTAAACTTCTTTGAATTATACTTCCTTGATGAGACCAACTAATCTTAAACTCAAGAATCAGTGATCATACTTCTATTTCTTATATTATATCTATTTTAATATATTTTCTTGTTTTTGTAACACTTCTTAATATCTCTCACAAGTTATCTCACTTTCTATTTATGCTTTTTCATACAAAATAATTTTATTCTTTGGTTTGTGACTCATATATTATAAATTAAAAACTGTTTGGGTGGTGGATCTTGTAGTCTAAAGTCATTATTGTAATTGGCCTATGAATCCCTAGACAAAGGTCAAGTGACTTGATTATAATTCCACTATAAAAATTAAGTTATAATTGGGTTATAATTATCCTTAAAAAATTAGTATAGTTTACAATTTACCTCTCACCAAGTAGAGTGGTATAGGAACAGACTATGTACACTTTGAAGAAAACTACTGTAAAAATACTTGTGTTCTTTATTTTAATTTTCAATGATCATTAACTTTAATAATTAACTTTGATAATTAACTTTGATTATTAATTTAGATAATTAATCAATATCATAAATTTTTTTAATTTAGTATATCCCCCTCCCCCTCTAGACCATTTTCCATGACCTCATTTGACCTAACATTTGGTACTGAAGGTTGAACCTTTTAGTAATTTTTGTTTTAGATATTTTATTATTTTATTATGATAACCTTTTTCTAGATCTCATAGTCTAAGGACAAGATCTATATGATAGAGAAAATGAAATAAAATGATGGATGGATTCCTTGGAAACCACCTCACTTTGATGGAAATAACTAAGGTTACTAAAAATATGAAATAGAGTCATACCTCAAGCAGTTAAGCATAAAACACTAATCAGTCACAAAAAAACCATACAAACCATGAAAAGATGACTTGAATACTCTTATAGGAAAAAATGTTGCTGGATCTATTTTTAATTACAATGTAGTTAATATTTTATATTTTTATATTAATAGAAGTGTGTTTAGTCATGTGTCTTCGTGTAATACTGCTCATGAGTTCTGGAAGTTTTTACAAGTAACACATCTTGGGTCTAACAAGAATATTAGAACCAAACAGGGAATTCTTCAAGTGAAGTACCAAGATTTCAATACGGGTGATGATGAATTCATCGATCAAATATTCCACTAATTCAAAATAATTATGAATGGAATGAATTCCATTAGAGAAACTTTGGATAACCCCATACTTATTGAAAGATTCCTAAAAGATCTACCTAAGAAATGGAATGCAAATAATGTTGCGATTGATGAAAGAAAAAATTTCAAATAATACACATTGGATGAACTCATTAGATCATTTCTTCAATATAAACATGAATTGAAAAGCACTGTAAAAAGAAGAGGCTTAAAAGAATAAATTTTTTGAATTAAAATAAAATCTAAATTTTATTTCTAACTCTTATGAATTTTAACCCATTGGAAAGTGACAAAGGTAAAATTTCAAATATAAGAAATATTATTTATAATTTTATGAAGAAAAAGAAAAAGTGTAATAAGTGAACAAGTAAAGATAAAAATAATGATATAAAAGGAAATAATAGTATTATATGTGGACCATATGTCACTTGATATGAATGTATAAATAAGGGATATATAAAACAAGATTTTTCAAAGTTGAATTAAGAAAGGATTGATAAAAAAAAGAAATAATTGAACCTAGTCTTCTAAAGAAACTATGCCTCTTGAGCCATGTGTTGTTTGTATTAGATTTTTATACTAAAAATAGTGTAATAATATGTGTAAATGGTTTGGGTATCTATAGTATTAATCAATGAAGGGTCATGTAGATTTTGAGGGCTTGTACTGGAATACTTTAGTAAGAACCATATGAATATCTATGTATAGGTAAATATCATGGAATGTTGTTAAATTATATAGTGGGTGGATTCATTATAATTAAATCTTGATATGGATACTACATGTGTTGATTTTGAATATCTATTATTAGGGGTACCCATTGGATGAACTCATTAGATCATTTCTTCAATATAAACATGAATTGAAAAGCATTGTAAAAAGAAGAGGCTTAAAAGAATAAATTTTTTGAATTAAAATAAAATCTAAATTTTATTTCTAACTCTTATGAATTTTAACCCATTGGAAAGTGACAAAGGTAAAATTTCAAATATAAGCAATATTATTTATAATTTTATGAAGAAAAATAAAAAGTGTAATAAGTGAACAAGTAAAGATAAAAATAATGATATAAAAGAAAATAATAGTATTATATGTGGACCATATGTCACTTGATATGAATGTATAAATAAGGGATATATAAAACAAGATTTTCCAAAGTTGAATTAAGAAAGGATTGATAAAAAAAGAAATAATTGAAAATTTATCATCATGCTGGATGGATTTTCACCAAATAATACAATTCAAGTGATGAATATGGAAGTGAGAATGAATCATTCAACCTCTGTTTGATGTAAAAAATAAAAATAAGGTATATAATGAATCTAATTCTAGTTATTATTCAAATAGTTATGGTTTTAGATTTAATGAGTTTTATGAAGAAAATTATAAACTTCTAAATGATGTTTTAAGAGTTACTAAGATGTATAAATAATTGAAATAAGATAATAAGAGGATTATCATAGAAACAAATAAATTCAATAGAGATAATGATTCTCTTAAGTAAAAATTAATAAACTTTGTTGCATGTTCTAAAGGTAAGATCTATGATGATTTTGAGTTTATTCATAAGTAAAATGATAATCATAGAAAGTTAGTTGTTAGCCTAAAATAAAATTTATCTATTTTTTAAAAAATAAAGGAAGAATTTGAAAAGATGATAGCTATGATGAAACTAGATAAATATAAAACCAGTTTTGGTTATAATCTATAGATTTATATGTTATACAAGACTATTTTTGTTAAATTTTTTGATGTAAAGGGTTCTTATGTTACATGCCTTAAATGTTGTATTTAAGTAAATTATGCTAATGGATTTTTTTTATATATTTTCTCAATATCTTGTATATAATAGAGATTTTATTTCAAAATAAAAATCTTCCAGAGTACCTTACAATAAATGTTTTAAATCTGTTTGGCTACCTAAGAATTCTATTGGTAACCCATTTGGACCCAAAATAGTATGGGCACCAATATTTTTCTCTTCATAATTTATCCTTTCATGATAACAGACCTAAGAATCCCAAGGAAACATGGTATATGGCCATCATAGTTTACTGGCACATAACCAGTGACCTATTAAATTTTCATTGTTATACCAAATGCAATGGAGGCTTGGTGGTTTTTTGAGATAACTCTAAAGGAAAGTTTAAATGTTTCAGTAAAGTAGATATTTATAATATTGTTTTAATTTTTAATTTTTTATATGTTAAGGTTTTGAAAAATAACTGAATTAGTATTTCATAGTTATGTGATGATGGTATATGTCAAATTTGAAGATAATAAATGTTTAGTTTTTTAAAATGAAAATGTTTTATTTTATGCTAATAGGATGGATAATTTTTATTAAATTAATTTATCTAATATATATAATAAAAATATTAGGTATCTCAATGATATATAAATAGATTATGTCCTATGGAATATAAGTATTGTAAGTGATCATTTTCAAATGATAAACAAATTATCAAAGAATGGTCATATTCTATATTTACCCAAGTTAAAGGTAAGAGAAGTTTTTTTTTTGATTATTTCTTAAAAGGTAAAAAACACAAGAAATATTTTTAATATATAAATCATGTTTATACTTATATAACTTTTTAATTATTAAATATTTTTTTTATTTAGTCTAATGAAAACTACTATTTTGGGTGCTGAGAAATATTTTTTTATTATTGGTAATCATTTAAGTAGATTCACATGGGGTTTTTTAAGTGTCATAAGCATGAAACCTTAGATAGAATTATAACTTTTTGAAATATAGATAAAATTTTAAAAAAAAATTAGTAATTTCACTTTTAAGTGATAATGTAGGTGATTTTTTTTTGATGAAAATGGTTATTTTAAAAATGTTTCTATTCTTATAACTCCATAACAAAATAGTGTTATAGAAAAACATAGAACTATTCAAGAAATAACCCAAACTATGTTAATTGAATATAGTTTGACTAATTATTGTTAATAAGGATCTATTAATACTTATTGATATGTTTTGGATATAGTTTATGTTGTACTATTTTTGAATAAAACCCATAATGAATTGTTTAATGGTAAAAAATCAAAGTTTGATTATTTTAAAGTTTTTGGTTTAAAAGTTTTTATCTTGAATATGAAAAATAATTTAGATAAGTTTTATGTTAAAAGTTTTGAAGGTATATTTCTTCGTTATTATTATATTATTAAATCTTATAGAGTTTATAATAAGCACACCATGGCTGTTGTATATTATGAGCATATAAAGTTTTTTGAATCATGTGATGTTCAAAAATATGTTTTGGAAAATTTTAAAGATGATTTCAAGGATTTAAATTTTGGTCAAGAAAAACCACAAGATATTGTATCTATTGAGGGGGACAAAAATTCTTCTCAAAATAATCCTAGATACTAGAGGATTCATAAAGGTCATCTTATTGACAACATGATAAGTAATGATGGTTCTAGTATGAAAAAACAATCTTTTTTTGGAACTTCTTTTCTAACTCTGGTTTTATTTCTGATTATGATCTAAATGATGTTTTAGATGATTTAAATAATGATAATTAGACTATTGTTATGAAAGATGAACTTAATAAGTTTTTTTATAAATAATTTTTGGACTTTAGTTGACCCCTTTTATATAATCAGTTTATTCAAAATAAATGGATTTTTAGAAAAAAATATGGATGAATTTGGTCAAATTGTTAAAAATAAAGCTAGGATCATTGCTCAAGGATATTTTAAAGAAGAAGGTAATTATTTTTATGAATATTTTTTTCTTGTTTCTCCTATTTAACCTATTATAATTTTATTAGATTTTTATTATTTTCAATGTTTTAAGTTATTTCAAATGGGTGTTAAAAATTTTTAAATGGTTTTAGTTTTGAATAAGTTTATGTTTCTCAACCCCATGGTATTGAAAATAAAAAGTTTCCTAATCATGTTTTTAAAGCATCAAAAGATTTATATATACTTAAATAATAACATCATGCTTGGCATGATAGAATTAATTTTTTTATTAAAAAATGATTTTAATAAAGGGAAATTAGATCCTACTTTTTTTTCAAAAATAATTTCTATTGATATTTTGATTATTTAAATGTATATTGTGGATATTGGTTTTGGATCTCAAATTAGTTTATCTATAAATTATTCTAGAAATGGTATAATATTTAGTGTTTATTTATGTGATTAATTTCAATATGATCATAAGGAATATCACTTAACGACTGTTAAATTTATTATTAGATATGGTAAAGTAACTATAAATACTGGATTATTTTATTCTTTTTTTCATTTAATTAGTTACTCTGACTCTGATTTGAAGGATATAGACTTGATTGAAAAATAACCTCAGGTATGTGTCATTTTTTTAGTAAAAATTTAGTTTCTTGGGGTTCAAGAAAATAAAATTATGTTTCTTTATCTACTACTGAGAGTGAATATATTTCTTCTATTTTTTTCTCAATAATTGTGGATTGAAAAAAAAATATCTCATTTTGGTTTTAATTTTTAAAATTTACCTATTTATTGTGATAATTCATCCACTATTTCTATTTTAAAAAACCCTTTACAACATTCTCAAAGTATATTGACAGGAGATTTTATTTTATTTGAGATTATGTTAATAAAGGAGATATTAATTTGGAATATGTTACAACAGATAATCAATGTGTGTATATTTTTACCACGCTATTGGATTTTTCAAGATTTGATAAAATCAAATTTAACCTTGGAATACTAGAAATTTAGTTTTAAAATACCATTTTATTTTTCTTTTATTGAGGGGAATATTTTATTTTTAATTTTAGTCTTTATAATATTTATTTTTTGATAATTTTTAAAAATGGGATATTTTTTGAAAAATATTGTTTGTTTTGTAATTTCCAAAAAGGGGTAGTTTGTTAGAGTTGGGAGTTTTTTTATTTTAAAGTATTTATATTTTATGTTTGTAATATTAAAAATTCCTCTTAATTATTTTATTATTTTCATAATAATACTTTTAATTCCTCGCAATTTTTTTAATTATATATTAATTAATCAATATTTATATTTTATAAATTATATTTATCATTTATTTTATTTATTCTTGAATTATTTTATTTTGTACAATAATTTTTCATCGTTATTATATTATTTCTATGTTTTTACTTACCCTTACATGAGTTTTCAAAGTCATTCGTTACCCTTACAGAGTCTTTATATTTTGTTATTTACCCTTATATAACTTTTTTCCACCTTTACATGAGCATGTTTGTACTCTTATGTAGCCTTTTCCTTACCCTTAGACAATTAGTATAATTATTTTATTACCCTTAAATGAATTATATTTTACCCTTATACAATATATTTAAACTCTTTTTACCCTTTTGTGACCAATTCTATCCTTATGCAAGATATACAGTTGTTGTTTTACCTTTACATGGTGTTATATATACCCTTAAATAGCTTATAAGGTTACCCCTACACTAAGTATGTAAACTAATTTATATAATTTTACATTATTCATGGAACCCTTACACATATTGCAGTTACCCTTACATGAGTTCCAAGTTACATTTATGCATGGTATGAAATCTCTCATGCGTTGTTTACACATATTTAAGATACCCTTACGTGAGTTCTTAGCTACCTTTACAGAGAGATAACTCAACATGTTTACCTTTATGAAATTTCTTGTTACCTTTAAATAAGATATTAATTTTTATTATTACCTTTATATAAGTTATATAAAATGATAATTACCTTTACATAGCATGACTTTTATGTGAAAAATACCTTTAGGAAAATCAAGTCTTCTCCATATTACTCTGTTTCACATTTTTGTGATATATTCATATTTTACATGTTCATAATACATGATAAAATTATTTTAATCACTATATAAATTCGTTTAATTATATAAAATCTTTGAAAAATATTTTCTCTTGTTTTAAACATATTTATATAAAGATCAAAGATATTATTTTCACGTATGATCTTTCAACTCAGTAGTCAAAAATTCAATTTTATTATTTTTCATTGTTTTGTTTATTATTAATGTTTCTAAATTAATATTATATGATAAAAAATTTATTCAAACTTACTCTATAGTATTCAATATATTGTTATTCTCATTTGAAATTCTCTGTATCTAAATGCATTTATTCGATAAGTTTTTAAATTTTGAATTTTAAAGAATCATATTTTGAGATTATCATGGGATTTTCATTAACATATTAATATGAAAGATTATTAATATTAAAATGATGATTTAAAATTATTTTGAATTATTATTCATGGTTTGTAATATTGGATTAGAGTCAGGTGATAATTTTACAATGATAATTTCTACCTCTCTCTGATAATTCTATACCTATCGTTTTTATTTTTGAATTTTGAATTTTGAATTTTCTAACCATGAGATTAGATGTGTTAAGTTTAAAATTTTATTTAAATATATTTATATGTAATTAAAATTTGGATACAATATATAGAAATATTTAAATAATTCTTATTTGATGATAGATTTCATTTTTTTTAATAGGTAGGGGGAAGTCTCAACTTATTTTATTGAAACGCAAGTACCTTCTTATTATTCTAGGTAGAGGGATCCCATCACATTACCAATATAGTACCAGGGGAATTAAAACCTAATAAAAGAAACCAATTGTGGCACAGATCCTAATACATCTGGCCTGAAGGGAAAATCAACTAGACCTAAAGGGCCCAAGGCAGATATCAGCCTGCACTGCTTCTTCTGTCTACACCGACACCAATCCAAGCCATTGTAGTCATAAATAACACAAAACACCATCTATATAATCATAAAAAAAATCAAATATGATTCTATAAATACATATATAGAAGTCACCTATACTGGATAATCAAAAACTCCCCGCCAAATCCTCCTCTATTCAGTCGTCCCGACATCTTCTGCAATAGCCACTTCATGTATCGGTGTTGTCGTAACCACTTAACCACCATGGCCAGGTCACCCAAAACCCATTGGCTGCATCATCATCCTATTTTTTCCATAATCAAATCATCCATTGGGAACCCACCACACATTCCTCCCCCACTAACACACTACCTCACTGTGCGTTTTCCCCTATTAACATGCCACCATGTTTTATCCCTAAAAAGGTGTTGTGGTGGGATACTTATATAAATTTTTATGATCCTATGAAAAACATTATGTTATTTGATGGATTATCTCTCAATAAATGTACCTAAACTACTTTTACTTCTATGTCCTTGTAGAGACAAACTGATAATATACTCATGAACCAATACCCATGCTTCTCTTATTTATCTACTATCTATTTCATTATGGTTAATTTTTTTCTATAACACTTATTTTTATATCTCACATATTCTCTCAAATTCTATTTATGAATTTACGTACAAAATAATTTTATTTATTTGTATTGTGACTCCCATATTATAATGTTTGGACCGTTCGATTTGTTACTCTAGCTTGTTAAAGTCGGTGTTATAATTGGGTTGTGACTCCCCATACAAATGTTAGGTGTATTGGTTATAATTATAATATAAAAATTATGTTGTAATTGGGTTATGACTCCCATTAAAAATTATTATAGTGTGGAATGTATCTCACATCAAGTAGAAAGGTATAAGAGTAGACTAATTCCACTTTGGACTGAACTAGTATAAAAATATTTGTGTTCTTTCATTTATTTCTCATCTGTAATTAACTTTAATAATTAATTTATATAATTAATCAATCTATTAATTTTTTTAAGCTAGTCTATTCATCCCCCTCTAAACCATATTTCATCATTATATCAGACCTAACACAAGTTTATAATCAAGTAAATGTTCCTTATATAATTCTATGAAATTTATTGTTGACTCTTATGGTGAATTTATTGGACTTTATTAAGTAATAGTCTGGACCCAACATTATATAGCCCCTCAATGTGTCGATAGGTCTCATGAGACAAAAAAACATGGGTTTTGGTGTATAACTCTCCCTATATGAGTATAATGTATTAGTTTAAGGACTTGAAAACATTTTTTGATGTCGACATTATGCATTCTATCAGTTTGTGAAAAATATTATTAATAACCATATTTTTCATTTATTATCATGGATATAGAATTCTATTAGTTTCAGTTGATTATGAAATAATTTAGATTATTTATTCCTTCCATATTATGTATACCATGATTATGTTTCGGAAAATTCAATTATATATTTCACTTACTAGAAATTTAAGATCACCCCTTCCTATGTTTTCATTTCCCCGGTTATAATGAAAATTAGTCCATGTGGCGTGTTTATATAGATAACATGTGTGAATAAATTTTTAGGAGATGTTGAAGATTATTTGTGGATTAAGTAGTTTTTATATATTTAAAAAAAAATTGTTTGATACAAATAACATGGGATTTGTTAGTTATTGGTTTTTCTTAATTATCTAAATCATTAATCCTAAAATGTATTTGTAATTAATGTAATGAAATATTTTCTTTTAGTTATTTAATTACTAGATGGTTGTGTCTGAGGTGTCACACTTCGTATTAGAGGGTATTTTAGGTAACTTTTGATATTAGGATGTTTTTTAGGGATAATTTAAGGGTTGATCATAATTTTAACAGTATATATAAACCTTTGGGATAATACATGATTTAATTATAAGGTAATAATACACATTTTATTCAAGTATAGGGATAAGATAACTTTATTGAAAACAATAGGGACAAGTCTAATAATTAATTATATGTATAGGATAATATCCTAAAGTTTTATTATTATAGATATTGTGGGGTTATCCTAGAAATAAAAGTCATGTTTTGATAATACAAGTTAATAAAGGCTCTAAAATAAATAAACCAAGGGATAATAATCCTGAAAGGAAAGATTTAGTAGTAACTCGATCATCACCAGATACACAATAAAAAGTCGTAATTACACACCTTATGTAACTCTCTTGGGGAAAATTATTTATTTAAAAAAATTATCTTTATGAACCATTATAAAGTATCGATATATGATGTAAAAAAAATTGGTTAGAGATCCTAATAGAAAAATGACCCTGAATAACTAAGTATTCAACAAAGAGACTCATATGTTGAACCTAAAGTATCAAATGATGAAATGAAGGTGTAATTAGAGAAGATTTATTTTTCATATTTATATGATCATTTACTCTGATTATATTGGATATTATCCTAATCATTTTGTATTTAGTATTTGGTTAAAATAGGAATATGAAAATGAAGATGATAATGGTATGTATCTAGAAATCACTATGTCTTATAACCAAATAAGGTATCATGCTTAAATGATTGAAAATATTTTTATATTACTATTATGATAGAAAACATGAGTATCCTAGGATAACATAAGGTAGTGAGGATGATATCTTAAATAAAATTAATTATTTATACTTTTAGCTATTTTGAGTAGTGAGTCATATTTATTGATGATATTCTAGTATATTCTAAATGTTATGAGGGTTATGTGAGACATGTAAGGATTGTTCTTAAGTATTTATACTATAATGGTTAGGAAATATATATTAAATGATATCAATATCCTATTAAATTATTTTTGTGATAAGGTTAATTTTTGGGGATAACTATTGGTTAACACATGATGGAGGCATGGATAACTCTTAGGTTTAACATACTCTTGATGTTTAGATAATAAAGGGTTATTTGATTTTAAAAAATTAAGTTAGATAATATTAATAAACTTGGGATTTATAATAGATTCATGATATTTTTTGTGAATTTAGTGGCTTTATTGGGATTATATTGACTATCGTGTGACTTTATAAACCAATAGTTATTACATTTTTGGGTTAAGGATATAGTTAATATTTTGATGAATATATGATTTCTCTATAGTTTAATGTCTTGGACATTAATACTATTTTAGGAAAGGTATATCTTTGAGAATATATAATTAGGTTATATACATACATGAGTATATGATTGTATTAAATAATAATGTTGTTTTAGGGAATATAAGTAACTTAATATACCATAATAGAGTATGATAGATGTCATATTAGAAGTTATATCCTGAATGATGAAAATGTTATGAATACCCTCACATAATTTTATCAAAAAGTGAAAATTAAAACTATGAGGATTAAATTTATTAATTTGGTTGAATGTAACATACCATGATTTTAATATATTATTACCTTTAAACGGTTCAATGTGTTTTATACCTTGGTCTACACGAAATACCCAACTTAAAAAACCATGATATATTTAGATAAAATATAAATATCTAAGTATTATCATCAAAACCTATTTATTAAAATAGCATGAACTAATAATAGTAATGAATTCATGGAAAATATTTACCAATAAAATAAAGGATACTTTTAATATAAATGAAATTCATTTAGTTTACCTAAAATGACTAATAAGATCATTTATTGTTTTAAAATGCATTTTTATAAAATAAATCCTTTTTATGAGATGTGAATTTCTATTTCAATAAATGAATTATTAATGATGATAAATTATGTTTTGTTTTTATAATTGGCTAACACCATTTTAGTTGGAAAATTATAGGAAATAATAATAATAATAGTTAATATTTAAAATTTTATTTTCCATTAACATCAGTTTTCATTATATTTTATGATTTAATTCAAAAATTGAATTATCAAATAAATGAAATTTCATTTAAAAAATTTAACCTCATTTATGTGATTAATAATAATAATATAAGTTAAAGATTAATTTTTTGGTATTTTTTAAAATAATTGATTTTTAGGTGAATAGTGGAAAATACTGTTTTGAAAATACATTGACTTTTGTGAACTCACTTGGATGTAAGCATAACTTAAAACTTGTAAAACCTTTTTCTTTACCATATAAAAGTTTTATAAGTAACATTATATATTTTAAAATATTATTTTTGAATTAAAAACCTATATTTGATATTTTATAAGTAACATTATATATTATATATTTAATATCACTTTTATAAATTGAATAAAATGAAATGGAATTAAAATTTATAATCCATGGGTCCAAATTATATAACAAGGGAAACTTTATTTTTTGGCATAATATTGATGGTACCTTAGGTAAAAACTAGTTATCATAGAAAAAGATTAAATGAAAAAAGTAATAATTTAAGGTGTAAAGGGATTGAAAAATATTAAAAAAATATAATTGAGTATTTAAGATATTATATATCTTATCCCACACCATAATCAATTATTTTCTATTTTTGGAGCCACATAACCTGTTTAACATGTGATCCCATTATATAAAGTTGAAATATTAACAAAAATGATATTCTCACCACTTAAAAACTAGACCACTAACCACCCCTAAAATACTTCTATAAAATTATATTTCTACATGAAACCCTAAAATTTTTACTTCCCCTACAATCATATTTATCTATTTTTAGGTTATTTTCATAAGATATTATTCTATTCCATCAATTTCAAAGGGATCTTCCAAGGAAATGTGAAAGTGCTTAATGTGAGTAATCATTTTTACTCAACTTATTTCTTTTCCAATTCTATTTTTCAAATACCTATGTGATGACATTAGTATTGATTATATAATCAATTTTATTATTCTTGGGAATAATTATTAATAACTTTTTCTTTTTTCCATTATAGAAAGGGGAGACGACATTTGGGTTTGTGTGCACAGACTACCACCTCCACAAAATGCAATGTTTTACTTTTCTTAACCATTATAAAAATATATTAATAATGATGAATTTAATAAATAAGTATCATATTTATAAAATAATTTTTTTTTATGAAATTATATAACATATTATACATTTCTCTCTTTCTATGGAAAATGAAATCGTTAATCAAGTGTACGTGTGGACTACCGCCTCCATAAAGGGACTGATTTCTATTTTTCTTTTCATTATTGATTTAAATGAAAGATCCTGATAATGGAATTAATAGATAAATATGATTTATATAATATCATTAGGTATCTTTTACAAAAAAATATAAATCATATTAATTATATTATCAAAAAAATGATTAGTGTTAATTAAGTCGTTTAAAAAGGGCATACTAAGAGGAAAATGATAACTTCTTTCTAAGAAATGAATTTATATAATTTATATCTGCTTTATACTTCTTTAAAATTATTATTTTATCAAAAATAATAATCAAATAATATTATTTTACTTTTGTAATAATGATATTAAAACTAAACCACCTCATAATCCTTTATTAATCATAGTCGGTTTGTGTTTGGGACGTTTTAACCACATACTTAAACAATACTATGAATTTTTATCATAGATGAATATGATAAATTATTTAAGAATATAATATGATAAAATTATTTAAATAATTTTATTTTTGGTTTTGGTAATTTTATATCAATATTTAACTTATTAATTAAGAAATCATCCTTCGTTCGTTAAGAGTCAAAGAAACATGCTCGTCACATATTTCATCCTCTTAGATTGTAAAAAAAATACCATTAAATAAAATTAAATATTTATAAAATATATCTAAAAATATATTCCAAAACAATATAAGATATAATAATTATATAATTTAGGAAAATAAAAGATATCAATACCACTTTTATGAAACTAGTTCCAAGTGATAAAGATTACTTACACCCGGTGTTGAAAATAAGTGAAAAAATAATTTATATATATGTGTGTGTGTGTGTGTCTGTGTCTGTAATGATTATAAATGGGGAGTATAGATGGTTATAATACTAAATAAGGATCTTAGGGTTGAATTTAGTGAACTTTATTTAATTATTCTGTATATTTGGTTCATGTTCTCAATGAATCAATATTGAGGTGAGGGTTTTCATATAAAATTCCCCACTTTGAGGAATGTTTGGTATTATCCACCTAATTTCATTTATGTGGTATGTATACTACCTATTTTAGATATGATATCATGGGTTTTATTTTAATACTGGTAATTTAGGTTAAATTACAATCCCTATCTATCAATAGGTTTTGATTAAAATGTTACTCAAACTGTAAGGGTTGTTTTTCTCAAACTTTAATTCCTTGGGAAATTTTTATTTTATGTGCCATGTCTTCCTTTAAATAGTGTATTCAATTCCAATAAATTTTTAATAATTGAATTTTTTTATTCATGTCAAACACTAATCCAAATTATTTCCTTTTCATCAATTGGATTTTGGATTATTTGTTGCCCTAGTGGTAAGGCTTTTTAGTAACTCAATTTTCCTTCATTGAGTGATGATCATCATCTTAGACTTAAAAGTTAGTTATATTATACCAATTGATTATATTATATGGTATTTAATTTTTTATATAAATTTAAATTTCTACTAAATAAAACTCCTCTTTATATATTTCTTACTTCAAGGAGTATATTTCCTATAAGGTATATTGATAGCTTAAATATCCTTTATTTGAGTCATATTATTTCATCAAAAATATTCTTTCTTCTAATAATGGGTTATCAAACCATAATATTTTATTATTTGTTAATTTATCTACCTATATGATGAAAAATATATTTTGGTACAAAATAATTTTTTTACTCCTTTTATAATGTGAGTTTTTAACAAAGGTATTTTCTAAATAATAAAAAGGGTTTTTCCTTTAACTTTCATATGTTTTTTATTAATCTTTTCTTTTATTGAAGATAAAATATGTGTCCTTTCAAGGATACATTATTTGAGATTATTTTTAAAATTATTGGTTTTCAAAATATTTCATGTCACCTTTTCAAAAGTTACCTTTGAAAGTGATATATAAATTTCTATTTTACGCCAATGTTAATAATATTTTATAATAAATATTTTAAGTTTTTTCTTCCAATTACCTTATAATTTTCAAAATAATTCATGCTAATGGGGTTTATATTTCGTGATTTATCCTAAAATATATGTATTTTAAATTTGTGGGATTGAACTCACTATATCAAACAATTTGATTCTTGATCCTTTTTTTATGATATATTTCAAAGTATTCTTTTTATGAGGGTGTTTTTCATTTATGTCAACACCCTTATATGTTTTCTTTATTGAACTAGGTATATATTATTTTGAAACCATCCACATTATTTCTCTACTTGAATTATGATCATGTAATTATAGCAATGACATAACCGTATACTCATTACCCTATGTAGTACGAACATGTCAATTTTAAAAATTCATATTAGTGTATTTTCACCTAGAAATAATGTTTATTTATTGGTTGGGGAGTATTGATATTATTGATTATTATTGATTACAAACATAGTTTGATTATGTGTTGACACTTCATATTTTTCATTATATATATAGCCATGTTTTTATTTATCCATATTTTCCTTAGTGAATGGAATGAAATGTATTATTGACTCTTATGGTGAAATAATTGTACTTAATCATGTGATGGGTGGTGTATAACATTTTATAGCCCATTGATACATCGATAGGTCCTATGAGACAAAACAACTTGGGTTTTGGTGTTTACCTCTCCCCATATCAGTATAATGTATTAGAACAATATTGTGACATCATACTTTTGATACCCGGTATTATAAATTCCATCATTATGAGAATAATATTATTGATATCCATGTTTTTCATTTATTTTCATGGATATTTTATGAAATTTTTTTAGTTAATTATGTAATTATTTGGATAATTTATTCCTCTGAAATTATGTATATCATGATTATACTTTTTATAAACTTAGTTATATATTCACCTTACCGATCATTTGAGATCACCCCTTTCCTATGTTTCCATTCCCAAGTTTATCAAGAAAATTAGTATAAATTCCATATTTAGAAGCATAGAAAGTTTGAATGAATTTTTGGGAGATATTAAAGACTCTTTATAGATTAAATAGTTTCATATATAATGGGAAAAATATATTTTTTATGCAAATAACATTGGATTTGTTAGTTATTTTTTTCCCAATTCTCTAATGCTCTAAACCTAAATGGTCTTAAGAATGTATATAATGCAATATTTTATTTATTCCATGTAATTACTAGATGGTAGTGTCCATGGTGTCATATTTTTAATGAAAGCCATGTTTTTTCTATGGTATTTAAATGATTATACTATGGTGAGTTCCATGTTTTTTGGAAATTGTGGTACTAGTAGATGGATCCATCGATGTTTATACTATGATTCTAAAAACTAATAGGTTAGGTCTTATATGCTACGATAGATAGTGATTTTGGTTTAAAAGTTTCCTAAATTAAATGATATGAGAAAAAAATAATAGTTATATACATTTCCATATTAAAAATATCTTGAAATGTGGTTTTATATGCCTAATGTGATCATTATTGAGGTATGTTTTTCATATGAAATGGTATGCTAGGAATTAAAATTAGTGTTTTAGTCACGGTGATGATGTGTAACAATATATGTAAGAAAAAGGAATACCAATGTGATAATTTATATGCTCATGGTGTTTTTTTTATTAATAAAAATAGATAGGTAATTTGATATTTTGATTAAAATAAGGATTTTGGCCCATATGGTATTTTAGGTTAAAGAATAAATAACACATGGAATATTTAATGTGTTTAAATTTTTTTCCCAAGAAGATTATGTCATGGGATGTGGTGTTCCATATAATATATGTAAGAACCAAACTTAAACATTACATATTCTAGTGAATTTAGACTAAAATTATCTTTCTTTCATTCAAAAATATCTATTGGGTTTAGAGTTTTATAGAATTAAGACAAAATCTTACTTAATAGACCCATACATTATAAGTGGACACTTATACTTAGTATACATTTTTTCCACCAAAAAAACATGTTTTATTTTCATGAAATATCTTCAAAAAAATTTATCTTTACCTCATTATTTTCCTTAGTCATCATTAAATCATTATAAGAAACATTTTAAAACATTGTATGATCACAAAAATATCAATTAGTGATATAAAAAGAAAGAAAAACATTAGTCCAATGAAAAACATGAAAACCCATAATATATATACCTTTATCACATTATTATTTGATCTTATGTAATAAATCACTTCTATAATAAAAACACACACTTTTTATCAAATAAAACTTTTAAAACCCATATAAAACATAGATAAAACATGTTATAAAGTTGGGGAATCATTGGATTAACCACCACAACTACTTGTTTATAACCTTTATGATTAAATTACAAAAATTACCTTAGAGTAACCATAAAAAGTAATCATGATTAAGCATTACAATTTATCTTGTAATAATTGTCTCAGTATATTCTCATTATCTCTTGGGAGACACCTAATTAGTTAACTATATCTCATATATGGAATAACCATACGGTCGACTTCCATACCCAATGCATTGGAGGTTATAACATAACCACCCATCCTTGGTTTATCATAGAACCATAAATCATTGGTTAATAATGTAACCACCCAAAATTGGATTATAACATAACCATCCATCATCATAATAATTCCCAAGAACTATGACATAATCATAAATCATGAAAGATTTCATTATAAAAAAATTATTAAGAAAAATATTCTTTTTATTTTGAAATCACTTATTTTTTTAAAATTATACACATAAAAAGGAAATAATTTTATTGAAAAATATCCATGAAAAATTATAAAGGAATATCCAAATAAATTATTATTCATGATGGTGATAAAATCATCTCATTTCATATAAGTTTAAAAAATCATTCCTTTCATATTTTTATGAGAAAAGTCACAAAGTACCTCCTTTGGAAAATGAAAAAAATATTCACTTAATACCATTTTTTATAATTAAAATATGGTTAAAAATGAATTTAAAAAATAATGGGACAATATTAAAACCATTATTTAAAACATTTTTATAAAACATGGATATGGAAGAGAAAGGGAGTTTTAAGGGAAACATTAAAAATATAATTTTTAAAAGAAAATCCCTTACCTTGAGTCTCACTCATCACATACATTATTTATATTCATGGATAAAAAATTTAGGTTAATTATTTAATTTTTTAAGAAACTATTTTATTTTTATTATTCATTTTATTTTATTGATTATCATGCTATATTTAATAATTTAATTAATTAAATTCATGTCAGTTGTTTTGATTTTATTTATTTCATAAATCCAAAATGGATTCGGTAAGTCAACTATGGTAAAAAATTTCAGCATTCCATCATCTCCAGAATAATAATCTTGAAATAATTATCATTATTATATATCAATTATTATTTTAAATCTATCCATTAAATATGGTTATGAAAAATGAACTGTGTTACAATCACGGAGATAGTTGGTCGTACATACGCATGAGTGAAGTTTTTGTTTTTCATCGATCATTATAGTAAGAAGAAAAATATAACTTTTTACTAGTATAAGGATAATAAAATCATATATATAATATTATATCTTTAAATATACTTATATATATCATATATGTTATGTCATGATAAAAAAATAATCACAACGCTTCATGGAGGTGGTAGTCCACATGTACGCACGAACAACATTATAATTTTTTAGTGCATGGAAGAAAAAGAAATTAAATGATATATTATATTTTAATAAAGATATATATTTCATTAAAATCATATATAAATATTAATTCCATCATTATAATCAATCCATGATACATGGTGATGGAAAATGAATTACATTGGTTCGTGAGGCGGCAGTTCGCAATACACACGAATGACAGTTTGGTTTCCCATTTTATAGAAGAGGATATGGAAATAGGTTATTATATTAACATAATAAAATATAATTATATGTATTATATTTTTTTATTATTATATCATGGTTGAATAACATTTTAAGTAGGTGGAAGAAGAAATAAAACTAAAACATGCAGTTGAAAACTATACCCCTTCTTTGGAAAATCTCCTTTGTTTGACACCTTAATCCCTATAAGATTGGTATTTTGCATAAAAAAATACATATATAATGAGTTTATGTATTACAGGAAGGTATTTTGGTTGTAATTGGATGAAAAAAATGGGTTTTTTAGTATGAATAAATGAGAAGAAGAGGTGCCCTTTTATAAGAGAGGGGAGGGGCACTCTTGGAATTTCTCAAAATATTAAAATAATTTAGATTAATTTTGAATTAAAAATAGATATAAAGTGATTTATTTAGAATATAATATTAGTATGGTTATAATTACTCCAATAAAATAAAAATTATACAATATTTTACAATATTTATACCCTTATCTTTTACTTTTAACCCCTATTTAACCCCATTAACTCTTACAGTGAATACATGGTTTTTTACTCTTTAAGGGTTAATATAGTTAACATAAAATGAAAACATTCCCATAAGTGGACCATGGTCGACCTGTTAAACTCTATACTTATTTATTGTCTTAATTTATCTTTTTTAGTAATTTTATATCATTTTATAAATTATAATTTATTATAACATATTCATATTGTCAATTTTTAGAATTATTCATTACTTTGAATTTAATAATATAAATATAACACTTAAAATTTTAAAAAAAAATATTTTAATTATACCTAACATGCCAAATAAATTGTTAAAGTTCATGTATCACATTAATTATCAAAAAGTATATTAATGTTAAAATTTCTAACGTCATTTATTTGACTTTTCCATTAATTGAATAATTACTATATCATCATTGGGAAAGCATTTATGATAATTATTTATTCACTAATTATTAAAAATAAATTACCATGATGAATATATATATTTTATATTTAAAAATACTATATATAGTTTTACATACCCTTGGGATAAAACCATATTAAAAATATTACACATGTTAAAAACAAGAGTGTAACATGTTTGACTTTTCTTTAAATAAAATTTTATAAAGGAAATAATCTAATATATGTGGCCAAAAAAGGACATACATAATGAAATTTTATTATTATTGTCTATATATACTTTTAATATAATATTTCGTTAAATTTTTTGGTCATTTAAGGGTTCTTATCATTTTATTTATAACCAAAATTTCATGATTTACCCTTTACCGTGGTAATAAAATTAATAAGTTTACTATTCATATTGATCAAAAATAAAATGGTACTATTTATAAATTTAGACACACTGATTAAAAATATTTAATCCATTTTCAAAAATTCAAAATATATAAGCTTTATAATTTAATTTAAAATTAAACCAGAAAAATGCAACAAAAAATAGTTTTTCAAAAAAATTACCTTTTAAATTTAAAATGTTTTTATACTAAATTAACATATAAAATCCATTTAAAACCCCATAATTGTATTATTTTAAAACAAAATTAACTAATTAAATTTTAAAATTAATCGAAAACATAATTTCACCTTGTAAATACTTTATAATAAAATACAGTTTTCAATAAAAAATAGTATTTTTCATTATTCCTTAAAAAATAAATATTTTCATAAAATTATAAAAAACTAATACTACGATAACCTTGAAATGATTAATTTATAAATGAAATTAAATTTTTTAAATTAAAATTCTATAATTTTATAATTAAGTTTTTAACTAAAATCTTATAAGAAATGAGTTTAATAAAACCATTTCCTTTTTGATTTTAAGAATTACTTAATAAATTTATAATGAATATAACTACATAATTCATAAATACTAATAAATATTAAAATTATTTATTCTATAATTACTTGGTTTGTTACAATATTGTAGTTTAGACCCAATTCAGGAAGTATAGAGGTGTATAGGATATTAAAGAATTATTGGTTTTTAATTTAGGGGTCAATATTTCTCCTAGATTCCAAAATAGTTGTGGTGATAGTCATACATAATATTTTGGACCATGAAGTAGTTATTGTATCTATTTATCATTTATTTCTTTTCATAAGTCATAATGAGATCTAAATTAATGTACTCTGACATGAACTTAGAAGATGATTTTTTAAAAAATTTAAACATTATAATTATGGAAAATTGATGACCAAAAATTGGGACAACATTGATATTTTGTCAAGTAATGTATATGTATCCTATTATAAAAACCGGTAAGTGCATTAGTTTTTGATAATTTATAGATATAGAGTAATTATATATAATTTTAGAAAAATAAGAGTAATATCTGTGTGTTGAACTCAAATAAAGACTATGAGGATTAATTTTGTTGATGAAGGAAGAAGATATTTCAATATCATTATTGGTAGAATTATCATTATTATTTCATGAAAAATCATGTTCTCTTTTACATAGAAAATGATATTTTTTACTGAATTAGAGTTTTGAGTAATTTACCATTCTGAGGGTTTTAATAATATAGTATTAGTGAGGCCACACTAAATTTTTATAAAATAAGAAGTGAACCTTAGTGTATTTTGGTACATAAATAAATCACTAAGTTTATGTTTCATGGACATAGCCAAATGATGGTGATACAAGTATAAATCACTTTTCTCACTCTTTTTTATCCTTTATCACTTCCATATTTTATTATGAGAAATAGTGGAGTTTTCTTCTTTACCATCGAGAAATATAATTTAAATAATTGTTTTTAGGTCAATATAAACTGATTTACTCCCCCCTCTCATGGAATATTCCTTTCATGGGAGAAAGAAGTGGTATTAAAGTAGAAGGTTCAAATTTTTGGATCATTATCTCTTGGATTATATAGAAATAACTATTAATCACAAATGTATTATGATCTTTGGTATTGATAATTAATAATTTTTTAATAATTAGATGCAATAGAACATCAAATAACTAGGCGTGGATATTTATATAGAGTCCATGTAATGATTTTTTGTTAACATAGAGTGTAGAGGATTATCATAAAAAAATACTATTGGTAATTGGTTTTTTATTATTAAGGAATAAATGTGGTAAGTGATACATTGTCTAAATCAATCTATATGAAGGTTATGTCATTTAAAACCTCCCATGGAATTTGGGAAAAGTTATATAATAGTAATAATCATGGCTCATGTAATGTTTTACCCCCAGTTCAAGACCACTAAACAATGCCCAAATCGAGGGAGTCATCACTGCACCTTAGGCATACCTTCCTATATATAATATGCTACCAACTATAAGCATTTTTTTAGGGTAGTACCATGGGGAGACAAATATTAGAGTGTTCAAAAATAGGAAAAATAAACCAAACATCATCCATAATATTAAATATCAGAGTATGCAGAAGTAATAAACATGATCCAACAAAAAATAAATAAATTAATGTGAAATCATACATTCATACAAGCTCACTGACTTCCCACTGAACCAACCACATATACAAAATTAATTCAAGAATAAAATAAATATAAAGAGGATCTACTAAATCCATGAGCCTAACCTCATCCTAATCTCCTAAACCTATCTGATCTATCCTCCTCAATCATGTAATTATGAGCCTCTGCCCAACCTAAACCTACAACCAGTAGAGGGATACACGAGTACCCAAGTTCCATGGTCACCTGAGCAAGATGTGAGTACACTACTCATTAGGGAACCACAAACATGATCCTATCCACAATTAGTAAATAAAATTATGTTTGAATGTGATATTTTCATGTAAAGAAATAAATAAACTACTCAACCCTAATTAAAAAAAATCATAGTCGATCCTTCGGTTCTAATGTGACACGTGTGATCAACCATATCTACTTCAACTAGTTTGGGAGTGTTTTTTATCATGAATTGTATTTGTGACATCCGAATATATTCCCAATATCATAGAACTAGTATATAGAGGCCCAATCCTATGGAGTAAATCTACATTAGACCCTAGAACTAATGTATCCTCTCAAATCCTAAGATTGAATCCAAGGTAGTAGAAACCATGGTATCCTAGTTCCAAGTCCATGGAATCCCAAATCATGGTATATCAGTGGAATTTATATCCCACCACATAGATCCAAGGATTTATGATGAGTCATCCTAAACTATGGGTCATAAAATTAGGTTCAATAACTAAATCCTAACAGTGTCTTGTAGGCATCCAATTTATCTCAAATACATCATGGGGGAAAGTGTTCCCCACCCAAACTATGTCATGTAACACATCTTGAGGTTTTTTCCATCTACCTAAACCCATCCTACAATTTCGTGGTCAGAATCTCTAGTGCATGAACTTCCTTTAGCATAGCTGTAATAGGCTCAAAAATCTATTTGGTTTCTAAGGTGACACATGTAATCATCACTACCCATATCCACCAAAAACCCTTGATAGGGTCAACATAATAATGAGGCATACACTGCAGTCCATATGGTTTCATCATATTCAGAACACATATTATGGGTCCCCTTCTCTCAACCACATCTCTCGAGTCAACAATCATCACTCAGAGGGAATATCATCTCTCAACATTGTCCAAGTCTCATTAAGACATCACTTCCCACCTATTAAAATCCATACTAGCCCCTCTCATTACCCAAGTTGTCCTAGGAGAGTCTCCACTCCCAACATATCATCATGATACCCAGGGATCATCAGTTTGGTTCTCATAAACTAGTGGGGAAAAAAAACTCACCCCATGATTGTCTCTACTAGCCTGAAGGATCTAAATTATCTCAGGGTTCTCACTTGGATAATCCCCATACTGGCCATAAAAATTCATCACTACCTCTAATTGGATGTCTCTAAGGGCCCCCACACAAGGTCCATAATGTCACATTCATTGCATTTCATTGACTTTACACTCATCTAGTTTAAATGTCACATGGAATAAAATTTATAATCAAGGCCTCAACAATCAATGGTTGAGGAAATCAAGCCAATGTCCAAGGGTCTATCATGGCCCCTAACACTTTTTTCAATCTAGTCATTTTATTTTAATAAAAACTTTTAATTAAATTTAAAGGTTTAGTCCCCCCTGATGGTGATACCAAAGATCACATTATAATAATAAATAAACAAACACAAGTTCCATAGGGAATGTACAAGAGTCCACCTACCTCAATATGAAGTTATTCCATTTTTTGAGTGTAGCCTTAAAGATTTATCCAGATATTTTCCATGTTCAACTATAAACCACCAATTATTGTGAGGCCCAAACCCATTCCTAATCATCCCCTCTAGTTACTTATAATCATATTAAAATTAATTAAATAATTATAATTGATCTTTCAATTTAATGTTATATGGTATAATCATTGGAAAACTAATTGGTTGACCTCATTACACTAAAACTAAAACTAATACTCACAAATTCCCCATGGAATACCTTCAAACTCATTCTAGAAAAAATACCTAATACACAACATTAAATGAGTGCTCAAAATAATGTAATTTAGGCAAAAAATACAATATAAAACTATGTAAAAACATACCTTAACCCTAACATCACACGAAAACGTCCATACATAATCTAAAGTCCACCTTTACATGATCCAATAAAATTTACCAATAATATTGGATAATTACACCATGCTTTAATGTAATTGACACCAAAACCCTAAAAAATTGAGTCAAATCAATGGGGTATGAATAGAATTAAGATCCAGTTATTTAGGAAGATCACACCTTAAATACACAAAAAAAACATAGACCCAAAAACATCCCTTATTGAATGGAATTGAGGTAGAGGTGTGGTAGGGGGAGTATAGCCAAGAAACTCTACATAGTCCCCTCTCCTGATAAAACATGAAATCCCTATCCTGAAAAAATATGGAAATTACCTTACTCAAAAAATCCAATAGGGCATGATTCAAGTAGTGACTAAGGTTGTTCACACTGTAAATCCCCACTTCCCCCAAAAATTCTCATACAAAACTAAAGTTCACAGCCTAAATGATTGGTATTGGGGGTTATCTCCTTTGCCTCGAACTCTTATTATGTAAACATTGTGTTCACATAGTGAATTAGCTGCTGCTATTATTTTGAATTGACCCAACTACACAGCATTCCCTTGATGCTTTCTCGATCACCCATACCACCAGTGGGTCTTAAAAAATATCCAAGAAATATTTATTTAAGATATTTAAACTCTCAAAATCCTATTTCGATTCTTGGTTCTCAAAATGAATTATCAAAAAAAAAAAATTCAAAATCTCTTGGAATTTTATAACTCAATAAGGCATGGTGTTTTACAAATCAAAGGTTTAAACTAAAATTAGAGGTTTCCTAGAAAAAATAAAGGGATATTAATGATTTAAAACACTTTATTAACGTAGTTCATGTGGTTTTTATTTACAAACCAAAAATGGAGTAACAAAGCAATTCCAAAGATATTTATGTTGTAGTGTAGTTGGGGTTTGGATTAGTGTTAAGTACCCCATAATTCTACATGAAAAATAGTGGTTCAAAACTCATTGGTCGTAGGTACTGTAGCGCTACTATAGTAACCAAGATACTGTTTTTAACGGTGGCACTGTAGGGTGACAGGGGGCAGTGTAGTAGTGGTGGGTACTGTGTGGTACTGTAGCAGTGTGGTACTATAGCAGTACTATTCACAGAATGGGCCTTGGGCCAAAAATTTGGGCCTACGGGCTATGTAATGGGATAAATGCCCACTAGTCCTTTGGGCTATGTAATAGGTCTCCCTCTACCCAGTTAAAGAGGTATTTTCTTTGCTTTAATAATAAAAATGAGGCTTCAGCCCAACCTTTAAAAAAATATTTAAAAAAATGAAGAATTAAAAGTTTCACATTAATAAATAATTTTTTGGATAGAAAAAGTGAATAAATATAATAGATTAGTACATGATTATAAACTCTTCATGTGACAATAAGAAAAATATAATGTAAATTTTTTAGGATGGGATTTAAAAATATAAATCTATAATATTAAAAAACTCTGAGAATGTGGTTTATTTTATACTCAAACTTGACATGTATGCCCAAAATATCGATTGATTGACTTACTTAGAAAATAATATTTTCATGTGAATTTAGGAAAGACACTTAAATATTATAATGAAATCAGTATATTAGATTTTATGGTATATGTACAATGTTAATGGAAATCATGGAGATAAAATAAAGAATTTGAAATATTTCCTACCAAAATAGTGCATCAATAGGGAATATAAAGTTGTTGTTGGTAATGATGAGAATGAAAAAGAAACTGATGATTATAAGACACATACACCCACTTTATGAATAAAATGTTATTTTTGTAATCCTCAAAAGACCAAATTGAAAGATATAGAATCAATGAATATAATTAAAACCCCAAAAATTAGGTTTTTTTATTATATAAATATGTCAAATATGAAACAAACACATTTTAGGTAAAATAAGTACTTTATAACAAAACTTCAATGGTAAAATAGGAGAATAAATTCATATAATTTATATGTTTTTGATGATTAACATTTTTTGGATTCATGGATAGAGACAAAATTCTATGTAATTCTCATTAAGAATGCAAAGGAGTGTGTCAAGAGTGACTTGAAGGGGAAATTTTTAGTAATTGAAGGGAACATAAAGTAGTATAAAAATAAAAAAATCAAATTTCACCTTAAGTAGATATTTTTGTCTCAACATACCTAAAAAAAGTTACAATAATACTCCAACTAAAAGTGGTGAAGCAACATTAATGGATTAGAAAGGAAGATTTCATTGAATGAAATAGATCTAGCTAGAGTGTGTATTCTTAATAGTTAATTTTTTTCTAATATCATTGTAATAAATAATATAGAAATGGGAATAAAGTATGAAAAGGAAGGTGTTATAAGATTTTAAATAATGAATTATTAAGAAGCATTAGATTCAGGAAATCCAAAATAATAGGTAATTACATGTGGCATAAGGATATCTTTATAGTTATGGGAATTTGTCAAAATTTTCTACGTGTAGAAAATTTTTGGACTCATTTCATGAAATAAACATCATAAATAAGACTTATATCTTCAATGAAGAATATGGTTCAAATATTTTGGAAGCTAAACACATGAAGGAGAATCACTACCACATTGGTAGAGAAAAATATTTTTTATTCCATTCAAATAAAGATAAAAAAAATTGGAAAAAAATTATTACCACATAATAAAAAATTAAATAGAAAAGTTTTTAAATAATAATGGAGGTTATAATATCTATATTAGATATTGTGACCATAATCACGCATTTTATTTTTATCAAATGTGATAAATTATTCATAGGAGTTACAAAATGAAATAAAAAACTTTACAAGGTTTTTTTAATTGGAGAACATTCATTTTTTTAGGATGATATCACCTAGATATATTTACAAAAATATATATTATATGATTTTCATTGGGGATTAAAATAGTATGGAATGGTTGATGGTGATATATCATAAGTCCATGATATTTTTTTTCTTTACTATTTTTTATAGGATGACTGTAAAGATGACCTGGTAGAATATTTTTTAAATTATAGACTTATGATGGCATGAAGCATTTCATCATCTGAATAAAGTATTAACTTAAAATAATGGGATAATGGACTAAGTTTTAGGGGTAGGGATTATGGAATAAAATTATGTGGTTGAAATGGGAAATCAAATCAATAACAATATTACTCAAAAAAATATCATTTATAAATACCTATTGAAAAATTATTTCAAAGAACACCTACTAAAATTATTCTATATCAAAAATAATATTTTTTTTAGAGAAAATAAAAAACTTCATATGATATGTGTTAAGGGAAGAAGAAAAAACTAAAATTGTTTTGAATCATTGGAAGTAATGTTTTTATTATTAACAAAGATAGAATCTTAAGGACGTTTGAATATGACAGCGATGATGAGATATTTATTACTTTATCATCTAAGATAAAGTAGAGAAAAAAATCTTTTAATAAATAGTTTGGAAGGATCATTTAATCCTAATATGTTATTTTCAAGAAATTTTACCAAACATTTTAACAAAAAAATGGAAAATTAAAGTTGAATGTGGTTTGAAGTTAACTATATCCTTGGGTTTATAAGGGGATAATTTTGATTCTAAATAAGACTATAATGATGAGTAGTTTGAAATATGTTCATCTACAGAAAGGAAAAAAAATGAATGTCTGAATTAAATAAAGAAAACATCATTGGTAACTAGACATCTCCTATGTTAACAAAATGAATGATGCCTCTATAAAAAAATTCAGGTTTATTTTATTTATAACCTTAGTTTTTTAATGAGGCTATTAAGTATGGGATTTTAGTCAAGATTATGCATGGAGATCATGATCAAAATAAAAAATAAAAAATATTAGAAATGGTTTTAAGGTTAGATAAAAAATGTTAATGGTTCCAAATGATTTTTCTATAACAAACTGAATGAATAAAAAAGGGAACTTAAATAAGTCATGAATCATGTGTAAGGGATATTCCAAGATTAATAGAATAAATATAGGTAAGAAATTATACATCATGTCTAGGTGAGGAATTATTTAACTATTTTTTACCATAGAGGTGAAAAAATGATTCATGGTTTTAAAAATGTAGCTCAGATTACAATTCCTTATTTGATTCCTTAAATGTGTTTTTTACATAAAATATTCAAATAGATTATCTATTCAATAAGTTTAAAAAATATATTTTAATTGAAAATTTATTTTTTTTCCAGATCAATAACTAATATATTTGAATTCCTGACTTGATAAAAATTAATAAAGCAGGAATTCTTACGTGGGGGTGTTTATCATAATCACAATATCAATAAGAACTATGAAAAAATGTTGATGGTGATCATTTATGTTGATGTATTAATATTTATATGAACAAAAAAAGTACAATTCAATAAGTTTAAATAATTCATTAGGTATGAGTAGTAAATGTAGATAATTTGAGAGTTTATTTTTTCTCATAGTTTGCAAGTGATGCATGGAAGGTATATAAATGTAGTTATAAAATATTTTTAAAGGAGGATTAAAAGGATATGGAAAAACTATTTTCTACCTAGATGAAGTTTTAAAGGTATGGATATGGAAAAGAGGTCAATTTTACTAAGAATAGGAAAATCATTTGGATCCTATTATATTTAAAAATGATAAGACCTAACTTTATGTTTATAACTTATCAAGATGAAAGGTACTAGTGTTATTCCAATAAAATAAAAATTAAAAAATTAAAAATAATATAATTGTGTGATAATAAAATATTAGAGTTTGGATTATTTTATAGTGAAACATCACTAAATTATTTATTGGGATTTTCCATTGTATATTGGGTTCATTTAATGGATGAGTGAATGTTGACTTGTTGCAACATGATTTTTTCACTATTTAGGACTTAACTCATTTTGGAGATTTGATATCCCAATCCCGCTAAGGTGGAATGACCATATAAATACTTTATAAAAGTCATGTTAGTATCTAGATGTTATAATTACCACCATTCATAGTTTTTGTGGAATTATGAGAAAGATGAATTTATGGGAAATTTAGAATAAAAATAAATAAATACTTATCCTATGAGATTGGACATTTATATTTACTAAACAGATTCCCATATGGAAAATATAGCATTGTAGTTATGAACAAAATGGGGTGTTTTACCATTGTGTGGTATAAGGTAGGTACTCCGGTATCAAATCCTGAACCAGGCTGCTATGGATTGATATTCCCAGTAGACCATGATGTAACATTGATAAGTGTTGATTAAGGGTTCCACTATTTTACTAAATATAAAATCCTCTTTTACATATCCCCTAAGGTTATTAGAACCTTAATCTCAGTTAGGATGTATGGATCTCTCAGCTCAAACTTATTACTCTCTAAATATGCAATGTATAGAATAAAAAAACACCATTACAAATGGTTTTTCATGGTTTTACCCTAATGTGGGAATATTTACCACGTTGCATCTTGGTCCAATTTGAGACACATATTATCACTAATAAATTATAGTGATTGTAAATGTATGTGAAGGAATCATCTACTATAGAACACATAGAGGAGGTATGTAGGTATCATCCTTTTCGACTATTTTTTCCATATAATTAAAAGGTGGTACTGTATCATCCTAAACCCTTAGTCATGTATCATCCACATCCCTATATCATAGAATCCTCTCAAAATGTCTATAGCCTCCTTAAAATAATCCTTATTATTATATTATATCACTCTAATTCATCAATGATTCTCTTTTTAATCTCCTAGAAAAGATATTACATTATAATTTGAATGTCATTGCATCAATGTAATAAGATATTCTCCCTCAATAAAAATGTATTACACTTATAAAATATAATTAATAACACTGCATGAATGTATTCCTTGTTCACTCAACTAAAACTCTAAATGATCGGTGCTCATTGATAATAGGATACTACACACTATCATCCTCCTAAATATTTTTTAGGTTCTTCCACACATATATGTCATGAACAACAGTGTTTTTCTTCTTCTCAATTCTCAATAATCATTTATTATATAGATATATCATTGAAATTATTCTTCTTCTTTCTTCATATTTTCATAGGTTTTTTTCTTCAAGATGTATTTGAGTTATACTAACTTTAATATATAGGGATTATTCCCATGAATTATAGTATCACATATGAACTCATAGAATATTATCTCATTCTTCTTCTATATTTATACCAAAAAATAATTAACATAAATATTTTTTTCATATTTTAACATGAAAAATCCTCTTCGAACTTCAGCAGCGTATCTCCACATTTAAAAAATGGTCAATAATTTCCTCCAATATTTATCTTCATTTATTCATGATCAAATTTTTTATGATACATGGGATAATTATTCACACAATATCAGAATAATAATGGTCTCATATTGTCTATGGTATCCATATAGATTTAAACTTTCCATGTTGGCATGTAGGAATATCGCTATATTATGGATAACTCTTCATGGTGTGGATGCAAATCACTTTACAAAATCAACTTTGTCTTGATTATTCATTCTTAATATTAAAGTCATGGTGTGATCATCTACTTCACAACACCAATAATATTTTTCTTATCATTAATCTCAATCCTTTAGTGTAATTATTATGTTAAAATCAATATATAATTACTTTTTTAATTATCGATTTCTCAATGTTCAAAAATCTCATATTCTGCGAACTGGTATACTCTTAAGATTCATTTGTTTAATTTTATATAATAATAAGTTACTTACTATGAGTCTTTTAAATATTTTATGTTTTTAGATAGAAATGATTTTGTATGATTAAATGAATATTATGCATCATTCATAGTTCATTCCTTCCCCAAATTTTCAGTTGAATAGTGACTCTTATAATTGAATTGGATGAATCATATATTTCTTAGTCTAACTTAGGAATTATTCGATTTTAGAATCACTTTGTGTGGATTTTATTCATATGAATTTTTAGAAAAATCATACGCATACATTATAGTAACTCATATGAATATAGTTTTTCTTGTGGAATATTTCCAATTTTAACTTCATACTATTTTAATTAATCTTACATAAGCATTGTCCCTTATGAAATTTTAATTTATCTTGGCGAGTGCTAGAATGAATCTTATGTTTTATCAATACTTTTCTAATTTCTATGGTATTATATCATAATTACACTTATAAAAAAAATTATTTCTTGATTTTAATCTCAAACTCAAAATTCCATATCTTATTTAAATCAATTAAAAATCACTATAGGTATTTTTAGGGAATCTCTATTCACACTAAATTAAATCAAAACACATTTTGAAATTACTAGAATTATTTTTAACCTCTTAAACATAAATTCAAATGTGTTGAAACATTTAATGACTCAAATCCAAGTATTTAAATATACCTTCAAATACTCTTTAATTCTAAATTTAGTCTAAGTATTCTCTAACATTCATCCAATGGAATTTCTTCACTGATTATATTATCTTTAATGATTAATAATATTTTGGATAGATTTTAAACATCACTAAAATAATTTTTCTTCTTCAAAAATATCTCTTAAGATATTATTTTAATGGATCGAATCACCATCCTTATTAAAATGTTTGTAGATAGTGCTTATATATTTAATTACACTTTTCATGATTCTATACAACTAAATATAAAATTATCATGTTTATAAGGTTTATTCTTGAATATATTGACATCAGTTATTCAAGAAGTCAAAAACCATTTCCCTATACCAAGGGAAACTTTATTTTCCTCTTTACTGGGATCTTACTCTATCACATAATAAACCAAGGCATAAACACATATTGATTGGATTACTGAGAACAAACAAAACCACTACAATATGTTGAGTTATCCAATATTCTAGTTTGGATTTTTCAATGAATCAATAAAATACTTCATAATAACCCAATTTTAATATATCTTTTTCTCACATTCTCTCTAATTAATTATTTTCTCTGTCCAATGTTGATAATAAGTACAAATGTGTAAATGTAAGGGAAAGTCTACTCATATTTTTATCTTTATTATTTTATCTCCCCTTGATGTTTTATCTTCTCTAATTTATTATATATATTCCCTAATATACAATGTTATATTATATTAAGATATTATAGGCATAACATTTTATATATAAATGGGCCATCAATTAATCAATTATAAGTCCGCTTAATCTAACTTGATATTAAAAACAAGAGTGATTAACCAATACATCAAAGTTATCCATAAAATGTATAGCATTTTTTGTTAGTACCATTTTATATTTGAAAGTTATATTTAATATATATTTCACATGAAATTTTATCACTTTCATTCTTCTCAAAAAATATATAAAAACATTCATGTGCAAGAATATCATTCCACCATTCATGTATTATTTCAACTTAACAAACACTCCCCATTGATAATAAAATTTTATATAATTAATACAAGGATGAGAAAATTATTACTCTCATAATTCATATATAGTTTTTATGGGATGTACATAATTCAATATTTATCTTGAAATAATAATAAAACTATTAGCATCTTCATTTTCAGATTATATATCCCTTAAGGTAGGAACTTCATCATTGTTATTTCTTTTAAAAAATAAACTACAAAATCATCTGATACACCTTGGAATTTATCAATAATTCATTTATAAATTCATGATGGAAAAATATTATCTTATTTTTATAGTAATTAGAAAACAGATCTAGTTCTCCCCCCCCCCCTTTTATACATCATTATCAGTTCCCTATATGAAAACTTAATCAAAAAATAACATCAAATAATTTGACTTCCTTCATTACCTTTTAGTGAGAAAAACAAGGTTGGGGTTTATTTTTCAACCCAAAAACCATTTTTTAGATCCAACATGATTTTTACTCTTTATAATTGCACCTCAATTATATTTTTAGACTTGAACCTTCTTGAACAATATAAAATTAATCTTACAGTTAATTTTTTCTATAGTTGGAAGTGGATATTTCAACATAGATTATAAGGAACATCTTATTTTTTTCTAACAAAAAAATCATATATAATTCCAATTGTGTTATCCAAATTGTAATACAATCTCACCTAATCAAACTACTTTTTTAATACTTCATAATCATAACAGTATTTTCTATACATGAAGTGTCCAATAGTTTTTATTTTTTTTATAACAACTCCTTTTTAAAAAATATTCATGTCATGATGTTTTTAGAAGTGTGACCATATTTTTTTCATCTTCCACACAAATTATATTCAATTTTTTATTTACCCATTTTTTGAAACTTTTCAAAATCCCTTTAATCTTGGAAGTCTTACACTAATCAAATCCTATTTTTTCTTTCTAGTATTGGTTCTTTCATGGATTCTAGTTTTATTTTATCATCCTTTATGATTGTATCTAATTTTAAATGCTCTATGATGTGTCCATTTATTATATTACAAAATCAAATTCTCTTAGTAGTTATGACATCCTTCACATCATTATTTTTGGGTGTATCTAACTCAACTTTCTTCTTTTACTTATACCCCAATGTAGACTCGCTTGAATTTATCCACCATTTCTTTATTTTTTATAGACTTATATTATCATCTTCAAATAAATTATTTTTGATTTTTTTATACCATCACTTATAACTATGGTGACAATATTTTTTATAGTCATTAAAAAACATTACGATTCATTCAAAAATATTTTATGTGAATATATTTCTCTTTTATAGGGATCTTTTTTTTCATTCTATAATATTTCTTCATGCATTTATATCTACTCCCCCTTAATGTACACCATCTATAATTTCCAAAGATATAAATATTATGAAAACATTCATTATCCCTTTTCCCAAACACCCAAAAAAAACTAGTAATGACACCTCAATCTTGTAATTTTCCATTTGATTAAGATATAGATATATTTTTTTCTTGCTATTTTTTGGTAGAAACAATATTCTATTGTTCTCTTCTTGGTGAGATTATCTTCTCTCACATGGTCTCATCCACCCAATATGTTAGGGTGGATTTCTATTTATTTTCATCCACCCATACCTGTACATAATTTAATTTAAAGTTTATATTGTGGATTGAAATAACATTATAATAAGAAACATTTTCTTGTACATAAATTAACTTTTTAAATGGGATTGTAGTGAATTGATCACCAAATGGTCTAAAGGTTTTATATCCACTATTTTGACCTTTTTAGAGGTAAGAATTTTTTTTGAATATTTTATGGAATCCATTCTTTTCTCATCAACTTGGTAAGTCTTTAATTGAAAAAATTATATATTTTGAAATTTAACTTCAAGTTCATGGAATTTCATGTTTACTATATTTTTATCTTCCTAAACTAATCTCAATTTTAAATCATATTCCCTCTTAATATTTTTAACTTGATCATCATGCATCATGATATTCTATTACATGGAATGTTATTCATCCTTTCTCCTTTTTAAATGAAATTTAATTAAATATCCTTTCCATCAATGATTTTATTGTGACTTTTATAGAATTAATAAATCATTTCTTCAATGAATTTTATAATGAAAGCATTCACAAAAAAATTATTTTAAATTATTCTTTAATAAGGGGAAAAATTTAATTGAAATGTAATATAGATTGTTGTTCATCATCAATATGTTTAGTGAAAGTATTAGATATGTGAAATTTTTTATCCAATTAATTATCCATCTAATATTATTATGACACTAGATACGTTTTCTCATCATGTAGAGACATGATTTATGGATATATATTTCAAAAATTATAATAGAAAAATATTTAAATAAAACTTATCAATAGAATAGAAATCACTAATTAATTCATTAAATGAATACTAATCTTAATGAGGACTCGATTCATCTTAAGAATTATTCTAAATAGATTTAATAGATAAATCACAACATAGATTACCTTTCACTAATGGCAAGTACTTTTTTGAGATATTTCTCAACTTATTTTCTTTCCTATTTTTCTTATTCTATATGGTTTTGGTCAAAACCTCTATTTTAGATTTAAAAGGTATGGATAATGAGTTATTAATCTGACAAAAATATAAATCTTATTCAAATATGAAAATCAATGATATATATATATATACCAATGAAAATAATCTGAAAAAAAATATATCTAATTAGAGGAAGCATGGTTAGTTATAATACAAATTTATGTTCCTAGTAAACTTTGTAGAAACACTAATATGGGAGAGAATTATCATAATATAATTTTATAGAATTTTAATTTAACATTTAATAATCCCCTCTTTTTATTAAAATTTATATCTCGGTTAAGAGGAATGGAATTTTTTAATCCACCCTAAATAATCACCACAACATGCAATAGAGAGAAGAAAAAATATAAGAACACATGGTTTCTACCACATTCTACCCCAATATGGGAATATATACCTTGCTCTGTTTAGTTTTGGACCAGGATATAGATTAAATCTAATCAATATTAGTAATTATAAATGTGTGTAGAGGTAACATCCACTCTAAAATAAAAATAATAAGTGGGAAAGTATCATCCTTTTGTGATGTGTTTTTCTTTTCACATAAGAGGTGGGAAAATATCATCTTAGACCCTTAAACAGGTTTCATCAACTTCCCAATGTAGTATATTCCTCTAGAATTATCTTAAGTCTCTAGACTATAATATATATTATTATATTGGATCACTCTAATACTTTGAGGTATCTCCTTATAAACTCTAATAAAAGATATTATTTTTTAATCCTTATATCACTTTATAACAGTAATAAGATCTTCACTGTTAATAAATAGTTCTTCAACTACCAAAATATAATCAACAACACTCCATTCACATCGACCCTATTTTATTGACTTGGACTCTTAACAATCATATCTTGTAGATAACAAGATACTGTATGATTTCTTACCCCTAAATACTCCTCTGGTGTTATGACACGCATATATTTTGAACAAAAATTTTGAACTTATTTCCACCTCTCAATCATCTTCTCTAAAAATTTTAAATCATAAAACTTATTATTCTTCTTCATTTATCTTTAATGCACAAGTCATTGAATCCTATTTTTTTATGGATTTTATAAACATAGATTCTTATCTGGAATAATAGTATTACATCACGAATATTATCATTTTCTATCCTTATTCTGATATATTTATACTTTAATATAATTAACTTCTATTTTTTCCGTAATTTAATTTGAAAAACCTCCTTGGGTTTTTATCACATATCTTCTCAATTAAAAACTATTCAATAATGTCCTGTAGTTTCTAATTGAATTTAATCCTGACCAAATCACCCATAACACTCAAGATAATTCATCACATTATATCATAATAATCATAGACTCGTCCTTTCCATGAAATCCATGTGAATTTAAACTATTAATGTTTTCATAACATATTATCACTATTTTGTAGAATACTCATCACAATGTGGCTATAAGTAACATCATTGAATCCGGTTCACCTTGAATATTTATTCTCAATCATATATTAACAGTTTGATATACTTCTCCATGGAGTAACTGATCTCTTTATTTTCTTAAATCATGATACATTGTTATTATTATGTTGTTTAAAACATGGATAATAAATTTATCATTGACTCATTTCTCAATACTCACACTTGTCATTATATACAAACTAAGGGACTCTTACATTTTATTTTTTTACTTTTATGTAAGAATAATTTACTTTTACACAATACTATGATCCACTCATATTTCCATGTTTTTAGATAGAAACACTTCATTGAGAATAAATGAATTACATTTACCTTTGATTTCCTACCAATTCCAAATGTTTAGAAGACTAATCATACTTATACATGAGTTTTATGACTTATAATTTCCTCATTTTTCCATAAGAATTAATGATATACACATTTCCATAGAATTTGTTTGATTTTATCAAAGTTAATTATAAGAATATCATCTATTATTTAGGAAATTTCTAGTTTTAACTTCAAATGGTTATAATGAATCTTGAATTCGTAGTGTCCCTCAGGACATGGCCATTTCTCTAACTCAATGATGAAATGAATCTTATATTATATCATTTAGTTTACAATTTCTCCAGTATTCTCTTAGAATTAAGCTTATGTGAATAATTTATTTTTTCAATTCGAAACCACAACTCAAAATTTTGAATCTTCTTCAAAACAATTTATAATATTATTAAAAATTCTCTTGGAATATCTATTCAATAAAAATTTACTCAAAAAAATTAAATTAATTTCTAAATTGTTATAATACTTCCAAACCATGTCAACTAAATTTCTAAATAGTCGTATCCTTTAAATACTCAAATTTGAGTATTTAAATAACCCTTCACTGCCTCATTAGTTCTAGGTTCAATCTCACTAATCTCAAATCTTCATCCAAGAAATGGTTTTCATTGATTACAATAATATTCATGGTCTATAATAATTTGGATATATTTTAAATAATATAATCATTCTTCATCTTTAATAAAAAAATTCTAAAGTTATTCATTTAATAAAAAGATTCACCAGCATTATGAAGACTATTGTCAATTGTGCTTAAATATTTAATAACATGTATCATGATTCCATTAAATCTTTCCTATAATCATCACTTTTATATGGATTCACTTTGAATATTTTGAAAATATTTCTTTATGTATCAGGAAACCATTACCTAATCCTAATGGAAGCTTTATTTTCATCATTATCAAGATCTTCCTTCATTACAAAATTCATCAAGACATTGATATACATTAAATTAATTATTAATAATAAATAAAATTTCAATAATCCAATGGGATCTTCACTAGTATTTCATTTAAATTCATGTTTATCACTATTAACATGATACAAATTATTGTTTATGAGTTTTTATCTTTGTTTAGCCATCCATGATTGGAATAAAATATATAAAGGATAGGATGAACCATGATCTATTTTTGATGGAGTAATCCAATCAATCAAAGGTTTTTTCACATGTAATTGATGAATAAATCATTAGAGATTCAGTGGTTCTCCATGTGGTATGACTTTTTAACATTTCTACCATTATTCTTCATGCTCATGATTCTCTCACCCATATTGGAATTATTTGAGAATAATTAAATCATATCATGATATAAGTTCTTGAGTATCTATACCTTTAATATTTATTAAATAATCAAGCATTTTTTATTATGGATTATCTTAAAGTGGTATGAAATGATGAAATTTTATCTATTTATTCTTGATCTTTTTTTCTAATTTTTAGAGAATTTTTATTTCTCGGTCATTAAGTTCATGAATTATAATATTTTGGTGGCATGGACTTTCTAATATTTAATATTGAATTAAAATTTTTATCATATTTCTAATAGTTTCTTAGTTATTTTTGGTAATTAATTTCATGATTTTAATATTTTAATATTTTTAATATTATTTTATGGAATAATTTTTAACAAATAATGATCTATGAAGAACTGATGACCAAGGAACCCATTGTATTTTCCTTTTATTTTTTTCACTATTAATTCTAATAAACACTAATTTTCAACCTTTTAATGGTTCAAGGGTTCAATTAAGAGAACTCAATATTTTGGATCGTTCAATGATGCACGAGGATAGTGTCCGAGTGGAAAAAAGTGATGTGTGGGAAATGTCAATGTTACATGGAGATCCTTGAAGAGATATGATAAATCTTTGGTGATAACCCATAAAATGGTTCAATAAGAATTAATGATTGAGGAATGAAATATTATACTAAATCTAGAAGGATTGATGATGGTCAGTTGAGCGAGTTGTTAGTGGTGAGGTGAAACCCACCAAGGGTGATTAGTGCGGTTAAAGATAGAGGTGTGTCTAGCAGAATAGGATAAGATGATCATAGTAACATGAAAAATTAGTAATATATAATATTTAATTTATAAATAATAATTACACAAATTCAATTCATACACATCACATGTTTTTTATCCTTCTTTCCTAGTGTTTCTGAGGGCTTTCATGAGATTAAAAATATCATATAGTTTGTAACTCTGGTGTAAATGTCATGTATGTCTTCTAATATACCTTTAGGCTTCCAAAAATGTTATAAATATAATAAAATTCCAGAATATAGGTCACACAACATGTATATCTTCATGTGTGACTTGGTCTTGTATAGGATTACTCTTTTTGATAACCAACTAGACCCACATGCGAATAGGCCCATGGTATATACCATTTATAATAGAGACTTCAATTGGGTAGTTCTAGTATTACATGCCCACATGGTCTCAGTCTCTCATACACTATTTACCCTACTTTATATGTTGTGTATATTTATCCCACTTTAACAGTAATAGATGAAAATGATTCATTGTATTTTTTGATATTTAGATAATTTTATTACTTTAAATTTTTTAACAAATTGAATTTTAATAAGCATTTGATTTAAAGGAAAATTTCTTTTGATTTAGTGGAAAGTTTTCAAAATGGATTTTTTTTAATTAAATTAGATTTATTTTATTTTGGAATAAAATGAATGTAAAACTATTTATAATACATTGATTTATTATTTTGAGGTGATGTTTAATACTTGTAAATGTATTAAAGAAACTAGGATGAAGGAAGAAATATATATCCTGAATATGCATGAATTATATGTATATGCCTTTGTCAAATTTTGGGTGAGAATAAAAAATATGTACGGTTTAATTTAGAGTTTAACTATGTGTTTTATATATTTTTTATTGACTTTAAGGGATAATTAATATTTATTTCAAATATCCATGAGATATATAACATTCAATATGGTGATGTGTAAGAAATTTTCTTCTTTTTAATATACAAATAATTTGATACATAATAAATTATTTGTGATAAATAATATACATTTTGGTGATATAAAATATTCCTTTGAAGATGCAATGGAATATATAGGGTTTTAAATTTTGAGAAAAATATCCGAGTTGTATATGAAATAATAACTTTGGATAAAAATTATACATTTGATATAGTCCTTTTAAAAATCATAAGAATTAAATATCACATGGGAATAAAATCTTTTTGATTATTCAAAATTAATTATAGCTGAAAAGATCATATAGATTTTACATAGAACTCATGCATATGGATAAGACCAGGGTGGGATATATAAACATAAATTATTAAAAAAATCATAAAATAAGTAAGCTCGAAGTCAATATAACATATAATCTAGAGAAAGAAGAATTCAAAAATGTAATGTTGTAGTAAACTCATGAATTTTAAGGAAATATTCAAAATCCCATGTGGATATCACAAATCATGATCAAAACCAATAAAGGAGTAAAGAAGCTATTTTAGGATCTTGAGGTTGTAGAATAAGGGAGATTATCTTAGATTGAATTTTTTATATTTTCTTTTATGATATTCCTTTTATAATTTCTCTTTTTTCACCCTTTACAAGGAGGTATAAAACCTTTTTAGTGATTTTAATAGTGGGAAGAAGAAAATTTTGTGTATTCTTGAATCTAATTATATTATATAATAAATTTTTAACCTATTATATGATCTTTATTATCATTATTATGATATTTGTTTACATTAGAATACAATTTTATTTTTTTGTGCATTTTTTACTGCTTGGGTAGATAAATATAAATCTCTTTCTACTCAATATCAATTTTATATGATGGAATAAACATTGTTTTGTGGTTATGTACATATGTATTATTGATAAATTTATAGGTAGCAATGAATTACATAAAGATTATTTGAGAATATCATCACTATATTGGAAGTTTTCTCTTTGATAAAAAATAGATTATTATTGAGATTTTATGGTGATTATATGTTGTTCTCCCAGAAACATAGGATAGAGGATTGATGAGAAATGATCATTTCATAATTAAAACTCACATTCACTATCAAAATTAGGTTAAGGGTGAGAGTTTTTGGATTCATCTATTAATCAATTAATATGAATAATAATTAATCATTTTTATGATAAGGATAGCATAACAATTAGTGGCTCAACACTATGACTAATCACTAAGTCTATCTCTTAACAATCACATCTATTTCAAATTTCACTTAGAGTTTCCCCAAATAATTCTTACTAAAAACCTATTATATTAATTATCACAATAATATTTTTCACCTCCCATTGAATAAATCCTTTAGTTTACACAATGTGATATTTTAAAACTTAGGTTTTAATTTATTTTTATATACCTCGCAATAGGTGTGTCAATAACTTGGATCAATTTATAAGGATATAATTATTAATTCCTAAAAATTAACTAAACCCTTAATTTTCAAGACCAAACCAAAGACTAGATATTTATTCACCTTTGATATAGATATAGAGGGAACCAGTTATATCAAATATTGGATTTAAGAAATATTTATAATCTTCAATCAAAATATGATAACATTACATTTAATAAACAAAGTGAAACTATCTATGATAACATTTATTTCAAATCCTTCATCATGGTATAAAATTATAAATAAAGAAATAAATATCTTTATACAATTCATTATATGAATCCAAATTACCAGATTTTTATTCATGTGTTATAAGAAAAAATTTTACTCAGAACTAGTTTATTCCACTCTTTTACCAAGTTTCATGGTCTTATATGTGATAATACAGACATTCACATCAATAAATTCACTTTTTTACATCATTTAATATTAGATTAGTTTAAGAGAAATTGATATAGAGAGGATTACCTTTACCTATTAAAGTTTTATAAAATGAATTTTTATACAACCAATGACAATGAGAAATAAATTACTAGGATGAACTTAAAAATAGGTGTCTTTAAAGTGTTTTCCCAACATCCTGGAGAATTAAATTAAAATAATAATTCTATATAGTATGATAATAAATAGGAGAATACTTTTATGGTTACTAAGAAAGATTTAAGAAACTTTGTACAAGTTGTATACTCCAGGAAATTAAGGAAAATAAAATTATAGTTTCTTTTACCTAGTATTTCTTAATTATTATAGGAATATGGTGGATGGATCATCAAGTGGAATGTTGATTATCAAATACCATATTGAATCCATAGCACTGATTAAGATGATAGTTCAAAAATCTGAAAATTTTTGTACAAGAGGCACTATTATAAGTGTTAGGTCCACTAGGCTAGATACCCTGAGAGGGGGGTGAATCAGGGTATGACAGATTAAAACAACTGCCCCTTTTGATCATGTTTTACTGTTAGACAAAACCCTATTCTCTCTCCTTCCCGATGTAGAGTGTGAACAAACATTAAAGCATGCACAGGACACTGTAATTTTTACTTGGTTCACCCTCACTGGGCCACGTCCAAGGAGCATACACCGGTAGTGTGCCAATGTACCAATTCCACTATAAGAGCACTGCTGTTTACAAGTTCGAAGCGGACTCACTGTCCCTCCTGGTTTACAACCAAACACAATTTGATAACTCACTACTCTCTCAACTGAAGTGAGCTCACTACTTCTTCAGAAGATCCACTCACAGTTTATAGACCTATAGTCTCTTCATTTGCATGAAATAATGCATCCTCAACTGTTGATAGATGCTCTATTTTTAGTTCAAAGTTCATCCACTGATGAATACCCCTTTGCCTCTGAACACTAGGCAACTACCTTTGGAAACACCTTCACAAAGCACCTTACTTCGCAAGGATCCCAATTTCGTGAAGCTCAAACAAGCCTTCACGAAGCTTCTGACTTTTCGCGAAGCACTCTCGCGAAGCACAATCGTGAAGCTCAAGTCGTTGTAGAGAAACGTCCCTTGCGAAGCTCACTGAGCCAATGCGGAGCTCACAACTTTCACGGAGCTAAAATAGCCGCCGCTAAGCTCTTATTTCGTGAAGCCAACGGGCTACACAAACTACCTTCACGAAACGAGAGTGAAATATCTTCTTTGAAAATTCTCTACTTCTCTCGAGGGTGTCGACCTCTATTTATAGGCAATTCCACCAACCCTCGACCCTTCCACGTGAAGTCTGTGCCACGTCATCACCAATCGCGAAGCTCCGAAATTTCCGACGGAATTCTCTCAAAATCGAAAAGCACCACGGCAATTTTACGATCGCAGAGCTCGTCGTAATCGCGATGCATTTCGTCATTTACTTTGCACCTTCGCCGTGAATCTCCCTCGCAATGCTCTTCACCGTTGTGATGCACTTCAAACTCTGTTGTTCGCGAAGCTTGTCGTAATTGTGAAGAATCACCGCCATCATTCTTCTGATCTTGGCGAAATCTAAACCATAAAGCCTCTCTCCGCAAAATTCATGCCTCTTCCATATTAAAATATGATCTTCATGGAAATCTTATTCTCGCGATGCTCACCAAACTCTAAATTTTTGACCCCAAAAATTTGGCAAACACTGGGAAACGGCACCACCTTGTACTGCTCTTATGTACCGCCTCCAGATCGTCCATTGATTTTTCATCATTCTTTGTCAACATGGATTGTCAACAACTTCTTTGGAACTCGACAATTTCTTCATGGAAACCTGCTTTGTCAACAAACACAATCAACCCAAAAATGCAGCAATGTTACCTTGAGGGATTTTTTTCCCAACAATAAGTGGATTCTATGAAGTCATATATTTTGAGTTACCATTACTTGAAACTAAACATGAGGAAGTAACTACTTTAATTAGGAATATGGCTCTTAAACAAAAAAAATGATCAATAAACATAATTGATTGTATGTGGACTTTTTTCTTTACTAAATAACTTTATTAATCAATGAGTTTATATAAAGGATACTAAGAAATATGCTACCACCTACCAATAGATACCTTTCCAATATGTTCTCCCATTATGGAATTTTCAAGAGGGGTGAATTAAAGTCAAAATCAAACATACATTTTCCATCTCAAGAGTTTAAATTGTACAAAGGTTAAAAAAAATAACATATTAGTGTACATAAAAGTATAAATGATATAGTGGAAATTAGGTGGGTCAAAATCTTGAAAATTAATTGATAAATAAATATCCAATCAGAAATTAAAACCACAAAAAATGTAAATAACACATGGTGTTCTAGATGAAAATCCATAAACTGCATTAAAAATATATTTAAAGGATATAAAATTCCATTTTGGGGAACTCATTTATTTTATTCCAAAGGGGATGGAGGATTTGAAATTTGATTCAAGGTATATATATTTTAATCCCTATAACTTATTCAATATTACTAATTGAAAAATACATTTTATGAGTTAGTGACCCACATCCCTTAATTTTTTTTGGAGATCAAAATAAAAATTATATGAAAATGATCTAGCTTGATATTTTTCTTAGTTTTTTATGAACATCCAATGATTTTAAATTCCATGTCTAATTATATACATGTTTTAAAAAAATCATTTTAGTAGTGCTGATTAAACTCATCAAATTAATCAACATGTTGAGTTCATCAGTACATGGAAATTATTTTACTAATATATTTACATAAAACTATGATATTAGTAAAATATGACCATCAATTTTTTTTACAATGATGCCTATAAATAGAGATATACCTTGAGTGTAAAAATTATAATTTGAATAGATTATTCTAATTTTCATTGGTCATTTTCATGATTTTAAATTTCTTTTTCTAAGAGAGATTATGATCAGTGTAATAGTTTTCTACCCTAAGTGTTTTATTACTAAGGGATATGTCTTGTATGTATTCTTGTAAAGATCTTACTATTTCCATTGTAATTATTTTTTTACCGATCCAATGTGATCAATGGATTCCAAGGATAAGATGATAGAATAATTTCTAATAATCTGGATTGGGGGATTCCTTGGCTAGGAAGGAAGAGCATTGGAACTTCTGATATTTGGAAGTGATATACTACCAAAAGGTATATTCAAGGTATTTCATGGATAAGAAGGTATACCATTTGATAGTTATAAAATCGGGTATACGATATGAAATGTTTAAAGTCATAGATACCTTTGATCTGATCTATAAACCCACCTTACACTTTGGTTTAAAATTTTAGTTTTAATGATAATATCTTTTAGAATGGGTATTTGGTTTTATAACTAATACTTAGTATTTTTTCAATATTCCCTTATATATATTTTTAAACAAACACTATTATTAGTCATGTATCAGTTGTTGTAATACCAATATTTAAAATATTTTTTATGTTTTCACTTTTATTAGTAATTATTCAAATATAAATTATATTAATTTCAATTGTGATTACTGTATTTCATATGATATATAATTCCACCAATTTTTCTTTCTTAATCTAATATTTTATTTTCTTAGTAATACAAAAAATATATAAAATTAATATTCATAAAGGATGAAAATTATATATTTGTTTTAAAACTGCAATTTACCCCCTATTGTATTTTCTTAGGCATCATTCCTTGGGAAAAAATTTAGTATTAGATCCTATCTTTACCTAGGTCTTGAGGTATATTCTTTTTGTTTATTTTTTACTAATACAAAAATTTATTGTTATCAAAACATTATTCAATTATTAATTTCAATTAGTTTAATAGATTTTTAACTTAGTTTTCTTACACTAATTGTTTTAGAAGAGGAAATATATTTTATGAAAGCAATAATACTAGTTGGAACTCTTGAAAACATAAATATGACAAGACCAACTATTTTTAATAGACTAGGTTATGGTTAATAACATGGTCATATAATATCTTTAAACATTAATACAATAGTGGAAAACATTATCACACTGATAGTAGATTATAATGTTTGAGATAAAGAGATTGTTCTATAATCTAATAATTAAAAGCTGGAATATTAATAATGAAATAAAGTTATTTATACTTTATTATATTTCATGACCAGGAAAATCTAAGCCATATATTTTCTTGTGAAATGGTGAATAGAATTTGGAATAAGTAAGGAATTACTCATTTTGGAACCTTTAAATATATGGAAACCCACATAGCTATAGTAAGAGTGGATTGTCACACTTAGGAGAAACAATAAGTTAAATACATCAATGCTTCATGAACATTTCAAATATTTAAAAATTAATGGGTGAGAAAGAGTAGTTAGGTGATTAACTGATTTAAAATATTAATGCTATTATTCTTAAAGAGCAGGAGACAAAGAGGATGAGAATCAATGATACTAAACATGTAAAAAGGTTGAGCTTGGATGATTAAATTAAAATATTAATGAAATATTAAAGTAAGAATAGATGTGATGATGAAAAATTGAAAAGAAATAATGGATTTTAATTTTATTCTACCTTAGATAACCTAATATCTCATATCATTAATAATTTTATTAATACTTTTAAATCTATTATTACAAGCATTTGGATTGAAATAGCTCAAATGATAATGAAAATGAACTTTATCATGTTATGAGATAAATGAATAAACTTTTAGTAATATGGATTTCTAGAATACTCACAAGCAATATAGACTTGATGTGTAGATATCATAATATTTGAAATTTTATGAATATATGAATGTAGGTCATATTGGACAAGATTGTCCTAAATTGAAGAATAAATATGTAAATTTAAAAAGGACTGCTAAAAGAAAAGGAATGAAATGTTTAAAAACATTAGACACATGGAGTTCCAATTAAGCTGACACAAAAACTGAATTTCCATTAGAATAATGTGGAAATAATAGTTAGAATATAGTTATATTTTATTAAAATATTCTAAGGAATGAAAAACACTACATGGAAAAGGTAGTTGTTGAATATATAACAAAGATATTATTAGATTCTAAATTCACTTATAATTCTAAATATGAATATTAAATTTTATTATTTGAGGAAAAAGGTACTTCATCATATTTTGAAAATATCAATTCATCATAAGATGAAGAAACCTTACCTACTATATCTGAAATGGATAGATATGTGTCTCTTATGAATAAAGATAATAATAAGGTAATGAGTACCTAAGAATTTACTAAATCAATACTTATTATGGATAATTAAAGAATTTCAAAATTAACTATATGAATTTCATAACATTCATTTATGTTAGACTAAAAAACTAAATCTTTTAAAAATTATGTTGATTGGAATTTAGTTGATCAAAAAACTGATGATCAAAATTTATATAATCAAAATTTTATTGCCCAATTTAAATATGAAGTTTATAGTAAAATGAAACATTTATCTAACATTACTTATGGTAAAGATAATTTTGATAAAATGTGAAAATAAATCAGACCCTTTAAATTTATGATTGGATTTTTTATACTTATGATAAAACTCAATTTCAATTAAACTAGTTTAAACATAAAAGTAAAACTTTTTTACAAAATGAAAAGAGGAGGACACGAGACTAAGTATTATTCTTTAGGAAATGATCAGTTATTTGGATTTCATAGAACATTTTTTAAAATTAATCAGTAGTTATACAACATAAAATAGTGAGGAAAATGTGGGTTCATAAAATAGTTTGTACTTATATAACTGGACCCGAGAAAGTGTGGGTACCCATAACTTAGTATTAACTTTTTAAGGAAAAGAAGTTAAGTACCAGATGTAGAAAAAAATGGTATATAGATAGTATTTTTCACAACATATGACTAGAGAAAACCCTAATTTATATAATTTAAATAAATTTAAATGAGGATGAATCAGTTTTGGATACAGTGGACATGGTGAAATCATTGGAATCGGTGATGTTTCTCTTATTGGAAAAACATTAATTTTAAATATTTTATATGTTATTAGACTTATGAAAAACTTATCATTATTAGTAAAATATGTGGTATGTAATATCATGTGAACTTCAGGAATGATAAATTTAATACTCAATGTTCAAAAGTTATTTTTATTTTATCTACCGATAATCATGAAAATATTTACACACTTAACTTGGAAGAATTCAATCATCAAAAAATTATTTTTTTCAATGGAATATAATACTTATCTTGGTTATAGAATAAGAGATTCAAACATTATATCATCTAGAATTTAACTAAAATTTCTAGAAAAGGACATGTTAGGGGTCTAAAAAATAATTTTAACTTAACCAGAATCTGTGATCCTTGTCAATTTGATAAGAAAAATAATTTTAGTTTTAAATATAAAAATGAAGTCTCAACTACTGAAGATTTATAATTATTACACATAGATCTATTTATACCTACACCAACTAGGAGTAATATATTAAAACACTATGTGTATGTCCTGGTTAATGATTACACTAGACTTACATGTGTATATTTTTTCACAAAAAATATGAATCTCTTAGTAATTTAAAAAAAATTGTGCTTTAGTTTAAATGATAAATACAAACCTTTGGTTACTATCTAGAATGATCATGGTGGTGTGTTTGTGAAATTTTAATTTCAAACTTTTTATAAAAAGAGAGGTATTAATCATAATATTTATTCACCTAAAAAAACACAAAAAATGGTGTAGTCAATAATAGAAATAGATTTCATCAATAAATTACTTGACCCATGCTAAGTGTGTATTTTTTTTCTTTAAATTTTTTAGATGAGGCTGTGAAAACTTCTCAACATTCTATAAATCAATTTTTTTTCAAACCTTTTCTTACTAGTACTCTATATGAGTTGTGGACCAAAAAAATCCAAAAAAATATTACTTTAGTGTTTTTTTGGTCTAAAGTATTCATCCTGAATACTAAAGATAAGTTACATAATTTTTATCAAAAATTTGGTGAAGGGATTTTTATTGGTTATTCAACAACTAATAAGGCTTATAGAGTTTTTATTAAATGATAAAAAAAATTGAGTAAATAGATTATTTAATGTTTTATGTATCAAGTATTTTTTTGTGAAACCATCATAATTTTATAATTCTTATGATGTTTTTAGAAATTACTCTAATATTTTACCTGATGTTGATACACAAATAATTGTATAATATACTCTAAAAGTAATACCATAAGATTCCAATATCCAGAAATCACTTCAATAAAATATGTTCATCCTTTAGTTGAATATAATCATACCACCTTAGATAGAGATCAGTCAATATTAAGGTATCATCATTCTAATTATATTATTGGTATTGTATGTCAACTAGATAAAACTATAAATTCCATAAGAAACCAATGTGATCATCATGATTTCCTATAACAATTTAAACCTAAAATAGTAGAATATTCTTTATGTGATGAAAATTGGATAGGGGCCATGCTATAATATCTCAATAAATTTGAATAGAACCAATTTTAGACCTTAGTTGAATGTCCTATATATATATCAATAATTTGAGTAAATTAGGTTTTTAGAAAAAAAAATTGGTGAAAACTGAATTATTAATAGAAATTAATCAAGGATTATTGCTAAAGGTTAGTTTCAAGAATAACTCATAGATTATTGTGAAACTTTTTTATAGGTATCTATAATATAATCTTTTCAAATTCAATTATCCTTTGCATCTCATCTGAATTTTACTTCATTTTAAAAGGATTTAAAATTTTATTTCCTTAATAGTTATGTTGAAGAGGAAGTTTATGTTGAAAAACCTCATATTTTTAATGATATTAAATTTCTATAGAAATTATTTAAACTTACTAAAGCACTTTATATACTTAAAAAATACCCAAGATCTTTTTATGACAGACTTACAAGATATTTTCTTCAAATTAATTTTTTCAAAGAAAGTATTAATGTAAATATTTTCATAATGAAAATTTTCATAAATACCACAATTTTTAAAATATTTATTGATTACATTATTATTGATTCCACCTATAAATAACTTTCTAATAAATTTTTTCATCTTATGAAAAATTATTTTGAAATAATCATGATGGGGGAACTTAAATTATTCAATGTTTTTTAGAGTTTTCAAAAACTCAAAGGAAATATTTTAACTCAATATAAATATAATAAAATTTACTCAAGAGTTTTGGATTTGAAAATGTATCAAAAAAAATTAATCTGGTAAAAATTTTGTTAAAATTGATATTGATGAAATTGATCAATCGGTAGATCAATAACACTATAGAACTATGATCGCAATTTTAATATATCAGACTAAAATTCAACTATAAATTATTATTTCAGTATTTATTTGTGGAATATTTCATGAAAATCAGAAGGGATCAAATTTAATAATGGTAAAATGAATTTTATGCTATTTTAAATAAATTTTAGATTTGGACTATTACATTCTTCAGGAAAATATTTTTTTCTCAAAGGTTACTTAGATGTTGACTTTAGAGGGTGCAGGATAGATAGAAATTCTACTTTTAGAACATTTCATTTCATAGGGGAGGATTTAGTGTTTAATCCCACTTTTTTTGTGTGATATATTTTTTGTTAATGAGTATCAATATATGAAGAATAAAATAGATTAGAATATATAAGGAGTTACCAAACATGTTAAGGAAGGTTTTAGATCCCAAAAAAGGAAACAAGATTTATAGTTTGCATGAGAGTTGATGTAAAACATTGAATCTTAGAAGTTTTGTTATACCATGTTTCAAATATTAAATAAGGATATTTGATGGTGATCCCACTATTTATATAGAAAAATATTTATGTTATTAGAGTTAATTCTTTGAATAATTTGGATATTCATATAAGGAAAATGATGGTTGAAGAATGGCATTTTATCCTTTTAAATTATCTAGACCACATGATAACATATTTAGATGAAGTTTTAATCAATTATGATGATTAAATAAATAGTCATTAATGGTTGATAAAATACGTTAATGGATTTTGTAGTTTACAATTGTTTACAACGCTTAAGAATCCATTCAAGAATGATTGAAGATACATTTTTTTAGGCATTTGAATATAATTGAAAATTTGGATGATGATAAAAATAATAAGTATGTTGAACAAGGATGGAATTGGAATTGTAATATGATATTTATATTAATTAATTAGAATATTTCTATTTGATTAATGTTAAGAATTATTAAAAAAAATATGGTCCTATATGGACCATCTATAAAAAACCCCCGTCTACTTCTTAATTAAGTGCCTGACACACAATATCCAACCCAAGTAGCAATGGGATTGTCAAGCTAAGTAGAAGCATAGTGGATCCATACCATGCATGGTTTCGCATAGGTGTGTAGATTATAAAGTGGGTATTTCCCAAGGGTTCATGCAATGGGATGGTGTGCATTATGAAAGGTGTGTGTGAGGTGTGTTAGGTAACTGACCCTCGATCCATGGTTGAGTGGGTTAAGCATAGTTCTAGTTTATAAGGAATTGTAGATTCAAGAAAAAGGTAAATGTGAGATCCACTCTATGTGGTCAGCATTCCTCCATGTTAAATAAATATTAATATAATGAATAGTCAAATACATTTTCACCACTTTTTAATCTTCTTATTTAGGTTAATGAGTTTATGCACTACATCTTCAGATTGGCCACATGGGAAACTTAGAATCAAACACAAGATTATATATCTATTGTAAGAACATATTAAAACTTATGATGATAAAATGAAAAAATAAAATTTGAAGAATTCATGGAGATCACATGTTTTGTTCAACCTAGAATGAGTTACTGTATATGATCCTAACATGGTGAATATGATACTCACTACTTGAGTAAATTTAATAAATCACATGTTCAAACTCTGAGATACTATAATGGAGTGACCATAAAAATAGAGATCAATTGACTGCACATACTTATTCAAACCAAATTAATGTTGATTGATCTAACCATGAAACATATGAAAAACTTTCTACATGAGAAAAATTACATCAACCACATGAGACCTCTACAAGGTTGATATATCAACCACATGAACATGATCAAACTTGCCACATGAATAGAGTGGGGAAATCACAAGGCATCATGGTATATGAATCTACCAAGAGAGTAACTGGTCTCATATAAAGTGATGTAATCAACCATATGAGAATATATATTAACCACATTATAAATATGGAAGACTATAGTATATTAAGTAACCATGTGAATAAAGAAGTAACTAATGATAAGAATTCTGAAGAACTAACCACATGAGTAATACTGTGATTCCATAAATAGTGTAAAAAGAACCTACTATGAGTATCATGATCATCCATTGATGATTTGACCACATACATAGGAGTCTCTTTAAGTTGATTGTGATTTATAGCATTTTTGAGAATATTGTGTGTGATAAATAGTGTATCTAGGATATCATGGGATGATGTTGATTCCATGTGATACAATTAAACCAATAATATTTTGATCTCATGTGAAGAAGAGAGTATTTCGAGATTTATGGATGCAATTATTCTTGGATGCATTCCATGTTATCATTATATAGTGAATCATGAGGTTAAACTGCTCATGACATGAGTAAAGAAGCTATATATTTTTATTGTAGTTTAAATGTAGAAAAATATATTAAAAGTGATAATGAATATAAATTTATTTGAAGAATAATTTGTAAGGGTGTATTTATGATTGAACCAATCAAAGCGAGATGAGCTCATGATGCACGAGAACACCCTTTCATTATTAAAGGAGCTCAAATTCACATCCATACATATCAAATATTATTTTTATGAATATAGAGGATGAAAAAACATGATGATGCTAATATAATCTTTGATGACTAAAATATCATGATGATTTCTCAGTAAAACTAACATAATAATAAGAAATTTGAATGAAAGAGTTCCATGTTATAAATTCATGTTGTAAGGAAAAAAAATAAGAGAATATTCATGACTTGTTTCATTCATGATGTCAGGAAAAAACTAAAAAATGAGACATGATCAAATTTATCAATCACATTCATATAATTATGAAGTATAAATATATATAGAAAATATAAAATTAGTGAATATGAAATAGAATCCAAAATTTATTGAATATAATGTGAAGGGTGTCACTGATTCTTCTGTATAATATACAAAAAAATTAACTGAAATTTAAATGGGTTTGAATAGTGAGTATTCTAAAGGATTTAAATGAGACATTATTCATGATATAACTGTAATTTTTATGGCTGAAGATGGAGTAATTTTTAAATGAAAAGAATGTTGGAGGTTCAAAGAATTATATTCAAAGAGATATTTAATATCAAGAATTATTTAAAGTTAAATTTTTTGGAATAAACAAGGGACGTTGAGTGAGATTAATATGGGGGTCAGGGTATGAACAGTCAATAACAATTAAAACTTTAACTATCCCACTTTCCCAATAGGATCTTGACCTATCCTGTAATACCTCGACCTTAAAATCCTCGTGTCGGTGTATTATTTTATTACATTGGTATGTATACAAGGAAAAAAATCTAAAGGCCCAATCAGTTTAGCAGTCTTGGAAAGACAGATTACATACATGATACCCATAATACATTTGTAAATAAGAAATACAAACATGATAAATAATAAAAATAAATAAATATCATCCTTTAACACTTATTTAAATATTTATTTTTCATAACCTGGGGAAATGAAACATAATAAGGGTAAGCTCAAATGATCAATAATGTTAAGTAAAGCGGAATCAATGATGAATCAATGAGAATAAATCAACATTTAAAGGTAAATAACTAATAATACATGTCATTTAAATAACTAGATAAAACAAATTCAATATGGAAAGGTAATAAACTGAAGCACGTGTTATTTAATCAATGAACTGAAAATTAAATGTATCCATAGGTATGTCAATGAAAAATTTCATGGATGAATAACAACTTAAACTAAATGAGTGCAATGGTTAATTATTAGACACCATGTTTTCTAGCTACATGGAACTATTACCTTTAAGTCCTTTCACAAGACGGTTTAATTATCAAGTAAAAACCCATCTATTTTGGCTAATGATTTCATCTCATGAGACTACTGATGCATTGAGAGGCTATCTATAACCAGTCCCCACCTATTTCATACCTATCCAAATAATTCCTCATACCTAATAATATATTTAATCAATAAAAAATATTCCTTATCAAATATTTGTATTGAATAAAAGATACATATTTATCAACAATTTCCTAGTTAATCAAATAATTTTCAAATGTACATCATATGTAAAAAATATATAAGATTTAGGCAATACTAATATCCATTTTAGAATAATATGGATATCCAATTAAATTTACAATGAAATTTTACTAAAATAAATTGATTATTTCAAGATAAAGTCAACAATCACAAAAGTAAGTGAGATTTCAAATATAATCATCAAGAACATTCTTTAGGAGAATAATCTTTAAACATTCCAAAGTGCCACATACCACTTTGAAACATTTAAATAAAAATCCCCATGAAGTAATAATATTAAATAAAACTTATAATATCATCGGAGTAAGTATATTCTTGATATAACATTCCAAAAAAAACTATATACACCAAATAAAAGTTAATTGGTGTGTAATAACAAATAAGACTCAATAGAATATAATTTGAGACAAAATTACCTTACCTTAACCTTAATTTTGTTGTGTGGTATTTATCCTCCTTTATAATGGTTTAAAATATGTTACTAAATTAATTAAGAACCATACTAATGTTTATAATATTATATATCATCTTCTTATAATGACTTGTTACCCATTTTTTAACAATCTTTCATTATTCTCACTATTTCAGGTGTTAACTCCCTAGTTTTCTCAAGTTTATTTTGATTTGTTATTTGATTATCATATTACATAGATCATGATTTAATCATATCCATAATATAAATTGTGAATTAATTATATTATATATTCAGTACATATGTATTTAGAATAATCTATAAAGTTTGGAGATAAGAAATGAAATGCATCATTTATGGAGATGGTAGGTCGTACGTACACATGAACGCTAAATTCATTTTTTATTATATTAAAAGAATTAAAAGTAAATGATATATGTATATTATAATTATAGTATCATATATATTTTTATTAATACCTTCCTTTATACATTCCTTGTATGGCATGAATGAGTCATGTCGCTTTGAGGGGGTGGTAGTCCACATTTTGTCAAACGCAATTATCATATTTACACAAGATAGAAAGCATAAAGGTATGTTATAAATAAAAATTACAGAAGAATAAAGAAATTATAAATATCATATAATCATATATAAATAGTTTTTCCATCATAATGGCCACCATGAGAGTTGGTAAATGAAAAATGAACAATCATCGTTTCATGAGGCAGTAGTTCTCCATACACAGAAATAGTATATGTGTTGCCCATTAGATGGATGTGTGTTAAAGTGTAGGTATAAATCATAACATCAAAACATACTAGTATATTAAGGATACTATTTTTGGTATGTAATCATTGAATAATAAGATTATTGGTAGTGTAGAATCAAATTAAATAAAAGATATCACTGGAAAACGTTACCTTAAAATCAGGTAACTCCTTTTAGTTTATACCAAAGATATTTCTTGGAAGGCTCTCTACACAACTGGATACTTCAAGGTCGAGGGAAGGGATGTTAGGAAGATATTTTTTAAGATATTATAACCTAAGTGGCTTGATATTTGTGAGTAATGGGGAGAAGTGGTGTCCATTTATAGTGGAGCAGGAGTGGCACTCTTGTAATATTTTGAAAAAAGAATTTTCCCTATGTTTCTCATGTTGAAAGTGGATCCAATAATGGACCCAATTTAATAAAAGATAGTATGTGTTATAAATATGGCCATAAAATAGATTTTTTACTAGTTTATAGGTATTTTTGGTCTATAAGGTTAAGATTAATTTAACCTTAGTCATTATAATTAATTTTAATCACTTTCACTAATATTTTTGGTAAAAAACTAAGTTTACCTTATTGTAAATTATAAATTATGCTGATTCAAAATATAGAATCAATTTTTAAAAATTCCAATAACATAAGTGGTATAAATTAATTTAAATTTAATCCTGCATACGGGACAACAATACAGGTTTTTAAGGTACAAACATCCAATAGTTTGATATGTTTTTATTGTTGACTTCAAAGTGAAATTGATACTAATGACCTAAATTAGATTAATTGATAAAAATATGATATAATTAAACTTTTAAACCAATTTAAAATATAATTTAACCATATAAATAAATTATATGAAAAAAAGAAGTTTTGAATTAAATTCTAGTATTTTTCACTATTCATTAAAAAATGAATCCTCACAGAAAAATACCAAAAATTATCCCTAAGCTAATTTTTATGTTTAAATTCCAATATAAAGTTTATTTTTACATATTAAATTTATAAAAGGGTCAAAAATTATATTTAAAATGGGTTCTCCACCAAAAGGCGGTAAAACTACCTTTATAAAAATATAGTATATTATGTGTAATATTAAGTTTATTCTTATCTTGAGCCTATCAAATATATTAGATGAATATAAAAAATATTTTATTGAATATATAATATATATATATATATATATATCACATTAATACCACCCACTAATTGAAATTAATTTAATTTATTAGGGTAAAATAGCTTTATGAGCATAAAATAGTTTTCTATAAAAATATTCCCTTTATATTCAATTGGTTATTATATTCATTTCTAAATAATTTGTAACCAATTAATACATTTTATATTTTTATAAACCATATATTTTCATAGGTTATTTAATACTATTTATAACCACTCATTTAAAGGTTAGGTTATGTCTTATTATATTACATTATAATATTTTAATAATATATTATTGTTTGGTTAAAATTTGAACATGTGTGTAACGCAAGTTATCGAACAAGGTAATTATTGCATGTAAGGAAAGATAACATAGTGTTTGTGTGCATTTCAAGATATAGAATATATTGAATCTGTTTAAAATAGTAAATATATTTCAAATTATTAGGGTATTATATTCCCTTACATGCTTGGTACTGCGTGTCATTCACACTATTGAATATAAGGTTCTTACTTTATAATTTTGGGTGTTACATTCTCCCCACCTTAAATAAATTTCATCCTCATAATTTAAACTTGATCTTAGTGATGGAGGGATTGAAAATAAACTATTTTTTAAAGACCCACATCATAAAAATGGTTAATATAAAATATTCTTACTAAGAGAGAAAGTAAAGTACATTGGTCACGTAACTAGGTTCCCTAGTAGGAGAAAATAGGTGGGAAATGGAAACATGGATACATAAGAAAAAATCTAACAATAAAGTTCATATGGAGAGTTCTAGAGAACATATTCAGATGAAATTTATTTACCATAAAACCATAAACCATACATGTGAATAAAGGTCATTGATATCATAAAAAATAATGATAACATGAAAAAAAAATTGTTTCAAAACCTTTTTTAGAAATTAATTTACTCTCTAAGAATATAAGTAAATATACATTTCTATAAACACAATATTTTCATTTAATTACACCTTGAACTATTTATACTTCATCTCTTAGTGTATGATACATCATATGATAAAGTAATACATTAACCTCTAAAATCTCATCTGATGGTTAACTTAAACCATTTTATAAATGGTTGACATTTCCAAAAGATCATGATCCAACACATTGGACAGAAGGTCACTAAATTTCCAAAATGAAATTATCATTAGCCTTTAATAAACATGAAGAAGTTTAAAATTTTCTCATTCTAAACATTTAAATAACTTCATCATGTATTCTATTGAAATATGGTAATAAGTTGAATCACCATAAAAAATTATTGGAAACATACATTATTCCATATTCCTTAAGTAAGACACATGTTACTGGATATATTCCTTATATCCAAAAGTGTTGTAAACTCCATCAATGATAGCATATACCACTTGTCAACAAGTCATTAATTAGTTCCAAGGTAGTCATCACTTATGAAAATAAATCATTTTTCATAATTATATCAATATTAGGAACATATTGAGGTTTTTATTTCCCTTAATCATGTGCTTTCCAAAAAAATTAACTTTTTACTCAATATCTTTTCTTAGTACCATTCAATATATGATCTTAAATACTTAATGAAAAATTACTACAGTACAATCCTTACATATTTCATAAATCATATGATGATAACATCATAAAAAATACTTTTACTATATATTTCTTAGATATAAATATATATAAGTACATTAATCATTCCACTTTGGTTATGTTAATAACATATGCTTTACCTTTATCCCTTAGTTTCTTCAGAGGTATATTCTCTTGAAATTTGGGGAATTCATTTGTGTAGTGACCCATATCCTTATAGTTGTAACACTAAGTAGTAGCCTTTTTATTTTTTCCTTGGAATTGTTTTCCCTGGTGACCCTTTTCTCCACACTTATAACAAAATCCCATTCCTTTCAAGCATTTCCTAGATTGATTCTTTCCACAGTTCTCACATAATGGAAATTTCTCAAACTTCTTCTTCTTATTTGATGCATTCCTTTTTTCTTGGTGCTCATAAAACCTATTATTATCTTGGATTCCCATGAATTCATAGGATCTTGATAATTCATTCTCTGTCTTTATGTAACATAAAAATATTTCTTTATATAGTGAAAATTTCTAATGAACCAGTTCCCTTCAATGATTTGGCTTAAGACCTTCAAAGAAGTGGTCAATATTAAAAAATTTGTTACGTATTAAATATATAGAATACCAAACTAACCTTGTAAAGGTATCTTTATAATCGACAACACTCACTTATTCTTTTTTCTTTAACCTAATAAATTTTCTCTTCATCTCAATTTTCTGATCATGGGGGGAGTATTTATCAAAGAATGTATCCTTAAATTCTCTAAATTCCATAAGTTCTATTTCTTCCTGCTCCTTAGTATTCTGGATCAAGGACCACCATTGATCGGCATCACCTTGGAGACAATAGACCACAAGTGTGACCTTTTCCTTTTTTTATGCCAATGTTGTAAATATATTCTCCAAAGACATAATCCATTTATCAACTACAATTGGATTAGTAGTCCCACTAAATGATGGGGGCTTCTGCCGCATAAAGAAATATAGTATTGGAGATTCTCTCTGTGGAATAGTTTTCTCCATTTGGGTAAGTTTATTTTTCATAACCTAAATAAGCTTCTCTAATATATCCATAAATTTTTCTATTCTAATACTAGTTATATTGACTTTCTCAGTAGGGAAACCTCTACATTGGCCATGAGTATTGATATCATTCTTTCTTCTAGGAACCATTTCTAAACAATGGCATATACTGGGTTAGATCCTAAAATTATGAACATTTTATAACTCTAAATATGGTATTTCACATAATATAAATTTATGGATCACAAATCCTAGAATCATAAACTTTGTTTACTTTGGAGAATCTTTAGTTTCAAATTATTCATAATGGTTGGTAAAGAAAATGTGAACTATCCTATGTGAATACCCAGGAGTGTCAAACCAGGTGCGCAGTAAAACCCATTTTGTGTACCAAGTTACACCAATTTAGGCTCGTAACGCCTTATCAGAGTCATTACTCTCAGGTATATTTGTTCCAGAACCACATCCACTTGTAGTATCTAGACAGGGATGCATTCCTAGGAATACCCACATAATATCTACCTTACTAAAATTAAATTCTGTTCTTCTATAATTATCCTCAAATTCTATCTTAGTGTTATGTTCCCTAATCTATGTTTTTCAAATCTAGTTTCCAATTTTGTTACTAAACTTCCTTTGATACCAACTATAACGTCCCGACCCCAGAAGCCTAATATCGGTACATTATTTTAATACATTGGAATGTTTACAAGGAAACAAATCTCGAAATACCGATCAGTTTAGCAGTATTTGAAATCTAGATTATATACATGATACCTAAAATACATTGGTAAATAGAAAATATAAATATTATAAATAATAAAAATAAATAAATAGCATCCTTGAATGCTTATTCAAAAATTTCTTCTCCATAACCTGGGGAAAGGAAACTTAATAAGGGTGATATCAAATGATCAGTAAGGGTAAGTAAAGTGGAATCAATAATAAATCAATGAGAATAAATAAACATATAAATGTAAATAACTAATAAAACATTCTATTCAAATAACTAGATAAAGAAAATTCAATATGGAAAGGTAAGAAATTGAAACACATGCCATTTAATCAATGAAATGAAAATTAAATGTATCCATAGATATGTTGATGAAAAATATAATGGATGAATAATAATTGAAACTAAATGAGGTAAATGATTAATCATTGTATTCCATATTTCCTAGGTACATGTAAACATTACCCTCAATGTAACGCCCGAGACTTTTATGAGAAATATTTTATTTTTATGTTATATAAATCATCAAAGGAATCTTTCACTACACACAACACTAGCTTGGCTTGCTTTACAGGCAACCGCGACCTTCCTCGATAGCTTGCGTCGTACGCAATACCGAGTTTCACTAAACAACGATATGCTATTAAAATATTATTAAAACTAGCCGTTATGAATAGTAATAACCACTTTTTGAAATTTTATAATTTTTATTTTTCAAAATGGACTTCATTTTTAGATTCGAAATATCGAAATTAGCCTAGGGTTAAATTTTGGTATTTTTCTGAAAACTTTCAATTTTTGATGAATAGTGAAACCACTAAGTGGTAGTCAAAAAAACTAAATTTTTCATAAAACTTAATTTTACCGCTTCTGTGAGTGGAATTTCGAAAATCCAAGAGACACGGTTAATATCAAGGACTAAAATGTGGTTCAATGAGATGAAAATAATTTTTGGTGAATAGTAACTTTTTACTTTTTTTACCACGGTTAAAAGTAAATAGGGTAATTAAGGGTAAAAGTGTTATTATTATTACCCTAACACATGTCCTAATTCTATTGGATAAGTTTAATTCTGCCAAAAACAAACTTAGGAATAAAATATGACCATTTAGGCCCACTTGGATTAGATTAAGACATTTATTATTAATTTATTTAAAGAAGGGTTAAAATAGTTAAAATCAAAGTTTAATAAGTAAATCATTTTTAATATAGGGTTATACATAATATAAATTCGATTGTAAATATTCATTAGAAAGATAATAATATTTCCTACATAATTACATTTTATTTATAATTTTTAGACATTAAATAATTTAATTTATTTATGACACAATGATGATGCAGTAATTACCATAATAGTGAAAAATTAGAATTATTGATATTATAAATACCAAAATAAATATAATTTGAGACTTTTTATGAATTTTACTAATTTTCTAGGTTAATATGACATGTTAGTATTGATTTAATTAGCTTTTTTCGAACTAATCATTCTGTTATGATTTTCACAAAACTCAATTACTAAATAGTGTCAAAATTGACATAAAATGGTTTTTAAAACGAATATTATATTATTAATTGTTATTTTATTCCTAAAAATATAAGGTTTGGACAAATGACTTAGATAAGGTTATATATATTAATAATAAACGACTTGGGGTTCGTTTGGCTTGATATAGTATGTTTATTAACCTTATAGTGTAAGAAAACAAGAAGACACGGTAAAAGTTAAATTATCTAACTTAAAATTAAATCTAAATGATAAGGTTAAAATTGATACCCAAACTTGTGTAAATTCTATTGGATGAGAGTAATTAGACATATAACCACCTTATCTTCGAAATATATCAATTTATAGCTATTAAAAACCGAATTGGACTTTATAATAAAATAATATTTTTAGTTATTCCAAAGGTGCCCCTCTCCTCCCTTATAAAAGGGCACATCCTCCCCCTCTTCCTCACACCACTTTGAGCCTTTAAGCTCGGAAAAACCCTGCCAATTTCTTCTATCCACTTCCCTAGAGACATCCTAGAGTTCCTGGTCTTCTTCAAAGACCAATTTTAGTGCCCTAAAAGGAGGTCTCAAAGAAGCGCTTCAAAGAAGAGGTAGTGTCCGTTACCGATTCTTTCATCTTTATTTCTTCTTCCACTTCTTATTATTTAGTTGTTTCATTATAAATTAATAACATCAGTATCAATCATATACTGATATGATATTATAAGTATGAAACAACCCTATTTCGCCATCTATCCATCCTACGGAAAACAAAATCACCGCGCGTGCGTACGTAAGGAATACCATCTCCACGCCGTGGTGTAATCTATTTTCCACCACCACCTTACTTGGATGGGTATAATGGTGTAAATAATTAATATATATGATTATTATAAAGTGATATTGATTCTTAAATAGTATACATACACTCCAATACAATTCCACGATCATGGGAACGATATCATCGCTTGTGCGTACGTACGGAATACCGTCTCCACGATGTGATGCGAATCGTTCTACATGATCTTCATTGAATAATGATTATATAAATGAATTGAATGAATAAATATGATATATAGTACATTAATACCATTCTGGAAATGATGTATCTATAACCTAAAGATAATAATAAGAATTTATTCGACAAAACGCGCATAAGAACAAAAAGTTATAAACACCCGAATAACAAGTGGAAATGAAATATTACTACTAAGAAGATAATAATATGACCATATATGATATCATAACAATAATTATGATTCTGGAATAAGTCAATAACATTATTTAAATCATTATACAGTAGGTTCGGACACTTTCGAAGCAAATCGGACCTAAGGTAAGGGAAATATCACAATCTCATTTTTATCTGAGATTGTTTATACTTTGAAATTTACTGGGGTGTATTTTATCATCCACATCCATGTTTCCTCAATATTTAATATTTACATCCTTCTACAATAGTTTATATCCAATTTTACCCTTCTTTGAGTTTTTAGTAAAAGATATGAAATGAATCTTTTGTCGTTTTTCGTACGAGGTACTTTTTGACTTTTCCGACAAAAGTACGAGAAGAATGTTTTCTTTTAACTTATACGACATGAATGGATTTTTAAACATTATTTCCAAGAATCTTATCTTACAAGTTTTCAAGTTTATTTTTAATCAACTTCTTTTAGTTTAGAATTGTATGACATGTTAAGAAAGGAAAAGTGTTTTTGAAGTAGAAAGGATATTTTCCTCAAGAATGGAGTTCAAGTGTTTTATCAAAATTATTTTCCATCTAAGATAATAAAGGGTCCTGTTTCTATCCCTATTATTACATTGATTTGATTATGTTGTGATGGAATTATTTTTATGAATTCCATTATCTTATATGAATTGTTTTATGATGTCACGATGTTTAAGATTCCTATTTTTATTACATGGGTTATGCTATGATGTATGGTTTATAATTTTGTGGCACACATAAGAATGGTATCATTATGAGATGGGTGGGACATATATCTCCCTCCAATGCATTGGGTAAAGATTTTATATCTCATGAGATAGAAATGGCTGGAACGGAAGGTTAAACCGGTTCAGTGAAACAGGACTGAAACGAGGAGTGAACTCGGTTCAGAAATGGACTTTGTCCACTAAGATAGTCTTGGCCATGAGTCTTGACTAATAATAAATGATTATCTATGATTATGTTTGAATGCCATAAAGTTTCATGTTTTATGTTATGATTATTGGGATTATATTTCACTACCATGATCTATCCCATGTTATGAAATTATGATCTCTTTTGCAGGTTAAGATTTCCAAAAGTTATGTTCTTATGAATATGATGTGATTGATATTTCTTTTGTTTACCCTTACTGAGCATTTGAGCTCACACTTTTGTATGTTTTCTTTCCCCAGGTCAGGAAGAAGTTTATTAAGTAAGATATGCCAAAAGGGACTATAGATATGATGAAATAAATGGGAGACAGTGTAGATGCTTTATGAACCAGTTGTTTATGTTTCCCAGTTTCTAAAGACACTATACCTATACGGTCCTTTAGTGGTTTTTTATATGTTGTAATAAGTATGCTTCAATTTTGAAGTATTAACAATGTATGTAAAGTATGGGTCGTTATAGTTGGTATCAGAGGAAAGGTATAGTCAACCTTTGGAAACTAGGATGTGAAAGCCTTAGTAAGAACCCTAAGGATAAGTCTAAGCATATAACACAATCTTAGTGTTTTATAAATGACCATGAATAACCTAGGATAATACATTAAGTGTGAAATTTTATTCTTGATTATGTGGTTTTCCTATTATAATTAGTGTTTCTCACACTATTCTTCTTGGTTTTAGTCAATGGCTGGAACCCGAAGAAACCGTGTTAATACGGAATGCGACGGGCAATGCAATGATTGTCCCCCTGAGCAACCAAACGTTATGGGAGCTGGAATGCAAAATCTTTTAGCCATGCTCACACAACTTTCTCAAGCTATGAATCATGCAGGACTTCCAAACGAGCAAAGGAAGGAGCAACATTCTGTTGACTCCTTCATGAGGCAGCGTCCACCTTCTTTCAGTGGGTCTACTAATCCATTAGTTGCTAAACAATGGATTAGTACTACTGAAAAGATATTTTCAGTTCTTCAATGTTCTGAACATGATAAAGTCATCTTAACAGTGTATCGTTTGGAAGTAGATGCTGATCAATGGTGGAATCTTATTAAGAATACAAGGCAAAGGGATGAAATTGAGTCCATGGAATGAGACGAGTTCAAGAACTTATTTTTCAATAAGTATTTCCCTCGTATTCTTCGAACAAATATGGAGAAGGAGTTTCTTGAACTAAAGAAAAAGGATGATGAATCCGTTGGTACCTACGAAGCAAATTTTATAAGACTTGCAAGGTACGCTTCTGGTATTATTATCCAACTTGAGAGTAAGATCGATCGATTCTTTAGTGTCTTAAAACCAAGTCTTCGAAGGGCGTTAGCCATAAGGGACTTCAATAGCTATGAGGAAATCGTTCGATGTGCTCTCAAAGTTGAGATGGATATTGGAGTAACCCATCAGTCATATGGGTTTGATAAGAAGAGGAAAATGGAATTCAAAGGAAAATCTAAAGAGCACACTGAAAAGAAGATGAGCTTTCCCTTATGCTCAAAGTGTGGAAAGAAACATGGAGGGAGTTGTCTTAAAGGGACAAGTAAATGTTTCAAATGTGGAAAGGAAGGTCATCGGGCATTTGAATGCCGCAATGATGGGAAGAAGATTTCTAATGATGCAAACAAAGGAAGGGATACACAGAATGAACCTAATACACTTCAATGTTTCAAGTGCAAGGATATGGGGTATTATTCCAATCAATGCCCAAATCCAAGGGTTGATGATGATGGTCGACGTCAACAAACTCTTAAGGCTAAAGACAAAGGAAATTCACATGCAATTTCTATCAGCGATGTGGAGTACGATAACGATGTGGTGAAAGGTACACTTACCATCCACTCTAAAGTAGAAAATGTTTTATTTGATTCTGGATCCACCCACTCTTTTATTTCTGAATATGTTTCTAAGGATATCATCGTATTACCTCAACAATTAGATGTTGAGTTAGCTGTGACAACCCCTAATGGCACAACAGTAGCATCAAAAGTTTATAATTCTTCTCCGATTGAAGTTTGTGGGAAAGTGCTTCCTGCAAATCTTGTGATCCTTCCTATATTGGAATTTGATGTGATTCTTGGCATGGATTGTCTTTCTTTATATGGATCTCATATCAATTTCCAAATAAGGGAAGTCACATTTCATATTCCAGATCAATCTATGATCGTCTATCGATGCAAGGATGAACATAACCTTCCAGTGGAAATTTCTTCCATCTTATGGGTCTTGATTCCACTGAATGAAGGTTATTTATCTCAAATGGTTGGTGAGAAACTCACAATTAAGAATATTCCCATTGTACGGGAATTTGATGATGTCTTTCTGAAGGAATTTCCAGGTCTTCCACCAAATCGTGAAGTTGAGTTTTCAATAGAACTCGTACCAGGTGCTTTACCTATTTCAAAGACACCTTATAGAATGGCCCCAATTGAGTTGCAGGAATTGAAGAAGCAACTCCAAGAGAATCTGGATAAGGGATTCATATTCCCTAGTGTGTCACCTTGGGGAGCACCTGTTCTATTTGTTAAGAAGAAAGATGGATCAATGAGACTCTGCATTGATTATCGAGAACTTAACAAGATCACTATCAAGAACAAATATCCTCTCCCATGCATTAATGACTTATTTGATCAACTACATGGAGCTCAATACTTTTCCAAGATTGATCTTCGTTCAGGGTGTCATCAATTAAGGTTTAAAAGGGAGGATATACCAAAGACGGCTTTCCGTACAAGGTATGGACACTATGAATTTATAGTGATGCCATTTGGTCTTACTAATGCCCCTTCTATCTTCATGGATCTGATGAATAGAGTCTTTAGAGACTATCTTGATCAGTTTGTGGTAGTCTTTATAGACGATATTCTTGTCTATTCAAAGAGAAAGGAAGAACATGAAGATCACTTGAGAATTATATTGAATACCCTGAGAAAGGAGAAGCTTTATGCCAAATTTACCAAGTGTGAATTTTGGATTCAAAAAGTTTCATTTTTGGGTCACATAATCTCAAAAGAAGGGATATCTGTGGATCCAGAAAAAACAGAGGTTATCGAAAGATGGTTGAGACCAACAAAAGTAACCCAGATCCGAAGTTTTCTTGGTTTTGGTGGATATTATCGACGTTTTGTGAAAGATTTTTCACAATTATCTAATCCACTCACCAGGTTGACTAGGAAAGGAGTTAAGTTTGTTTGGACGGAGGAATGTGAAGAGAATTTCAAGGAGTTGAAAAGAAGGTTATCCAGTGCACCTATGCTCACACTGCCTTGTAGTGGAGAAAGGTTTGTGATCTACAGTGATGCATCCAAGAAGGGATTGGGGTGTGTTCTTATGAAAAATGATATGGTGATAGCTTATGCCTCACGACAGTTGAAAATCCATGAGCAAAATTACCCAACTCATGATTTGGAGTTAGCTGCGGTAATCTTTGTATTAAAGATTTAGAGGCATTACCTTTATGGTGAAAGGTGTGATATTTATACTGATCATAAAATTTTAAGTATATTTTCACACAAAAGGAGCTGAATATGCGCCAAAGAAGATGGTTGGATCTGATTAAGGATTACAACTACTCAATCCATTACCATCCTGGGAAAGAAAACAAGGTGGCAGATGCATTAAGTCGACAAGACCATGCTAGCTTATCCATGATGAGGATCACAAAAGATCCAATATTTATGGATTTACAAAGGATGGATCTTGGAATTATAATGGAAAGGGAAAAATCTTATCTTTCTCAAATGAATTTTCAACCATCTATACATGTGAAAATTAAAGAGGTGCAGAAAGAAGATGTAGAGTTATAAAAGAAGGTGAGAAATATTCCTGAATTCAACCTTGATTGTGATGGGATAATAAAGTTCAGGAATCGGGTTTGTGTTCCTCCCATCCCATAATTAAAGAAGGAGCTGCTGGATGAGGCTAATAGTTCTTCATTCTCTATTCATCCTGGAAGCACAAAGATGTATAGGGACCTGAAAGAGTACTTCTGGTGGGATGTCATGAAAAGAGATGTTGCTAAATATGTCTCTCGATGCTTGGTTTGTCAGCAAGTTAAAGCTGAGAGACAGAAGTCCAAGGGGATGTTACAACCATTACCCATACCCGAATGGAAATGGGAAAACATCACTATGGACTTTGTCACAGGACTTCCTAAAACATCCAAAGGCAATAATTCTATCTGGGTCATAGTTGATCGTCTTAAAAAGTCTGCACACGTCATTGCTATTAGAGAGGATTTCTATCTGGATCATCTTGCCAGGATATATGTAAAGGAAGTGGTAAGATTGCATGGAGTACCACTTTCTATTATATCTGATCGGGATCCGAGATTTACCTCAAAGTTCTGGAGAATTCTTCAGCATACTCTGGATACAGAGTTGAGTTTCAGCACTTCTTATCATCCTCAAACAGACGGTTAGTCTGAGAGAACAATTAAAACTCTAGAAGATATGTTGAGAGCTTTCTCTATGGATTTCAAAGGTGGTTGGGATCAACACCTACCTTTGGTAGAATTTTCTTATAATAATATCTTTCACTCCAGTATTCAGATGGATCCTTATGAAGCTCTCTATGGAAAGAAATGCAGGACTCCAACTTGCTGGGATGAAGTTGGGGAAAGAAAGCTATTAGGACCTGATCTTGTTGATGAGATGGCAGAAAAGGTCCGATCTATTCAACAACACATAAGAGCAGCTCAGAGTCGACAGAAAATTTATTCCAACAACCGAAGAAAAGACCTAGAGTTTGAAGTGGGTGATAAAGTATTCTTACTAATATCTCCCTGGAAGAGGGTCATGAGATTTGGAAAGAAGGGGAAGTTGAGCCCTAGATATATCGGTCCTTTCGAAATACTGGATCGTGTTGGGAAGGTAGCTTACCGATTGGCGCTTCCACCGAATCTCTCTCAAGTTCACGATGTGTTCCATGTATCTCTCCTGAGAAAGTACATACCTGATCCTTCACATGTACTCAGCTCAGAAGTTGTACCGCTGGAGCAAGATCTTTCTTATGAAGAACAGCCGATAGAGATTCTGGATCGTAGCGAAAAATTCCTACGAAACAAGACCACTCGTTTGGTGAAAGTTTTATGGAGGAACCACTGATTAGAAGAAGCTACATGGGAGCTTGAGGATATGATGAGGGAGAGGTATCCTCATTTGTTTGTGACAAAGTGACGAATTTCGAGGGCGAAATTCATTTTAAGGGGGGTAGAATGTAACGCCCGAGACTTTTATGAGAAATATTTTGTTTTTATATTATATAAATCATCAAAAGAATCTTTCACAACACACAACACTAGCTTGGCTTGCTTTACACACAACCGCGGCCTTCCTCGATAGCTTGCATCGTACGCAATACCGAGTTTCACTAAACAACGATATGCTATTAAAATATTATTAAAACTAGCTGTTATGAATATTAATAACCACTTTTTGAAATTTTATAATTTTTATTTTTCAAAATGGACTTCATTTTTAGATTCGGAATATCGAAATTATCCTAAGGTGAAATTTTGGTATTTTTCTGAAAACTTTAAATTTTTGTTGAATAGTGAAACCACTAAGTGGTAGTTAAAAAAACTGAATTTTTCATAAAACTTAATTTTACCACTTCTGTGAGTGGAATTTCAAAAATCTGAGAGACACGGTTAAAATCAAGGACTAAAATGTGGTTCAATGAGATGAAAATAATTTTTGGTGAATAATAACTTTTTACTTTTTTTTACCACGGTTAAAAGTAAATAGGGTAATTAAGGGTAAAAGTGTTATTATTATTACCCTAACACATGTCCTAATTCTATTGGATAAGTGTAATTCGACCAAAAATAACCTTAGGAATAAAATATGACCATTTAGGCCCACTTATATTAGATTAGGACATTTATTATTAATTTATTTAAAGAAGGGTTAAAATAGTTAAAATCAAAGTTTAATAAGTAAATAATTTTTAATATAGGGTTATACATAAGATAAATTCGATTATAAATATTAATTAGAAATATAATAATATTTCCTACATAATGACATTTTATTTATAATTTTCAGACATTAAATAATTTAATTTATTTATGACACAATGATGATGTAGTAATTACCATAATAGTGACAAATTAGAATTATTGATATTATAAATACCCAAATAAATATAATTTGAGACTTTTTATGAATTTCACTAATTTTATAGGTTAATATGATATGTTAGTATTGATTTAATTATCTTTTTTCGAACTAATCATTCTGTTATGATTTTCACAAAAATCAATTACTAAATAGTGTCAAAATTGACATAAAATAGTTTTTAAAACAAATATTATATTATTAATTGTTATTTTATTCCTAAAAATATAGGTTTCGGACAAATGACTTATATAAGGTTATATATATTAATAATAAACAACTTGGGGTTCATTTGGCTTGATATAGTATGTTTATTAATTTATTAACCTTATAGTGTAAGAAAACAAGAAGACACGGTAAAAGTTAAATTATCTAACTTAAAGTTAAATCTAAATGATAAGGTTAAAATTGATACCCAAACTTGTCTAAATTCTATTGGATGAGAGGATTGAGACCTATACCCACCTTATCTTCTAAATATATCAATTTAGATCTATTAAAACCCGAATTGGACTTTATAATAAAATAATATTTTTAGTTATTCCAAAGGTGCCCCTCTCCTCCCTTATAAAAGGGCACATCCTCCCCCTCTTCCTCACACCACTTTGAGCCTTCAAGATCGGCCAACCCCTGCCAATTTCTTCTCTCCACTTCTCTAGAGACATCCTAGAGGTCCTCGTCTTCTTCAAAGACCAATTTTAGTGCCCTAAAAGGAGGTCTCAAAGAAGCGCTTCAAAGAAGAGGTAATGTCCGTTACCGATTCTTTCATCTTTATTTCTTCTTCCACTTCTTCTTATTTAGTTGTTTCATTATAAAGTAATAACATCAGTATCAATCATATACGGATATGATATTATAAGTATGAAACAACCCTATTTCGCCATCTATCCATCCTACGGAAAACAAAATCACCGCGCGTGCGTACGTACGGAATACCGTCTCCACGCTGTGGTGTAATCTATTTTCCACCACCACCTTACTTGGATGGGTATAATGGTGTAAATAATTACTATATATGATTATTATAAAGTGATATTGATTCTGAAATAGTATACATACACTCCAATACAATTCCACGATCATGGGAACGATATCATCGCTCGTGCGTACGTACGGAATATCATCTCCATGATGTAATGCGATTAGTTCTACATGATCTTCATTGCATAATGATTATATAAATGAATTGAATGAATAAATATGATATATATTATATTAATACCGTTCTGGAAATGATGTATCTATAACCTAAAGAGAAGAATAAGAATTTATTCGACAAAACACGCATAAGAACAAAATGTTATAAACACCCGAATAACAAGTGGAAATGAAATATTACTACTAAGAAGCTAAGAATATGACCATATATGATATCATAACAATAATTATGATTCTGGAATAAGTCAATAATATTATTTAAATCATTATACAGGAGGTTCGGACACTTTCGAAGCAAATCGGACCTAAGGTAAGGGAAATATCACAATCTCATTTTTATCCGAGATTGTTTATACTTTGAAATTTACTGGGGTGTATTTTATCATCCACATCAATGTTTCTTGAATATGTAATATTTACATCCTTATACAATATTTTATATCCAATTTTACCCTTCGTTGAGTTTTTAGTAAAAGATATGAAAGGAATCTTTTGTCGTTTTTCGTACGAGGTACTTTTTGAATTTTCCGACAAAAGTACGAGAAGAATGTTTTCTTTTAACTTATGCGACATGAATGGATTTTTAAACATTATTTCCAAGAAGCTTCTCTTACAAGTTTTCAAGTTTATTTTTAATCAACTTCTTTTAGTTTAGAATTTTATGACATGTTAAGAAAGGAAAAGTGTTTTCGAAGTAGAAAGGATATTTTCCTCAAGAATGGAGTTCAAGTGTTTTATCAAAATTATTTTCCATCTAAGATAATAAAGGGTTATGTTTCTATCCCTATTATTACATTGATTTGATTATGTTGTTATGGAATTATTTTTATGAATTCCATTATCTTATATGAATTGTTTTATGATGTCATGATGTTTAAGATTCCCATTTTTATTACATGGGTTATGCTATGATGTATGGTTTATAATTTTGTGGAACGCATAAGAATGGTATCATTATTAGATGGGTGGGACCTATATCTCCCTCCAATGCATTGGGTAAAGATTTTATATCTCATGATATAGACATGGCTGGAACGGTAGGTTAAACCGGTTCAGTGAAAGAGGACTGAAACGAGGAGTGAACTCGGTTCAGAAATGGACTTTGTCCACTAAGATAGTCTTGGCTATGAGTCTTGACTAATAAGAAATGATTCTCTATGATTATGTGTGCATGCCACAAAGTTTCATGTTTTATGTTATGATTATTGGGATTACATTTCACTACCATGATCTATCCCATTTTATGAAATTATGATCTCTTTTGCAGGTTAAGATTTCCAAAAGTTATGTTCTTATGAATATGATGTGATTGATATTTCTTTTGTTTACCCTTACTGAGCGTTTGAGCTCACCCTTTTTTATGTTTTCTTTCCCCAGGTCAGGAATAAAGTTATTAAGTAAGATATGCCAAAAGGTACTATAGATATGATGAAATAAATGGGAGACAGTGTAGACGCTTTATGAACCAGTTGTTTATGTTTCCCAGTTTCTAAAGACACTATAATTATACGGTCCTTTCGTGGTTTTGTTATATGTTGTAATAAGTATGCTTCAATTTTGAATTATTAACAATGTATGTAAAGTATGGATCGTTATAGTCAAGACCTTTCACAAGACAATTTAGCTATCAGATAAAAAACCATCTATTTTGGCCAACTATTTCATCTCATGAGACTACTGATGCATTGAGGGAATATCTATAACCAGGACCCACCCATGTCATACATGTTAAATTAATTAATAGTATCTAATAATATATTTAATAAATAAACAATATTCCTTATCAAATATCCATATTTAATAAAAGATACAGATTTATCAATAATTCTCTAATTAATCAAATAACTGTCAAATGAACATCGTATGTAAAAATGATATACAGTTTAGGAAAAAATAATATCCAATATAGGAAAATATGGATATTCAAGTAAATTTCCAATGAAAATTTATTAAAATAAAGTGATTGTTTCAAGATAAAGTTAACAATCATAAAAGGGGGTGTTATTTTAAATATAATCATTAAGAACATTCTTTAGGAGAATAATATTTAAACACTCCAAAGTGTCCCATACCACTTTGAAACATTTAAATCATAATACCCATGAATTAATAATATTAAATAAAACTTATAATATCATTACAGTAATTATATTCATGATATAACATGTCAAAAGGCATAATATACACCAAATAAAAGTTAATTGGTTCATAATAACAAATAAGTCTCAATAGAATGTAATTTGAGACAAAATTACCTTACCTTAACCTTTCTTTTTGTGGTATTTATCCTTCTATATAGTGTTTTAAAATATGTTACAAACTTATACCAGAACCATAATCATGTTTATGCTACTATATATCATCTTATTATAACATCTTATTCCCTGTTTGTTAACAATATTTCATTATTTTCACTATTTCAGGTGTTAATTGTCTAGTTTTCTCTCAAGTTTGTTTTGACTTGTTATTTGATTTTCCTATTAATTAGATCATGATTTAATAATATATAAAATTTAAACCATGACTTAATTATCTTATATATTCAGTACATATGTATTTATAATAATCTATAAAATTTGGAGATAAGAAATGAAATACACCGTTCATGGAGACGGCGGGTCGTACGAACGCAGGAACGCTACTTTCATTTCTTTACTATATAAAAAGAATTAAAATTAAATTATATATGTATATTATAATTACAGTATCATATATTTTTTATATATTTTACATATTTTTATTAATACCATCCTTTTACATTCCATGTATGGCATGAATGAATCACATCACTTTGAGGGGGCGGTAGTCCACACTTCCTCAAACAAAATTATCATATTTACACGAGATGAAAATCATAAAGTTATATTCTAAATAAAAATTATAGAAGAATAAATAAATTATAAATATAATAAATATCATATATAAATATATTTTTCATCATAATGGCCACTATGAAAGGTGTTAAAGGAAAAATAAACAATCATTGTTTTGTGAGACAATAGTTCACCAGACATAGAAACAATATGTTTGTTACCTATTAGATGAAGGTGTGTGTAAGTGAAGGGAGAAATCATAAAATAAAAAACATAATATTATATTTAGGATACTTTTTTATTTAATAATTTAATAATAATATTATATGAATTGTATATGTAAATGAAAGAAAAGAGCTCGTTGGAAAACGTTACCTTAAAATTGGGTAACTCCTTTTGGTTTATACCAAAGGGGTTACTTGGAAGGATCTCTTCCCAAAGTGAGGTTTCAAGGTAGATTTTAGGGATTTTGGTAAGATATTTGGACAGATCTTGGCCGAACCCAAGTGGTTTTATAGTTGTGAGTATTGGGGATAAGTGGTGTCCTTTTATAGTGGAGGAGGAGTGGCACTCTTGTAATATTTTGAAAAAGGAATTCTCCCCACATTTTTCATGTTGCAAGTGGATCCAATAATGAACCAAATTCTAGAAAAGAGATTATAGGGTCTAAATATGTCCATAAAAGATATTTTTTATAAGTTAATAGGTTTTTTTGGGCCTTAAGGTTAAGGTTTAGTCCCTTATTAACCTTAATTTAACATTAATCATTGTAATTAATTTTAATCACTTTCACTAACCTTTTCTGTAAAAAACTAAGTTTATATTATTATAAATAATAAATTATTCTGATTATAAATATAAAATACATTTTTCTAAATTTTAATAATAGATTTGGTAGAAATTAATTTAAATTTAATCCCGCAGACGGGACGATAATGTGGGTTTTTAAGGTAAAAACATCCAAAATTTTGCTATGTTTTTATTATCAATTTCAAAGTAAAATTGATTCCAATGAACTAAATTGTATTAACTGATAAAAATATGATATAATTAAACTTTAAATATAATTTAAAATATAATTTATCCTTATAAATAAATTATATGAAAAAGTGGTTTTGAATTAAATTTCAATATTTTTCACTATTCATTAAAAAATGAATCTTCATAGAAAAATACCAAAAATTCACCCTAAGATAATTTTTATGTTTATATTCCAAATATGAAGTTTATTTTTACATATTAAATTGATAAAATGGTCAAAAATATATTTAAAATTGGTTCTCCATCAAAAGGCGTAAAAATTACCTTTATAAAAATATAGTATTTTATGTGTAATATTGGGTTTACTATTATATTATAACTATCAAATCTATTGGATGAATATCAAAAATATTTGATTTAATATATAATATATATATATATATATAACCTTAATACCACCCACTAATTGAAATTAATTTAATTTATTAGTGTAAAACAAGTTTGTGAGAATAAAAATAGTTTTCTATAAAAATATTCTCTTTATATTAAATTGGTTCTTATATTCATTTATAATTAATTTGTAACAAATTAATTCATTTTATATTTTTATGAACCATATATTTTCATAAGTTATTTAATACTATTTATAACCACTCATTTAAAGGCTAGGTTAAGCCTTATAATATTACATAATGATATTTTAATAATATATTATTGTTTAGTTAAAACTTTATCTTGTGTGTAACGCAAGATATCGAACAAGGGTGTTCTTGTGTGTAATGAAATATAACTTAGTGTTTGTGTGCATTGAAAGATATATAATATATTGAATCTATTTAAAATGGTAAATATATTTTAAATTATCAGGTTATTATATTCCCTTACGCGTTTGGTGTTGCATGTTATGCACGTTATCAAATATAAGGTTCTTACTTTAGAATTTCAGGGTGTCACATATCCACCTTGAGGGTCACTTTGTTATGATCTTTAATTGTATATTCTTAAATTTTATTGATCTATTTTGTTTTGAATACATAATGTAAATATGGACATGAGTATTTAATTTGTTCAACCTCAATGGGATATATCCAAGGATCATTCATCGATGTGGTTTTGTGCACCAAAATCAATATGAAGCCCACTTCTTACAAGGGTTTAGTCTTGGTCACTCCTATGACCAGGATCACTACCTTACAATGTTTAGGGATATACCACTACTTCCCAAGTGTCACTCCCTCAAAGTTTTCTTCATTTTATTACTACTAGTAGAAAGGTTCACCTTCACATTTTATGGATGTGTTGGTTGCTCCTCCAACATCACTTGAATGGGTTGCATATTCAAGTATGAATATATGCTCTATTGAAGTCTTATTGGGATACTTATTCACATATTTGATAATATATTGATTTAACACATTCTATATTTTCTAGAATTAATCTGGTTCAATTTATTATATGCACAATATAAACCTTCTTTTACTTTCATAGAATCATCAATGATGTCAATTCTTCAAGCTTTCATCCCCTCATCTGGAAATAACTATCCATTCTCTCTAAAAGTTGGATATAGAAAAAAAATTCTATATAGATCTCTTTCTCTAAAACTACCAATATAATATTTATAGATAAAACCTCTATTTTCATTCAATATAATGGTTGGGATTGAATTTACTCTATAAGGCCTCGGCCTTAAACATTACTTAATCTTAAGATAAGTCAATAATTTGACTTTAATTCACATCGAGGATATTTTTAGGTTTATAGATTTATAGAATTAGGTCATAACTTATACATAACAAATTTAATATTACAAGTATACACTTCTTCTCACTATACATTTTTTCATAAATCAAAAACTCTTTAAAAAGAAACATGTTTCGTTTCATTTTTAAACAACATGAATTTTCCTTGATCGCATCCTTGAATCTATTCTTCTTTAAGTCCTGTGAAAAACATTTCAAAACTTTAGATGTGCATAAAAAGATCAGTAAGGGGTACACAAAGAAGGAAAACTGTTAGTCTTGGGATAACATGAAAACCATGAATACTTTATCATAAAGTAATACTTTTTACTTTTAATAAGTAGTAAATATACTTAACTAAATATAATATCATTGCTTACCCTTTTTGTAACCAAAAGATTACCATAAATCCCATAGAAAGCAACATATAACATATATAGGTAACTTGGTACATAAACATACTTAAATGGAATAACCATACGGTCTACATCGACACATATCACTAAATAGAATAGTCATATGGTTGACTTCTATATCTAATGAATTGGAGGTTATAACGTAACCACCCGTCCTTGGTTTATCATGGAACTGCCTGTCTTTGGTTTATCATGTAACCACATGTCATTGATTTATCACATAACCACCCATAAAATGTAAAAGTACCATTATATAATCATAAAACATAAAATATTTCAATTATCAACATTTCCTTCATAAAATTACATTTTCAATCACAAGAGATCATTTCGAGATATTGAAATATTCAATCCATAAAAACCATTTAAAACATTTAATAAAGAGAATTTTGAATCAAAGTGTCTAATACCACTTTGAAACTTTTTAAAGTAATTTACAATTTAAAACACTCATGTCCATATAAATAAATCCTTAAAACCATTTTGAAAACATGTAAATTAATGAAAAATATTTAGAAGAATAAATCTTTAAAACATTTTAAATGATGTTTTAGTTAAAGAGTCCCTTACCACTTGAGAAATACTTGAATAAAAATAATAAAATAATAACATTAAAACAAAATTATAATATCATTAGAATAATGAGATTCATGATATAATATGTCAATGGAAAATATATACACCATATAAAAGTGAATTGGTGCATAACAATAAATAAGTCTCAATGGAACATAAATTGAGATGAAATCCCTTACAAAGTTCTTATAAATGACATAAGGATTTACAAATGGGGTTATTATGTGTAGAAATATTATATCCACACAAAGTTAAGTGTAAATTACACCATAAATAAATAAATAGTGATTCCTAACATAATCTTGGCATCATATAATCAAAAAAGTATGCGTAAAACCCAATGAGTGGAAATTGAGTTTAGAAATTCTCTTACAAAGATCATTCTGTTAATCAAATAGATTGATTATTTGTATTCACTATAAATCCACATAAATCAAGTATAAATACTTGATAATATATCAAAATTAATTTCTCATATAATCATACAACGACTTAATCAAGAAGTATAAGATCAACCCCAGAATGAAAATTGGGTTAAGAAGTTCCCTTACCTTGAGTCAAACTTTTCTCATTCGTTATTTATATTATTGAATAATAAACTTAGGTTAATTTCTACCTTATTAATAACCTTTTTCAATTTTACTATTCATTTTATATTACTTATCAACATGTTATAAAAATTACATAATTACTTAAGTTCATATCGGTCGGTTTGTCGATATTCGGTACTTGAGTCGAAAATGAACTTGTTTGATGTAAATTGTCCATGTGGTCAAAATTAAATCTTCTTCATAATATTATTCATGATTTAAATACCATATATATCTATTATATATGTATTTATAATATCAAAAATATTTGGAGATAAAAAAATGAAATGCACCATTCATGGAGATGGTAGGTCGTGCATACGCATGAACGCTACTTTTATTTCTTTGCCATATTAAAAGAATAATAATAAAATGATATAAATTTATATTATAATACCATTATTATATTTATTTAATTTATTTATCATAGGTTTAATAAAACCAACCTTTATATGTTCTATTTATATCATGAACGAATCATATCACTTTGAGTGGGCGGTAGTCCACACTTCCTCAAATGAAATTATCGTATTTACACATCATGGAAAGCATAAAGGTATGTTGTAAATAAAAATTAAAGAAGCATAGAGACAATATAAATATAATATATATCATATATAAATATAGTTCCATAATAATTTCCACCATGAGATGTGGTAGGGGAAAATTGAACAATCATTGTTTCGTGAGGTAGTAGTTTGTTGTACACAGAAACTGTATGTTTGTATCCATTAGATGGAGGTGTGTGTAAGTGTAGTTAGAATACTTATCATAACAACATACTAGTATATTTAGGATATTTTTATTGTTTTATAATAATATAATAAGAAGATAATAGGTATTGGAGAAGGAAAATAAGGGAAAGGAACTTGAGAGAAAATGTTACCTCTAAATCGGGTAACTTCTTTTGATTTGAGCCAAAAGGATTTCTTGAATTTCCTTCTACACAAGGTAAGGCTTATAGGAATAAATGAGGGATGTTGTGAGATTATTTGATCAGAATTTGTATGATACAAGGGGATTTAGAGGTGTGATTAAGTGGGTAGAGGTGGTGGCCTTTTATAAGAGGGGGGAGGGGCACTTTAGGAGAGTCTTGAAATATTACTTTATTATAAAATGATTTTCAATTTATAATAGCTCCAAAGTGATATAATTAAAGTATAAGATTAGTATGGTTCAAAATAATCAAAAACAATAGGTTTTATATAGTTTTAGGTTATAAAATTAACCTTATATTTTAGCTTTAACCCTTAGTTAAAAACAATAACTCTTACTATGTCTTCTTGTATTTTCAAAATATATGGTTAGTATAGTTAGTATAAAATGCCAATCGAAACATAAGTGGATCCTTAATGAAATTTTTAACATTATATAAGTTTGTGGTATGAATCTTAGATTTTTAAGACTATTATATCATTTAATAAAATAGTATTTTTTTAACTCATTTATGTCAATTTTAACACAATTTAGTAATTGATTTTTATTAAAGTCATAAAAACTTGATTATTTCAAACCAAAAGAATTAAATCAAATATAATATGTCATAATCATCTATAAAATTCGTGTATGGAATAAAAATGACCAAATTACATTTATTTTAATATTTATAATATCATTTATTTGAATCTTTCATTAATAAGGTAATCACTACATCATCCTTGTGTCATAAATAAATTTATTTATTTAATGTATAAAAATTATAAATAAAATAACATTATGTAGGAAATATTTTTAGATTTCTAATGACTATTTATAGTTGAATATATCTATAACACCTCAAGCTTCCACGGTATGCTTCTCTTTCAATAATGCAATAGCTTGCATTGTACGCAATTTCGAGATTCTAACACACCGCGACCAATCAAAGTAGCCATTATGAATAGTAATACCCACTTTTTGAAATTTTATAAATTTTATCTCTCAAAATGGACTTCATTTTTGTATTTGGAATGTCAAAATTATCCTAGGGTGAAATTTTGGTAGTTTTCGGATAACTTTTATATTTTGATGAATAGTAAAAATTACTAAATTTTAATTAAAACAACTTTTTTAATCGAAATAATTAATAGTGATAAATTATGAATTTGAGTGGTTTTAAAGTATATTTGGAATATAGTTTTACCATTCAATACAATTTTTGCCATTGGACATAATTTCACAATTAAACTGGACATAAACAAGTGTCAATCTTTTGATAGTTATTATCTCTTAAAAACACGCTTTTTGTTTTAACAACGGGAATTAATTTTAAATTAATTTATGCCACTTCTGTGTTTTGAATTTGGAAAAATGGATTCCATATTTGGAATCAGGATTTCCAAATTGTGTAAATAGGTAACTTTTATTTTTAGACATTTTGAATAATTACATCGGTAAATATTTTATTTACCATGGTTAAAGGGTAAATCCGGTAAATAAGGGTAAAAAAATAATATTATAATAATAATAAACTAACCTAAAACGTATCCTAACCTTATCGTTTGATACATGTCCGACCATGGGCATCTTTGGGTTGATTTTGGGACCCCATGGAGCCACTTGTAGGTGATAAGGACACTTTATATTAATTAAGTTAAAGTAAATACAAAAATGAATAAGCATATATCTTTTAGAAAAACAATTTTTACATAAGGTTATACATGTTGGATTTTTGACTATAAATATTCATTAGAAATATAAAACGATATCCTACATAATGGTATTTTATTTATAATTTTTAGACATTTAATAATTAAATTTATTTATAACATAATAATGATGCAGTATTTTCCTTATTAATGAAAGAATCAAATAATTGGTATTATAAATGTTAAAATAAATATAATTTGAAAGTTTTGATGATATACATGAATTTTATTGGTTAATATGACATGATATTATTTCTTAAATGAATTTGGTTCGAATTAATAAAGTTGTTAAGACTTTAACAAAAATCAATTATTGAATAGTGTCAAAATTGACATAAATGAGTTTTTAAAACAAATATTATATTATTAATTGATATTATATTCCTAAAAATATAAGGTTAGGAAAAAGGACTTATATCATGATAACTGTATAATTAAAGGACCACTTGGGGGTCTCTTTGATGTATATAGTAAGTTTATTAACTATATAATATAAAAATACAAAGTGACATGGTAAATGTCAATCTAATTAACTAAGAGTTAAAACTAAAAGATAAGGTTAATATAATGTCTCAAATCTGTCTAAAATCTATTGGTTGAAAATATTTAGACTCATCCCCACAATATAATTTTAATAATCCACTTTCGAGCTATTAGAAACCAAATATGAATTTATTATAAATTAATACTTTAAGTTTTTTCTAAAGAGCCCCTCCTCCCCCTTATAAAAGGACATCACTTCTAACCAATTCTTCACACATTCAAAGCCTTTTGGTTCAGCCAAACCTTGCCCAAATATTCTCTTAATTTTCCTAAATTAAACCTAGAGGCCTTAGTTTGATCATAAATCCAACCTAAGTAACCCTTTTGATCAAATCAAAAGGAAGAACCCGAAGAAGAGGTAATGATTTCACCACCCTCTTTCAAGTTCCTTTCTACTTCAACTTCTTCTTTATTTGTTATTTACATTATAAAATAATAACTCCAGTATCTTCTACATAAAGTTATGTTATTATAAATATGTTACAATAATATTCAGTATTATATCCATCTTTTGAATGACATGTCACCATACGTGCATACGTATGGCCTACTGTCTCCACGTCATGGTGTAATTGTCATTCAATATATTATTATTTGGATGGGTATAATAATAATGTGAAATTCATGTAAATAATAAATATAACATTATAATTATTCTGTATATATGATATACCATCCAATTATATATTATTTTAATATCAAAAGAATGATATTATCGCTCGTGCGTACGTATGGACTACCGTCTCCACGAACGTGATGAGATTCATTCTCCATCGTATCCATTCGAGTATAATTCTCATTTGATGATTAAAAATAGTGTTTAAGGACTTGATATAATTCTAGATAAGAATAAGATACAACCTATCCATAACAAACACATCTTTTGTAACAAAACATATAAAAGAAAACGAGTAAGATAACACCCGAAACGATGATAATACTAAGATATTATTAACAAAGCAACGTTAAAAGATCATATATGATATAATATTAATGTATATGATTATTTTATAATTTAATAACAATTATTTCACCATTATAAAGGAGGTTAACCTACCCACAACCAAGGAAAAGTACAAGGTAAGGGGTTTCTAATCTCACTTTTAATTCCGTGAGATTTCCATTGTTCACCACTTACTTATTGCATGTGGTGTATTGTGTACTTCCATTTGAAATGTACTATCATGATCATCTTTATATTCATGATATTATATGATTCATTTGGTGTTTATTGACTATTGTTCAAATGACTCGATTGATTACAACGGGTTAAGGGTTAATTTCACAATCTCTTTGTTATCTGAGGTTGTTTATTCGTAATTATCTACTGGGACATCTTTATCATCCACATCCATGTTTCTTAAAAATGTATTTAAAAACATTTTTACTATTTACTAGACAAGGGTTTAAAGTCATTTATTCCCTAGTTTGACTTTTTTAAAAATGTTTTGAAAGGAATCTTTCCGTCATTTTCCAAACAAGGTACTTTATAACCTTTTCGACAAAATTAAAGTAAGAATGTTTTTTTAACTTATACAGTGGGTGCGGTTATTCTCCACCGTTATTACACCTTTGAAGCTTCACTTACAATATTATAAGGATATTTTCAAAATAATGGGTTTCTTTATAATTATATGATTTTTAAATGATTTCAAAAAAGACATATTTCTCTCAAATAGTTTTGATTTCATCTATGTCAACATCCTTTGATGGATTTTAAGCTTATTTGAAGTTGATTTATTATGATACAAAACTTCCATATTGTATTGAAGGTTTTTTGATATGTTTGACTGTGGATGAGTTAATTTTATGTCATTCATGGTTTATGGTTAAAGTATTGACATTTCGTAAGTTAGTTTTAATACGAAATTTTATGCTATATCTCAACCTTTTCTTAAGATGAATGTGTTGGACTAGTATGTTCTGTTTTGGGGACCGGTAAAAGTAAGACCTCTGGGTTGGTGTCCAGTTATTAGAGGCACTCTTTGTTGGTGTCCGGTTATTATAGGCACTCTGGGATAGTGTCTGGTTATTAGAGGCACTCCGGGTTGGAGTCCGGTTATAGAGGCTCTCCGAGTTGGGTTCTAGTTACAGTTAGCCCTTAAGTCTTGGCACGAGGCCTTGACACAGAAATTAAAGTTCGGCATTATGCATTACCTCATTATGAAATTAGTTATTACATGTGATTATTTAATTAGTGTAATATCCATGTGCATGTTTATATGGTAATTATTGATTTATTTTTACCATGTTATGTTCAAATTTATGTTTAAAAAGGATGCTGTTTTTATTACACATCTTGCCTTAAAAGTTTATAGATTCCGCTAAATTATTTACCCTTACTAAGCATCTGATCTCACCCCTTTTTATGTTTTATTTTTCCCAGGATCCCAAGAAGTGTTTTATGATTAAGATGAAAGGTTAAGCTAAGGGAACAATGGCGTTCTCAAAGGATTATTTATGATGTGTTGTAAGTTAGAAAGTGTAATGTAATGTTCATGTATGTAATCTATTTTCCAAGACTTCTAAACTGATCGGTCCTTCAAGACTTGATTCCTTGTAATCATACCAATGTTTTGAAATAATGCACCGACTCTGGGTAACTAGGGTTGAGGCGTTACAGTTGGTATCAGAGGAAGTTTAGTACAAACCTTGGAAGCTAGATTTAGATAAATTCTAATTAGAGCACATAGCCCTAAGATAGACTTTGAGTATTAGTATAGAAGAACTTCCTAGAATTTTGGTATTGTAGATATTTTGTGAGTTTTCCGAGAAATACATCCTTTTCTGGATACGAGCAGTTAGAGGAGGCTCTGGAACAGATGTACCTAGGGGTAGAACCCAAAAACACCTCTTTGAGCTAGACTTGAATGGGAACTGGTGCACGACAACAGGCCTTGCTGCACTCTTGGTTACGATACTCCCGGGGGATATGCTTAGGATAATTATCATTTTATTTACAATCCATTATGAAGGGTTTATGAGTATGTACTTCCTCAAAGAAATTTTTTTTATGATTATGGATTATATCTATAAATAGTTCAATTTATGTTAAGTGTTTTACAAGTATGGAATTGTGTATTTTGATTCATAAACTGATCTAGTTTATGCCATTATTTAGAAATGGAACCTAGTGGAAGAAATGGAAACTGTATCAACGTGCGCACTCCATGTAGCGATTTTCCTCCTGCTCAAGATAATTATAGTGGAGCGGGTGATGCAACTGGTTCTAATCAGATCATCACCGTACTGGGACAACTCACTCAGGTTATGAATAATAACCTTACCCGTATGGAGCACACTGATCCGCAGTGTGGAGGATCAATGTTAGATCTCTTTGTGAGGAAAAAACCACCAACATTAAATGGGAGTACAAATACATTGGTAGCTTAGCAATGGATAAGTTCCCTATAGAAAATATTTCAGGCTATGGGGAGTAGTGAAAGGGAAAAAGTTATCATGGCAGTTTACCGCCTCATTGGAGATGCTGATAAATGGTGGTCATTGATTCAAAACACGATGGAAGATGATGAAGTATAAAATATGGAATGGAGAGAGTTCAAAGATCTTTTTTTAGAAAAATACTTTCCTCATGACCATCGAGCAGATATGGAAAGGCAATTTCTGAGTCTGAGGCAAAAGGAGGACGAGAATGTTGCAAAGTATGAGTCTAACTTTACATGGTTAGCGAGTCATGTTAAAAATTATATACGTAACCCAAGAAGTAAGATTGATCATTTCTTTGATGGGTTAAAACCATTTCTCCATCAATATTTAGTATCACAATCCTTCTCATCGTACGGAGATATTGTCTCGTGTGCTATCAAGACAGAAAAGGAATTCTCTAAGTCTTATGATAACAAAGTAAAGCAAGAGAAGAAGATAATGGTGGAGCAAGAGACATATAAATGGAAGAAGGGAAAGAATTATTTTCCATTATGTGATAATTTTGGTAAGAAACAGCCCGGTACTTGCCTAAAAGGAATGGGAGTTTGTTACAAATGTGGAGAAAAAGGTCACCAGACTCGTGATTGCATGGGAAAGAAAGAGGTTGTCAATGTTGAATGATACAATTGTAAAGAAATGGGGCATTATGAAAATTAATTCCCTAAGCGCCAAGGAAACTTACCACAGAAAAGGCCAAGGGAGCAAGGCCAAGCTTATGTTGTTACTACAGATGAAGTGGAATAATTAATGTATTTGTGTTTTTGGACTCAAGGATTATATTCTAGTTATAAGAATAATGTGATATATATAAGGATTATACTACAGTAATTTTTGTTTTCATTAAGGATTTAATATGATGAAGGTAATCATATTTTTAGTATGTGACAATAAGAGAAACTTTACTTTTTTTTTGGAATCTGATGTTACAATTGATTTTGGAATTTAGAGACCTTTTAGAGAATGTCTGGACAGAGGTATTTTTTGGATAACTATAAAAGTGGGAATGGATTAAGTTGAACTTTGGATAGTATTGTTTAAGGTTAAAACATTTATGAAGATTATTTTTGGAATATTATAATACTATAGTTTTAGGAAAAGGACAACCTGCAGGTCGGGGGATAACCTGTCGCATCGGACAAAGCTGCAGGAATCGAACCCACAACCATAGTGCGACAGGACTTTATTACCTACCACTAGCCTACAGGAAGTCCCTGTTTATTACAAAATAGTTATCCTAATCTAAATGGTATGTGTTAATATTTGGAACCTTGTACGATTAGGATAAAAATAATATTTTTGAGTTCTATTATCTTTTTGAGTAAAAGATGAGTTTGTGGTAGAAATTAGTTGAAGGTTGAAACTCTACTTGTCAAGTATATATATATATATATATATATATATATATATATCTTATTCTATGAATAAATGAATTATTAAAGTTTAGGAAAGGGATATTAAAACATAAAATTTGTTATCCTAATACCTTATGTTTTGTTGAACTGATGATATTTTAAATCACCATAGATTGAAGGCTTTGAGGCCCTCAATTTTACACTTGTTTGTGATTGATCACCTCAATCACTTCCTACAAATATTTACATTTTCCCTACAATTATGTGTCTATAATTTCCACCAATATTCTCCTAATCGAGATCATTATTTTGTGGTGACTTTTTCATTTCTCTTTCCCTTTTATCAAGGCTAAATTTTATTAACCTTATTTCGGATGTGGGTTTTCCACAAAGGTATTTTCTATTTTCAACCTTTTATTTTCGAAGAACAATTTCAAATTGTGAGGACACAATTTATTTAAGTAGGGGATCATGTAACACCTCAAGCTTCCACGGTATGCTTCTCTTTCAATAATGCAATAGCTTGCATTGTATGCAATTTCGAGATTCTAACACACCGCGACAAATCAAAGTATCCATTATGAATAGTAATACCCACTTTTTGAAATTTTATAAATTTTATCTCTCAAAATGGACTTCATTTTTGGATAATTAATATCAAAATTAGCCAGGGGTAAAATTTTGGTACTTTTTGGATAACTTTTATATTTTAATGAATAGTGGAAATTACTAAATTTTAATTAAAAACAACTTTTTTAATTAAAATAATTAATAGTTATAAATTATGAATTTGAGTTGTTTTAAAGTATATTTGGAATATATTTTTACCATTTAATACAATGTTTTTCATTGGACATAATTTCACAATTAAACTGGACATAAACAAGTGTCAATCTTTTGATAGTTATTATCTCTTAAAAACACGCTTTTTGTTTTAACAACGGGAATTAATTTTAAATTAATTTCTGCCACTTCAATGTTTTTAATTTAGAAAAATGGATTCCATATTTAGAATCATGATGTCCAAATTGTGTAAATAGGTAACTTTTATTTTTAGACATTTTGAATAATTGCTTCGGTAAATATTTTATTTACCATGGTTAAAGGGTAAATCCGGTAAATAAGGGTGAAAAATAATATTATAATAATAATAAATTACCCTAAAACGATTCCTAACCTTATTGTTTGATACATGTCTGACCATGGAATCTTTGGGTCGATTTTGGGACCCCATGGAGCCACTTGTAGGTGATAAGGACATTTATATTAATTAAGTTAAAGTAAATAAAAAAATGACATAAGCATATATCTTTTAGAAAAACATTTTTTACATTGGTTTATATATGTTGTATTTTAGACTATAAATATTAATTAGAAATATAAAAATATTTCCTACATAATGGTATTTTATATATAATTTTTAGACATTTAATAATTAAATTTATTTATAACACAATATGATGCAATATTTTTTTTATTAATGAAAGAATCAAATAATTGGTATTATAAATGTTAAAATAAATATAATTTGAAAGTTTTGATGACATACATGAATTTTATTGGTTAATATTACATCATATTATTTCTTAAATGAATTTGGTTCGAATTAATAAAGTTGTTAAGACTTTAACAAAAATCAATTATTGAATAGTGTCAAAATTGACATAAATGAGTTTTTAAAACAAATATTATATTATTAATTGATATTATATTCCTAAAAATCTAATGTTAGGCCAAAGGACTTATATCATGATAATTGTATCATTAATGGACCACTTGGAGGTCTCTTGGATGTATATAGTAAGTTTATTAACTATATAATATAAAAATACAAAGTGACATGGTAAATGTCAACCTAATTAACTAAGAGTTAAAACTAAAAGATAAGGTTAATATAATGTCCCAAACCTGTCTAAAATCTATTGGTTGAAAGTATTTAGACCCATCCCCACATTATACTTTTAATAATTGACTTTGGATCCATTAGAAACGGAATATGAATTTATTATAAATTAATACTTTTAGTTTTTCCTAAAGAGTCCCTCCTCCCCCATATAAAAGGACACCATTTCTAACCAATTATTCACACATTCAAAGCCTTTTGGTTCGGCCAAACCCTGACCAAATATTCTCTCAACTTCCCTCAATTAAACCTAGAGGCCTTAGTTTGATCATAAATCCAACCTAAGGAGCCCTTTTGATCAAATCAATAGGAAGAACCCGAAGAAGAGGTAATGATTTCACCACCCTCTTTCAAGTTCATTTCTTCTTCAACTTATTATTTCTTTGTTATTTCAATTTTTAAATAATAACTCCAGTATCTTATATATAAAGTGATGTTATTATAAATATGGTACAACCATATTCAGTATTCTATCCATCCTTTGAATGAAATGTCACCATACGTGCGTATGTACGGCCTACCGTCTCCACGTCGTGGTGTAATTGTTATTCAATATATTATTATTTGGATGGGTATAATAATGATGTGTAATTTATATAAATAATAAATATAACATTATAAGGATTATTTATATATGATATACCATCAAATTATATATTATTTTTATATCAAAAGAATGATATTATCGCTCGTGCGTACGTACGGACTACCGTCTCCACGAACGCGATGAGATTCATTCTCCATCGTATCCATTCAAGTATAATTCTCATTTGATGATTAAAAATAGTGTTTAAGGACTTGATATCATTATTGATATGAATAAGACACAACCTATCCATTACAAACAGGGCTTATGTAACAAAACATATAAAAGAAAAGGAGTAAGTTAACACCCGAAACGACAATAATACTAAGATATTATTAACAAAGCAATGTTAAAAGATCATATATGATATCATATTAATGTATATGATTCTTGTATAATTTAATAACAATTATTCCAACATTATACAGGAGGTTAACCTACCCCCAACCAAGGAAAAGTACAAGGTAAGGGGTTTCTTATCTCACTTTTAATTCCGTGAGATTTCCATTGTTCACCACTTACTTATTGCATGTGGTGTATTGTGTACTTCCATTTGATATGTACTATCATGATCCTCTTTATATTCATGATATTATATGATTCATTTGGTGTTTATTGACTATTTTTCATACGACTTGATTGATTACAACGCGGTAAGGGTTAATTTAACAATCTCTTTATTAACTGAGGTTGTTTATTCGTAATTATCTACTGGGACATCTTTATCATTCACATCCATGTTTCCTAAAAATGTATTTCAAAACATTTTTACTATTTACTAGACAAGGGGTTAAATTCATTTATACCCTAGTTTTACTTTTTTAAAAATATTTTGAAAGGAATCTTTCCGTCGTTTTCCAAACAAGGTACTTTATAACCTTTTCGACAAAATTAAGGTAAGAATGTTTTTTTTAACTTATATGGCAGGTGCGGTTATTCTCCGCCGTTATTACACCTTTGAAGCTTCCCTTACAAGCTTATAAGTATATTTTCAAAATAATGGGTTTCTATATAAATATATGATTTTTAAATGATTTCAAAAAAGATATATTTCTCTCAAATAGTTTTGATTTCATCTATTTTAACATCCTTTGATGGATTTTAAGCTTATTTGAAGTTGATTTATTATGATACAAAACTTATATATTGTATTGAAGGTTTTGTGATATGTTTGACTATGGATGAGTTACTTTTATGTTATTCATGGTTTATGGTTAAAGTATTGATATTTCATAAGTTATTTTTAATACGAAAGTTTATTTTATATCTCAACATTTTATTAAGATGAATGTGTTGGACTAGTATGTTCTGGGTTGGGGACCGGTAAAAGTAAGCCCTCCAGGTTGGTGTCTGGTTATTAGAGGCACTCCGATTTGGTGTCCGGTTATTAGAGGAACACCGGGTTAGTGTCTGGTTATTAGAGGCACTCCGGGTTCGAGTCCGGTTATAGAGGCTCTCCAGGTTGGGTTCCGGTTACAGTTAGCCCTTAGGTATTAGCACAAGGCCTTGACACAGAAATTAAATTTCGGAATTATACATTCCCTCATTTTGAAATTAGTTATTACATGTGATTATTTGATTAGCATAATATCCATGTGCATGTTTATATGGTAATGGTTGATTTATTTTTACCATGTTATGTTCAAATTTATGTTTAAAAATGTTGTTGTTTTTATTACACATATTGCCTTAAAATTTTATAGCTTCCACTAAATTATTTACCCTTACTGAGCATCTGAGATCACCCCTTTTTATGTTTTATTTTTTCCAGGATCCCAAGAAGTGTTTTATGATTAAGATCCAGGGTTAAGCTAAGGGAACAATTTCATTCTCAAAGGATTATTTATGTTGTGTTGTATGTTAGAAAGTGTAATGTAATGTTCATGTATGTAATCTATTTTCCAAGACTGCTAAACTGATCGGTCCTTCAGGACTTGATTCCTTGTAATCATACCAATATATTAAAATAATGCACCGACTCTGGGTAACTGGGTTCGGGGCGTTACAGTTGGTATCAGAGGAATTTTAGTACAAATCTTGGAAGCTAGATTTAGATAAACTCTTATTAGAGCACATAGCCCTAAGATAGACTTTGAGGATTAGTATACAAGAACTTCCTAGAATTTTGGTATTGTAGAGATTTTGTGAGTTTTCCGAGCAATACATCCCGGTCTGGATACGAGCAGATAGAGGCGGCTCTGGCACAGATGTACCTAGGGTTAAAACCTGAAAACACCGCTTTGAGCTAGACTCGAACAGGAATTGGTGCACAACAACGGGTCTAGCTGCACTCTTGGTTACGACACTACTGGGGGATATACTTAGGATAATTCTCATTTTCTTTACAATCAATTATGAAGGGTTTATGAGTATATACTTCTTGAAAGAAAACATTTTTATGATTATGGATTATATCCATAAATAGTTCAATTTATGTTAAGTGTTTCACAAGTATGGAATTATATATTTTGATTCATAAACTGATCTAGTTTATACCATTGTTTAGAAATGGCACCTAGTGGAAGAAATGGAAACTATATCAATGCACGCACTCTATGTAGCGATTTCCCTCCTACTCAAGATAATTATAGTGGAGCGGGTCATGCAACTGGTGCTGATCAGCTCATCACCGTACTAGGACAACTCACTCAAGTTATAAATAATAACCTTACCCGTATGGAGCACACTGATCCGCATCTTGGAGGATCAATGTTAGATCGCTTCATGAGGCAACAACCACCAACATTCAATGGGAGTACACATCCATTGGTAGTTGAGCAATGGATAAGTTCCCTAGAGAAAATATTTCAGGCTTTGGGGAGTAGTGAAAGGGAAAAAGTTATCATGGCAGTTTACCACCTCACTGGAGATACTGATCAATAGTGTTCATTGATTCAAAACATGAAGGAAGATGATTAAGTATCAAATATGTAATGGAGGGAGTTCAAAGATCTGTTTTTAAAAAAATATTTTCCGTGTGACCATCGAGCAGATATGGAAAGGAAATTTCTGAGTCTGAGGCAAAAGGAGGACGAGAATGTTGCAAAGTATGAGTCTAACTTTACAAGGTTAGCGAGACATGCTACAAATTATATACGTAACCCAAGAAGTAAGATTGATCGTTTCTTTGATGGGTTAAACCATTTCTCTGTTGAGATTTAGTATCACAATCCTTCTCATTGTACGGAGATATTGTCTCGTGTTCTATCAAGACAGAAAAGGAATTCTCTAAGTCTTATGACAACAAAGTAAATCAAAAGAAGAAGAGAACGGTACAGAAAGAGACATATAAAGGGAAAAAAGGAAATAAGGATTTTTCATTATGTGATAATTGTATTAAGAAACTCCTGGGTACTTTCCTAAAAGGAATGGGAGTTTGTTACAAATGTGGAGGAAAAGGTCACCAAACTCATGATTGCAAGGGAAAGAAAGAGGCTGTCAATGTTGAATGCTACAATTGTAGAGAAATGGGTCATTATGCAAATGAATTCCCTAATCACCAAGGAAACTTACCATAGAAAAGGCCTAGGGATCAAGGCCAAGCTTATGTTGTTACTACAGATGAAGTGGAATAATTAATGTATTTGTGATTTTGGACTCAAGGATTATATTCTGGTTCTAAGAATAATGTGATGTATATAAGGATTGTACTTTAGTACTTTTTGTTTTCATTAAGGATTTAATATGATGAAGGTAATCATATTTTTAGTATGTGACAATAAGATAAACTTTACTTTGTTTGGGGAATCTGATGTTACAATTGATTTTGGAATTTAGAGACCTTTTAGAGAATTTCTGGACAGAGGTATTTTGGATAACTATAAAAGTGGGAATGGATTAAGTTGAAATTTGGATAGTATTGTTTAAGGTTAAAACATTTCTGAAGATTATTTTTGGAATATTATAATACTATAGTTTTAGGAAAAGGACAACCTGCAGGTCGGGGGATAACATGTCGCATCGGACAAAGCTGCAGGAATCGAACCCATAACCATAGGGCGACAAGCCTTTATTACCTACCACTAGCCTATAGGAAGTCCCTGGTTATTAAAAAATAGTTATCCTAATCTAAATGGTATGTTTTAATATTTGGAACCCTGTACGATTAGGATAAATATAATATTTTTGAGTTCTATTGTCTTTTTGAGTGAAAGATGAGTTTGTGGTAGAAATTAGTTGAAGGTTGAAACTCTACTTGTCAAGTATATATATATATATACATATCTCTTATTATATGAATAAATTAATTCTTAAAATTTAGGAATGGGATATTAAAACATAAAATGTGTTATCCTAATACCTTATTTTTGTTGAACTGATGATATTTTAAATCACCATAGATTGAAGGCTTTGAGGCCCTCAATTTTACACTTGTTTGTGATTGATGACCTCAATCACTCCCTACAAATATTTATGTTTTCCCTCCAATTATGTGTCTCTAATTTCCACCAATGTTCTCCTAATTGAGATCATAATTTGGTGGTGACTTTTTCATTTCCCTTTCCCTCTTATTAAGGCTAAATTTTATTAACCTTATTTCCGATGTGGGTTTTCCACAAAGGTATTTTCTATTTTCAACCTTTTATTTTCGAAGAAAAATTTCAAATTGTGAGGACACAATTTATTGAAGGAGGGTATAATTTAACACCCCAAGATTCCACAGTACGCTTCTCTTTCAATAATGCAATAGCTTGCATTGTACGCAATTTCAAGATTCTAACACACCGCGACCAATCAAAGTAGCCATTATGAATAGTAATACCCACTTTTTGAAATTTTATAAATTTTATCTCTCAAAATGGACTTCATTTTTGGATAATTAATATCAAAATTAGCCAGGGGTGAAATTTTGGTACTTTTCGGATAACTTTTATATTTTGATGAATAGTGAAAATTACTAAATTTTAATTAAAAACAAATTTTTTAATTGAAATAATTAATAGTGATAAATTATGAATTTGAGTGGTTTTAAAGTATATTTGGAATATATTTTTACCATTTAATACAATTTTGGTCATTGGACATAACTTTACAATTAAACCAGACATAAACAAGTGTCAATCTTTTGATAGTTATTATCCCTTAAAAACACGCTTTTTGTTTTAACAACGGGAATTAATTTTAAATTAATTTCTTCCACTTCTGTGTTTTGAATTTGAAAAAATGGATTCCATATTTGTAATCAAGATTTCTAAATTGTGTGCATAGGTAACTTTTATTTTTAGACATTTTGAATAATTACTTCGGTAAGTATTTTATTTACCATGGTTAAAGGGTAAATTCGGTAAATAAGGGTAAAAAAATATTATTATAATAATAATAAATTACCCTAAAACGTGTCCTAACCTTATTTTTTGATACATGTCCGACTATGGGTATCTTTCGGTAGATTTTGGGACCCCATAGAGCCACTTGTAGGTGATAAGGACACTTTATATTAATTAAGTTAAAGTAAATACAAAAATGACACAAGCATATATCTTTTAGTAAAAAAAATTTTACGTAGGGTTATATATGTTTTATTTTCGACTATAAATATTCATTAGAAAACTAAAAATATTTCCTACATAATGGTATTTTATTTATAATTTTTAGACATTTAATAATTAAATTTATTTATAACACAATAATGATGCAGTATTTTCCGTATTAATGAAAGAATCAAATAATTGGTATTATAAAAGTTAAAATAAATATAATTTGAAAGTTTTGATGACATACATGAATTTTATTGGTTAATATGACATGATATGACTACTTAAATGAATTTTTTTTTAATTAATAAAGTTGTTTAGACTTTAACAAAAATCAATTATTGAATAGTGTCAAAATTGACATAAATGATTTTTTAAAACAAATATTATATTATTAATTGATATTATATTCCTAAAAATCTAATGTTAGGCCAAAGGACTTATATCATGATTATTGTATCATTAATGGACCACTTGGGGGGTCTCTTAGATGTATATAGTAAGTTTATTAACTATATAATATAAAAATATAAAGTGACTTGGTAAATGTCAATCTAATTAACTAAGAGTTAAAACTAAAAGATAAGGTTAATATAATATCCCAAACCTATCTCAAAATCTATTGTTTGAAAGTATTTAGAATCATCCCCACATTAGACTTTTAATAATCCAATTTTGAGCCATTATAAACCGAATATGAATTTATTATAAATTAATACTTTAATTTTTTTCTAAAGAGCCCCTCCTCCCCCTTATAAAAGGACACCACTTCTAACCAATTCTTCACACATTCAAAGCCTTTTGGTTCGGCCAACCCCTGCCCAAATATTCTATCAACTTCCATCACTTCAACCTAGAGGCCTTATTTTGATCAGAAATCCAACCTAAGGATCCCTTTTGATCAAATCAAAAGAAAGAACCCAAAGAAGTGGTAACGATTTCACCACCCTCTTTCAAGTTCCTTTCTTCTTCAACTTCTTCTTTCTTTTTTATTTCCATTCTAAAATAATAACTCTAGTATCTTATATATAAAGTTATGTTATTATGAATATGGTACAACCATATTCAGTATTCTATCCATCCTTTGAATGACATGTCACCATACGTGCATACGTACGGCCTACCGTCTCCACGTCGTGGTGTAATTGTTATTCAATATATTATTATTTGTATGGGTATAATAATGATGTTTAATTCATGTAAATAATAAATATAACATTATAATTATTCTTTATATATGATATATCATCCAATTATATATTATTTTTATATCAAAAGAATGATATTATCGCTTGTGCGTACGTACGGATTATCGTCTCCACGAACGCGATTAGATTCATTCTCCATCGTATCCATTCAAGTATAATTATCATTTTATGATTAAAAATAGTGTTTAAGGACATGATATCATTCTTTATATGAATAATATGCAACATATCCATAACAAACACGGCTTATATAACAAAACATATAAAAGAAAATGAGTAAGTTAACACCCGAAACGACGATAATACTAAGATATTATTAACAAAGCAATGTTAATAGATCATATATCAGATCATATTAATGTATATGATTCTTGTATAATTTAATAAAAATTATTTCACCATTATAAAGGAGGTTAACCTACCCCCAACCAAGGAAAAGTACAAGGTAAGGGGTTTATTATCCCACTTTTAATTCCGTGAGATTTCCATTGTTCACCACTTACTTAATGCATGTGGTGTATTGTGTACTACCATTTAATATATACTATCATGATCCTCTTTATATTCATGATATTATATGATTCATTTGGTGTTCATTGACTATTTTTTATACGACTCGATTGATTACAACGAGGTAAGGGTTAATTTCACAATCTCTTTATTATCTGAGGTTGTTTATTTGTAATTATCTACTGGGACATCTTTATCATCCACATCCATGTTTCCTAAAAATGTATTTCAAAACATTTTTACTATTTACTAGAAAAGGGGTTAAAGTTATTTATACCCTAGTATGAATTTTTTAAAAATGTTTTGAAAAGAATCTTTTGGTCGTTTTCCAAACAAGGTACTTTATAACCTTTTCAACTAAATTAAGGTAAGAATATTTTTTTAACTTATATGGTAGGTGCGGTTATTATCTGCCGCTATTACACCTTTTAATATTCCCTTACAAGCTTATAAGGATATTTTAAAAATAATGGGTTTCTATATAATTATATTATTTTTAAATGATTTCAAAAAATACATATTTCTCTCAAATAGTTTTGATTTCATCTATGTCAACATCCTTTGATGGATTTTAAGCTTATTTGAAGTTGATTTATTATGATATAAAACTTCCATATTGTATTGAAGGTTTTGTGATATGTTTTACTGTGGATGAGTTACTTTTATGTCATTCATGGTTTATGGTTAAAGTATTGACATTTTGTAAGTTAGTTTTAATACGAAATTTTATGTTATATCTCATCCTTTTCTTAGGATGAATGTGTTGGACTAGTATGTTCCGGGTTGGGGATCGGTAAAAGTAAGCCCTCCGGGTTGGTGTCTGGTTATTAGAGACACTCCAGTTTGGTGTCCGGTTATTAGAGGTACTCCGGGTTAGTGTCCGGTTATTAGAGACACTCCGGGTTGGAGTCCGGTTATAGAGGCTCACCAGGTTGGGTTCCGGTTACAGTTAGCCCTTAGGTCTTGGCACGAGGCCTTGACACAGAAATTAAAGTTCGGCATTATGTATTCCCTTATTATGAAATAATTTATTACATGTGATTATTTGATTAGTAGAATATCCATGTGCACGTTTATATGGTAATAATTTATTTATTTTTACCATGTTATGTTCAAATTTATGTTTAAAAAGGATGTTGTTTTTATTACACATCTTGCCTTAAAATTTTATAGCTTCCGCTAAATTATTTACCCTTACTGAGCATCTGAGATCACCCCTTTTTATATTGTATTTTTTCCAGGATCCCAAGAAGTGTTTTATGATTAAGATCCAGGGTTAAGCTAAGGGAACAATTGTGTTCTCAAAGGATTATTTATGTTGTGTTGTATGTTAGAAAGTGTAATGTAATGTTCATGTATATAATCTATTTTCCAAGACTGCTAAACCGATCGGTACTTTAGGACTTGATTCCTTGTAATCATACCAATGTATTAAAATAATGCACCGACTCTGGGTAACTGGGTTCGGGGCGTTACAGTTGGTATCAGAAAATTTTAGTACAAATCTTAGAATCTAGATTTAGATAAACTCTGATTAGAGCACATAGCCCTAAGATAGACTTTGAGGATTAGTATAGAAGAACTTCCAAGAATTTTGGTATTGTAAAGATTTTGTGAGTTTTCCGAGCAATACATCCCGGTCTGGATACGAGCAGGTAGAGGCGGCTCTGGCACAGATGTACCTAGGGTTAAAACCTGAAAACACCGCTTTGAGCTAGACTCGAACGGGAACTGTTGCACAACAACGGGTCTTGCTGCACTCTTGGTTACGACACTACTGGGGGATATGCTTAGGATAATTCTCATTTTCTTTAAAATCAATTATGAAGGGTTTATGAGTATATACTTCCTGAAAGAAAACATTTTTATGATTATGGATTATATCCATAAATAGTTCAATTTATGTTAAGTGTTTCACAAGTATGGAATTATGTATTTTGATTCATAAACTGATCTAGTTTATGACATTGTTTAGAAATGGAACCTAGTGGAAGAAATGGAAACTATATCAATGTGCGCACTCTATGTAGTGATTTCCCTCCTACTCAAGATAATTATAGTGGAGCGGGTGATGCAACTGGTTCTGATCAGCTCATCACCGTACTAGGACAACTCACTCAAGTTATGAATAATAACCTTACCCGTATGGAGCACACTGATCCGCAGCTTGGAGGATCAATGTTATATCGCTTCATGAGGCAACAACCACCAACATTCAATGGAAGTACAAATCCATTGGTAGCTGAGCAATGGATAAGTTCCCTAGAGAAAATATTTCAGGCTTTGGGGAGTAGTGAAAGGGAAAAAGTTATCATGGCAGTTTACCGCCTCACTGGAGATGCTGATCAATGGTGGTCATTGATTCGAAACATGAAGGAAGATGATGAAGTATCAAATATTTAATGGAGGGAGTTCAAAGATCTATTTTTAAAAAAATACTTTCCTCGTGACCATCGAGCAGATATGGAAAGTCAATTTCTGAGTCTCAGGCAAAAGGAGGACGACAATGTTGCAAAGTATGAGTCTAACTTTACAAGGTTATCGAGGCATGCAACAAATTATATACGTAACCCAAGAAGTAATATTGATCATTTATTTGATGGGTTAAAACCATTTCTCTGTCGAGATTTAGTATCACAATCCTTCTCATCATACGGAGATATTGTCTCTTGTTCTATCAAGACAGAAAAGGAATTCTCTAAGTCTTACGACAACAAAGTAAAGCAAAAGAAGAAGATAACGGTAGACAAAGAGACATATAAAAGGAAAAAGGGAAAGAAGGATTTTCCATTATGTGATAATTGTGGTAAGAAACACCCTGGTACTTTCCTAAAAGGAATGGGAGTTTGTTACAAATGTGGAGAAAAAGGTCACCAGACTTGTGATTGCAAGGGAAAGAAAGAGGGTGTCAATGTTGATTGCTACAATTGTAGATAAATGGGGCATTATGAAAATGAATTCCCTAAGCACCAAGGAAACTTACCTCAGAAAAGGCCAAGGGAGAAAGGACAACCTTATGTTGTTACTACAGATGAAGTGGAATAATTAATGTATTTGTGTTTTTGGACTCAAGGATTATATTCTGGTTATAAGAATAATGTGATATATAAAAGGATTGTACTGCAGTACTTTTTGTTTTTATTAAGGATTTAATATGATGAAGGTAATCATATTTTTAGTATGTCACAATAAGAGAAACTTTACTTTGTTTGGGTAATCTGATGTTACAATTGATTTTGGAATTTAGAGACCTTTTAGAGAAAGTCTGGACAGAGGTATTTTAGATAACTATAAAAGTGGGAATGGATTAGGTTAAACTTTGGATAGTATTGTTTAAGTTTAAAACATTTCTGAAGATTATTTTTGGAATATTATAATAATATAGTTTTAGGAAAAGGACAACCTGCAGGTCGGGGGATAACCCGTCACATCGGACAAAGCTGCAGGAATCGAACCCACAACCATAGTGCGACAGGACTTTATTACCTACCACTAGCCTACAGGAAGTCCCTGGTGATTAAAAAATAGTTATCCTAATCTAAATGGTATGTGTTAATATTTTGAACCTTTTACGATTAGGATAAATATAATATTTTTTAGTTCTATTCTCTTTTTGAGTGAAAGTTGAGTTTGTGGTAGAAATTAGTTGAAGGTTGAAACTCTACTTGTCAAGTAAATATATATATACATATCTCTTATTCTATGAATAAATTAATTCTTAAACTTTAGGAAAGGGATATTAAAACATAAAATGTGTTATCCTAATACCTTATATTTTGTTGAACTGATGATATTTTAAATCACTATAGATTAAAGGCTTTGAGGCCCTCAATTTTACACTTGTTTGTGATTGATGACCTCAATCACTCCCTACAAATATTTACGTTTTCCCTCCAATTATGTGTCTCTAATTTCCACCAATTTTCTCCTAATCGATATCATAATTTGGTGGTGACATTTTCATTTCCCTTTCCCTCTTATTAAGGCTAAATTTTATTAATCTTATTTCCGATTTGGTTTTTCCACAAAGGTATTTTCTATTTTCAACCTTTTATTTTCGAAGAACAATTTCAAATTGTGAGGACGCAATTTAGGGAAGGAGGAGAGAATGTAGCACCCCAATATTCCACCGTACACTTCTCTTTCAATAATGCAATAGCTTGCGTTGTACGCAATTTCGAGATTCTAACACACTGCGGCCAATCAAAGCAGCCATTATGAATAGTAATACCCACTTTTTGAAATTTTATAAATTTTATCTCTCAAAATGGAATTTATTTTCGGATTCGGAATATCAAAATTATCCTAGGGTGAAATTTTGGTACTTTTCAGATAACTTTTATATTTTGATGAATAGTGAAAATTACTAAATTTTAATTAAAAACAGATTTTTTAATCGAAATAATTAATAGTGATAAATTATGAATTTGAGTGGTTTTAAAGTATATTTTGAATATGTTTTTACCATTTAATACAATTTTGGTCATTGGATATAATTTAACAATTAAACCGGACATAAACAAGTGTCAATCTTTTGATAGTTATTATCTCTTAAAAACACGCTTTTTGTTTTAACAACGGGAATTAATTTTAAATTAATTTCTTCCACTTCTATGTTTTGAATTTGAAAAAATGGATTCCATATTTGGAATTAGGATGTCCAAATTGTGTAAATAGGTAACTTTTTTTAGACATTTTGAATAATTACTTCGGTAAATATTTTATTTACCATGGTTAAAGGGTAAATCCAGTAAATAAGGGTAAACAAATAATATTATAATAATAATAAATTACCCTAAAACGTGTCCTAACCTTATTTTCTGGTACATTTCCTACTATGGGAATCTTTGGGTAGATTTTGGGACCCCATGGAGCCACTTGTAGGTGATAAGGACACTTTATATTAATTAACTTAAAGTAAATACAAAAATGACATAAGCATATATCTTTTAGAAAAACAATTTTTACATAGGGTTATATATGTTTTATTTTAGACTATAAATATTCATTAGAAATATAAGAAGATTTCCTACATAATGGTATTTTATTTATAATTTTTAGACATTTAATAATTAAATTTATTTATAACATAATAATGATGCAGTATTTTCCTTATTAATGAGAGAATCAAATAATTGGTATTATAAATGTTAAAATAAATATAATTTGAAAGTTTTGATGACATCCATGAATTTTATTGGTCAATATGACATGATTTTATTTCTTAAATTAATTTGTTTCGAATTAATAAATTTTTTATATTTTAACAAAAATCAATTATTGAATAGTGTCAAAATTGACATAAATGAGTTTTTAAAAAATATATTATATTATTAATTGATATTATATTCCTAAAAATCTAAAGTTAGGCCAAAGGACTTATATCATGATAATTGTATCATTAATGGACTAATTGGGGGTCTCTTGTATGTATATAGTACGTTTATTAACTATATAATATAAAAATACAAAGTGACATGGTGAATGTCAATCTAATTAACTAATAGTTAAAACTAAAAGATAAGGTTAATATAATGTCTCAAACATGTCTAAAATCTATTGTTTGAAAGGATTTAGACCCATCCCCACATTAGACTTTTAATAATCCACTTTGGAGCCATTAGAAACCGAATATGAATTTATTATAAATTAATACTTTAAGTTTTTTCTAAAGAGCCCCTCCTCCCCCTTATAAAAGGACACCACTTTTAACCAATTCTTCACACCTTCAAAGACTTTTAGTTCGGTCATACCCTATCCAAATATTCTATAAACTTCCCTCACTTCAACCTAGAGTCCTTAGTTTGATCATAAATCCAACCTAAGGATCCCTTTTGATCAAATCAAAAGGAATAACCCGAAGACGAGGTAATGATATCACCACCCTCTTTCAAGTTCCTTTCTTCTTCAACTTCTTCTTTCTTTGTTATTTCCATTCTAAAATAATAACTCTTGTATATTCTATATAAATTGATGTTAATATAAATATGGTACAACCATATTAAGTATTCTATCCATCCATTGAATGACATGTCACCATACGTGCGTACGTACGGCCTACCATCTCCACGTCGTGGTGTAATTGTTATTAAATATATTATTATTTGGATGGGTATAATAATGATGTGTAATTAATGTAAATAATAAATATAACATTATAATTATTTTTTATATATGATATACCATCCAATTATATATTATTTTTATATCAAATAATGATATTATCGCTCGTGCGTACGTACGGACTACCGTCCCCACGAACGCGATGAGATTAATTCTCCATCGTATCCATTCAAGTATAATTCTCATTTTATGATTAAAAATAGTGTTTAAGGACTTGATATAATTCTTTATATGAATAAGATACAACCTATCCATAACAAACATGGCTTATGTAACAAAACATATAAAAGAAAACGAGTAAGTCAACACCTGAAACGATGATAATACTAAGATATTATTAACAAAGCAATGTTAAAAGATGATATATGATATCATATTAATGTATATGATTCTTGTATAATTTAATAACAATTATTTCACCATTATAAAGGAGGTTAAACTACCCCCAACCAAGGAAAAGTACAAGGTAAGGGGTTTCTTATCTCACTTTTAATTCCCTGAGATTTCCATTGTTCACCACTTACTTATTGCATGTGGTGTATTGTGTACTACCATTTCATATATACTATCATGATCCTCTTTATATTCATGATATTATATGATTAATTTGGTGTTTATTGACTATTTTTCATACGACTCTATTGATTACAACGAGGTAATGGTTAATTTCACAATCTCTTTATTCTCTGAGGTTGTTTATTCGTAATTATCTACTGGGACATCTTAATCATCCACATCCATGTTTCCTAAAAATGTATTTCAAAACATTTTTACTATTTACTAGACAAGTTTTTAAAGTCATTTATACCCTAGTTTTACTTTTAAAAAAATATTTTGAAAGGAATCTTTCTGTGGTTTTCCAAACAAGGTACTTTTTAACCTTTTCGACAAAATTAAGGTAAGAATGTTTTTTAACTTATACGGTGGGTGCGTTTATTCTCCACCCTTATTACACCATTGAAGATTCCCTTACAATCTTATAAGGATATTTTAAAAATAATGGGTTTATATATAATTATATTATTTTTAAATGATTTCAAAAAAGACATATTTCTCTCAAATAGTTTTGATTTCATCTATGTCAACATCCTTTGGTGGATTTTAAGCTTATTTGAAGTTGATTTATTATGATACAAAACTTCCATATTGTATTCAATGTTTTGTGATATGTTTTACTGTGGATGAGTTACTTTTATGTCATTCATGGTTTATGGTTAAAGTATTGACATTTCGTAAGTTAGTTTTAATATGAAAGTTTATGTTATATCTAAACATTTTCTTAAGATGAATGTGTTGGACTAGTATGTTCTGGGTTGGGGATCGGTAAAAGTAAGCCCTCCGGGTTGGAGTCCTGTTATTAGAGGCACTCCGGAATGTTGGTATCATAGGAAGTTTAGTACAAACCTTGGAATCTAGATTTAGATAAACTCTGATTAGAGCACATAGCCCTAAGATAGACTTTAAGGATTAATGTAGAAGAACTTCCTAGAATTTTGGTATTGTATAGATTTTGTGAGTTTTCCGAGAAATACATCCCTGTCTAGAAACGAGGAGGTAGAGGCGGCTCTGGAACAGATGTACCTAGGGGTAAAACCCGAAAACACCGCTTTGAGCTAGACTCGAACGGGAACTGGGGCACGACAACGGGCATTGCTGCACACTTGGTTACGACATTACCGGGGGATATGCTTAGGATAATTCTCATTTTCTTTACAATCAATTATGAAGGGTTTATGAGTATATACTTCCTCAAAGAAAACATTTTTATGATTATGGATTATATCCATAAATAGTTCAATTTATGTTAAGTGTTTTACAAGTATGGAATTATGTATTTTGATTCATAAACTGATCTAGTTTATGCCATTGTTTAGAAATGGCACCTAGTGGAAGAAATAGAAAATGTATCATTGCGCGCACTACATGTAGCGATTTCCCTCTTGTTCAAGATAATTATAGTGGAGCGGGTGATGCAACTGGTGCTGATCAGCTCATCACCGTACTGGGACAACTCACTCAGGTTATGAATAATAACCTTACCCGTATGGAGCACACTGATCCGCAGCTTGGAGGATCAATGTTAGATCGCTTGATGAGGCAACAACCACCAACATTCAATGGGAGTACAAATCCATTGGTAGCTGAGCAATTGATAAATTCCCTAGAGAAAATATTTCAGGCTTTGGGGAGTAGTGAAAGGGAAAAGGTTATCATGGCAGTTTACCCCCTCACTGGAGATGCTGATCAATGGTGGTCATTGATTCAAAACACGAAGGAAGATGATGAAGTATCAAATATGTAATGGAGGGAGTTCAAAGATCTGTTTTTAGAAAAATACTTTCCTCGTGACCATTGAGCAGATATGGAAAAGGCAATTTCTGAGTCTGAGGAAAAAGGAGGACGAGAATGTTGCAAAGTATGAGTCTAACTTTACAAGGTTAGCGAGGCATGTTGCAAATTATATACGTAACACAAGAAGTAAGATTTATCATTTCTTTGATGGGTTAAAACCATTTCTCCATCGAGCTTTAGTATCACAATCCTTCTCATCCTACGGAGATATTGTCTCGTGTGCTATCAAGACAGAAAAGGAATTCTCTAAGTATTATGACAACAAAGTAAAGCAAGAGAAGAAGATAACGGTGGAGCAAGAGACATATAAAGGGAAAAAGGGAAAGAAGGATTTTCCATTATGTGATAATTGTGATAAGAAACACCCTGGTACTTGCCTAAAAGGAATGGGAGTTTGTTACAAATGTGGAGAAAAAGGTCACCAGACTTGTGATTGCAAGGGAAAGAAAGTGGGTGTCAATGTTGAATGCTAAAATTGTAGAGAAATGGGGAACTATGCAAATGAATACCCAAAGCGCCAAGGAAACTTACCTTAGAAAAGGCCAAGGGAGCAAGGCCAAGCTTATGTTGTTACTACAGATGAAGTGGAATAATTAATGTATTTGTGTTTTTGGACTCAAGGATTATATTCTGGTTATAAGAATAACGTGTTATATAAAAGGATTATACTGCAGTACTTTTTGTTTTCATTAAGTATTTAATATGATGAAGGTAATAATATTTTTAGTATGTGACAATAAGAAAAACTTTACTTTGTTTGGGTAATCTGATGTTACAATTGATTTTGAAATTTAGAGACCTTTTAGAGAAAGTCTGGACAGAGGTATTTTGGATAACTATAAAAGTGGGAATGGATTAGGTTAAAATTTTGATAGTATTGTTTAAGGTTAAAACATTTTTGAAGATTATTTTTGGAATATTATAATACTATAGTTTTATTAAAAGGACAACCTGCAGGTCTGGGGATAACCCGTCGCATCGGACAAAGATGCAGGAATCGAACCCACAACCATAGTGCGACAGGCCTTTATTACCTACCACTAGCCTACAGGAAGTCCCTGGTGATTACAAAATAGTTATCCTAATCTAAATGGTATGTGTTAATATTTGGAACCTTTTAATATTAGGATAAATATAATATTTTTGAGTTCTATTGTCTTTTTGAGTGAAAGATGAGTTTGTGGTAGAAATTAGTTGAAGGTTGAAACTCTACTTGTCAAGTATATATATATATACATATCTATTATTCTATGAATAAATTAATTCTTAAACTTTAGGAAAGGTATATTAAAACATAAAATGTGTTATCCTAATACCTTATATTTTGTTGAACTGATGATATTTTAAATCATCATAGATTGAAGGCTTTGAGGCCCTCAATTTTACACTTGTTTGTGATTGATGACCTCAATCACTCCCTACAAATATTTATGTTTTCCCTCCAATTATGTGTCTCTAATTTCCACCAATGTTCTCCTAATCGATATCATAATTTGGTGGTGACATTTTCATTTCCCTTTCCCTCTTATTAAGGCTAAATTTTATTGACCTTATTTCTGATTTGGGTTTTCCACAAAGGTATTTTCTATTTTCAACCTTTTATTTTCGAAGAACAATTTCAAATTGTGAGGACGCAATTTATTGAAGGAGGAGAGAATGTAACACCTCAAGATTCCACCGTACGCTTCTCTTTCATTAATGCAATAGCTTGCATTGTACGCAATTTTGAGATTCTAACACACTGCAACCAATCAAAGTAGCCATTATGAATAGTAATACCCACTTTTTGAAATTTTATAAATTTTATCTCTCAAAATTGACTTCATTTTTGGATTCGGAATATCAAAATTATCCTAGGGTGAAATTTTGGTACTTTTCAGATAACTTTTATATTTTGATGAATAGTGAAAATTACAAAATTTTAATTAAAAACAAATTTTTTAATCGAAATAATTAATAGTGATAAATTATGAATTTGAGTGGTTTTAAAGTATATTTGGAATATATTTTTACCATTTAATACAATTTTGGTCATTGGACATAATTTCACAATTAAACCGGACATAAACAAGTGTCAATCTTTTGATAGTTATTATCTCTTAAAAACACGCTTTTTGTTTTAACTGGAATTAATTTTAAATTAATTTCTTCTACTTCTGTGTTTTGAATTTGAAAAAATGGATTCCATATTTGGAATCAGGATATCCAAATTGTGTAAATAGGTAACTTTTATTTTTAGACATTTTGAATAATTATTTCGGTAAATATTTTATTTACCATGGTTAAAGGGTAAATCCGTTAAATAAGGGTAAAAAATAATATTATAATAATAATAAATTACCCTAAAACGTGTCCTAAACTTATTGTGTGATACATTTCCGACTATGGGCATCTTTGGGTAGATTTTGGGACCCCATGAAGCCACTTGTAGGTGATAAGGACACTTTATATTATTTAAGTTAAAGTAAATACAAAAATGACATAAGCATATATCTTTTAGAAAATCAATTTCTGCATAGGGTTATATATGTTTTATTTTAGACTATAAATATTCATTAGAAATATAAAAATATTTCCTACATAATGGTATTTTATTTATAATTTTTAGACATTTAATAATTTAATTTATTTATAACACAATAATGATGCAGTATTTTCCTTATTAATGAAAGAATCAAATAATTGGTATTATAAATGTTAAAATAAATATAATTTGAAAGTTTTGATGGCATCCATAAATTTTATTGGTTAATATGAAATTATTTTATTGCTTAAATTAATTTTTTTGAATTAATAAATTTGTTAAGACTTTAAAAAAAATCAATTATTGAATAGTGTCAAAATTGACATAAATGAGTTTTTAAAACAAATATTATATTATTAATTGATATTATATTCCTAAAAATCTAAGGTTAGGCCAAACGACTTATATCATGATAATTTTATCATTAATGGACTACTTGGGGGTATCTTGGATGTATATAGTAAGTTTATTAACTATATAATATAAAAATACAAAGTGACATGGTAAATGTCAATCTAATTAACTAATAGTTTAAACTAAAAGATAAGGTTAATATAATGTCCCAAACCTGTCTAAAATCTATTGTTTGAAAGGATTTCGACCCATCCCCACATTAGACTTTTAAAAATCTACTTTGGAGCCATTAGAAACCGAATATGAATTTATTATAAATTAATATTTTAAGTTTTTTCTAAAGAGCCCCTCCTCCCCCTTATAAAAGGACACCGATTCTAACCAATTCTTCACACCTTAAAAGCATTTTGGTTCATCAAACCCCTACCCAAATATTCTCTAAACTTCCCTCACTTCAACCTAGAGGTCTTATTTTGATCATAAATCCAACCTAAGGATCCATTTTGATCAAATCAAAAGGAAGAACTCGAAGAAGAGATAATGATTTCACCACCCTCTTTCAAGTTCATTTCTTCTTCAACTTATTTTTTCTTTGTTATTTCCATTATAAAATAATAAATCTCGTATATTCTATATAAATTGATATCAATATAAATATGGTACAACCATATTCTGTATTCTATCCATCCTTTGAATGACATGTCACCATACGTGCGTACGTACGGCCTACCGTCTCCACGTCGTGGTGTAATTGTTATTCAATATATTATTATTTGGATGGGTATAATAATGATGTTTAATTAATTTAAATAATAAATATAACATTATAATGATTCTTTATATATGATATACCATCCAATTATATATTATTTTTATATCAAAAGAATGATATTATCACTCGTGCGTACGTACAGACTACCGTCTCCACGAACACGATGAGATTAATTATCCATTGTATCCATTCAAGTATAATTCTAATTTGATTATTAAAAATAGTGTTTAAGGACTTTATATCATTCTTTATATGAATAAGATACAACCTATCCATAAAAAACATGGCTTATGTAACAAAACATATAAAAGAAAATGAGTAAGTTAACACCCGAAACGACGATAATACTAAGATATTATTAACAAAGCAATGTTAATAGATCATATATGAGATCATATTAATGTATATGATTCTTGTATAATTTAATAAAAATTATTTCACCATTATACAGGAGGTTAAAATACCCCCAACCAAGGAAAAGTACAAGGTAAGGGGTTTCTTATCTCACTTTTAATTCCGTGAGATTTCCATTGTTCACCACTTACTTATGGCATGTGGTGTATTGTGTACTGCAATTTGATATGTACTATCATTATCCTATTTATATTCATGATATTATATGATTCATTTGGTGTTTATTGACTATTGTTCATATAACTCGATTGATTACAACGAGGTAAGGGTTAATTTCACAATCTCTTTATTATCCGAGATTGTTTATTCGTAATTATCTACTGGGACATCTTTATCATCCGCAACCATGTTTCCTAAAAATGTATTTCAAAACATTTTTAATATTTACTAGAAAAGGTTTTAAATTCATTTATACCCTAGTTTGAATTTTTAAAAAATATTTTGAAAGGAATCTTTCTGTCGTTTTCCAAACAAGGTACTTTTTAACCTTTTCGAAAAAATTAAGGTAAGAATGTTTTTTTAACTTATACGGCGGGTTAGGTTATTCTCTGCCGCTATTACACCTTTGAAGCTTCCCTTAAAATCTTATAAGTATATTTTCAAAATAATGGGTTTCTATATAATTATATTATTTTTAAATGATTTCAAAAAAGACATATTTCTCTCAAATAGTTTTGATTTCATCTATGGCAACATCCTTTGATGGATTTTAAGCTTATTTGAAGTTGATTTATTATGATACAAAACTTCCATATTGTATTCAATGTTTTGTGATATGTTTTACTGTGGATGAGTTACTTTTATGTCATTCATGGTTTATGGTTAAAGTATTGACATTTCGTAAGTTAGTTTTAATATGAAAGTTTAGGTTATATCTCAACATTTTCTTAAGATGAATGTGTTGGACTAGTATGTTCTGGGTTGGGGATCGGTAAAAGTAAGACCTCCGGGTTGGTTTCCTATTATTAGAGGCACTCCGGTTTGGTGTCTGGTTATTAGAGGCACTCCGGGTTAGTGTCTGGTTATTAGAGGCACTCCGGGTTGGAGTCCGGTTATAGAGGCTCTTCGGGTTGGGTTCCGGTTACAGTTAGCCCTTTGGTCTTAGCACGAGGCCTTGACACAGAAATTAAAGTTCGGAATTATGCATTCCCTCATTATGAAATTAGTTATTACATGTGATTATTTTATTAGTAGAATATCCATGTGCATGTTTATATGGTAATGATTGATTTATTTTTACCATGTTATGTTCAAATTTATGTTTAAAAAGGGTGTTTTTTTATTACACATCTTGCCTTAAAAGTTTATAGCTTCCGCTAAATTATTTACTCTTACTGAGCATCTGAGATCACCCCTTTTTATGTTTTATTTTTCCCAGGATCCCAAGAAGTGTTTTATGATTGAGATACAGGGTTAAGCTAAGGGAACAATGGCGTTCTCAAAGGATTATTTATGTTGTGTTGTATGTTAGAAAGTGTAATGTAATGTTCATATATGTAATCTGTTTTCCAAGACTGCTAAACTGATCGGTCCTTCAGGACTTGATTCCTTGTAATCATACCAATGTATTAAAATAATGCACTGACTCTGGGTAACTGGGTTTGGGCGTTACAATTGGTATGAGAGGAAGTTTAGTACAAACCTTGGAAGCTAGATTTAGATAAACTCTGATTAGAGCACATAGCCCTAAGATAGACTTTGAGGATTAGTATAGAATAACTACCTAGAATTTTGGTATTGTATAGATTTTGTGAGTTTTACGAGAAATACATCCCTGTCTGGATACGAGTAGGTAGAGCCGGCTCTGGCACAGATTTACCTAGGGGTAAAACCCGAAAACACCGCTTTGAGCTAGACTCGAACGGGAACTGGGGCACGACAACGGGTATTGCTACACTCTTGGTTACGATATTACCGGGTTATATGCTTAGGATAATTCTCATTTTCTTTACAATAAATTATTAAGGGTTTGTGAGTATATACTTCCTCAAATAAAACATTTTTCTGATTATGGATTATATCCATAAATAGTTCAATTTATGTTAAGTGTTTTACAAGTATGGAATTATGTATTTTGATTCATAAACTGATCTAGTTTATGCCATTGTTTAGAAATGGCACCTAGTAGAAGAAATAGAAAATGTATCATTGCGCGCACTACATGTAGCGATTTCCCTCATGTTCAAGATAATTATAGTGGAGCGGGTGATGCAACTGGTGCTGATCAGCTCATCACCGTACTGGGAAAACTCACTCAGGTTATGAATAATAACCTTACCCGTATGGAGCACACTGATCCGCAACTTGGAGGATCAATGTTAGATCGCTTCATGAGGCAACAGCCACCAACATTCAATGGGAGTACAAATATATTTGTAGCTGAGCAATGGATAAGTTCCGTAGAGAAAATATTTTAGGCTTTGGGGAGTAGTGAAAGGGAAAAAGTTATCATGGCAGTTTACCGCCTCACGGGAGATGCTGATCAATGGTGGTCATTGATTAAAACACGAAGGAAGATGATGAAGTATCAAATATGGAATGAAGGGAGTTCAAAGATCTGTTTTTAGAAAAATACTTTCCTCGTGACCATCAAGTAGATATGGAAAGGCAGTTTCTGAGTCTGAGACAAAAGGAGGATGAGAATGTTGCAAAGTATGAGTCTAACTTTACAAGGTTAGAGAGGCATACTGAAAATTATATACGTAACCCAAGAAGTAAGATTGATTGTTTCTTTGATGGGTTAAAACCATTTATCTCTCGAGCTTTAGTATCACAATCCTTCTCATCGTATGGAGATATTGTCTCATGTGCTATCAAGACCGAAAAGGAATTCTCTAAGTCTTATGACAACAAATTAAAGCAAGAGAAGAAGAGAACGGTGGATCAAGAGACATATAAAGGGAAAAGGGGAAAGAAGGATTTTCCATTATGTGATAATTGTGGTAATAAACACCCCAGTACTTTCCTAAAAGGAATGCGAGTTTGTTACAAATGTGGAGAAAAAGGTCACCACACTCGTGATTGCAAGGGAAAGAAAGAGGTTGTCAATGATGAATGCTACAATTGTAGAGAAATGGGGAATTATTCAAATGAATTCCCTAAGCACCAAGGAAACTTACCTCAGAAAAGGCCAAGGTAGCAAGGCCAAGCTTATGTTGTTACTACAGGTGAAGTGGAATAATTAATGTATTTGTGTTTTTGGACTCAAGTATTATATTGTGGTTATAAGAATAATGTGATATATATAAGGATTTTACTGCATTAATTTTTTTTTAATTAAGGATTTAATATGATGAAGGTAATCATATTTTTATTATGTGAAAATAAGAGAAACTTTACTTTGTTTGGGGAATCTGATGTTACAATTGATTTTGGAATTTAGAGACCTTTTAGAGAAAGTATGGACAGAGGTATTTTGGATAACTATAAAAGTGGGAATGGATTAAGTTGAAATTTGGATAGTATTGTTTAAGGTTAAAACATTTCTAAAGATTATTTTTGGAATATTATAATACAATAGTTTTAGGAAAAGGATAACCTGCAGGTCGGGGGATAACCCATCGCATCGGACAAAGCTGCAGGAATTGAACCCACAACCATAGTGTGATAGGACTTTATTACCTACCACTAGCCTAGAGGAAGTCCCTAGTTATTAAAAAATAGTTATCCCAATCTAAATGGTATGTGTTAATATTTGAAACCATGTACGATTAGGAAAAATATAATATTTTTGAGTTCTATTATCTTTTTGAGTGAAAGATGAGTTTGTGGTAGAAATTAGTTGAAGGTTGAAACTCTACTTGTCAAGTATATATATATATACATATCTCTTATTCTATGAATAAATTAATTCTTAAACTTTAGGAAAGTGATATTAAAACATAAAATGTGTTATCCTAATACCTTATGTTTTGTTGAACTGATGATATTTTCAATCACCATAGATTGAAGGCTTTGAGGTCCTCAATTTTACACTTGTTTGTGATTGATGACCTCAATCACTCCCTACAAATATTTACGTTTTCCCTCCAATTATTTGTCTCTAATTTCCACCAATGTTCTCCTAATCGAGATCATAATTTGGTGGTGACTTTTTCATTTCCCTTTCCCTCTTATTAAGGCTAAATTTTATTAACCTTATTTCTGATATGGGTTTTCCGCAAAGGTATTTTCTATTTTCAACCTTTTATTTTCGAAGAAAAATTTCAAATTGTGAGGATGCAATTTATTGAAGGATAGGAGAATGTAACACCCCATGCTTCCACACTACGCTTCTCTTTTAATAATGCAATAGCTTGCATTTTACGCAATTTTGAGATTCTAACACACCGCGACCAATCAAAGTAGCCATTATGAATAGTAATACCCACTTTTTGAAATTTTATAAATTTTATCTCTCAAAATGGACTTCATTTTAGGATTAGGAATATCAAAATTAGCCTAGGGTAAAATTTTGGTACTTTTCAGATAACTTTTATATTTTGATGAGTAGTGAAAATTACTAAATTTTAATTAAAAACAACTTTTTTAATCGAAATAATTAATAGTGATAAATTATGAATTTGAGTGGTTTTAAAGTATATTTGTAATATATTTTTATCATTTAATACAATGTTATTCATTGGACATAATTTCACAATTAAACCGGACATAAACAAGTGTCAATCTTTTGATAGTTATTATCTCTTAAAAACACGCTTTTTGTTTTAACAACGGGAATTAATTTTAAATTATTTTCTTCCACTTCTGTGTTTTGAATTTGAAAAAATGGATTCCATATTTGGAATCATGATTTCCATATTTTGTAAATATGCAACTTTTTTTAGACATTTTGAATAATTACTTCGGTAAATATTTTATTTACCATGGTTAAAGGGTAAATCTGATAAATAAGGGTAAAAAAATAATATTATAATAATAATAAATTATCCTAAAACGTGTCCTAACCTTATTGTTTGATACATTTCTGACTATGGGCATATTTGGGTAGATTTTGGGACCCTATAGAGCCACTTGTAGGTGATAAGGACACTTTATATTAATTAAGTTAAAGTAAATACAAAAATGACATAAGCATATATCTTTTAGAAAAAAAAAATTTACATAGGGTTATATATGTTTAATTTTAAACTATAAATATTCATTAAAAATATAAAAATATTTCCTACATAATGGTATTTTATTTATAATTTTTAGACATTTAATAATTTAATTTATTTATAACACAATAATGATGCAGTATTTTCCTTATTAATGAAAGAATCAAATAATTGGTATTATAAATGTTAAAATAAATATAATTTGAAAGTTTTGATGACATCAATGAATTTTATTTGTTAATATGAAATGATAGGATTTCTTAAATTAATTTGGTTCGAATTAATAAAGTTTTTAAGACTTTAACAAAAATCAATTATTGAATAGTGTCAAAATTGACATAAATGAGTTTTTAAAACAAATATTATATTATTAATTGATATTATATTCCTAAAAATCTAAGGTTAGGCCAAAGGACTTATATCATGATAAGTGTATCATTAATGGACCACTTGGGGCTCTCTTGGATGTATATAGTAAGTTTATTAACTATATAATATAAAAATACAAAGTGACATGGTAAATCTCAATCTAATTAACTAAGAGTTAAAACTAAAAGATAAGGTTAATATAATGTCCCAAACCTGTCTAAAATCTATTGGTTGAAAGGATTTCGACCCATCCCCACATTAGACTTTTAATAATCCACTTTGGTTCCATTAGAAACTGAATATGAATTTATTATAAATTAATACTTTAATTTTTTCCTAAAGAGCCCCTCATCCCCCTTATAAAAAGACACCACTTCTAACCAATTATTCACACATTCAAAGCCTTTTGGTTCAGCCAACCCCTGCCCAAATATTCTCTCAACTTCCCTCACTTAAACATAGAGGCCTTAGTTTGATCATAAATCCAAACTAAGGAGCCCTTTTGATCAAATCAAAAGGAAGAACCCGAAGAAGAGATAATGATTTCACCACCCTCTTTCAAGTTCCTTTCTTCTTCAACTTCTTCTTTATTTTTTATTTCCATTATAAAATAATAACTCCAGTATATTCTATATAAATTGATTTTATTATAAATATGGTACAACCATATTCAGTATTCTATCCATCCTTTGAATGAGATGTCACCATACGTGCGTACGTACAACCTATCGTCTCCACGTCGTGGTGTAATTGTTATTCAACATATTATTATTTAGATGGGTATAATAATGACGTGTAATTCATGTAAATAATAAATATAACATTATAATGATTCTTTATATATGATATACCATCCAATTATATATGATTTTTATATCAAAATAATGATATTATTGCTCGTGCATACGTACGGACTACCGTCTCCACGAACGCGATGAGATTCATTCTCCATCATATCCATTCAAGTATAATTCTCATTTGATGATTAAAAATATTGTTTAAGGACTTGATATAATTCTTGATATGAATAATATACAACCTATCCATAACAAACACGGCTTATGTAACAAAACATATAAAAAACGAGTAGGTTAACACCCGAAACGACGATAATACTAAGATATTATTAACAAAGCAATGTTAAAAGATCATATATGATATCATATTAATGTATATGATTATTTTATAATTTAATAAAAATTATTTCACCATTATACAGGAGGTTAACCTACCCCCAACCAAGGAAAAGTACAAGGTAAGGGGTTTCTTATCTCACCTTTAATTCCGTGAGATTTCCATTGTTCACCACTTACTTATTCCATGTGGTGTATTGTGTACTGCTATTTGATATGTACTATCATGATCCTCTTTATATTAATGATATTATATGATTCATTTGGTTTTTATTGACTATTGTTCATATGACTCTATTGATTACAATGAGGTCAGGGTTAATTTCACAATCTCTTTATTATCCGAGGTTGTTTATTCGTCATTATCTACTAGGATATCTTTATCATCCACATCCATGTTTCCTAAAAATGTATTTCAAAACGTTTTTAATATTTACTAGACAATGGTTTAAAGTCATTTATACCCTAGTTTGACTTTTTAAAAAAAAATTGAAAGGAATCTTTCTGTCGTTTTCCAAACAAGGTACTTTATAACCTTTTCGACAAAATTATGGTATGAATGTTTTTTTTAACTTATACGGTGGGTGCAGTTATTCTTCGCTGCTATTACACCTTTGAAGCTTTCCTTACAATCTTATAATGATATTTTCAAAATAATGGGTTTCTATATAATTATATGATTTTTAAATGATTTCAAAAAAGACATATTTCTCTAAAATAGTTTTGATTTCATCTATCTCAACATCCTTTGATGAATTTTAAGCTTATTTGAAGTTGATTTATTATGATACAAAACTTCCATATTGTATTGAAGGTTTTGTGATATGTTTTACTGTGGATGAGTTACTTTTATGTCATTCATGGTTTATGGTTAAAGTATTGACATTTCGTAAGTTAGTTTTAATACGAAAGTTTATGTTATATCTCAACCTTTTCTTAAGATGAATGTGTTGGACTAGTATGTTCTGGGTTGGGGACCGGTAAAAGTAAGCCCTCTGGGTTGGTGTCTGGTTATTAGAGGCACTCCGGTTTGGTGTCCGGTTATTAGAGGTACTCCGGGTTAGTTTCCGGTTATTAGTGGCACTCCAGGTTGGAGTCCGGTTATAGAGGCTCTCCGGGTTGGGTTCTGGTTACAGCTAGCCCTTAAGTCTTGGCACGAGGCCTTGACACAAAAATTAAATTTTGGCATTATGCATTCCCACATTATGAAATTAGTTATTACATGTGATTATTTGATTAGTAGAATATCTGTGTGCATGTTTATATGGTAATGATTGATTTATTTTTACCATGTTATGTTCAAATTTATGTTTAAAAAGGCTGTTGTTTTTATTACACATCTTGCCTTAATAGTTTATAGCTTCCGCTAAATTATTTACCCATACTGAGCATCTGAGCTCACCCCTTTTTATGTTTTATTTTTCCCAGGATCCCAAGAAGTGTTTTATGATTAAGATCTAGTTTTAATCTAAGGGAACAATGGAATTATCAAAGGATTATTTATGTTGTGTTGTATGTTAGAAAGTGTAATGTAATGTTCATGTATGTAATCTATTTTCCAAGACTGCTAAACTGGTCGGTCCTTCAGGACTTGATTCCTTGTAATCATACCAATGTATTAAAATAATGCACCGACTCTGGGTTACTAGGTTCGTGGAATTACAATATTAATTATATAACCCTCTATTAAAATTTCTTTGGTAAAAGATACATGTTTATGTTATATTTCCCTTTACTTTAAAATTAAATATTATAAAATGTCATTTTCACACCCAAGTGGAACTCAAATGCCAAAAGTTCAGCATAAGGATTATAATGGTAGGAAATATCTCATAAAATTGGATTAGGACTTGTTTTAGGGTAGTTTTATATTATTATAATATTATTTTTTACCCTTATTTACCTGATTTACCCTTTAACCATGATAAATAAAAATAATTACTGAAGTTACTATTCATAATGTCCAAAAATAAAAGGTGCCTATTTACAAAAATTTGAGATTTTGATTATAAATATGGGATCCATTTTTCCAAATTCAAAACATATAAATTGTAGTAATTAATTTAAAATTAATTCTCATTGTCAAAACCAGAAAGCGTGTTTTTAAGAAGTTAAAACTACATAATTATGGCATGTGTTTATGTCCAATTTCAATGTGAAATTACTTCTAATGACCAAAATTAGATTAAATGATAAAAATATAATCCATTTATACTTTAAAACCATTAACTAATATGATTTAACCATATAAATTATATCGATGGAAAAATTTGTTTTCAATTAAAATTTAGCGTATTTTTACTATTTATCAAAACATGATAGTTATCAAAAAATATCAAAAATTCATCCAAAGTAAATTTTGATGTCCTTATTCTAAATAATAAGTTTATTTTTTCAAATATAATATATTAAGGTGTTAAAAACTAAATTTAAAAAATGTTCGCCATCAAAAGGTGGTAAAACTGCATTTTTAGAAAAATACTTCTTTTATCCAAAAAAATAAATTTGTTCATATATCATATCTAGAAAAAATATAAAATTAATTTAAAATATTAAATTGAATATATAAAATATATTTTTCATTAAATAAAAATCCATAAAGGTTGATATGATTTTATAAACACAATTATTCTCTTTTTAAATAGGTTTTCATAAAAACACATCCTTTATATTCAATTGGTTTTTATTTACAAATCTAATAAATTTGATAACCAATGAATCATTATTTAAACATGTGTAAACCATATTTTCATAATTTTTTTGAGACTATTAATTCTCTCCATTCCAATGGAAATGTTATAACAGTAACATTTAAATAATAATATTTAGTTGTTCATTTAAGCTCGATGTAGTGTATCATGTATGCTATTAAACATAGTGTTTCTTTCTTAAAACTCAGGATGTTACATCATTCCCCCCTTTCAGAAATTGTGTCCTCGCAATTTTAAAGTTTTGCTTGGTAAGTTCATTGAAAAACCCACATCAAAAAAAGAGTCAATAAAACTATCACTTTAAAAGAAAGAAAGAGAAGTAAAAAGGTCACCCAAGATAACACATATTAGGATTACATATATAAAAACATGGATATAGAAGAAAAACTAACCATATTGTTCTAATGGAGAGTGATACAAAATGTGATCAGGATAATGTTAACAACCAAAAAAATTACAAACATGTGATGGGTTAAATGGTCATTGATTTCACAGTAGGAAAAGTAAACGAAAAACATTTTTGTTTTAAGATAATTTTTATAAATTTGAGGAATTATTTTACTACTTAAAATAAAAACATAAGGAAATATACTTACTTTACTAGTAGAGTTTAATCCTTTAATAAATTTCTACCATAAACTCGTCTTGTCTCCAAACAATGATTATTCAAGATGAATTGGTCGCACGTAAAGTACTAGAATCAACTTCTAGAAAATCAAATAATCCATAAAATATGATCTATATATTTCCCCTGTCTTTAGACATTAACCAAAACCTAAATGGTTAGTAAAAGATCAGATAATTCCCCAAAAATAATAATCCTTTATAAAAATAAATACTACTCTTAATATCCAAAATTCAACAAACAATACCCAAAGTTCAACAAAGACCCTTCAAAAAATAAATGACCTTAAAATAATTCAAAATAATCCAAAATAAGATTGAAACCCAAAATTCATAAGGATTTGGTCACATAGTCTTCCATGATAAATCTTAACATTTATCTCCAAATAACATCGACTACTCTTAAAGTCTCATACTTAAAAGTAATTAACATAATCATATGTTCTCCATGATAGGTTAATCATTTCTATAAATAACCCAAATCACCATATGTCCACAATAAAAAAATATATTATTCAAAAATAAAATTCAACCATTACTCTTCAATTGATTCTATTTTCTTTAGGCATATAGTGTTCCCAAAAGAGCAAACATCTTCCAAAATAACATTTATCACTTAATCACCAAATCATTTTCCTTTACTAAGGATATCTATTTGATAAAACATAAGTTCCCAAAATCAACTTATTCTTGATCCATAAAATCATTTAACTAAAAATAATATGTCATACTAACTAGGGACTTCATGTATCCTGGTGGTAGGTGATAAATCTCAGCCGCACTTTGGTAGTAGGTTCAATTCTAGCAGCTTTTTCTGACACGATGGGTTGTCACACAGTCTTTGTGCTGTCATTTTTCAAAAACTATGTAATTATTATAAAATTATAAAAATATTATAAAGAACACAAAAATAACCATAACATTTTTTAACCTCAAATTTCATTTCATAACACACATTTTACATTCCAAAAACTAATAACCCATAATTTATCCAAAAAAACCATTAGTCACCTTAATATTTCAAATCATAAAGCCTCAAAATGGGTTTCTAAGATATTAATCTTATGATAAACCTTAAAATTATAAACCTGTGATGATATCCCTAACTCTTAGAAAACATCATAATCTCCAAAGTTTTCTAAATCGACCTCTGATACCATCTATAAGTCCTTGACCTTAAACATTACTTAATCTTGAGATAAGTCAATAATTTTACTTTAATTCACATTGAGGATCTTTTTAGGTTTATATATTTAGAGAATTAGGTCATAACTTATACATAACAACTTGAATATTACAAGTAGACACCTCTACTCGTTATCCTTTTTTTCATAAAACAAACAATCTTTAAAAAGAAACATGTTTTGTTTCATGTTTTAAACAGCATGAATTTTCCTTAATCATATCCCTAACTCTATTCTTCTTTATGTCCTGTAAAAAACATTTCAAAACTTGGGATGAGCATAAAAAGATCAGTAAGGGGTACAAAAAGAAGTAAAACTATTAGTCTTGGGATAACATGAAAACCATGAATACTTCATCATAAAGTAATACTTTTCACCATTAAGAAGTAGTAAATATACTTCACTGAATATAAGCTCATCGCTTACCCTTTTTCTAACCAAAAGATTACCATAAATCCCATAGAAAGCAACATATAACATGTATAGGTAACTTGGGACATAAACTTACTTAAATGGATAACTATACAATCGAATTCCATACATATCACTAAATTGAATATCCATACGGACGACTTCTATACCCAATGCATTGGAGGTTATAACATGACTACGCATCCTTGGTTTATCATGGAACCACCTGTCTTTGGTTTATCACGTAACCACCCATTATTGGTTTATCACGTAACCACCCTTAAAAAGTCCAAGTGCCATTATATAATCATAAAACATAAAATATTGAAATTATCAACATTTCACTCATAAAATTACATTTTCAATCACAAGTGATCGTTTCAAGATATTGAAATATTTAATCCATAAAAACTGTTTAAAACATTTAATAAAGATAATTTTGAATCAAAGTGTCCAATACCACTTTGAAACTTTTTAAAGGAATTTACACATTAAAACACTCATGTCCATATAAATAAATCCTTAAAAACATTTTGAAAACATGGACATTAATGAAAAATATTTCGAAGAATAAATATTTAAAACATTTTAAAAGATGTTTTAGTTAAAGAGTCCCTTACCACTTGAGAAATACTTGAATAAAAATAATTAAAGAATAAAATTAAACCAAACTTATAATATCATGATAATAATTATATTCATGATATAATATGTCAATGGGAAATATATACACCATATAAAAGTGAATTGGTGCATAACAACAAATAAGTCTCAATGAAATGTAAATTGAGACGAAATCCCTTAAAAAGTTTGTATAAATGACATAAGGATTTATAAATGAGGTGATTATGTGCATCAATAGTATATCCACACAAAGGGAAGTTTAAATTACAACATAAATAAATAAATAGTGATTCCACACATAATCTTGGCATAATATAATCAACGAAGTATGCATAAAACCCAATGAGTGGAAATTGAGTTTAGAAATTACCTTACAAAGATCATTTTGTTAATTAAGTAGATTGATTATGTGTATTAACTATAAATACACATAAATAAATTATAAATACTAGATAAGATATCAAAATTCATTTCTCACATAATCATATAATGGCATAATCAATAATTAGAAGACCAACCCAATAATGGAAATTGGGTTAAGAAGTTCCCTTACCTTGAGTCTGACTTGTCTCGTTCATTCTTTATATTCCAAAATAATAAACTTAGATTAATTTATAATTTCTTCAGAACATTTTTAAATTTTAGTATTCATTTTATATTACTAATCATCATGTTATAAAAATTACATAATTACTTAAGTTCATATCGGTCGGTTTGTCGATATTCGGTACTTAAGTCGAAAATGAACTTGTTTGAAGTAAATTGTCCATGTGATCAAAATTCCATCATCTCCAGAATATTATTCATGATTTAAATATCATATATATCTAGTACATATGTATTTATAATATCCATAATATTTGGAGATAAGAAATAAAATTCATTGTTCATGGAGACGGTAGACCGTACGTACGCATGAACACTACTTTTATTTCTTTTTCATATTAAAAGAATAATAATATAAATAATATAAATTTATATTATAATACCAATATTATAATTATGTCATGTATGTCTCATATTTTTAATAAAACCATCCTTTATATGTTCCATGTATAGCATGTACGAGTCATGTCACTTTGAGGGGGCGGTGGTCCACACTTCCATAAATGAAATTATCGTATTTACACATAATAGAAAACATAAAGGTATGTTGTAAATAAAAATTACAGAATCATAGAGAAAATATAAATATAATATATATCATATATAAATACATTAATATCATAATGTCCACCATGAGAGGTGGTAGGGGAAAATTGAACAATCATTATTTCGTGAGATAGTAGTTCGTCGTACCCAGAAACAATGTGTTTGTATCCGTTAGATGGAGGTGTGTGTAAGTGTAGTTCGAATCCTTCTCATAAAAAAATCCTAGTATATTCAGTATACTTATGTTGTTATTTAATCATAGAATAATAAGATCATATGGAGTGGAGAAGGAAAATAATGGAAATGAACTTGAGAGAATATGTTACCTCTAAATCGGATAAGTTCTTTTGATTTTAGCCAAAAGGCTTTCTTGAATTGCATTCTACCCAAGGTAAGGCTTCCAAGAGGAAATAATCGATATTGGGAGATTATTTGAGTAGAATTTGGATGATCCAAGGGGCTTAAGAGGTGTGAGTAAGTGGGTAGAGTTGGTGGCCTTTTATAAGAGGGAGGAGGGGCACTTTAGGAAAGTCTTGAATTATTATTTTATTATAAAATTATTTTCAAATTATAATAGCTCCAAAGTGATATAATTCTAAGATAAGATGAGTATGGGTCAAAATCCTCTCAAACAATAGATTTTAGATAGGTTTAGGTCATAAAATTAACCTTATCTTTTAGCCATAACCCTTAGTTAAAAACATTAACTCTTACCACGTCTTCTTGTATTTTCACAATATATGGTCACTATAGTTACTATAAAATGCCGATAAAACTATAAGTGGATCATTAATAAAAATTTTAACATTATATAAGTCATTTTTCCGAATATTAGATTTTTAGGACTATTATATCATTTGATAAAATAGTATTTGTTTTAAAAACTCATTTATATCAATTTTGACATTGTTTAGTAATTGATTTTTGTTAAAGTCATAAAAACTTGATTCCTTCGAACCAAAAGCATTAACTCAAATCTAATATTTCATAATCATCTATAAAATTCGTGTATGGAATCAAAGTGATCAAATAATATTTATTTTAATATTTATAATATCATTTATTTGAATCTTTCATTAATAAGGTAATCACTGCATCATCATTGTGTCATAAATAAATTTATTTATTTAATGTCTAAAAATTATAAATAAAATACCATTATTTAGAAAATAGTTTTAGATTTCTAATTACTATTTATAGTCTTATAGATCAGTTATATAACCCTATATTAAAAAAAATAGTAAAAGATACATGTTTATGTCATTTTTCCCTTTACTTTAAATTAAATATTATAAAATATCATTTTCGCACCCAAGTGGCTCCGAAATGACAAAATTTTAGCCTAAATATTCTTATGGTTATACATATCTCATCCAATAGGATTAGGAAATGTTTTAGGATATTTTATATTATTATTATTTTACCCTTATTTACCTAATTTACGCTTTAACCATGGTAAATAAAAATAATAACTGAAGTTACTATTCATAATGTCCAAAAATAAAAGGTACCTATTTACATAATTTGGACCTTTTTATTCCAAATATGAGATCCAATTTTCCAAAATTCAAAACACAGAAATTGTATTAATTAATTTAAAATTAATTCTCGTTGTCAAAACCAAAAAGCGTGTTTTTAAGAAGTACAAACTACCAAAAGATTGACACATGTTTATGTCCAATTTCAAAGTGAAATTACTTATAATAACTAACATTGGATTAAATTATAAAAATATATTCCATTTATACTTTAAAACTATTAAATAATATTATTTAACCATATAAATTATCTCGATGGAAAAAGTTGTTTTCAATTAAAATTTAGTGTATTTTTACTATTCATCAAAACATGACAGTTATCAGAAAAATTTAAAAGTTCGTCCAAAGTAAAACTTGATGTCCCACTTCTAATTAAGAAGTTTATTTTGTCAAATAGAACATATAAAGGTGTCAAAAACTAAATTTAAAAAGGGTTTTCCATCAAAAGGTGGTAGAAGTGCATTTTTAGAAAAATACTTCTTTTATTCAAAAATTTTAATTTGTTCTTATATAATATCTAAAAAACATATAAGATGAATTTAAAATATTAAATTGAATATATAACATATATTTTCCATTAAATAAAAAACCATAAAGGTTTATATGATTTTTTTAAACACAATTATTCTCTTTTTAAATAGGTTTTCATAAAAACACATCTTTTATATTAAATTGGTTTTTATTTCCATTTCTAATAAATTGGATAACCAATGAATCATTATTTAAACATGTGTAAACCATATTTTCATAATTCAGTTGATACTATTCATTCTCGTCATTCCAATGGCTAGGTTATAACGATAACATTTAAATAATAATATTTAGTTGTTCTTTTAAGCTCATTGTAGCATATCATGTATGTTATTGAACATAGCATTTATTTCTTAAAACTCAGGATGTTACATACTCTTTCCTATGATCATATCAAATTTCCCATATACTTAAAGGGATCTTAATGTGCCTTTGAATCTGAGTTGTTCACCCTAGTGTAAAGGAAATAACTCCCTTCTTTCAGTTTTTTGAGAAACTTCCATTTGACTGGAAAAAAAACTTGGTTGAGTCATGGTCACATATTTTTTGGCATAATATTATTCATTTTAAATATACTACAATGTGGAAATATTCACTATAGTGCACCCATCAGTTCCTCAGACTTTAGTACGGTGTGGTTTAGAGTACTGTAGTGTGGTCCTCAATTGATAAATAGTTCCAAAAAGCTCAACCATTGACTCCTTCATATCCCTAACAGGATCTCCTACATGAACTCCTCTAACTACTTATCACACTGAACTGGTTGCAGCATGGACACAATATTACAGTGTGGTCTCTTATAATTCCAAATTCTTTACTTCAATTGAATTTGGACCCTCCATAGTGCAAGGAATAACTATCATTTGGATTCCTTCTTCTCAAATGGGACTATATTGTAGTATTCTCTACTGTGGGTGGAAACCTAAAATTCCCAATGGCATCAAAATTCCTCCAAAACCCCTCTCTAACATAGCTATCTCTCTTGTTAGAAATCCCAAAGGATTGATGTTGTATTTGATGATAATAAGGCTTTTTAAGGTTTTTGACAATAAGGATGGTCAAGGTTGATAATCAATATGTGTATTAGAATCTCAATGATGCAAGCTGTATTTGTTGAAAATATCATTATTGACAACACGTGTTGATGATGACCAAATTATTGAAGTATTTCATGGGAGATTGGTTGATCCCAAAGATAATAGAAAAGGTATGTTGTTTACGCCAAGATTTATGTAAGTGTCAATAAAGTGATGATTCGACAAGTGGATACATTATTGAACTAAATTTAATTATAAAAGAGTGAAATATATAAAAATTGAGAAATACCAGACCATAGTAGTGGCCATGGTAGGCATGCTGGGAATGGAGTTTATCCAGGTACACCACAGAGATCATGAAACATCCTATAGCAGAGATATCAGAGAGTGGACAATGAAATAAAGTAGATGTTGGAGGATAACTCCAAATTATTTCTACCCCATAGTTACTATGGCTCAACCATAAGCTTTTTGGTTACATCATAAGGTTGTATGATAGGGTGAAAAAAAAAAGGAAAACCCTTGGTTTCTTAGACAATCCAGTTCATCCCAGCACATGTGGGAAAAATCTCAACCATACAAGAGAACCAGCAAGGCCAAGCAGCCATGGTGGCACTAGGGAGAATGAAAGCACACATGTGGGTAGACATGCTCACATGAAGGAATTAGTTTATGATGTAGGGAGGCAGTACAGATGCAATGGTCCACACCATAGGGAACACTAGTGCAGAAATCGTTTTTTACGTCACCATTTTTTACGTCGGTTATATATAACCGACGTAAAAATGCGGTGAGTAGATTTTTAACGTCGGTTATTTTAATAACCGACGTTACAAATCGCGTCTGTTGGGTTTTTACGTCGGTTATCTTATAACGGACGTAAAAAACCAATGCGCGGGGGGTTTTTTACGTCGGTTATTTGGTAACCGATGTAAAAAACCCGATATCGATGCGTTTTTTACGTCGGTTATCAAATAACCGATGTAAAAAACCAAAGCGCGGGGTTTTTTACGTTGGTTATTTTATAACCGACGTAAAAAAACCCCCAGGGCTTTGGTGTTTTACGTCGGTTATCAAATAACCGACATAAAAAACGCGTCGATATCAGGTTTTTTACGTCGGTTTCCAAATAACCGACGTAAAAAACCCACCCGGGCTTTGGTTTTTTACGTCGGTTATAAAATAACCGACGTAAAAAACGCGTAGATATCGGGTTTTTTTACATCGGTTATTTGGAAACCGACGTAAAAAACCCCCCCGCGCATTGGTTTTTTACGTCGGTTATCTTATAACCGATGTAAAAAACCCGTAGATATCTCGTTTTTTACGTCGGTTATAAAATAACCGACGTAAAAAACCAAAGCGCGGGAGATTTTTTACGTCGGTTTTAAGATAACCGAAGTTATAAAGTTAAAAAATAGTTTATAACGTCGGTTATATAATAACCTACGTTATAAAACATTTAAAAAAATTAAAGCCTGTGGACTGTCATTTACGATTTTTCGATTGACAGTCTGCCGGCTCGTCTCTCTCTCACGCAGTAAACCCTAATCGGCTCGTCGATCGACCTACGTTAAACTCATTTTGGCTTCATTGTTTATCTTCTTCACTCCTCTCAGATCTATCATCTCAACTCGCAACATTCAAGTAAGCCTTCCACGAATTTATTTCGTTCATTTTTGTTTCGATTCTTGATGTGCTTTTCGTTCGTTTTTGAATCTCGTGGAATTTTTTGTTATTGCAAATGGTTATTATGTCCATTCAACTCACAAAATTCAACTCGCAACATTCAACTCGCAACATTCAAGCAGGTGTATTTTGGATAAGACTATTTTTAACTCTTATTCTAGATTTTCATTCTGATATACGCTTTACGATTCTATAGTACAATGAAAAAGTAGATTCATTAAAGCTTCTTAAACCACTTATACTTCATCTTTTCTTCTGAAATATGAATCAGTAACAACTCCAATATGATCGCTATATTGATCTATCTGAATACCAGCAACTTCATTACGAGCAACCTCTTAAGTATCTAAATAAATCAATATCTGATAAAAATATTACTATGACCATGAGAACATAGATATTTGACTTCACAACCATTCAAATTATTCAATCATTTAGAAAGAATAATTAATTTTAAAACATTGAGGATTAGCTTCAGCAAAATCTGAAAAATAATGGGTGGTATTGTAACGTTCCATTCTTCCAGCAACATTATTATTTCCTACTTAGCTGGAATGTGTCTTTCTGGATGAAGATTGGTAGTACTTATTTTCTTAAAATCATATTTTCAATATGATTGTCCAGAAAATGATTTTCATGAATGAAATTGGACCAGGTACAATCGGTAATACCTATCCTCAAAATTTCATTCAACATTCTTACATCATAATTTTTTTTCAAAAAATTATGATTTTTAGAACTCCTAGATCATAAAACCATCATCTGTTTTCATCTGCATTCATAAAAATATCAATTCATACCTATTACAATCAAATATTTCATTCTGGACTCATGGTGAGTCTGATAATACATTTCTTCTTTCAGTCATCTCCTAAAAATGATGGACCTTTTCATGCAAAGTGTATCTGATTTCTTGAATACGATGGTATGTCTGATTTTCAACAAAACCAAGTGAGGTGATTTTTTTTATTATTAATAATTCATAAAAAAATTATAATACCTAAATATTATTATCATCCTTTTCAGATTTTTCATTATAAAAAAGGTAAAGGGTACTTTCTTTTCATTCTCAAGTTAAATTATATTTTTTATAAAGGTCTTTTCTATCTAGGTAGAAATAATTTAACGATAATTAGATTGAATTAGGTATATTATCTTATCTTACCATCCAAACACATTTTTATGTATTAATAATTATTATGTTTTGTAAAAAAAATTATGACCCCATTTTATTTTTGTTAGTTAATTGATCTACGAAAGTGTTATAAATGATTTGATGATCACAATTCACCCATATATATGGTTAGTCATTATGTGACATTTGGGTCCATAATATCCTTCTAATGCATTCGACAATGCATTATATATCATAGATCAATATGGGATACAGATGGTTATACCATGTCCAATGTGTTATGTGATGTGTCTCGTAAGAAATATTATAATAAATTATAGGAAAGGTGATTAACATATCCCAATATGAGGTGAATGAAACTATGTTTTCCCTTGACATATGTTATGACTTATATGATTATGTTTGTGCCACACTCTTATGTTATTCCACATACCAATGTTGTGATCTTGTGAATAAGGTTTTTTAAATCATGTTCCCACTATCATATAAATCATGTCTTATGTTATGCTAAAATTGTTATACTTGGACTCAGGTTTTATGATCTATGATTATATAGAACTATTTCACTTATCTTTTTGATCATGTGCTTTGTGTATGCTCTTATACCCCCATGGATATCTTTTTATGAGATTAGATATTATATTTATATATATCATGTTTACCCAAAATGAGTATCGTAAATCAAAACTTTTATTATTTTCATTCCCTAAGTTATAAAAATAAGTATTATGTAGGATGATTCAAAAATTTAATCTGTGAGATGAGTTGTTTTATGTGTGAAACCCAGGCCAAACACATATGTATTTTTTTATTGGTATTACATATATATAGTTCGACATATACTTTTTTTTACATTACCATGATATTAACATTACTTTTTCTAAAGAAATATTAATGTCCTTAGATTATATATCGGATCAAAAGGATATAGTAATTCTAATATATAATCAGAATGATCAGATAATATGACAATACTATTAAACATAAAACAAATGGTCTATATTCATATTTCTAACATGACACTTACGATGTATAGCTATTTGGTGTTGGGTACTTATGAAAACTACTACTACTTTCAAGATTTTGGCACTTGAAAGTGTTGAGTACTTTAGATCATAATGATTGAACAACAAGCATGAATAACACATGTTATATGCTCCATTAGGTATTCCTATATTTTAACATGTTTATTAGTATATTGGCATGAGATTATTATAAATGTGTATCATCTAATCATATTCACTTATTCCAGATAAAAATCATTTTGTTTATGTTTTATTGATGTATATTTTATTTGGAGAATCATTAGGCATCATGGTTTTCTTTGATTCAATGAAATTTAAAACTGTTATATCTAACTATATTTTGTTTTAAAAATAATATTCAAGCATATTTTTTTAAATACCTATAGATTTGTTTTATATTTTAAATTGTTTTACATTCAAATTATGATTTTTTTCATATAAACATGTATTTTTCTTATCTTAAAAATATATATTTTTTGTTGATATTTGTTATAGGTAATAATGAGTCGAAGTTGGATTACGGCACATCGAATGAGCAATGAATTTGAGGAAGGTGTTGATGCCTTTTTGGAATTTGCAAAACGAAATGTTCCAAGTAGTGACATTTTTTTCTGTCCATGCCTGAAATGTTTGAATATGAAGAAGTTGAAAAGTAGAGAGATAAAAGATCATCTGATATGTCATGGTTTTAATCTGAGTTACAGCCCTTGGATTTGGCATGGTGAAACTGGACGGAATGTCACTGATGATGATGATTCGCAAGATGGTAACTCCGATGGAATTGAAGAAATGATTCACGATATTGTAGCAGAACAAATTGAGATAGAACCGACAGTTGCACGTCTATATGGTGATGCTGAAAAACCATTATATCCCGGTTGTACAGATTTTACAGTTTTGTCGGCGGTGTTAAGATTGATTAACCTGAAGGCGAAGCATGGATGGAGTGACAGAAGTTTTACAGAGCTGCTACAATTGATGAAAGACATTCTTCCAAAAGATAACGATCTTCCAGATTCACATTACAAAGCCAAGAAAATATTATGCCCGATAGGATTGGGATACAAGAAAATACATGCATGTCCGAATGACTTCATTATATATAGGAAGGAATATGAATTTCTGTCAGAGTGTCCAAAATGTGGGACATCACGGTATAAGGTGAAAGAAAAATCACAGGGTGATGTAGAGATTACAAAGCTCCCTTCAAAGGTATTTTGGTATCTTCCTATAATTAATCGTTTCAAACGTTTATTTGCTAATTCACATGATGAAAAAAGGTTAAGACGGCATGCTGAAGAGCGGGTATGTGATGGAAAAATACATCATCCAGCTGATGTCTACAATGGAAGAAAATTGATGCGCAGTATTCTACATTTGGAAATGAAATAAGAAATCTCAGACTAGGGTTGTGCACAGATGGAATGAATCCATACCGAACACTCAGTAGCACACATAGTTCATGACCTGTTTTATTGGTAATTTACAACCTCTCTCCTGAAGTTTGTATAAAGCGAAAATATGTCATGTTGAGTACAATGATCTCTGGTCCAAAGCAACCCGGTAATGATATTGATGTTTACTAGTCACCGTTGATTGATGATTTGAAACTGTTATGGGCTGATGGTATTAGGGTGTATGATTCTTATAAAATGGAATATTTTCAATTGCATGCAGTGCTTCTGTTCACTATAAATGACTTCCCAGCATATGGAAATTTGTCTGGATACAGTGTTAAAGGGCATAAAGCATGTCCAATTTGCGAACAACAGATGTCCTATTGTCAATTGCATCATGGGAGGAAAACAGTGTACATGGGTCATCGAAAGTTTTTGCCTATGGAACACCCTTATAGAAGACTGAAAAAGGCATTTAATGGCTCACAAGAATTTGATACTGCTCCAAAACCTTTATCCCCTGATCTGTATTTTGAGAGGGTGAAAAACCTTGACGTGACATTGGGAAAGACACAGAAATCTGGTAATGATAGACATATTTGGAAGAAAAGGTCAATTTTTTTTGAGCTACCATATTGGAGGTATCATGAAGTTAAACATAATATTGATGTCATGCACGTGGAGAAGAATATCTATGATTCTTTGATTGGAACATTGTTAGATATTAAAGGAAAGACTAAAGATGGGTTGAATGCAAGATTAGACTTACTATCAATGGGAATATGTTTGGAGTTATCTCCCACTCCTAAAGGAAGACGAACATTTCTTCCCCCGGCTTGTCATACATTATCGAAGAGGGAGAAAATTAGCTTCTGTAAGTGTCTTCATGATACCAAAGTGCCTCAAGGTTATTCTTCTAATGTAAAAAATTTTGTCTCATTGAAGGACTTGAAGTTGATAGGTATGAAATCACATGATTGTCACGTCATGATGCAACAAATTCTACCAGTTGCATTGCGTGGAATATTTCCCATTCGTGTCAGAAAGACTATAATAAAGTTGTGTTATTTTTTCAATTCAATTTGTAACAAGGCGATTGATGTGAATTCTTTGAAAATTTTGGAAAAGGATGCAATTTTTATACTTTGTCAATTGGAAGTGTATTTTCCTCCAACTTTTTTTGATATAATGGTGCATTTAATGATTCATCCGGTTCGAGAAATAAAGCTTTGTGGACCTGTATATCTTCGTTGGATGTATCCTTTTGAAAGGTATATGAAAATATTAAAGGGGTATGTTAAAAATCTATATCGACCTAAAGCCTCCATTATTGAAAAGTATATTTCTGAGGAGGTAGCAGAGTTTTGTACGAGCTACTTGGCTGCGGCGCAACACATAGGTTTGCCTCCATCTCGCCATGAATGAGTTAATAATGAGGGAAAGGGGATTCGCGGCTTGAAAGTCAAATCATTGTCAGCTGAACAGATGAAGAAGTTAGAATCATACATCTTGAATAACATAGCTGATGTTCAACCATATATCACATTGCATATTAATGAGTTGAAACAATGTCATCCAAAGAAGAAAGAAATGTGGATTTTAAATGAGCACAACAAAACTTTTTTGTCATGGATTAAAAAGACTTTTCTTGGTAGATCAGATGTATCAGAGACATTAAAATGGATAGTGGGTGGTCCATGTTTAAATGTGATAACATGGTCTTGTTATGACATTAATGGTTATACATTTCATACAAAAGCTCAGGACAATAGAAGTGCAGTTCAGAATAGTGGTGTATTGGTGTTTGCAGAAGCAATGCATTTTTCGAGTGCTAAGGACAAAAACCCAATTTCTGCATCAAATTCATATTATGGAGTGATTGAAGACATATGGGAGGTTGATTACTTTAAAATTAAAGTTCTCGTTTTTAACTGTAAATGGTTTAACGGTAACAACAGTGTCAGACAGGATGAATTTGGAATGACACTTGTTAATCTGAATAGATTGGAAGACACAGCTGATTCTTTTATAATGGAAACACATGCTAAACAAATTTTTTATGTAGTAGATCAATCAGATATGCAGTGGGCTGTTGTTTTACAAGGGAAAAAACAATATGTTGGTGAGGATGAACTTGATGAATATGCTGATTTATGTGAGATCCCTACTTCCATGGAAATATTAACAGAACATAATGACGATCATGTTGAAGACATAGTTTGTGCCATAAGGAACAATCACGATGAAGGAATTTGGGAAAACAATCCATCTGTACATTCCTAAAATTACAGGTAACATATGTTTATTTCTTGTTTACATTTATTTTTTTCATAAATGTTAGATATTGTAAGTTTTTTATTTATTAAAACATGTTTTAAAATAAAATAAGTATATGTTTTTGTTTGTTTTAAGTTTGTTTAGTTTACTTTATCATGTTTATAACCATTACATGAATTTTAAAATGCTTATTTTTGTTCACTGACAATTACTTTACCATGTTTACAATGTTTACCAGGTTTACCATTTTTACCATTTTTACCATCTTGACCATCTTTTCCATCTTTACCATTGTTTAACATGCTTACCATATTACCAATGTTTACTATTATGTAACTTAGTACACTTTTCTATTTTCTGATTACAGTAGTATTAAAATATTTGAATTTGTATATTTGTTCATTGACAATTACTTTACCATGTTTACAATGTTTACCAGGTTTACCATTTTTTCCATTTTTTACCATCTTGACCATATTGACCATCTTGACCATCTTTTCCATCTTTACCATTGTTTAATATGCTTACCATATTACCAATGTTTACTATTATGTAACCTAGTACACTTTTCTATTTTCTGATTACAGTAGTATTAAAATATTTGAATTTGTATATTTGTGAACTGACGTTTGTTTTTTTGATTTGAAGGATAATGATAGATCATTCAGATGATCAACCACATGATTCTGGAGAGGAGCATATTGCTGGTCATACCTCTGGGGATGAACATTCACATGCTCCTATTACGACAAAGAGTTCAAAGGTTGGTAAACGTGGGTGCACACGTTTACCAAAATTATCACTTGCCCGTACGCAGGATCAGAGGATAGTAGTTTAGTTTGATGATGATGATATTCCAAGAGGTCCGAATGCCAAAGATTTTAAGAGTTTTGTTACAACTCAGGCTAAGACCAAAGTAAGCATTCTGTATGATGATTGGAGAGGTGTGGATAAAGCGATTATCTCTCAGTTGTGGGAGACGATTTTGGTAAGATCTTTTGTCATTGTTTGACCATTCTTTTAATGTTTCTAGTATATATAATATATTTAACCTCTTCTTTATCAGATGACATTTGATATTCCTGACACTGGAGGAGTTAGGAAGAAATGCTTATCGTTGGCTGCCAGGAGATGGAGGGATTTCAAATCAACCCTCTCATCTGATTTCATTTATGGTCATAGGAGTCATGACAATCCATGTCGTATATATCCTTTTATAGATGAAGACACATGGAGACAGTTTTTTGAAAGTAGAAAAAAAGAGTCATTTCTGGTAAGGGCAATGTAAACTTTTATAAACTTTCTTATATAAATGATTTTATTAATGTTTTGTTAATGATTTCTTATTCTTAAATTACAGCAAACAAGGAAAGATCATCAGGAGATCCAATCTAAAAATGTATACCCTCATAGTTTATCTCGGGGAGGGTATACATTATTGGAAGAAAAAATGATAGCGGAAAAATTTCAACAACTAAGAGCTGAGTCTTCAAGCTCTAGAGAGGTGGCCCCTCCATCCCCTCCATCTAGACATGAAAAATGGAAGAGATCTCAGAAGGGGAAAAAAGGGCAATATCTTTCGGAAGAATCGAGAAACGTAGCTGAGAGGATTGTAAGATATCTATTTAATTTATTTAAGTTAACTTTTTTCTTCATATAAGTTTCAATCATTACAGAAATGTTCAATTAATTAATACAGGACTCTCTTGAGGACCAGAGTTCAGAGGGGACATTTACAGCTACTGGGAGGGAAGATATTTTATTTTCAGCATTGGGAAGGCCCGAACATCCTGGTCGTGTAAGAGGATATCCGGCAGGTGTATCGGTAAGAAAAGTGTTTCCACGTTCTTCAACTTCTAACATTGAGGGGGTTTATAAAAAAATAGAATCCTTGGAGGCTGAAGTTCAAAATATTAATGCGACGATGGAAGACAAGATTAGAGAGTCGGTGCAGTCTATGTTTGCAGAAATGCAAAGACAATTTCAGACTGCAGCTCCCACTCCTCCACCTCCCCCTGCAGACCCCATTATTTATCCTCCACCTCCGCCAGTAGCTCCCACTCCCCCACCTCAGCCTGCGGACCCCATTTTTTATCCTATGCCTCCGCCGCAGCTTCCTACATATTGTGAGTTGTATGTTGATGATTCTCAACATCATATAGTAGCATACGGGTTGGTATATTGTATAGGAGATACAGTTCATCATCAACAATTAGAGGTAGAGAATCAGAGGGTCACTGTACAGGATATTATAGATAGATCATCTAGGGTACCAATACCTACAGATGAGGTGGAGACAGTTGGACAGAGTATCGGCCATTTTTTAGTTTTTCCATCCAGACTTCTTCGACTCATTACCATAGAGGTATGAATGTTATATCTTTTATTTTATTTTTTTATTAAATTTGTTTTATCATTTGAAAACTACTATAATTCTCAATTTTTTTTTTCACAGAAATACTTCAAAGGTAAATAAATACTGTATAGACAACAACAAAGACAACAGACTATGACATCAGATATAGATTCCAGTGGTCTTGACAGATTGTCAAGATATTCACATTTTTTGTTGGGTTTTTATGAGTTTCCAATGGAATCTCATGTTTGTGGACGTGAAATAAGTGTGGGGATTACAAAATCTGATATCATGGAGCTTGTTACTAGAGATAAGTTGGGCATCAACGTGGTGCAAATATTTTCCATATAAGTCTTAACACCTTTTCCCTGCGTTATATTTATTAAAAATGTATACTTATATATGTTTTGTATTAGGTATCTTTATAAAATTTGTGAGAGGAATGAACTGACAGAAGTATATGGATTCATGGACCTGTAATTGATTTCCCCTGAAGCATGTGCATTGACTGAGGAATAAAGAATGGTTTATATTGCTGAAAGATTTGAAAAGAATATAATCCAACAATGTTGGATGATGCCTTTTTGTGAGAGGTATGAAACACATTTCTCTCAAAGAGTTAATTATCTTTTAACATAAAAAACCACTAACATTAAATTTCCTTTTATCATTAATAATTGGATGTTAGGGATTTTTTGCCCAAGGGAGAAAGCTCTTTATTGGATATGCTCTGTTCATTGTGATGTGCGGGAAAGTTTTAAGAATATATTGGAAAAGTAAGTTTCAATTTCTCAATAGTTTTATATATTATAATGAATTTTAAATTTACCCCATTCGTATTATTTTCTAACAGTGCATGGGTCTACTTTCGAAAAAACACAAAGAAAAGAAATGCAAAGATAAAATATGTAAATGCGAAGGTAAATTTCCATTTATAATTTGTACTTTTTGATTTATTACATAAAAATAATATATTGAATTTACACTCATTCAAAACAGAATTGTCATGAACAATAAGGCCTCATCGAATGCGGATATTATATGTTAAGATTTATGTATGAAATAATAACAACTGGGACAGTTGTGAATTTTGACCTGGTACGATTTCCTCTTAAACTTTGCCATAATATTTCAATTTGATTTATTCATTATACAGGTTAACTATCTTCTTTTTCATTTGTAGCTTTTTGATGACCCTCAACCCTATACTGCTGAAGACATCAAACACGTACAAGTGGAGTGGTCAAATTATTTTATAGGTTTGATTGAATTTTAGTTGTTTGTAATGTAAAATGTAATTTTGAATATTGTCGTTTTAATTGTGTATTTGGTAGTTGTTTAGGTTTGATTTAGTTTTTTTTGAAGTTGACAGTGTAAGTTTTGAATGTTATATAAGTGAATGTTTAATTTTGCTCTACTTCTTGTTTTGGTCTACTTTTGATGGTTCTTCTGGTATGGATTTGGGTCTGTGGGGGAGGGGTTCCAAGGGTGTGGGGGTGTGTTCAGTGGGGTTGGGGGTGTCCAGCGGTCTGGGAGGGTTGTCCGGTGGGGTGGGGGGACAGTCCTGGGGGGTGGCAGGGATGTCCAGGGGTGTGGGAAGCCGGTCCAGGGGTGTGGGAGTGCTGTCCAGGGGTGGGGGGGTTGTCCAGGGGTGTGGTGGGGGCTGTCAAGTGGGGTGAGGGGGTGAGGAGGTGCTGTTCAGGCGGGTGGGGGGTTGTCGAGGTGTGTTTGGGGGTGTCCGGGGGTCGGGGGGCAGTCCAGGAGTGTGGTGGGGGCTCCAATGGGGTGGGGGAGGGTTGTCCAAGGGGTATACATGAGGGTGGGAGCTCCAATGGGGTGGGGGAGGGCTGTCCAGGGGGTATACATGAGGGTGAGGGCTCCAACGGGGTGGGGGAGGGCTGTCCATGGGGTATAAATGAGGGTGGATGCTGTCTAGTGGGTAAGTTTTATATGTTATCTATGTACATGCTTAATTTTGATGTACTTCTGTTTTTGTGGTACGATTTCTTGATTTTTTTTCTAGTTGATTCTGGTGGAGAGAAGATCACTGCATTATGTTTAAAAAAAATTGGGTTTATCACGTCGGTTATTTAATAACCGACGTGATAAAAGGTCTGCAAAATGGTTTATCACGTCGGTTATTTAATAACCGACATGATAAAAGGCATGGAGAATGGTTTATCACGTCGGTTATTTAATAACCGACGTGATAAAGGGCCTGGAGAATGGTTTAGCACGTCGGTTATTGAATAACCGACGTGCTAAACGGCCTGGACAATGGTTTATCATGTCGGTTATTGAATATATGACGTGATAAACCGCCTCCCTCCGGTTTATCACGGCGATTATACAATAACCGACGTGATAAACCCCCCTCCCCCGGTTTTTTACGTCGGTTTTATATGAACCGACGTGATAAACCACACTCAGCCCAGTTTATCACATCAGTTCTTATAGAACGGACGTGATAAACCACCCTCACCCCAGTTTATCACGTCGGTTCTATATGAACTGACGTGATAAACCCCCTCGCCCCTGTTTATCACGTCGGTTGTTTAAGAACAGACGTGATAAACCATTGTCCAGGCCGTTTATCACGTCGATTCTTCAATAACCGACGTGATAAACCATTCTCCAGTCCCTTTATCACGTCGGTTCTAAAATAACCGACGTGATAAACATCGCGATTTTATGTTTTTGACGTCGGTTTTTAAATAACCGAGGTCAAAAACCTTATTTATAACATCGCACATATTAACGTCGGCTAGAAACCGACGTAAAAAATTAAAAATAACCGACGTAAAAAACGTTTTCTGCACTAGTGGAAGAAGCTTGGAAGAGGCCAAGAGTGGACTCCATTACTCACATATGAAGAGTATAAAAATTGAAGAGGATTATATGCTACGAGAATTACTGAGGATTTTCTTATGTGGGATGAAAATTTTATAGAATACATCGCAACCAAAGCAACCAAAACATAGAAGTGTGTATATAGTTAAATTTTCCCTCACGTAAAGGTAATCCACAAGTTCTCTTCTCACATAAGGGTACCAACCACTGGATATTTTGAGTTTTCCACACCATAGAGAGATGACTACAAGACATAGGGGTTTTAGAGGAATTTCAGTGCCACTGGAACTCTTTACGTGTCTATGATGCAATATAGAATACTACACTAAAATCCATTTATATAATAAGATGTATGCACCACATCCATTCCTTTCACTCTAAAGGGTCTAAATTCAATAGAAGTAAAGAATTCAGAATTATAGGAAACCATGTTGTAATTTTGTGTTTTAACCACAACCAATTCAGTATAAGAAGTGGTTAGAGAAGTTCATTCCAGATATCATGCAAGATATATGGAGGAGTTAATGGTATATTATTGTATATATGGTCAATAAAAGAGGACCACGTAATATTTCTCTAGACTATGTCATAGTGAAGACTGGTGAATTGATAGAATCACCTCAGTGTTGGTTTCTATAACATATTATATAGAAAATGGTTAATATTACTTCGCAACATATGTGACCACACAACAACCAGGTTGTTTTCGTTCAATTGAAAATTTCTCCAGTAACTGAAATACGGGGGTTATTTCATGGACTCTAGGGTGTACAACATGGATTCAAAAGCACATTATGTTCCCATTAAGTACATGGGATACTATGAATGATTATAGGTAAGAGGATATTCAATTACAACCATTATATTGAATGGAAAGAGAGAAATTCTATATAAAAATGCTATTAGATATTCCAGAGAAAGGGTTCTGCATAGAGGATCCATTACCATATCTGATTCTTAGAGAGTAAGGAGAGTTTATTCCAGAAGAGGGTTAGGAATCTTGATGAATTGACATATATTGAGGGTCTTACCAAAGTATAACAAGGTGGTTTATATGCTTACAAAAAATTGAGGCTATTCTAGAGAATTTTAGAAAATATAGATGGTGTTACATCACGGTATTTTCATAGAGGTGAATCCCCCATATAATGGGACTTCAACATAGAATCAATTCATACCTGAAGATGAAACACATGAAATTGATGTTGGAGAAGGGACCTTAATTTCCATAAATTATGAATGTGATTATTTCCATTGATAATGATCCAATAAATTAATTTTCAATGGAGTGACCCTTAGGAATCAGTGAGTTATCCCTAAACCTTGTAAGGTAGTGAGTTTAGGAATAAGAGTGACCTAACCAAAATGTTTGTAATAAGTAATACTCATAGTGATTTTTGTGCACAACACAATGTTGATGCATGATCCTTGGATGTATCCTAGTGATGGTGAATTAAGTAAATACTTTTTTCCATATTTACTTTATACATTCACATCAAAATAGATCAAGAAACCTTAAGAATATCTAGATAAATTTTATTATAAAGTGACCCACAAGTTGGAGAGGTCAAGATACTATTGGTAAAGTGGGATAATTATAGTATAAAGAGTTTTAATTGTTATTGACATCACATACCTAGATTCACCCCCCTCATCTCAATATAATCTCACTCTAAGTCCTTTATTTATTCCCAACATGAGGAATCATAGTGATATATTCAATTTTGGATATTTTATTACTATGAATTGATCTAAAGTGTTGTTGAAGATTTCATCCATTATGAAGGATACTTTATTTTAAAGAAATAATTTCAAATCATGATAAAAGGAGTTCTTCCAATTAATTTAAGTTTCTCTTAGAGTTTCTCAAGAAGTGTAAAAAAGATGTTATTTTTATGTTGAGTAGACACAGAGTTACCTTTGAAACAAATCAAATAAAATTTACAATTTATGCTTCAATCAAAGTAAAATTAAATGAGGATCTAGAATAATATTTTCATAAAGATATGAATCATTGAAATTTATCCAAATAAATGTGGATGAAATTAAAATAAATTTTTTGTGAAGAATAAAATCCAAGTGAGATTTTCCTTATATCAAAATTAAAAAATAAGAATAACAAGAGGAAGTCATCCTAGAAGTAATGTTCTACAGCTAAGGTAAAGTATGAACCTTAATTTATCTCTTATTCAAATACTAATGTTGATAAAGGAGGTAAAATTTTATACTCTCTCTTGGAGATGAAAATAGATTAAATTCTAGTGATGAAATAGAAACAACATCAAATTTCTATTCTAAGTAATGTTCATACAATAATGACCAAGATATATGGATTATCATGCATGAAGTATATTTTTTAGTGGTAGAATATTTTTCCTTGGAAATAAAAAAAATGAGAAGATAATAAGTGTCCTTGAATCCAATAATTAATAAAATGAGAATAAATATGAAGGATCATTGTGAGATGATTGAAAATCGTGTTCAATAAATCATTAAGTAAATGGCCATAAAGAATGATTTGAAGGCAAGAATCATACCTCTCAAGACACAACTTTAAGAAATAATACTATCATATATGGATGATACCTCAAATTTGGATGTAAAACTCGAATAAAAACATAAAAATATAATAGGAATTTATGAGAGGATGAACATATCAAAAGAGAAGGTAAATATCCCTCCAAAAGATAATTTAACTTGTGAAACAATGAAGAGGAATCTAGTTAAAAGATATGGAAGTAAAGTATTATTTTATGTAAAAAAAGGATTTGTGGTTCCAAAAAATATGAGTGCACCAAATTTATTTTATTATGGAATATCTAGGAACATCATGAGTATCTTTTTCAATACCAACTAGAATAAAGATGTTATAAGAACTCTAGAAGTTCCAAGACCTCAATAAAGGATAAACCAAATGAGGTATCATTATTATAGTCAACATTTCATTTTTTATAACCTTCATCATAGGGAAATGTATTAAAATTGGATTAATGCATGGAAGGGTGAAGAATCAAAATGGATACACTCTTCTCCTATGACTTACAAAGATATTTCTTATCATGGAAAAGGCCTATTAAGTAGGAAAATAGGATCAATGTTTTGAATAATGAAAATATGTCAATCACTAAGATTTGAGAACTCAAAAAAACTCTATTAGATGCAGATAATATAAATCTAGAAGAAAAAAAAGTGGTTTTTCTAGCTATTAAGATGGTGGAAGATAATGTGAAGTTTACACTAGTAAGAAAGGTGTATTCCAATATGAATTTTTTGGCTATAAAAGAATAGGTTTTCCAAAGTTTTTCTACAAAAACCACTAAGTGGGAAAAATGAATATTTAATATAGTAGAAATCCAAAGATAAGATCCACTAGTGATGCTACCCAATAATCTAATTTTTCAAGTGTGATCGATTCCATAATTATTGAAAATCCCAAGACAAGGATGAAAGTGTTTAAATAAATGAAGAGAAGTGTGTAAGAGGTTTCACACAAAGGATATCCTTTGGAATGAGGATGAGTTTTCTTACTATAAGTGATAATGAAGAACATAAAGAGATGATTTAATTCATTTCCTAAAGTATGAAAAAGAGAAGATGAAAGTGGGAAGGTGATGGGTTGGTTGATCTTCACCATCACTATTCCAAAACTTGAGGAACATTGAGGTAACTATCTTCCCATATGATTTATTGTGTTTATCTATTTGTGAAAAGGTTCAGAATTAAGGGGGAGATATGATCCATGGGGTGATTTCTCATAAAAAGAAAATGAATTATTGTGATAGAGAAACACAAGTGGATAGATCTTAATGAAAATATGGTCAAGAAGAAGATGTATCTGCATTTTTACACTAAAAATTTATATAAAAAATGGTGTCAAGATTCAAAGTCCTAGGGAAAGTTATGCTAAAAATCAAAGGCTATTAAGACTTATCAGGAGTTTTTGAAGCTTATCAAGACCTAAAAGGTATGAAGTTCATCTGATATCATTTTTTCAACTTGATCCACTCTTATAACAAGTGGTGTCAAATGTTTATCAAGTGGTATCAATTACTTAATCGTGTAGTATGTTTCTCATAATCAAGTACTTTAATGTTATGTACTAATGGTTTTTTTGTGAAGTGATGGAGATCACAGGTTGTCTTTTGAAAGTGGAAAATCCAAATCTATTTTTTTCTTGATATTCATGAGTGACATGGATAGCCTTGTTTTTGTCTATAAAACTATTGTTTCATACATCAAGCTTCGACTTAGTAGGATTATAGGATTTATTGACAACTCAAGTGCAAATTGGTAAATTCACTCAGTGAATCTTTTGATAAAATACATTAGGATAGGACATTGGCTTGTGTAACATGAGTTTTAAATGAATTTAGCTAATCAAAATGCGGTTGATGCTAAATAACGATGTTATTTTGAAATAGGAGAAGAAAATATACTAAAGTATAGAAGATATAACCAATAAAGGATATTATCATTATTGTAATATTTCCATATGCTAAGGGGGAGTTTATGTAAAGATGATGATCCCTACAATAATAAGTAGAAGGAATAAAAGTGCATCACTAAATTTGTAGGATGAAGTTTCGAAAGAATATTTTCATCCGAAAGTCCCTTTTTATTTCATTGAAAATAATGATGAGAAGAAGATATCATTAAGGGGTATAAGATACTCCTAATGGTGCATTAAAGAAGGGGGAGAAAATAATGTTGTGTATTTTCAACAAAATCAAAAGGGGGAGATTATTAGCAATCCTAAAGGATTGAATTCTGATTTTTTAAAAATATGGTTTGTCAAGGTTTTTGAAAATAAGGATGGTCAAGGTTGTTGAAAATTAGGATGGTCAAGGTTGATGATAAATATGTGGTTTGGTATATCAAATGAAGCAAGTTGGATTTGTTGACAATAACATTATTGACAACATACATTGAATATTACCAAAGTATTGAAGTGTTTCTTGGGATATTGGTCCATCCCAAAGATGATAGAAAAGGTATTTTTTTGAAATCAAGATTTATGTAAGTATGTAAAAATTTATGATTATCCAAGTGGAGACATAACATAAGTTAATTTCATTGAACAAGAGTGAAAGCTGGAAAAATGATCATGACCACATTGTAGTGGTGGTAGTGGTAGGAATGTTGAGAAGGAAGTTTATCCAGCTATTCTATAGATATATTAACCCAAATCGTAGAGGAGATATTGGAGAGTGGACTATGACATAAAGGAGATGTTGGAGGGAATATCTATAGTATATCAACACTATAGTCACCATGGAAACGTTGCAAGGTTGTTGGCTACACTGTAAGGCTATATAACAGGGTAAAAAAAGTCATCCAACCCTTGGTTGCCTATCCAAGCTTGCTCATCCTTGGATATGTGGGAGAAATATTGAAGACATAGGGAAACCAGTAAGGCCATCCAACCATGGTGACACTAGGGAGTAGGTGAGTATGCATGTGGGTAGGCGTTCATATATAGAGGGAGTGGTTTACACCATAGGGAGGAAGCATAGAGGCAGTGGTCCATGCCATAGGGAGATAGTGTGGAGGGGTCCTAGAGAAGACTTCATTACTCACATATAAATATTGGTTGAAGTGAAGAGGTTTATATTACACTGGAATTCCAAAGGAGTTTCTGATGTGGGATGTGATGCTTATAGACTACACCATAACCAAATAGACCATGATGTAGAAGTGTGTGTAAAGGTAAAATAGAGCTCATGTAAAGGCAATCCACCAGCGCTCTTCTCACTTAAGGGTCTTAAACACTAGAGAGTTAAAGGTATCCATGACATAAATATATGGATGAGGTGAAGAGGGGTTTCAAAATAATTCCCATGGATAATACCCTTACGTGAGAAGAGAACTAGTGGCTTACCTTTATGTGGGGGCTAGTTTACCATTACAAATACTTCTATTACATGAACTATTTGTTTATGATATAGTCTATACACTTTTCATCCCAAACCAAAAGTTCCTCTGGAATTTATATGGAAGATAAGTCTATTTTCTTCCTCCACTCTTCATATGTAAGTAACAGAGTTTGATCCTAGCCTCCTCCATGTTTCCACCCTGCGGCACAGACCACTGCCTTTATGCTTTCGCCCTATAGTGAAGACCACTACCTCTATGAAAGTACACCTACCTGTGTGCATGCTTGCATTCCCCCTAGTGTTTTCATGGATGGATGTCCTTATGGTTCCCCCTGTGTGGTTGAGATTGATCCCACACATGAATGTATGAGTTGAATTAGCTAGGAAACCAAGGGTTTTCCTTCTTTTTGTACCCTTTCATACAACGTTACGACATAGCCAATTGCCTTATAGGGTAGCCATGGTGACCATGGTGTGGATATACTATGGATTTATCCTCCAACATCTCCTTTACGACATATTCTAATATCCAATATCTTCTATACTATGTAGACAATGATCTCCATGGTGTAGTTAGATAAAATCCCTTCTCAACATGCCTACCAAGACTACAACAACGACATGGTATTTACCGTTTAGCCAGCTTGAAATGTATTCTCATGTCATAGTGAATATAAATATGAGAATAATGAAGATAAGAATATATATCTTACACATCAAATATCAATAATATTCTAAGATTCAAGGAACTGTGATAAATATTTCTTCATGTAAAGATTACTTCTTATGCATTGAAGAAGAAAATTAGAAAAAGATAAAGAGAGAGGCATAATTCTATTAATTATGCATAGGATGATGATTTTAGTATATATTAAACTCTATAAACATATAATTGTAGAAGTATGATGAAATTGAGGTAGCCCATCTGATTGTCACACACTAATGAAGGAGATCAAACTATCTGTGTCAAAAAAAGATCAAAGCTAAGTTGTCAATAACATTTCACATGGAACATGTCAAATCTGGTATTCTATAAGAAGCTACATACCAACATGTTATTGAATTTATTTATACATTATTAGTTTTAGGATAATAATTACAAGGTATATCAATCCATACATTTCATACATATATATTACATCTTAATAGATGAATATTCATTACATAAAATTTTGATCGATGCCATAATCGTTTAGGTCTAGTATCTTTGGAATCTTGGAAACATAAAGTATTAGTTCATAAAATATCTACATTGTCTCCCACTTATTTATTCATAACAAGAAACCTTCTTAGACATATCATACTTAATACCTTTCTTCATAACCTATGGATAGGAAACATAAGAAAAGAGTGATCTTAGATGCTTGGTAAGGGTAAACAAGAGAGATATAAATGATCACATAAGCATAACATGAGCATAAGGGTATTAGAACATGATCTTAATGCTTGAAAACCATAACCTTCCTATCAATTATCATAATATTAAGTCATCACATAAATATTGGAAGTTTGTAAGAAAAGAATCATAAAGTAATCAAACAAAATGAAGCATGAGATCTTAATATAGACATAAGACATGGAATTGTGTCATACACATTAAGCATAGAAAATCATTTCCTTATTAGTCAAGGACCATTAATAAGGCTATCACAGTGGAATGGGTCCACTCCATAAGTCATCATAGTAGTCAAGGTTCACTGCCAATACTATCATAGTGTACATAGTCCCTTACTGAACTAGGTTCACCCCCATTACGGTCCTATTTATATCATGAAATATCAATATTTATCCAATTCATTGAAGGGATATATAGGTCCCACCCATCACAGAATGAAAATCATAAATATATGTGCCAGAAGACCATAAATAATTCATCATATCATAATCCATGAAAAGAAATGGGTTTCATAAACATTTCATCATAACATAACCCAATGAAAAGAAATGGATTTCATAAACATTTCATCATAACATAACCCATGAAAAATAAATGTGTTTTATAATCATTTCATCTTTTAATCATGAACATGAAATATACAGAGAAAGAAAAAATATGGTAAACTTGGATCATATCCCCAGTAAATCAAAAGTAATATCAAATAATTTCATCTTATATGAAAAATTATTTTGAAAGATCACTTGGAATAATTCTTCATGAAAATAAACTTTTCATTTTTGAAATCATTTCATATTAAAAAATGTGAAATTATAAAAGAAGGATATTTTATTTGAAAAGAACCTTGTAAAACAATAAAGTAAGACTCAAAGAAAAATTTAGTCATGATGGCGGGAAAATCTGTTCAATCCATATAAGTTAAAAAACATTTCTTTCATATTTTTTATCAAAAAAGTCATAAAGTGCATCGTTTGTAAAATAACAAAAATATTCCTCTAAAAACGTTTTATAAAATGCCAAACATAGGTGAAAATTATTTTAAAACATCAGAGGAGAATGGTAAAAAAATTGAAAACATTTTTTGAAAACATGGATATGTAATAGAAATATTCTCCAATAGAGACTTAAACATAAATAATCCTGAATATTGATAAGATTGGGAAATAAAACATTACCTAATGATTTACTATCTTTGAAAGTAATCTAACCTCATGTATAATAAATTTAGATTTATTATAATTCTATAATAGAGTCATGATCATACTTATTGTATCATATATAATATCTTTATAATATTTTAATACCTCTTTTGTCAAAAATTCCATATTAAAACTATTATTTCTGAGTATTAACTGTTTCATTTATCATGAGTATAACCATTCAGTAATTCCAATACTTGTTTATTTTCTTGGTTCCATCATCTCCAGGATATTTATCATGATATAAATATCCTATATATTTATTATATACATATTTATAGTTATCCATAAAAGTTATATATAGAAAAATGAATTATATCGTTCATGTAGATGGTAGGTCGTACATACGCATGAACGTCATTTTCATTTTTCAATGGATGAAATGAAATAAATTTTAATATTAATTAACCTTTAGAAGATAATTTTTATATCATATATATCGTATATATTAATCAAATTAATCCTCATTACCATCCAAGTAAAATATAAATGAAAAACGAATCACATCACTTCGTGGAGGTGGTTGTCCACATGTAAGCACAAGAAACATTGTTATTTCTCGAAGGATTGGATGGTAGGATTTTAGAAATGATATTATGATTTTAGAAGTATGATTGTGTCATTAATATCATATATAAACATTAAACTCATCATAATACCCCGCAATAAAATATGATGATGAAAAATGATTTGTATCCCTACGTGGAGACGGTAATTCATATGTACATGATGTTATTCACTTATTCAGAACTTTTTATTTACTCTCTTTACTTATTTTCAATGAAAAGTGCATAATTGGTGTGAAATACTCATGTTTTAATATTAAATGTAATTTTTGAACATTATTTGAATTAATCAAATCGAGTCAGTTTACTATTTTAATTATAAATCTCACCCTACTTATCTGAATTACATGATTATTATTTTTTAGGGTTCCTTATTCAAATTAAAACATTTCGTTAGAAGGGATTTTTGGCCAAATCGTCAATTTGGAGGTTCATATGGTCCACACAAGAAGACCCAAAGAATCTGTGATGAAATTGGACCAGCCATGATAATTGAGTTACTGGTCTAAATCCTGAAACCCAAATTTTATGAAACTCCGCAATATGTTCTGGATTATCCAAAAGAATCATGGATAAAAATTTGAAGGTCCAAATACAACCACAAGAGGGTCAACTAATGCTTTGAAGTTCAACCCACCATTCTGGTCGGGAATTAAAACCAGAACACTATTCATGACTTTTCTCCTAATACACACATTAATTTGAGCTGATATTTTGAAGTGTGAAAGAGGAGATATAGGTGGCCGACTTTGTTGAAGAAAGCATTTGGATTTGAAAACATATTCCTATTCAAAAAATCATTCACATTTAGGTCATCGAAAAAGCATGGATAGAAATGGACAGTTTAACATTGTTTATGTAAACCGTCATAACTTTGGCTCCATAAGTCCAAAATGCCTCCAAATTTTTAGAGTCGGCTGAAAACTTTAATATATAAAACTTTGAAAAAGAATATTTCTTCAGGGTGTCTGAAATATCAAATTGGTGATGCAAGTGGAGGGGTAGTTTTGGAATGCAAACAGTCCACTTACATGGGCTATAAATACTTCTCCATCCTCTCCTTACAAGAGGTTGGCACTTCAGAAGAGAGAGCATACATTGGCATGAACAAAGCTTTGTCAAAGGCTTGGGAGGACCAACCATACTCAAGTTTTCACTTGAGAGACCCTTCCTCTCTTTGTTTTCATTTACTTTTGTGTTCTTCTTTGTTGTAATCTTGTAAGTCTTTGTTTTGTAATTCTGTTTTAATGCAAGTACCTTTACCATTAACTCTTATTATCATCTACACTTTGTTTTGAAATATTAATGTTCTTTAAATTTCTTAAATCATGTTAAAAATCAATCTCTTCTTTTGTTTTCTCACTCAATCAAAAGTATGTGTTCAATTCTCTTCATTGCTCGTATGTGTGTTCGGTGCACCACTCTTTTCTTATCCATTTCTTTTTCTTCTCTTCTTAATTCATCATCATAAACTTAATAAACTATATTACTAATCATTTCAATGGCTGACTAAATCTTTCATTAGGGTGAGTCAAAATCTATCATGGATTAATGACATATTTTGTTTAACGTATGGATTTCATAGATTATTGGAACCATAAATACACTATCACAAAGTAATGATTGAGATTAGAATCCTAGTTAATTTAAGTCTTGGATTAAAGCCTTAACACTTAGAAATTCCGATCAACGTCATCTTGTGAAGTGAGTGTTAATTTAATGCAATATAAAGCAAAGTTCAAAGATATCACAAGATTAACTCTCTAATAATGAACTCACCCCAATCTTTATTAAATTGTTAAATCAATCAATCATTTCAATTAAACTCTGCAAACAAACCCTTCAATCAAAATTCAATCAATTAAAAAAAATCGACTATTAAAAAGTATCATCACTGATGATTCGACCTAAGTGTTGCTATACACATTAGCAGAGCATCGCAACCTTGAACGGTCGATAGGCGACAATCAGTTGTGCTTTCAGTACGCACGAGTGATACTTTCACTTATCATTTGATGTGAAAGAGGGTTTATAATGGTGTTTTCATAATCATAATAAAATTTAATCATATTTAAGATACTGAATTTTCATATTTAAGATACTGAATTTATTATTTTGTGATACATACAATAGATTTATAGGAGTTAAAGAAGAGTAGAAAAGAAAGGAGGTTAGTATATAAGACGCAAAGTGGTGTGATCAAATGAGGAAGGAGGTTCCTTTTTATAATTGAGACAATTGGTACTTTTGAAATTTCTTAAAAGATTAAATTATAATTACTTTGCTATCAATAAAAATGCCTCTGAATAGAATTGGATTAAAATATAAAGTATTATAGGGTTGTAATAACTTGGGATCAAACTCGAGCTCCTCGAGCGTATTGAAATAACCTGATAGGATAAGCCGCAATCCTAATTTGAGTATTGCATATTTTAATATATTGCTTTTTAAAATATATATTTATTTACTTTCGATCTAGAGTGTAAATTTGAACTCTAGCTATTGAAGCAAGCTCGAGATCTGAACCAAATTTATCATAAAGTACTTTAATTGAATGTAATTGAGTGCACTATGATGCGTATCCCAGCTCAAAGGTGGGGTCATGGGGCATGTTGTGTTTTGTGTGTAAATTAGTGGTTAAACTTTTAACTATATTTTATATACAGGGTATTGTGCTGCCAGTTTCTCCGGGATGCCTTCAAGCTTTTTAATTTTAAAAATATCAACAATTAAATAATTTATTCTCGGGGTATTGAGACAAAACTGGCGACCTCTTGTTGCGAAGCTTCAGCCCAATAGTTTCTTCAACCTTTTCCCAGCAACACCGGCGACCTTATTCTGCGGTTCCAGGACGAGTGCATGCTTGAAATCTGCAAATAAACAAAATTCAGAAGAAAAAAAAATTAAAATTGCTAAATGACTGCTTCACAACAGAAACCTTACCTTCTGCCGCCTCCTTATAACACATAAGAGATTCCCTTGCTGTTCCTCGTCGCAAAAAAGCCTTCACATTCTAAATGAAAATGAAAGTACAAGAGACTAATATTACCTTCCACTGGTAGAATAATTAATGACAAAATTGAATAAAAAAACATATATAAATATTAGTTATATGACCACCTTCTTATCGATGGTGATGGCCTTACTGCAGTCTTCTTCGGCCTCCTGGAAACTGCACAATTGAGAAAATAATGGGCGTGCATGCAGACAGCAAAAGATACAGCAATAGACTGACAAATTACAATACCAGCCTAATTCCAGATAAGCAGCAGCTCGGTTGCAATACAAAGTCGCATTAACCTGGTTCAACTTTATAGCTTCACTGTAGTAATTCACCGCTTTGTTCCACTGTCTTCCCTTGAAAGCAACATTGCCCTGAACAATGAGCACTCAGCATCCATGAAATTCCTCCTGACCACTATAAATCATTAAATACATGCATATAGTGGAGGCAACATTCTTCGATTACTAGCCATGAGGTCCAAATTTGACTGCATGACATTTCTGTTGGGTTATCCCACATCAGTTGAGGAAACCCCCCACTTCATGGGCCGGCTTTTGGGGCTGTGAAGGCCCAATAACATTTACAAAGTGTTATCAAAGCCTGGGTTATAACAACTCCATCCAAAAAACCATGGATAGATCCCAGTTGATGGAGATCCAACCGAGCACCAGATGTGTGAGGGAGAGATTGCCGGGTTATCCCACATCCACTGTGGAAAGGGCCAATGTGCTGAATACAAATGTGAGGGAAACCCTCACCTAATGGGCTATCTTTTGGGGTTGAGAAGAAGGCCCAATTAACACTTGCAATTTATTGTACCAAGACATTAATGCTCTACAAGGAAACAGACCTTTTCTTTCAACAGTTCAGATGCATCCATGTTACCATTGGTATCTGGCAGCGGCAGTGAATCCGATACAACACAAGCTTGCTCTTGAAGAGACGAGTACATGTCTAAGACAGTATCGAGGAGAAATTTATCGGCCCCATGAAATGCAATAAATGAAACAGCTATGGGACAGTCACCGTGCTTCCCTAATGGAACCGTAGCCTAGCAGCATAAAAAATACACATCATATATGTGAAAATGAACAAGCCGGTGGCCAAAAAGACGACAATTTATACAGAATGATATTTTAGAAAACCTGACAGCACCCAGACATGCTCGAAATGCTCAATAATGCCAAAGCTCTGTCATAGAATTCGGCAGATGGACTGTTACTTGAATTGAGCTTTAATGGGGGATCAGAAACTGTTGGAATTACTAAGATTCCATCGTCCTGAAACAAGGGGAAAGATTTGACCAACATCAGGCACAAGCACAAATATTTCATTAAAATAAATAAAATTGGAAGTGATAAGAATTGAGAAAAAGATAATACAATACGAGCATGGCATTCAAGATTGGTAAAAAATGGCAATCAGGAGTTCAGTTATTTCTTAGCATTTCATCATCATCAAAGAATTTCCTTTTAGTTAAACATCACACTATGAAAGAGGTTGAGTTTCATCAATTCCATGAATTGCTAGGACATGACACAGTAAAGAAAATAAGGGAATCTTAGTAGTGGTTATGTATCAACTATGTGGGTGAGTCAAGATTTGTTCTATTTAACAAAATCTATCTTATCCCCACCCCACCACTGGCCCCTCAACCAAGCCCCACCCACCCATTCGGGCCCCAAGGATCCCTCGGCCACGCCAGGCCCCCATGCTCTCGCCCAGGCCCTCTAGCACCTCAGTTGCACCAGCACCCAAGTGCTCCTTCATATGCCCAGCCTTGCTGTCCCGTCTCGGATATGCCCACCACACCTAATCCCTGCTCCAACACGGCCCTTTTCATGTTGAGGTGCATATGGAACCTGATTTGATGAAGCCCAGACTGTACACAGAACCCCAAATGTTCACCATTCAACCTTGCCCAACAGGTCGCAGGGAGCTGTAAAGGGGCAGCGCCCCCGGCCCGGACAGCCAGAGGCCCCCGAAAAAAATGGACGATGTTCGGACGGGATTCACACAGAACACAGAAAAAGAATAGATTTCATGCGGGGTGCACGCAGAAACATTGAAGAAATTTATTTCAAGCAAGGTCTGCATGGAAACATGAAAATGATAACATTTATTTTTGTTGCGCTTTGTTTTATTATGTATCCAAGCTAGTAACACATAACTTGAGGGAGTGTAAGAGGTTAAGTTGTTTGCAGTCCCACATCGGACTTGACATATCATGTAATCTCTTTTATTCATTATAAAATAACCCCAAGGCCTCCCTTGGTGAGATACCTTGGGTATTCGATCATCTCATACATTCCTACATGGTATCAAAAGGTTAGGTTAAATTCTTTTTACCCTCCCTCCCGGCACCTCCAATGCCCCGAAACCCCGCTGGCCCCTTGTGCTTTGATTCCCTGCGAGCCGGTCCCTCCCTCCTGCGCACGACACTCCTCCCTGTCGGACGACACTGCTCCCGCACGCCTCCCTCCCGTTGGACAACCTCGATACTGCATGCCGCCTTCCTGAGCACCCAACTCGCAACGCCCCTCCCAGTTCGGCACGACAGCCCTCCTTGCTGCACCCCTCCTGCGCGCGACGTAAATCCCTGCTACGCCCCACCTGCGCGCGACAGTCCCCCACGCACTCCCTGTGCAAACACGACCCCCCCCCCCCCCGCGCACTCCTTGTACAACCCAACGAACCCCTGCTGGCCCTCCCTGTGCGCAAAGGCACCCTGCTCCTGCGCCCCACGTTGTGCACGCGACGCCACCCCTGTTGCACCCCCCCCCCCCCCCGTGCGCGCAGCGCCCCTTGCCTCCAGCCCTCCCTGCATCGCAGCAATGGCACCCTTATATGCGACGACCCAACCCTGCCCCACCGCCATCCATTTGACCTTTCCTCAATAACGTAATTCCTGGATGGACTAGCCATGCCATTTCAGCACCTATAATCTATCAATTGTGCACCTTCAGCACCATGTCCTCGTGCATTTTCAGCACACTCTATGGCATCATCAGCGACTACTGCCCGTAGCAATCCTCCAACAGCATGCCTCTCCCAACGCTGCACCTCTTGGGTTGTTGACTCTGGTGCCTCCGAGCACATCACTGGCGATGCAGGTATTCTACGGTCCTATAGAGCGACCTCGTCTGAAGGTAATATTACTGTAGCTGATGATTAAATGGTGCAGATTGCGGGCTATGGAAGTTGAACAATTATGCCCAACTTGACTCTATCAATTGTTGTCTTTGTTCCCCATTGTCCCTAACAACTGACTTAAAGTGTCAGGTCATATTCTCACCAGCTTCGGTTATATTTCAAGAGCATTCGACGACTCGGGTGCTTGGTATTGGATGGCTTCAGGGTGGTGTGTATGTGCTTGACTCGGCCCCCACTCTCGTCTGTTCGGCCACTTCTGATCATGCCCTCCAGCTTCACTATCGCTTTAGTCATCCACCTACCCCCATTCTTCAAAAACTTTTTCCAAGATTGGGACCTCTCCGTCCTTTTGAATGTGAAACATGTCACTACGCAAAACATCGGCTCATCTATGTTCCCCGAGCAGTTCCCCGTGCATCAACTCCTTTTCATTTGGTTCACTCTGATATATGGGGGTTCAGTCCTAGTCCTAAACTGGGTTATCGGTATTTTGTTACTTTCATCGACAATTTTTCATAGATGACTTGGGTCTATTTGTAGAAAAATCTTTCTGAACTCTTTACCGTGTTCCGCTCTTATTATCAAGAAATCACCACCCAATTGAAGGTTCCGGGCGCAGCGGAAGCGCGTGGGTGGTTGTGCCCACTTGGCCTTTTGTCATTAGCAATGATCAATCCGGGATCAATACGACGATAAACGCCAGTCTCCACGAATCGAATCACAGAAAAAGACAAAGAAGGTTTGTCCCGAAACCACAAACAAGGATCGTTACAGGTTGATTATAATTAATTTAATTAATTATAAAGAAATACCTTTTGGTTGTTCTTTCTTTGTTGATATTCTTGATCACGTTGTCAATGTGATCCGTCATTGCGTCGCAGAAGCCAAGTGTAGACTCCCTCTAGCGGTGATCCACACGTGTACATCGTAACTTTGGACGTCGCCAAAGGATTCTCCGGGTGCTAGCGTGGAAAAGACTTTGCTTGCGTTATCCGCCTTAGATCGTCTTGATCCGATAGAAGAGGATCTCTCTCGGTCTTGAGAGCGTTCTTGGAGGAAGAGGTTCTTTCAGCCTTGAAAGAATTCTCCAGAATTGTTGTGCACAACGATTCTCTTGTGTATCATAAAAGAGTTGGGGTTGTGAGGATATTTATAATCAGGTTTGAGGTTGTAGAGTTATGACAATAAATAAACGCGTTACGCGTTTTATTTATTTCATTGACTCTTATTTAAAACCCTCATGTCGAATATTTAATTCCTTGACATGCGCCCACGCTGATTATAATAAATATCATTTAAAACAATATTATATCCTCAAAATCCCGACTGGAAAAACTACACGGCGTGTATTAATAAATACACGGCGTGTACTTGTTTTTTATTGAAAACTACACGGCGTGTACATTCAATGTTCACGGCATGTATATCTTGTTTTCATTTATTTATTTCCTTTCCATAAAGAAAACTACACGGCGTGTATTTATTAATACACGGCGTGTACTTGTTTTCCATGAAAAACTACACGGCGTGTAATCTTTAATACACGGCGTGTATACCTTGTTTTTTATTTCCTTCCTCCATCATTAAAACGATTTAGGCTACCTTGAATAATCTTTATTATACTTGAGATACTTGAATATACTTAGTGTGTGACCCTCTAGGCCTCTTTCTCGTTGGCATTAGGCGAGCTTGCCTAAAGTCCAAAATTACTGTCTAGCAACGGGTCAAAGCACCCAAGAGAAAGAAGTTGACGCCGCATTGACGTATCACCTCATACGAACACTTACTATGTAATTTAATCTCTTTGTCTCGATATCTCATCAAGCAGGTTTCATGGCAGTGTCATAAACCTATATGCTTGATCCGTCATTCTTTGACTTCATGAAATAAATTCGTCATTTACACCATGGCCATGGAATTTAATGCGACAGTTCTATTTCAATCAAAGGGCCGAGATATCAACTTCCATAAATGGAAGGGATAAATCCTTGCTCGACTTATCCATTAACAACATGTCACTCGTGACGCACCCAACGTACCCTACTTCCCGCCAACTGTCTGCGTGACGGTTTTCGTCAGTAAATCTAAGTGCGCAAGTCATGACATGATTTAATGATAATCTTCCAGTCTAAGGATCATTACACACGCTCGTAGATAGCAATGTCCGATGACACCAAGACATGTGGAATTGCTACTGGCAGGTATATTCTCATAATCTCCTATCTTGGAGATTACCAAGTGCGAACTCCATGAGAGAGAGTCTCGTCTTCTTACGAGTACTCGCACATGACGGTCTGTATACCATGTGTCCTATCATAGTACGTCATCCAACCGTAGAACTTTATTTAAAAATATTGTTATAGCATTTCAAGTTTATCATCATAGCGGGGATCTGCCATGACCTTATCAATGCAACAAATATTCCAGGACATTATTATATTATAGTCATGCAGAACAATGAACAATATATAATAAGTGAATCTTCATGTAATCAAAGTACAAAACAGTTGGTTCTCAGGACACCAACCCTTACACCAATTCTCCGCTAAACTCCACTGTCTTCGTTCTGACAATGGTCGTGAATATTTATCTAGATCCTTCCAATCTTTTCTCAGTGACCATGCCATTATCCATCAAACCTCTTGTCCTGACATACCTCAACAAAATGTTGTCGCTGAACAAAAAAATTGCCATTTATTGGAAGTTGCTCACGCAATTTTATTTCAAAAAAAAGTTCCAACCACTTTTCGGGGCGATGTCATTCTCAAAACCACCTATCTTATCAACAGACTTCCCTCGTTCTTCAAGGGGAGACACTCTTCCATTCCTTACTTCCAACAACACCCTCTCATTCCCTACCCTCTGCATTTTTTTGTTGTGTGTGCTATGTTCGAGACATTCGCCCCTCGGTTACAAAGTTTGATGCACGATAAAATGCATCTTTCTTGGCTATTTCAGCACTCAACGCGGATATCGATGCTTCTCTCCCGATTTGCATCGCTATGTTGTCTCCGTTGAGGTTTTCTTTGTCGAATAATCAGTTCTTTTTATTCCCGAGTTCCCACCCTCATCCACTCTTCCTGATTCCGACATTATTTTGTCATCTTCTCTTGATCCACCATCACGTCTTTCTCCTCTTACTGATATTGATGGCTCACGATTTGGATAGATATATACTCGTCGACCTCGCACATCTGCCACCTCCTATCACAACCACACCTGACGACTCATCTGCTCCGGATGCTCCATCACCAGAGTTGCACATTGCACTCCGCAAAGGCTCACGCTCTTGTCAATCTTATCAAGGATTATCTGCGTCTACCTCTCAGATTATTGCAACACTGGCTGATTACTCGACACCACACACTGTCGTCAACGCCCTCTCTCATCGAGGTTGGTTGCATGTTATGCGGGATGAAATTCAAGTCATGGAAACCAACCACACTTGGGATCTTGTGTAGGTTTCGGGCGCAGCGGAAGCGCATGGATGGGTGTACCCAACTTTAATTTTTCCGTTAAAAACGTTCAATCTGATATTCGTCACGATGATAAAACGCCGGATTTTCGGAATAGAACGGAGAATGAAAGAAAAGAGAGGAGTCCCGGAACCATGGAAATGATCATCATATGTTGGTTATAATTAATTTAATTAAAAGACAGGAATTACCTTGATAGAATTCTCTCTCCATTGATGTTTCCGGTCACGATCCAATGTGATCCGTCGTTGCGTCGCAGAAGCCAAGTGTAGGCTTCCTCTAGCGGTGATTCACACGTGCTCCACCTATCTCTGAACGTCGCCGAACGGATCTCCGAGTGTTAGTGCGGAAGAGTCATCGCTTGCGATGTCCGCCTTTAATCGTTTTGAGAGCCGCTTCGAAAGCACTCTCCTTGATCCGGTGGAGAACAATCTGTCACGACCCCCTCCCACCAAAGATGCCCCTCCTGAGCTGGCAATGGCGAAAATGAGATAATGACCCCCGAGTCCCGCCTCCAGTAGGCCCCGAGGTGGCGACTAACACCAAGGGTATGAGTTTTTCACAAATATGGGAGGAATTACCCTTTTTGTTATTTAAGATCGGGAAATAGGACAAGTCAACCACCAAAAGGAAAAGAACTAGTGTATAGAAATAAACCCAAACCAAGCCCACATGCATGTTTAAACAATTTTATAACAAAGTGCAAGTACAAGAAAGCTCAAAGTACAATACCAAAAAGGAAACAAGAGTACAGCAACTGCAACAACTCCAACTGTCCGACTAGTAGGGTCCCGCACGGCCCTGGTAGTCCTCCTGGAAACCTGAAAGTAAACGTAGGATGAGCATACAAGTATACTCAGTAGGGAAACCTAAAGCTCTCGTGCACAAGTGGGGAGACATCCTAATGTCCCGTGAGAACAACAGAAGAACCTAACAAGGAATTCTATCCACCCAACCTCACCAGCCACACTCACCAAAAACACAACACAACAGGAAGTAGTATATAAGAAACAAAAGTATTGGGTACCCCGCACCATTTCCCTTTAGTTAGCTGCTCTTCCTAACGACGAACGTCCAGACGCTGCCACACTCTCCCCACCCGCACACACCTGAGCCTCACAACCACGTATCCCGCCCGCACACACCTGGGCCTCACAACCACGTATCCCGCCCGCACACACCTGGGCCTCACAACCACGTATCCCGCCCGCACACACCTGGGCCTCACAACCACGTATCCCGCCCACACACACCTGGGCCTCACAACCACGTATCCCGCCCACACACACCTGGGCCTCACAACCACGTATCCCGCCCGCACACACCTGGGCCTCATCCCGAAGATTCTTGGGAAACAGTAGAACCTGCCCGAAAAGCCTTGGGATAAAACCACCCCAATCGAAACCTACCCGAAGAATCTTGGGTGTAAGGTCGCCTCAAGCCATCACAGCCTAGGGGAGAAGGAGCAGGAAGGAGCTAGTAACTAAGGGAAAAACACCCTCTCCCATGAAATGGGAGTGTTCGGCACTAAGTGCTCAACATGGGTGGGGTGCGATAAAACACAAAAGATACAGATATATATATGTATACCAAACACACAGCCCAACCTATGGCTTCTAAACAGATAAACTAAGCACGTGCCTCGGTACTGCTACTACGAAGCATGCATACAACAAACAACCCCAACCCCATTTAGGTTTTCACGTTTCAACAGAATTAGTATATTAGTTCCTTAACTACTGGGCAACTATCCACAACCAACCACATCGATCGTTCGTAAAACATATCTCTGTCATCCACAAATCAAGTTAGGAAAACACAAGCAACACAACCAAGTCCTTCTTATTAACCAACCAACCCCATTGATTATTATCCTGTTCCATTACCATGACCCACCATTCATTAACTCTTCCACTTTTTATTTATTATTCACAACCCATAGCCCGTTCACATTCAAACCCATCCCTACAGCCCCACTGCCAACTGCCATAACCACAACTGCACCGTACATCATTATCCCTTTAATACCATTTATCGCAGCCCCATTGCCCGTTACCAACATAACATTCACACCAACCCACAACCAAGTCAATCGCAGCCCCGCTGCTCACCCGATCCACAGCAACCCACAAAACACCCCCCATCACATGCCAGTAACCAAGCCAAAACCCACATGTTCATTATTCCATTTTTGTTTAACCGGGGTGATCACACAAGGGTTCCATATTTTCATTTAATCAGCCAACTTTACGTGATTAACCAAATTCCACATTCCACAAAGTTTCCATCCATAAGAAAATCCAGAAGGAGAGGGCAACATTTAATTGCGTAAGCAAAGGCCCCCAACGACCATGATTTTCAGTAGGCAGAAGCTCATTCAAATTCACAACATAATATCACAGGATATAAAAAGTAAGGTAACAGTAAACACAAACTTCTCATCCCTGTTATATAAGCCAGTTATTATCTTCATTAAACCGGTTCGACTGTGTTTCATAAAACAAGAGGAAACTCACCCCGCATGATGCACAAATTAGAGAGACGAAGGTAAGATCCCTACCTCGACAGGTTCCGATCGCAACACTCCCCCGGATCAACCTTAAAAAACGTCTGTCGGCGTCCGTCACTTCTGTCGGGTCCCGGCAAAACCTCCTCGGGTGGAAGTCGGAAAGGAAAGGCTGAAGGAAAGACAACGGATCCAAGCTCGGAAGTTCCGCCTCGTCGTTACGATCCCGTGGCCGCTGACGGATCGTAAATCGGAGCTCGGACGAAGAAGTTATGGAAGAAAGAGCCTTCGAGTCTCTTGGGAGAACTCTGCTCAGAAGAGAGGGGAGGAGAGGGGTGAGTTGAAAAGGAGGAGAGGACCCCTCCTTTTATAGACGAGAAAAACAAAAGTACACGGCGTGTACTCGGCCGTTTCACACGGTCATCACGCGGCTTCCAACACGACTCCGCGGCCGTTGACTGGTCAACACACGGTTTGAGGGTAACGCATACGCGTGGAAGGACCACACGGCGTGTAGTTTGGACACACGGCGTGTACCCATTTATTTCACACGGCTCCAACACGACACACGGCCGTTGACTGGTCAACACACGGTAACGCGTACGCAGGGAGAGACTACACGGCGTGTACTATTGGATACACGGCGTGTACCCATTTATTTCACACGGCTCCAACACGGCACACGGTCGTCAACACGGGGTATACCCAGCAAGGGGGTACACGGCGTGTACTCAAACTACAAGGCGTGTAGTTTCAAAATTCTGAAAAGTGTGGTAAAAGTCCATTTTACCCTCCAGAACACTTCAAGACCCTCTTTTTGACAAAGGAAAAATGGGCCGGAGAGGTCCGGGCCATTACATCAGATACCTCTTAAAACATTCTCGTCCCCGAGAATTCAAAACCATCCCAGAGGAACCCAACAAGATACCTCTTAGGACTCTTGTTATAACAGGAACCCAACCACCAACCCTAATTATAGGTGTTAGGAATTCCTTCTCCTATGTTGAGATATTATCCGCTTTAGGCGGCACTGACTCGCCTGCACGGGTTTAATCGCATCCTCATTAATGCATCTCAATTAAGAATCGGGTCTTCCCACTTCCATACATTAGGATTTTTCAACTCGTATTGCCCCTAACACCGTACAACCCACACATTGCCCGAACACGTGGTTTGGGGAAAATTCCTTCTTCTATGTCGAGATATTATCCGCTTTAGGCGGCACTGACTCGCCCGCACGGGTTCAATCGCATCCTCATTAATGCGTCTCGATTAAGAGTCATGTTTTTCCTTTTCCCCACACATCCGGACATGCTACACACTTCCAGAGAACAAGGAAACAAAAGGTCTCACAACCGACAATCAAGCATTCCATACATCAAAGGTACAAAGTATAACATCAAAACAAAGCTCAGAAGAACAAGGAAAAACACAAGTCAAAACAACTCCGGGTACTGAGCGTGCATTTGGGTCTCCCGCTCCCAAGTGCTCTCCTCGAGACCGCCATGCCTCCACAACACACGAACCAAGGGAATAATTCGTCCACGGAGCACCTTCTCTTTACGATCTTCGATTCTAACTGGTCGTTCCTCGAAGGTCGCGTCGTCTCCCATATCTAACTCTCCCCAATCGATAACGTGAGAGTCGTCGTGTAAGTACCGACGAAGCTGGGAGACGTGGAAGACGTCATGAACCTTCTCCAACTTAGGTGGCAGGGCCAGCTGATAAGCCACCTCGCCGACTCGCCTCAGCACCTCAAAAGGTCCGATGAACCTAGGTGAGAGCTTGCTCCCTTTCCCAAACCTCCTCTGCCCCCGTCGAGGGGAAACCTTCAAGAACACATGATCTCCCACCTCGAACTCCAAGGGCCTCCTCCGACGATCAGCATAAGACTTCTGTCGGTCCTGAGCCGCTTTCATCCTCTCACGTACAAGCTGGACTTTCTCTGTGGTGCTCTGTACTACCTCTGGCCCAAGAGCGCCTATCTCACCAACCTCTGCCCAGCAAATGGGTGAACGACATGGTCTTCCATACAAGGCCTCAAACGGTGTCATGCCAATAGTAGAGTGGAAGCTGTTGTTGTAGGCAAACTCTACTAAAGGCAAGTGTCGTACCCATGACCCTCCGAAATCCAGAATGCATGCTCACAGCATGTCCTCCAACGTCTGGATAGTCCGCTCTGTCTGCCCGTCGGTCTGGGGGTGGAAAGCAGTGCTAAGGCGTAGCTGGGTGCCAAAAGCATGTTGTAGCCCCCTCCAGACTCGTGAGGTAAACCGAGTATCCCGGTCTGAGACGATAGTCCTCGGAACTCCATGCAAACGCACCACCACGTCTACGTACCTCTGTGCTAAGGTACTCACCGGGCCCGACTCCTTAATTGCTAAAAAGTGAGCTGATTTCGTCAGACGATCCACCACCACCCAGATAGCATCATAACCACCCTGAGCTCTGGGTAGTCCTGTGACGAAGTCCATTGAGATGTCATCCCACTTCCACTCGGGGATATCTAAAGGATGCAACAAACCACCGAGAACACGGTGTTCAGCCTTCACTTGCTGACACACTAGGCATTTAGCCACAAACTCTGCCACTGCCCGTTTCAACTCGAGCCACCAAAACTGTTCCCTCAGACCTCAGTACATTTTTGAAACTCCTGGATGTACCGCCAAGGCTGAGCTATGGAACTCACGGAGAACTCCCTCACGCATCGCCTCCGGAACAAACAACCTTCCATGGAAAAGCATCTGATGTCGGTTGTCCTCTGACCATCCCTCTGGAGCGTTTCCCTGATCGACACGATCCCGCATTACTTCCGCCTCGAAGTCCCCCCACTGAGACTCTTCCACCTGCTGCAACAAGGAGGACCGCACCGTCATCTGAAACAAACAGCATCTAACACCTTCTACCCTGGCATCCAAGTGCAAGGCAGCCAACTCTCTCATCGCCTTCCAAGCATCAGTGGATTCCTGAACCACTTATGTGACTTCCTGCTCAGGGCATCAGCCACAATGTTGCCCTTACCTTCAGTGTAAGAGATCTCAAAGTCATAGTCTTGGAGAAACTCGACCCATCTCCGCTGCCGCAGGTTCAAGTCACGCTGAGAGAAGATATAACGCGGGCTCTTGTGATCTGAGAAGACTACAAAGCGCTCCCCAAAGAGGTAATGTCGCCACAACTTCAGTGCGAACACTACTGCTGCAAGCTCCAGGTCATGGGTGGCATAGTTACGCTCGTGAGGGCGTAACTGCCTAGACCCATAACAGATCACTAACTTCTTCTGCATCAACACGCACCCCGGACCAAGGCCATAAGCATCACAAAACACCTCATACAACAACCCTTCCTCTGGCAACCTGAGTACGGGAGCACTGACCAACTTCTCCTTCAGGTAGTCGAAAGCCTTCTGGCACTGCTCACTCCATAGGAAGATCCGGTTCTTCCTAGTCAAAGTTGTCAAAGGAGCAGCAACTCGAGAGATGTCCGAAACAAACCTCCGATAGTAACCTGTTAACCCCAGGAAACTACGAACTTCCGCCACGCTCTTGGGTACTGCCCAAGAAACAACTGTCTCCACCTTCGACGGGTCCACCGACACTCCATGCTGAGACACCACGTGCCCAAGGATGTGTACTTCTTGCGTCAAGAACTTACACTTCGATAATTTCCCGTAAAGCTGGTGGTGTCGAAGGACTTCTAAGACTGCCCTGAGATGCTCAACGTGCTCCTTCTCTGATCTTGAGTAGATCAGGATGTCATCAATAAACACAACGACGAACCGGTCCAGAAACTCTCGGAAGACAAAGTTCATAAGTCCCATGAACACAGCTGGTGCATTCGTAACTCCAAACGGCATCACTACAAACTCGAAGTGTCCATACCTGCACCTGAAAGTTGTCTTCGAGATGTCACTGTCCTTCACCCTCAGCTGATGATATCCCGATCGCAGATCAATCTTAGAGAACCAACCTGCTCCCCTCAGCTGGTCGAAGAGATCATCTATCCTTGGGACGGGGTAACGGTTCTTGACCGTTACCTGGTTCAACCTTCGGTAGTCTATGCATAGCCTGAGACCACCATCTGCCTTCTTTACGAACAAAACTGGAGCATCCTATGGCAACACGTTTGGTCGAACAAAACCCTTCTCCATTAGATCATCAATCTGAATCCGCAACTCCCGCAGCTCCGAAGGTGTCATCCGATAAGGGGCCATCGAAATCGGACGGGCACCAGGCTGTAAGTCTATCCCGAACTCAACATCATGTCGGGGGTAGAGTCACAACCTTCTCGGGAAAAACATCGAGGAACTCCCCAACAACCTCCGGGACATCCATCATCTCCGTATCAGCTGAAACCACTGATAACCCGCCTAACAAAGAAAGGAGAGGCTCCACACGCCAGCTTCCCACCTGATAGCTCCTCTCACCAACAAAAGCTACACGCTGCCCGTCCACGTCGGAGAACACGACTCTTCTTCGGAAGCAGAAGATAACGGCACTAACAGAAAACAACCAGTCGATGCTTAGGATGACATCGTATGGCTGCATCTGTAACAGAAGGTCCCCACTAGATCGATGTGGTCCCAACGTCAGCCCACATCCCCGGCAAACACAAGATACGGTGGTCTGGCCTCCAAGTGGTGTACTCAGCACCAGTGGTACGGAAAGTCTCTCTACGTCTAGTCCCAAGGCATGGGCTAGACCAGGTGCAACAAAGGAGTGCGAAGCTCCTGAATCGAACAAAGCAGAAACGAGAGTGTTGAACAAACAAATCGTACCTCGCACCACCTCTGGTCCTGCTGAAGCTGCCAACTCTGCTGCGTGCAACTGTCCACGCCCAGCTCCTCTGCCTCTCTGATGTCGTCCACCTCCCCGACCACGCCCTGGTCGAGGTCCCTGAGAAGCACCCTGAGGTCGGCCTCCTCCCGCAAAGTCTGCCCTCGGAGGAGCATGGTCCTGCTGCTGCTGGAAGGGCCTCGCCGGCAACTAGTGGTGCTGAGGTGGGCGTTGAACCTGCCCACCTCCACCGTACTGAGCTCGGGTCGGGCACCGACTCTGAATGTGCCTGAAACCTCCACAAGAGAAACACTTCGGTCCTGGGCTCGTGAAAAAGGGACGAGGACCTGAAGATCTGAACTGGAACTGCTGGGGCCTGCTCCCCACTAGCCTGAACCTGGAAGGTCCCGTCGCAGGAGACCTGCTGCTGACTGCCTTCCCCTTCGACGAACCTGGCTGAAACCCCTCACGTGCTGCACCTCCCAGTGAGTGCATCCTCTCTACAACCACTGCCTTCTTCTGTACTGCCAAGTATGTCGGAAGGGTGAAGGGGGTGACAGCATACTGGAGCGAAGCACGAAACGCCTCCTCCAAACGTCTCGCCCGAGACTCCTCATCCGGAAAGAGATCCGGAGCAAAGCGCAGAAGATCCTTGAACTTGATCCCCAACTCTCGTACTGTCATACTCCCCTGCTGAAGGGAGAGTAACTCCTGCCGCTTCTCCGCCTTGATCATGGAAGAAAGGAATTCCTCTCGGAATTCCTTCTCAAAGTCAGCCCACGGAACCTCTGCCTCTATCCTCTCTCCGAGGTAGAGCGTCCACCACTGTCGCGCCGCACCTCTCAGCTGACTGACTGCTAGGGGAACCCAGTACTCCCTCGGAGCACGGATCAAGGTAAAAGCGATCCCTAGCTCCTCAAGCCACCCCTCCGTCTCTGTATCCGAAGTACTACCCTCGTACTTCTTGAGGGTCTGCCGCTGAAAAGAACGGAGAGTCTTCTGCCACTGGCTATCTTCCTCCTCTCGGTCAATCCTCAACTGATCGACCGCCTGGATCAGCTGGGGCTCGGCCGTCTGAGCCACCCGGGGACGACGTCCAGGTGCCATAGTTGTACGGTCAACAAGGATCGCCTAAGCCCAAGTAGCAAGGAATTCCTCAAGTTTCATTTTATCATTTTAATCAATTTCTTTCCCAGAACACCCAAATCAAGTAAAACACAATCATGATGATGCATGTACCTTCCCTAGGGTCTCTACCCTGCAATCAATGTATTCTCACTTGGTCGTTCAGTAGGCTCAGAGTCCTTGCATCGGATCACGGGGGGCCCTAAAATCCCGTGTCCAAGCCGGTCTTCCCTGGCCTATGTTACGCACCAAGATTAACCAACACTGTTGTCATACCATCCCATGCAATCCTTATTGTGTCTAACTCCAGACTCCATCTTATCTCTCAACCATCACCTCTAATACCATTCTGTCACGACCTCCTCCCACCAAATATGCCCCTCCTGAGCTGGCAATGGCGAAAAGGAGATAATGACCCCCAAGTCCCGCCTCCAGTAGGCCCCGGGGTGGCGACTAGCACCAAGGGTATGAGTTTTTCACAAATATGGGAGGCATTACCCTTTTTGTTATTTAAGATCGGGAAATAGGACAAGTCAACCATCAAAAAGAAAAAGAACAAGTGTATAGAAATAAACTCAAACCAAGCCCACATGCATGTTTAAACAATTTTATAACAAGGTGCAAGTACAAGAAAGCTCAAAGTACAATACCAAAAAGGAAACAAGAGTACAGCAACTGCAACAACTCCAACTGTCCGACTAGTAGGGTCCCGCACGGCCCTGGTGGTCCTCCTGGAAACCTGAAAGTAAACGTAGGGTGAACATAAAAGTATACTCAGTAGGGAAAACCTAAAGCTCTCGTGCACAAGTGGGAAGACATCCTAATGTCCCGTGAGAACAACAGAAGAACATAACAAGGAATTCTATCCACCCAACCTCACCAGCCACACTCACCAAAAACACAACACAACAGGTAGTAGTATATAAGAAACAAGAGTATTGGGTACCCCGCACCATTTCCCTTTAGTTAGCTGCTCTTCCTAACGGCAAACGTCCTGACGTTGCCACACTCTCCCCGCCCGCACACACCTGAGCCTCACAACCACGTATCCCGCCCGCACACACCTGGGCCTCACAACAACGTATCCCGCCCGCACACACATGGGCCTCACAACCACGTATCACGCCCGCACACACCTGGGCCTAATAACCACGTATCCCGTCCGCACACACCTGGGCCTCATCCCGAAGATTCTTGGGAAACAGTAGAACCTGCCCGAAGAGTCTTGGGCTAAAACCACCTCAATCGAAACCTACCCGAAGAGTCTTGGGTGTAAGGTCGCCTCAAGCCATCACAGCCTAGGGGAGAAGGAGCAGGAAGGAGCTAGTAACTAAGGGAAAAACACTCTCTCCCATGAAATGGGAGTGTTCGGCACTAAGTGCTCAACATGGGTGGGGTGCGATAAAACACAAAAGATACAGATATATATATATGTAGACCAAACACACAGTCCAACCTATGGCTTCTAAATAGATAAACTGAGCACGTGACTCGGCACTGCTACTACGAAGCATGCATACAACAAACAATCCCAACCCCATTTAGGTTTTCACGTTTCAATAGAATTAGTATATTAGTTCCTTAACTACTGGGCAACTATCCACAACCAACCACATCGATCGTTCATAAAACATATCTCTGTCATCCACAAATCAAGTTAGGAAAACACAACCAACACAACCAAATCCTTCTTATTAACCAACCAACCCCATTGATTATTATCTCGTTTCATTACCATGACCCACCATTCATTAACTCTTCCACTTTTTATTTATTATTCACAACTCATAACCCGTTCACATTCAAACTCATCCCTGCAGCCCCGCTGCCAACTGCCATAACCACAACTGCACCGTACATCATTATCCCTTTAATACCATTTATCGCAGCCCCGCTGCCCGTTACCAAGATAACATTCACATCAACCCACAACCAAGTCAACCGCAGCCCCGCTGCTCACCCAATCCACAGCAACCCACAAAACACCCCCCATCACATGCCAGTAACCAAGCCAAAACTCACATTTTCATTATTCCATTTTTGTTTAACCGGGGTGATCACACAAGGGTTCCATATTTTCATTTAATCAGCCAACTTTACGTGATTAACCAAATTCCACATTCCACAAAGTTTCCATCCATAAGAAAATCCAGAAGGAGCGGGCAACATTTAATTGCGTAAGCAAAGGCCCCCAACGACAATGATTTTCAGTAGGCAGAAGCTCATTCAAATTTACAACATAATATCACAGGATATAAAAAGTAAGGTAACAGTAATCACAAACTTCCCATCCCCGTTATATAAGCCAATTATTATCTTCATTAAACCGGTTCGACTGTGTTTCATAAAACAAGAGGAAACCCACCCCGCATGATGCACAAATTAGAGAGACGAAGGTAAGATCCCTACCTCGACAGGTTCCGAACGCAACACTCCCCCGGATCAACCTTAGAAAACGTCCGTCGGCGTCCGTCGGCGTCCGTCACTTCTGTCGGGTCCCGGCAAAACCTCCTCGGGTGGAAGTCGGAAAGGAAAGGCTGAAGGAAAGACAACGGATCCAAGCTCGGAAGTTCCGCCTCGTCGTTACGATCCCGTGGCCGCTGACGGATCGTAAATCGGAGCTCGGACGAAGAAGTTATAGAAGAAAGAGCATTCGAGTCTCTTGGGAGAACTCTGCTCAGAAGAGAGGGGAGGAGAGGGGTGAGTTGAAAGGGAGGAGAGGACCCCTCCTTTTATAGACAAGAAAAACAAAAGTACACAGCGTGTACTCGGCCGTTTCACACGGTCATCACGCGGCTTCCAACACGGCTCCGCGGTCGTTGACTGGTCAACACACGGTTTGAGGGTAACGCATACGCGTGGAAGGACCACACGGCGTGTACCCATTTATTTCACACGGCTCCAACACGGCACACGGTCGTTGACTGGTCAACACACGGTAACGCGTACGCGGGGAGAGACTACACGGCGTGTAGTATTGGATACACGGCCTGTACCCATTTATTTCACACGGCTCCAACACGGCACACGGCCGTCAACACGGGGTATACCCGGCAAGGGGGTACACGACGTGTACTCAAACTACACAACAGCGTGTAGTTTCAAAATTCTGGAAAGTGTGGGAAAAGTCCATTTTACCCTCCAGAACACTTCAAGACCCTCTTTTTGACAAAGAAAAAATGGGCCGGAGAGGTCCGGGGCCATTACAGAATCTCTCTCGTGGAGCGTTCTTGGATGAAAAGAATTCTCTCTTGGCTTGATAGCTCTCTCCAAATCTGTTGTACGCAACCACTAAAATGGGTTTAAATGAGAATAATATAATTGAGATTTATTACTTAGAATAATAAAATGAATTAATTACCCGAAAGCATTTATTAATTTCATTTAATTCTTAGCAACACTTCATGTCTAATAATAACAGCTGACTATTATTATTACTTGACATGTGCCCAGCGAATTACACCTAATATTATCTAATTAAATAAATAATATTATTTCTCACAAATCCCCAGAAAACTATACAGCGTGTATATTAATATACACGGCGTGTACTTTTATTTTTCCATTTTCTTTATTTCCTCCAACACATTTATTAGACCTTGAATAATGACTATTTATTTTTCAAATAAATATTATTGCATTACTCGCTAATAAACATATTATTTCGCCCACAAAATATTTCCTGGAATAGCTAGCGTCGAAATAAATGCGATCAGACATCCTTAAATAATTATTAAACCACAATCGGGAATAATTTTTATTCAACTTGTTAAATGAATATTTAACTGAGATACTTGGACACACTTAGTGTATGACCCTCTAGGCTTTTTTCTCAGTGGCATTAGGCGAAGTCTGCCTAAAGTCCAAGGTTAGCGTCTAGCAACACGTCAAAGCACCCATAGAGAAAGAAGTTAACGTCGCAATGACGTGTCACCTCCTACGAACGTTTACCGTGTAATGTAATCTCTTTGTCACGATATCTCCAATCAAGCGGGTTGCATGATAGTGTCATCAACTCATGTGCTCGATTATTCTTTCTTTGACTTCCCGGAATTGAAGTTGCTTATTCCTTACCATGGTCATGAATTTATTTAGGCTATATCAATTTCATCAAAGGGCATGAGATATCAACTTCCGTTATGGAACAAAAGAGTAAAATCATTTCTCACATTATCTATTAATGCAGTATTACTCATGACGCACCCAACATATCCTACCTCGCTGCGAACAGTGTCATCACAGTTTTCGTCAATACATCTAAGTGCACGAGTTGTAATACCCATCAATAATCTTAAAGTCTAAAGACAAATACACATGTCCGCAAATAAGAACATTCAATGACACTATGAAATATGGATTTTCTACCAGCGGGTCTCGTTCACATAATATCCTCCTGGATATTACCAAGGGCGCTCACCATGAGAAGTTGTCTCAAAATTTTATGAGTCATCACCCCTAATGGCCTGTATTATTTGTCTCTCAAATAACATCATTCGACCATTGAACATATATTCAAAAATAGTGTTATGGCACTTCCGGGTTCTCATCATAGCAGGGATCCGCCATAACCCTTTGGTGCAACAACTATCCTTATGACATTATCACATGCATTGTCACGCAGAAAAACAATCAAGATGTGATAAGGTATTTATTAATGAATAAAGTACAAAGAAGTTGGTTCTAGGCCACCAACTCCAACATCTTATTCCTCCCCCTACAAATAAACAGGTTGTCGGGTGCAAGTAGATCTATACCATGTGCGTCAATGTCAATGGTTCTCTAAAATGCCTCAAAGCACGGCTTGTTGCCAAGGGTTATGCACAAACATATGGCATTTATTATTTTGACATCTTCTCTCCAGTGGTCAAAATGGCATCAGTTCGCTTATTTATCTCTCTTGTCACTTCTTATCATTGGTCTCTCTATGATGTGAAAAATGCTTTTCTTCATATTTTTATTGATGAAGTTTATATGGAGCAACCATCGGGGTTTGTTGCTCAGGGGGAGTCTTCCAAGGCATGTCGCCTTCGTCGATCATTGTATGGACTCAAGCAGTCATCTCGTGCCTGATTCGGGCGCTTTTGCACCATTGTGCTTAGCTTTAGTATGTGTCAAAGCATAGAAGATTCCTTTGTTTTCTATCACCAGTCCACAGCAGGCAGCATTCTCTTGGTTGTTAATGTGGATGATATTGTCATTACTGGAAGTGATACTGACAGCATTGATCAACTCAAATCCTTCATCAATATTTTCATACGAAGGATTTGGGGTCAATTACGGTATTTCTTGGAGATTGAGGTCTCCAGATGTGCCAAAGGAATTTTTTGTATCTCAAATGAAGTATGTTCTTGACCTTCTGCAAGAAACTGGAATGACTCAAGCTGACTCGGTTGAGTCACCCCTCGAACCTGGAGAAAAGTCACTACATTCTGATAGTAAAATGTTTTCATCACCCGACATATACAGACGACTTGTTGGGAAGCTCAACTACTTGACCATAACTCGACCCGATATTGCTTGTGCAGTTAGCAAAGTGAATCAATTTATGGAATCTCCAACAAAAACACAGTGGGGGGTTGTTCTTCACATTGTTAGATATATGAAAAAGAAATTGGGTTTGGGTCTTCTATATTCTGATCATGGGCATACAGACATTGAGGATTTTGTGATGCAGATTATGTTGGATGTCTCTCTTCTAGGAGATCTACGTCTGGTTTTGCTATTTTTGTTGGAGGGAATTTGATCTCATGGCGAACCAAAAAGCAAATCGTTATCTCCCACTCAATGCAGAGTCAGAATATCGTGTCATGGCATATGTGACTAAAGAGATTGTTTAGGCACAACAAATTCTTCACGAGATTGGGTATCCAACCAAGAAACCAACACATATATGGTGTGACAATTAAGCTGCTATCAAGATTGCCACAAATCCAGTCTTTTATAAGCGGACAAAGTATATTGAAGTTGATTGTCATTTCGTTCGAGAAAGCTTTGACAAAAAGAAGATCGCCTTCAACCACGTTCACACCTCTAATCAACTTGTCGATGTTCTTAAAGGAGTTTTTGGACCATGGGTCCAATTTTTATGTAACAAGCTGGGCATGATAAATATATGTGTCCCACTTTGAGGGGGAGTGTTGTGCTTTGTTTTATTATGTATCCAAGCTAGAAACACCTAGCTTGAGGGGGAGTGTTAGAGGTTAAGTTGTTTGCAGTCCCACATCGGACTTAACATATCATGTAATCTCTTTTATTCATTATAAAATAACCCCAAAGCTTCCCTTAGTGAGATACCTTGGGTATTCGGTCCTCTCATACATTCCTACAATTTTAAACAAATTACTATTTCACACAGAAAGTTGAATGTGGGATTGATCCTATTTAATGTATTTTTTGGAATGGTTGGATTAGTGTGGTGTGGTGGAAAAAACCATTGTAATATTCTTATACAAATAATAAAATTCACAGCTTCTCTCTGTGGAATTAGGCTACAATTTGCTCGAACCACGTAAAATCTCGATGTTTGATTCTTTTTCTGTTTTGTCAGTAATTTCCATAACATTCTGACCTTCTACATTCTTGGTTTTCATGATGATCTAGTTGTGATTTTCCGGTTGATATCCAAAAGATTTCTTGATTGATTTTTTACTTCTTGTGGGTTCCCTATGTAAGTCAACTTCTTTCAATTAAGATTTGCCCGCTATTGTTGCTCACTTTCTTGTTGTTACAACCACCGCTCTGCCTCCCGTGCTAGAGACAACACTCGTGCCCGTGTCTGAGATCATCACAACATCCATGCGACTCATACATGTGTCTCTTGATTCCACCAACATTGCCCGTGTCTCAAGATGGTCGTCGACTTGAAGGGAATGAGACGCTATTCTTATCTTGTTAATCCTCCACTGGATTTAATAGATCCTGTTGGACCCCATTTTAGTATAATGGGTATTTCCAAGTCCCACATTAGAATATCCCTCCTTGTAATTGTTTTTACTCATCTATAAAAAAATATCTCTGCCTCACATTGAGGTAAGGAGAATTCGCCATCAACATGGTATCTGTAGGAGGAAATCTCCTTACCTCAAGGTGAGGCGGAGGCTCTCTTTTATAAAATGAGAAAAAAGAATACATAAAGAGGTATTCCAATGTGGGACTCGAAAAATACCCAGAAGAATAAAAGAAGGGTTTTAACACTCCCCCTCAAGCTCGACATGCCCAGCTTGGATCACGAGTCCCACAAAAAAAAAGGAAAACATCAGACCAGGTCAACAAGACCAGGCACACTCCCCCTCAAGCTGGGTCGCATATGCTGTGGATACCCAGCTTGGAACTGAGCGAGGCTAGGTGAATCGCCAGGAGGCCTTTAGTGAAGAGGTCGGCTAGCTGGTCCGTCGTCGGGATGTGGCAAAAACTGACATGATCGTGTTCCAGGTGGTGGCGAAGAAACGGCAGTCCACCTCAATATGCTTCGCGCGTTCATGGAAGACGGGATTCAAAGCTATCTTGGTGGCTGCCTGGTTGTCACACCAGATGTGAGCAGATCGTTGCGGAGGAAAGCCAAGCTCCTAGAGGAGATGTCGAAGCCACATGATCTCAGTAGTGACGGTGGCCATGGCACGGTACTCGGACTCCGCAATGGAGCGGGAGACGACTGTCGGTTTCTTGCTGCGCCAGGAGATGAGGTTGTCAGGAGATGCGGGAGGACCGTCGTGCGTAGCAGGAGAGGCAAGAGGCGGTCGTCGGGGCGGAGCGCAGAGGGGAGCAGGGAATGAGGTCGTCACGCAGTCGTGAGCCGCGAGAGGCGGGCCGCCGGGAAAAACCGCAGGAGGCGGACAGCCGGGAAGAACCGTCATGCGGAGTAGGAGAGGCGGGAGGCGGCCGGCGAGGAGTGTCTTCGTCCGTCATTGAGTGCACCAGGGAGCCGCGCGCAGAGAGCCGTGTAGGGCAGGCCGTCAAGAACGGCGCCGGCGCGCGCAGAGGACGCAGCAGGAGGGACGGGGACGCCGGGCAAGGAGGTGTCGGCAGGGGGGGAGAACCGTCGGGCACAGGAGGGAGGGCCGCTGGGCAAGGAGGTGCCGCGCGCACAGGAGGCAGGGCTGCCGGGCACAGGAAAGAGGGATGCCACTTAGGGCAGAGCCGGAAGAAAAAAATAAAGGGAGGGCTCGGGAATCGGGTTCCCTCTAATACCATGTAGGAGGAAATTTCCTTACCTCAAGGTGAGGCGGAGGCTCACTTTTATAGAATGAGAAAAAAGAATACATAAAGAGGTATTCCGATGTGGGACTCGGAAAATACCCAGAAGAATAAAAAAAGGGTTTTAACAGTATCAAAGGGTACTTATTAACCTGATCCCTCCTTTTTTTCTCTCCCATCTAGGGTTCCGAGAAATCCTCTGCAGATTCCCGATTCTGTCCTGCCCCGCCTCTGCCATAACCCTACTAGGTCCGACGCTCCCTACGCCCTCTATTCTTCCTCGGCGCAGGCTCCTCCTCCCGGCGACAGGCGCGGGTCTCCTCTGTCCAGGGCCTTTGTCCGACGCTCCTCTTCTCGACGACGACGCCATGCAACCCCCTGCGCAACGGCCCTCCTTCCAGCGGCTGCGCTCCCTGCGCCCCTTTGTCGCGACAAAGGCACGCGACCACCCCCCCCCCCCGCGCCGGCTTCGCTCCACCCCGACAACGTCCCGCCGTTCCCGCCGACTTCGCTCCACCCGAACGAAGGTCGCGGCCTCACTTCCCGGCCACGTCCCGCCTTTCCCGCGGCCCCTCTTCCCGGCCGCGTCCCGCCCTTCCCAGCGGGTGCACTCCGCCCCGACGGCCTGCCCTCCCAACTCTGTCCAAGCGCAACCCCCGACGGCCTACCCTCCCGGCTCTGTCCAGGCGCAACCCCCGCAGGCCTGCCCTCCCAGCTCTGTCCAGGCGCAACCCCGACAGCCTACCCCCCGGCCTGCCCTCCAGGCGCAACCCTCAACCTCCCGCTCGGCGCCCTTCCTGCGGGCTGCCGGCATCCGGCGCTGAATGTCGAGTTCATCAGCAACTCCCGACAACCTCCCTCTGATGGCCGCATCGGTCCTCCCTCCACTTATCACTGCCTCCACCCGCTTGGTGAATGAGCAGCTCGACTCCACAAATTTCTCCGTCTGGCGGAAGACCGTGCTGATGTCACTAACCGGCATGGACCTCGATTCTCATCTCGAGGATCCGCTGCCACTACCTACCGACCCGAAATATCGTCTGTGGAAGCTTGCGGACAGCAAAATCTTTGCCTTGCTGGTCAATTCTATGGACCGCTCTGTCAAAGATGTCACCTAGACAGCCAACATAGTCAAGGAACTCTGGGATTCCTTGACTCTCATGTACTCCGAGACCAATAATTTGGCTCGGGTATCCGATCTTCTTCAGCGATTGTCCCTCCGCCAGCAGGCCCGTTCATTTCCAGCATGCTTCATGGAATGGAAGGCTCTACGGGATGAACTTCTTGAGCTTTGACCCATTCCACAGACACTTGCGGAAGCATTAGCCCAGCGGGACCAGCTCTATCTTTTCAGCCTCCTCCATGGCCTCAACCCAGAATATGCGACGACGGCTACGGAGATGCTAGCCACCCCCTCGTCCCTCGAGATTCCGCGGGTCTATCATCGCCTTGGGATGGCTCATCGGGCCCTTGCCCCACCCATTCCTAGCCTTGCTCACACTGCTCTCCTGAGTCGCGGCAGTAGCCGCCCTACCGGACCTCGTGGACGCAGACGTGGAGAAAGCTGACCTCGTCCACTCTGCCAGCACTGTGGCAAGCTCGGCCACCTGGTTGTCTGTTGTTGGGTCCTTCATGACCGTCCCGCTCAGCACCCACGGCAGGGCCAGACTGCGGTCCAGAATGCATCCTCGCCTGCTCTCGCTCTTCCTTCATCTTTGGATCTCTCCATGGCTAAGATCCAGATGATTCACGATCATAGGACCACCTCCCTACCGGGCTCTTCCTCAGCATCTCTTGCCCACTCGGGTGGTTCCACTGCATTTGTCAGTCATCGCTCCCCTGCTTGGATGCTCGACTCTGGTGCGTCCGACCATCTTACCGGTGATGCAGGTATGCTCTCCAACTACAGTCTCTATACTGGTTCCTCAGCCATCACTGTCGTTGATGGTTCCACTATCCCCATTCATGGCTTTGGTACATGCTCTCTGACCTCATCTCTTCACCTATCATCGATGGCCCATGTACCACGCAGTCCTTTTAACCTTCTCTCCATTAGTAAGTTGGCCAAGGATTTCAATTGTAATGTTATCTTTACATCGTCTACAATTATGTTTCAGGAGCGGACGACGAACCGGGAACTTGGTAGAGGCCAGCTTCGAGATGGGGTGTACATGTTTGATGGCCCGACATCCGTCGTTTGCACGTCTGTCTCTGCTCGTGCCTTGGACCTCCATTCTCGGTTGGGTCACCCCTCCGCCTCCGCCCTTCATCAGCTCTATCCAGATATTAGTCAGCATTTATCTTTTCATTGTGAGTCTTGTACCTTTGCGAAACACCATCGCACTTCATATATTCCTCGAGTAGATGCACAGGCTGTCAAACCTTTTGATTTGGTTCATTCTGATGTATGGGGTCCCTGTGCCACCTCGAGTCAATCAAGGTATAAATACTATATCTCTTTCATTGATGATTTTTCCTGAATGATGTGGTTGTACCTTATTCGTGATTGGACAGAAGTATTTTCCACCTTTCAGACATTTTACCATGAGATCCAGACACAGTTTCTCATCTTTGTAAAATGTCTACGCTCCGACAATGGGCGTGAGTACTTGTCCACTCCCTTTCAGCAGTTTCTCCAGGCACACAGTATCATCCATCAGACCTCCTGTCCTGATACCCCTCAGCAGAATGAAGTGGCCGAGCGAAAACACCGGCATATTCTGGAGACTGCTCGTGCCCTCCTCTTCCACTGCAAGGTGCCTCTTCTCTTCTGGGGGGATGTCATTCTCACTGTTACTTACCTCCTCAATCGCCTTCCTTCTTCCATCCTTCAGGGGGGGACTCTTTTTCATACTTGGTTCCCCTCTTTCCCTCCTCACTCACTTCCACTCCGAGTCTTCAGATGTCTCTGTTATGTCTGGAACACTCGCTCCAACCTCTCTAAACATTCTCCCAAATCCCTCCTGTGTATTTTTCTCGGATATTCCTGCACTCAGCGTGGATACCGGTGTTTTTCTCCAGACTTACAACGCTATATCATCTTTGTCGATGTGTCATTTGTTGAGAGTTCTCCTTTCACTCCGCACTCTTCTCATCAAGACACTACCATCGATGAGTGTCTTCCTCTCATCATTCACCCTCTGGGGTCTTCCCCTGCTAGCCATCCCTTTGGGACGGTCTACTCTCGTCGCCCATCGATTGTACCCCTCGTCCAGGCTGAGGACAACATCGTTCCCACCTCATCTGATGCTCCTGTCACAGCATCAGATGACTTGCCTATTGCACTCCAGAAACGTGCTCGCGCTTGTCAAACTACTCCTCTTTTTACATCTTCATACAGCGGTTTGTCAACACTGGAGACGATATCTATCCCCCGCATGGTCGGTGATGCCAAATCACACCCGAGGTGGCTACAGGCTATAGGGGATGAATTGCAGGCTCTAGATGACAACCATACATGGGATCTGGTCCCCCTCCCTGCACGCAAACAGGCAGTCGGCTGCAAATGGATCTATACGATCCGTCTTAATGCCGATGGCACTCGACATCGCCTCAAAGCTCGTCTTGTGGCGAATGGATTTTCTCAGACATATGGCATCGACTACTTTGAGACCTTCTCTCTGGTTGCCAAGATAGCCTCTGCCCGTCTATCCATATCTCTGGCCGCTCATCATCATTGGCCGCTTCGTCAGTTGGATGTCAAGAATGTCTTTCTCCATGGTTCTCTTGACGAAGAAGTCTACCTGCAGCAGCCCCTGGATTTCATGCCTCTGGAGCCAACTCTCATGTTTGCCGCCTCCGTCGATCCCTCTATGGCCTCAAGCAGTCTTCTCGTGCTTGGTTTGGCCGCTTCAGCACTGTCGTCACAGCCTTTGGCCTCTCGTAGTATGAAGGATCACACCGTCTTCTTCCGTACGACGTCAAATGGTTGTATTTTGCTGGTGGTATATGTTGATATCATCATCACAGGGAGCGACTCTAATGGCATCGCCCAACTCAAGGCGCACCTTCACTACCACTTCCAGATCAAAGATCTTGGTCCTCTCACCTACTTCCTTGACATCAAGGTCTCTCGTTCTGAGGACACTATCTCTCTCTGCCAACGCAAATATGCCATTTATATCTTACAGGATGCAAGGTTGAGCCAGGCAACCGCCGTGGACACTCCTCTTGAGCCTGGGGAATGCTCTCTCCATACCGACTCGGCACCCTTTCCTCACCCAGAGAGTTAACGTCGTCTGGTGGGCAAACTCAACTACCTCACCATGACACGACAAGACATTGCCTGCGCGGTTAGCAAAGTGAGTCAATTCGTGGAGCATCCAACCAGATCTCAGTGGGATGTTGTCCTCCGCATTGCCAAATACATAAAGAAAGACCCTACAAGTGGCCTTCGGTACTCCCATCATGCTCATTTAGATGTTGAGGCGTTCTGTGATGCGAACTATGCAGGTTGTCTTGCTACCCGCAAGTCTACTTCTGGATTTGTCGTGTTCGTAGCCGGTAACCTCATCTCATGGCACAGCAAGAAGCAGATTGTCGTCTCCAGATCTAGTGCAGAGGCGGAATATTGCGCTATGGTCACGGTCATCACTGAGATCCTCTAGCTTCGTCATCTCCTCAATGAGCTTGGTTTCCCAGCGCAGACATCTGCTCATATCTGGTGTGACAATCAGACAGCCACGAAGATTGCATCGAATCTCGTCTTCCATGAACGGACGAAGCATATCGAGAAGTGGATTGCCACTTTCTTCACCACCATCTGGAGCAGAATCATATCAGTTGTGGCCATATTCCGACGGTGGATCAGTTTGATGATATCTTCACCAAATGTCTCCCAGGAGCTCGCCTTCACTCTCTCACTACCAAGCTGAGAATTCACCGCCTCCACGACCCAGCTTGAGGGGAGTATGGATGGTCTTGTTCAATGTCGTCTTTTTTCTTTGTGGGACTCTCAGTCCAAGTTGGACATGTCCAACTTGAAGGGGAGTGTTGGACCCCATTTTAGTATAATGGGTATTTCCGAGTCTCACATCGGAATATCCCTCCTATTTGTTTTTACTCATCTATAAAAGAATATCTCCGCCTCACATTGAGGTAAGGAAACAACTCGGGAGCTCTAAGATAACAAGATCTTTACACTTCTCTTCAATTTCATGGATAGGTTAGTCAAACATATCACCACGAATGTGACTGCCTCTCTTCAAAAACTCAAATCTGCGTAGAATTGATAAAAATAAAGACATGGCGCTGCTATGAAGAATAGGGAAGAAATTTGCTGCTGCTGAAATATTTCATGTGTGAACTGCCCAGGAGAATCAAAAGGTGTTTGGAGGTCAGCTTTTGTGAAAGGTGGTGAGGATACCATCTTGAGGAAAACCTGATATCGTGCATTTTATTTCAATTTAGAGTCAAACCACCTCACTCCACCGCTGAGTTTTTTAACATTTGAAACCTGTCAACCCTTAACCCACAACAACCCATGAAAAGTAAAAGTCCTCGTGATCCGCGCACTTTTATGACTCTGAAGTGGAGATATTAGAAAGGCAGCAAGCCTATAGAAATCATGCATGCTCTGGAGAATGAGAAAAACTCCATTTAAAATGCCTTGAATGAAGAGAAATACATTTTTGGGGAGGTAAGTGTTAGGTAACCAACCCATCAGTAGTTCAAACAGTAGAATATAGGAAGAAGAAAATATAACAAACAACAGCGGTACTTGTTATTTCCAGAAGAAGAAGAAGAAGAAGAAGAATATCCGTGGAAGGACCATCTCAAAGAGCCTAGGCGACCACACGACCCAACGACCACGCTGTAAATGCCCAAAATATCATTTGTTTTCCCCCCAACCAACTACCTGCCCCTCCTATTTAAAATCCCAAAACTATTCCTAACAAACCAGCCACCATCTAACTAATCAAGGGTAAAAGACACCGCTGCCCCTGGACAGCCCCAGCAGCCACGCCCACTAAACAGACAGCCACAGTCACCCAGACAGCTCACTTTTCTAACATTTCCCCGTGCTCAGAAACCACATTGCCCTCAAGGTGAGGCTGAGTCTCAGAAAACACTTGGCAGTTCTTCCCTTGGTAACCGGTGTTGATAGTCGCCTGCAGCCAGTAGTGTGAGTCGTCTCTAGCATAAGCTACTATCCCACAATCGCCAGGCCAAATGCTGGAAGCTTTAATCATAAACACGAACACTGGTGAGTCTCAGTGCACTTGTTCAGAAGCAGGAACAGCCACAGGAAAATCTGATATCATTCGCGGAACTTGCTGAATTATTCTCAGCCAGAAAGACGTAAACTGAAGCAAACCTCCAGCAGGAAAACCGAACTCTCTACACAACCCCAACCAGCTCCAAGTGACCATTGCCCTGTCAGAAGGCTTCAAAACTTTGTACTCCTAACAGCCAGTGCAGGTGCCGCATTCCATGCCAAAAGAAAAACTGGAATGCCGTCTGCTTTGTCCCCAGTGAACTCCAGAAAGCAAAGTTTCAGGTGAGTCGCAACAAAACGTTCTACTTGTTCCCTAAAGAGGCCGTCAACACAACCACTCGCACCAAGAGTTTGAACTCTAACAACACCAGCTCTCCTTGTCTCAAAACTCATCAAACCAGCCTTAATCTTCTTGTCGTGGGAAAATTGTTGCTCACAGTGGGTATGAAATCTGGAGAAACACTGATGGCCGATATAGATAACCCATAAGTACCTTGTGTTGGTGACAGATAAGAAGCAATATTCAAAGCATCATAGGCCGTCTTTCTTGCCAGAATAATCCTCTATACACAACTTCATACAAAGGCTTCTCCGCTCTGGAGACAATATCGGTCCCTCGTACAGTTGCTGAGGCTAAATCTCACCCAGGTTGGCTTCGAGCAATGCGGGGTGAATTACAAGCCTTGGACGACAATCACACCTAAGATTTGGTCCTTCTTCCGATAAGTAAACAGGTTTGTTGGAGTCTGTATCCCACATCGGACTTGAGGTCCGGTGTGGTCTTTACCATTTGTTATAAATACACCCCAAGGGCTCCTTAGGAGATAGACCTTGAGGGTTCGGGTCTCATATTTTCACCCTCTACATGGTATCAGAGGAGGTTTTTTGAACCCCCAATCTCTCCCTCCCTATTTTTTTTTCTTCCCCTTTAGGGTTTCCCCGTCTGAGGGGGCGGCGGCCTCAAAGCCCCGTAGGGTTACCGCCGCCGCCCCCTCCCTCCTGTGCAGCCGGCCCCCCATCACGCGGCCCTCTCCTCCGGCGCCTCTCTGGCCCTCGTCGCCGGCCCCCTCTCTTCCCAACGCGGCCCGCGCCGGCCCTCCCGTCCCGCGGCGTTCCTCCTCCCGCGCGGCCGACCCATCCCGGCGGCTCTCGCCAGCACCTCCCGGCGCTGCTCCTCCTACGCGCGCCCATCCCGTCGCCGCTCCTCCCGAGCGCGACACTCCCGGCGCCCCTCTGCTCACGGCGGGCCTCCTTCCCGACGCCGCTCCCTCGCCCCGTCGGCCCCCGCGCCCACGCCAGCGTCGCTCCCTCACCCGCCACCTCGCCCACGCCAGCGTCGCTCCTTCCCGACGCGGCTCCCGACGCCTTCACCCGCGCGCCCCGCCGGCGGCCTCCCGCTGCTCCCGGCGGCCTCCCGGCTGCTCCCGGCGGCCCTCCTCTGCGCGCTCCCTCCCGGCGACCCCTCTCCGGCCGGCGACCCCTCTCCGGCGGCCAGATCCGGACAGCTCCGGCCGAATCCGGCCGGATCCAGTGATTTCCGGCCAGATCCAGGCTACTCCGGCCGGCTCCGGCCTGATCCAGAAGGCTCCGGCCAGATCCGGCGATTTTCGGCCTCATCCGGCCAGATCCGGCGAGATCCGGTCTGTTCCGGGCAGTTCCGGGCAGTTCCGGGCAGTTCCGGGCAGTTCCGGGCAGATCCGGGCAGATCCGGGCAGCTCCGGACTGTTCCGGCCTCCACCCGTGCCGGCCGCTCCACGCAGGGGGCCTCCTCGGGTTTCCAGCGCTGTCTCCCGGTCTCCTGCACCCTTGCTGGCCTCCTCCTGCGGCATCCCCGCCTCGCCGGCATCTCCCGGCACCTCCCGGCAGCCGCATCTCTCTCCGCCGGCACGTCCTGTCACTAGCGCAGCAGCTCAATCACCTCGGATTTGGGTCTGTTGGCGCCGCCAGATCCCGCAACGATTTCTGCGGAATCCCCGCCTCCCGTCGCCGGCCCCGCAAGTGCGGTTTTCCCGGTGCTAGTTTGGATTTCCCGGCGTTTCATCGACCGGCCCCACTAGTGCGGCAGTCCTGGCGTTCCGTCAACCGACCCGGTCTCTGTGTGGTTCATCTGCTGCGTCTGCGACATCATCCATCCATCTCCTGCGCAGGAGCTTTGATCGTGAGGGGGAGCAGCCACCTTTGCAGCGTTCTCTTTTTTTTTACTTCGTCTGGTTTTGTAATCAAGCTGGGCATGTCCAGCTTGAGGGGGAGTGTTGGTCTATGTTTTGTTGCTTTCTTTTCATTATGTGTCCAAGCTAGGTACACCTAGCTTGAGGGGGAGTGTTGGAGTCTGTATCCCACATCGGACTTGAGGTCCGGTGTGGTCTTTACCATTTGTTATAAATACACCCCAAGGGCTCCTTAGGAGATAGACCTTGAGGGTTCGGGTCTCTTATTTTCACCCTCTTACAAGGTTTTTGGCAACAAATGGATTTATACAGTCCTCTAAATGCAGATGGTACTCTTCATTGTCTTAAAGTCCGTCTCGTGGTAAAAGACTTTGCTCAGACATATGGTGTTGATTATTTCGATACATTATCTCCGGTTCTTAAAATGGTCTCTCTGTTCAATTATCCATATCTCTTGGAGCTACTCGTAATTGGCCTCTACATCAACTTGACGTCAAGAATGCATTTCTACATGGTTTTCTTGAAGTGCATCTGTAACAATCTCTAGGCTTCCTTGCCTCAAGGACCAGTTCTCATGTCTATCGTCTCTGTCGGTCTCTTTATGGACTCAAGCAGTCTCATTGTGCATGGTTTGGCAAATTCTGCACCGTTATCACTACATTTGGTCTATCTCAGAGTACGAAGGATCACACTATTTTCTATCGAAAAACATCCTCTGACTGCATCATGTTGGTTGTGTATGTTGACGATATCATTATTACTGACTCACATGGCATTGTCCATCTCAAGGCTTTTCTTCAACAACAATTTCATACCATAGACCTGGGTCCTTTGACATATTTTCTTGGCATTGAAATTTCTCGTTCCCCAACCAGCATCTTCCTTTCATAACGAAATTATGCATTGAATATATTGCAGGGTACTGGCTTGTCTCGATCAACTGTCGTTGACACTCCTCTTGAACCAGGGGAACGGTCCCTCTATGCTGCAACTGACCCATTTTCTCATCCGGATAGGTATCGTCATCTTGTGGGCAAACTCATTTATCTTACCATGACTCGTTCGGATATTGTCTGCGCTATCAGCAAAGTCAGTCAATTCACGAAACATCCGATGAAATCTCAATGGGACGATGTCCTTCGCATTGTCAAATACATTAAGCAAGACCTTGTCTGTGGTTTTCAGAACTCACATAACAATCATCTGGACATTGAGGCCTTCTATGATGTTGACTATGATAGTTGCTTGTCTACCTGAAAGTCAACTTCGGTGTTTGCGGTTTTTCTGGCTCGTAACATAATCTCCTTGCGAAGCAAGAAACAAACTGTTATCTCTAGATCCAATGCTAAATCTAAATATCGTGTTATGGCCACGGTCACTACTTAAGCTTTATGGTTTCGTCAGCTTCTTCGTAAAATTGGTTTCCCACCACTAAATTCTGCTCATATTTGGTGTGATAATCAGGCAGACACAAAAATTGTTTCTAATCCAGTTCCCCATGAACGCAGAAAGCATATTGAGATTGACTGTCACTTTCTTCGCCATCACCTTGAGCAAAAACATATCAGTTTTAGCTACATTCCAACAACTCATCAGCTTGCCGACATCTTCACCATAGGATTGTCGAGAGCTCGATTGGGTTCTCTATGCACCAGACGGGGCATCCACAGCATTCACGACTCAACTTGAGGGGGGCTGTTCGGTCTTTGTAATTTCTACCCTCTTTGTTTTTGGTTTGTGGGACTCTTCTTCCAAAGCTAAACTTGTCCTGGCTTGAGGGGGAGTGTTTAACCCAATTATGTGTATTTTAGAATCTCACGTTGGTTTGTTCTGTCTTGTATTCTTTTCCCTCTATCTATAAATAAAGGGTTCTGCCTCTTCTTCCAAGCTAAATTTTTTCTAACTTGAGGGAGTGCTGAACCCAATTATGTGTATTTTAGAGTCCCACATTGGTTTGTTCTGTCTTGTATTCCTTTTCCTCTATCTATAAATAAAGGGTTCCGCCTTTAATTGAGGTAAGGAGTACGGTTCTACACCATGTATGCAGTAATTTATGCAAGATGTATTCTTACCATAATAGTGTTGATAATTCTGCGTCTACTATTTACATGGTAATGTTCATAGATTATTTGTCGTATCAACAGATTATAGCAGTTCCCGACTATAATGATAACCTCGAAATACTATGACAGTAATCTTAAACATATGTCATATGGTTTAGATACATCATACTGACCGAACACAGATAATGTCTGACTATCTAGTGTTGGGGGCTCATAAGCATTGACAATTCTCGTTAAGTTCGCACTTGGTGATCACAAGTATAAAAGATCATGAGGACTGACCCGCTAATAAGAACATCACATGTTTTACGTGTCATTGGTAGTTCCTATCTGCAAACACGTATATTGGGCTCAAGACTTGAGATCATTATCAATGTGTACCATTTGATCGCGTACTTTGATTCAAGACGAAAATCATGACATTTATTGATAAAAGTCAATTTCGAAAGAGAGAGAAAATCAATAGTAACTTCAATTGTCAGCAGCAGGAATTACAGAACAAAGGAAAAGAAGAGAAATAGAAGAAATCCTCTAGAGGCACTGCTCTCCGAGGCCCAAGGCATCAGCCCGTAATTCTGCACAGCAGAACTCTTCTCTCTAAAACAATTCCTAGTCCTAGCCTTCCCTTAAGCCAACTAATACAGGGAGCTGAATAGCTGGAACCTGCTAGATAACTACTCCTAACAGCTGGAACCATTTATTAACTGATTATAGCTGGCTAACCACTAGACAACCTGCCCAACCAACTACTGCCAGCCCTAACAGACCAACACAAAAGGAAAAGACACCTCTGCCCCTGACAGTAAACAACCTACTGGAAAATCCCTCACCCACATTCCTATCATTTCCTCCTCAAAATTCCACCTTGTCCTCAAGGTGGAAAACTCGATAAGCTTCTGGAGTTGTTGCCGTTGTTGTAATTGTTAAAGCCTCTGGGAGCATATTTGAAGTTGTTGGACTCGTTGTACAGCGAGGAATGTGCCTCCATTGTTTGACCCAAACATACCACCGCCTCAAATGCTTGCCTCCCTGAGTAGGATCTCCATCCTCCCAGCAGCTTGTTGGTAAACACCTCCACTACTGACTGAGCATTAAAAGCCCTTTCTTCCTTCTTAGCTTTAGAATTAGGAACACGATGACACTCCTTACGGTGTGGAGGTTCTTTTCCCTCTATGTCTTCCCTACAGATCCCAGCCACTGCAGCTTCTGCTAGTTGGTGTTTTAATCTCTCCAATGTAGTTTTATCCCTCACACCACCAGAGGACGTGTACCAAGTTTTCCTGCCCCAAAAAGTAGCATTTGGAGGTGTATAACGATCCTGTACCATCCACTTCTTCATGTATTCTGCTTCACATATCGCAAAAATGCCTTCTTAGCCTTTGATCGCTCCAGAAATACAACTCGCGACTTGCACTGTTGTGTATGACTGGACGCCACTTGCAAAGGTTTCGGAATTCTGAGTAAACTGGCACACATAAAATTTTGTTGAAATGTTTTTATGTTCCAGCATCATCTCCTGTTCCGCATGCTATCATCGGACAGAAAACTCAGCATGTGTCTGCACTGGTGCTTGCACGGACTGCAACTTATCTCGCATCTGCCACTCCAACTTCTCTCGCTCGAAAGTCACTACTGCTTCATTCCTCCGTTTTCCACTTGTAACTTCCAGTTTCAAACAGTGTTCTCCCTCCTCGTTATTGGCCGATTTTCCTTTGTCAACATCCAAAGTGGATCACTCCACCTGACTCCTAACGTGTTGTGCAACAGTTGTCGTCATCTCCAGCAAAGATGACTTCATCTCTTGTATTTGCCGCTGAAATTCTGACTTCATTTCCAAAATAGTCGTCTCTAGATTTGCTTGGCACTCCAGATTCCAACTTAGATACATCCATTTCCAGTTACGCAATTCTGCTCTCCATCTGTGTGATCATGCACATCCACAACAGGTTCCGCTACGTCTTGTGCGCCCTCCTCAGCTAATACAAGAGGCGTTCCACCTCAACCGCCGCATTTCACTGCTCCAATCAAGATCCTACGAGCAGAATCTCAAGTTCCTCGGTCAAGACCAAGAACCTCTTTCTTCTAGTTTCTCTCTCTAGAAATCTCTAGAATATCTCCCAACGAAAGCACCAATTGATAGGAGTCAATTTCGAAAGAGTGAGAAAATCAGTAGTAACTTCAATTGTCAATAGCAGGAATTACAGAACAAAGAAATATAAGAGAAATAGAAGAAGAAATCCTCTAAAGGCGCTAATCTCTGAGGCCCAAGGCAACAGCCCGTAATTAGGCACAGCAGAACCCTTCTCTCTAAAACAATTCCTAGTCCTCCCAACCCTCCCCTAAGCCAACTAATATAAGGAGCTGAATAGCTGGAACCTTCTAGATAACTACTCCTAACAGCTGGAACCATTTATTAACTGATTAGCTAGCTAACCACTAGACAACCTGCCCAACCAACTACTGTCAGCCCTAACAGACTAATACAAAAGAAAAAGACACCTCTGCCCCTGAAAGTAAACAACCTACTGGAACAACCCTCACCCACGTTCCTATCATTTATGTTCTGGCGAGGTAGCCTGCGTTGGGTGTGCCTATAATGGTATGACATTGGTTGGATATTCAAGAAAGTTTTTGACGCTTCCGAAAGGATGAGATGTCTCGGGCCCAATTGACCAGGATGGTGGTACCTTTATTAATTCCATGATCATGGTGATTTTTGTTGGAATGGTGTAGCTCGATCCGTTTTGGATTAAGTTGGGCCAAATGCTAGCGGCTCAGACTGCCCACTAGACCACAACTCCGCGGTGAGGTCGTTGGGGGTTTCAGGGGGCAAAGCACCCCTAGTCCGAAAATCCGGGGGACGAAGGTTCCCAGCCAAAATTTTGGGGAACTGTAGAATATTTAACCAATTGTAGCAGAGCTGACCGACAACACCGACAGGGAACTATAGCAGTGCGGACTTACTGTAGTAGCATGCGACAAGTCAATGGAACTCTGGAAACTTCTTGCCACCGACATTGTTGCAGCTTGGACTTAGGTGGTTGGTCGCAGCACCATAGCAGTGCAAACTTTCAGCCACCGGTCATTGTAGCACAGTGGACTTAACTCTGAAAACCTCCCTGTAATTCCGCTCTCGATTATAGTGAATTGTTTTGTCTCTCCTTGGGCATACATATCATTTCCCGGACCATGTAAATTGTTGTGTCCATTTTCATCTTCTTTTGTTTCTGTCTTTTCTTCATCTGCAAACATTTGTCAATGTGACTCCCGGCGTTTCCACAACAGATTTAAGGTAAATCTGTCCAGTGAGGTCATAAATAAATAAAGGATGACACGAAGGGTGCATTCTGCTTTATGAGATATAGTGAGACGAGAGATTATATTACACGGCGTGTTCGTAGGAGGTTGTCGTTGTGACTAAATCTCATCTCCTTGAGGGACTTGATGGGTAGCCAAACTCCACTCCTGATATATGAGTAGTACTTGGTGCTATCGACAGAAGGACCTAGAGAGTCACACACTAAACGTATTCAAAAGTCTGGCCTATTCTAAGTGAATATGAGTTTAGGACATGGTGAACCCCACCATGTCTATGTGAATATGAGTTTATGGCATGGTGAGCCCCACCACAGGGTTCAGGTGATGTCCAAATTTGATTGATTGGTAGGAAATAAATAAATTCAATATTATTAAATTTAAAATAATGAGTTTTGAATTTATTTACTCACTATACTCACAAGTAATTAAGTGAATACAAAATAAATATTTTTCGAACGAATATTATTAGTCAAGATTCGTTAAGTATTTAATGGGAAAAGTGAGTCAAGTTACTGACTCGGGTTTTATCAAGTAACATATATTTGATGTTAGAAGTATGTGATAAAATTTAAATGACATTTATGACACAGTTGCTAAGTCATTTAGTGTTGATAAGGGCTTATTTTGAAGGTTTAAGTTACCCAGGGGTCTTAGTGCAATTTTCGGGTCATTTAGTCATATGTGTGTGTACATATATATATATATACACACACACGCACATATATATATCTAGGCGTTAAATGAGATGGGGGAATCCCATGTGTTTTAAAAAAAAACACAAGCCTACATTTTTGGCTTTTTTTTAAAAAAAAAGTTAACAAAAAAATAAAGGGGAAGCAGCAGGCGGAAAACATTTGACACCCCATGACCCAACACCCCTACCGGGTCTGCCCGACCCCGGGTAGGCTGGGATGAGTTCTGTCTGACCCGTCCGGCCCTACCGGGTTTTTCCCTACAATCTAAAACCCCTCCAAGGGGGTTAAAAAATACTCGAGAAGCCCAGATAAATACAGAAAAATTCTAAAATATTTAAAAAAAAATGGAATTTAATTAAACAATTATTGAGATCGTGTGACAAGTGTTTGTGAATTAAAATTAAATTTAATTTAATTTAATTCATAAAAAAATACCCTCAAAGTTGAATTCATCGCAAATTTAATTTATTTACACGAGTTTAATGTGTACCAACTGATCATGAGTCTTGGACCAACCAATACATGTCTGGTATTTACTTATTTATTTTTTAATTATTGCAATGCATTATTTCTAATAATTATTTAATAAATGGCGATATGTGTATCGTCTTTTACGTCATTATATGTATAAGGAATTGTGCACCTAGATAAAAATTATTTATTTGTATTTCGCATTCTCGAGATTCCCTCGTCTACGTGCGAGTATTGTTGTATAATGACAAGCACAATAAGTGACGTTCGCGTCGAGATTCGACGACGTACCAGATAGAAGATACTAACGGTTGATCCATTGAACGAGTAATGGATCAACCGTTAGTATCGAATCATAATCGTATCGTTTAATTTTATTTATGCATGGTTGATTATTTTATGTATGTGTAATTTTTATGCGCGATCCCATAAAATAATAAGAGAGCATGCGTAGATAAAATGAACATGCACGATGACTGTTTTTCTATTTATAGCATTGTTAAATGTGAGTACGGTCACATAGAACCAAATGTAAACAAAAATGGATTACATTCGCTGAGAATAACATAAACCCTCAAAGAAATATTAAGACATAACGTCTTCAATTGCTTAATTTTGAACAAAACCGATTGTATGAGGCGCTCGTTAGCCATAGTTGAAAGTCCCTCTTACTACTGGGGGTTCTTATTGAAGTGGTGGGTCGACTTAACTAAAGTTGGCAGCAAAAAATAGTCATAGCTAGTTTGTTGCAACTTTAGAGGTAAAGTGTTGAACAATGCAATGTAATCCTTTGCAGGAGATGGGGCTCCACTCAACAGATTAAAAAGTCGTGAGTTAATGTGGTTGGTCAGCTGAAAGTCTATCTTGAGACTCTCCGAGTAGTGGCGTAGCCATATAGCTTAGACTGTAAGAAGAGGTTTTAAGAATCTTTGCCGCTAAAATACTCAAACGGTTGAGTATTCCGAATCTAGTAGTTAGCGCTACTAGAATTCAATAAAATAGTGAGAGACATTTAAGATAACAAAAACTATAATGTCTAGTAACTGATAATCAAGATAAAAATATTAATCTGTATATGCTTTATTTTTGCAGAAAATGACAAATAATATCACAAATACACTACGATCAATATTGGACAAGGAACATGTTCTCACCGGCACAAATTTCCAAGTGTAGTACAGGCACTTGCACAAAGCACTACGATGTGAAGGAACGTGCATGATTAGAAGATATGAGTTGCTTCGAGCCCGTGAGCCGAAGAATATCTCAACCATGCATTCGTCATATAGAGTGGATTTATTCCTAAACTCGCATTTCCTTGTACACATCAGATCCATGATGTTTATAAAAGGAGGATCGGTGATGAGTCTTACATGCATACATTGATCATTAAAAAGCAGTGTGAAGCAATTCCTAAACGCACATTTTCTTATACACATCAAAGTCATGAAGTTAGTAAAAGGAGCATAAATGATGTGATTTAATAAATCGTGCAAAATCTTTCATTATCCTTTCAAAACATGCTTAACAAATAGCGGCATTATCTCATAACCATGTGTCAATTATTATGACAAATGGATATCATATGAGTTATAATATGAAAGAAATCCATTATGTCATGCTCCATGTGTTTAGATGCAAAGAGTTTGTTAAGGCTAAGTCAATAAACAAACTTACATCAAGAGAAACATAAAGTTCATCTTTGTACTTATCCTAAAGTTTATATATGATAAATCTCTAAGAAAAGCAAGTCAAAGGATGGACTATATATCTATAAAAGGCCACACATCTCTATTTGAGATAGTGGGAGTAAGATTGACTTGGGTTAAGTCAAGGTTGGAGATGCACAAGTGGTTGGCATAGGAACAAGTTCCACAAGAGTTTGTGGAAAAGGAATGTTCCAGAGACACGTGCTGCGTAGGAAGGTTAAAACCATAGTGGTGGTTTTATATTCACCGCACCAAGTGATACATTATTCATTGAGAATAATGAATCCTACGAGGAAGCAGTAAATGGCAATCAGCTATGATTGACAAGATTATATGAATTTAGAAAAATGGATTCCATGAACCAAAATCAAGGTTGTATTTTTGTAGTTTCTCTAGTAAAAGTAAAGTCATTAATGGGTATTCAAGAAAAACTATAGATGGGTGGTACAAATGTGGTACCAATAAGGCTTGATTGGTTATACCAAATCAACATGCTTAAATCCATTTGAATTATACTTGTGATAGCAATTTTTTATGATCATCATATTGGGCATTGGATGTCAAGACAACCAATATTGAAAGGTGTCTATACAACGCACCCAGAAAGGGTTGATGATAACATATGGAAAACAGTTAGTTAAGACGGGGTTGAAAGAAACTCTCCAAAAATTGACTAAAAGTAACAACCCAAGTTCTAGGGAATAGGATTTAATGTCGTAGATCTATGGGTTACTTGGACCAAGTCAACGTATATATACTGACAATGTATAGGGACAATTCAAGAGAGAATTTTAATCAATGTACTAAAATAGTGAGTAAAATTCCATACGCATCTGCGATGAATCTATCACATATGTCATGCAATGTACTAAATATTGCCAACATATACTTTATAGTAGGCAAATATCAGCTAAATCAAGAGAACTGCACGGGAAGCAGTCAGAACTATCCCTTTATACTTTAGAAAGTACAAGGGATATATACTTGGTATATGAAGAGAAAGGAACACTAGTTATAAGGGAACATAAGCTAGTCTTCCCGTGAATCAATAGGATCAAATATCGGAGTTAGACTAAGGTAATGAACAATAGAAGATCATTCAAGTCAATGGTTCTCATATCTATAAATACCGACTACGTTGCGATTTTTGATGCACCTAAAGAAGCAGTGTAAAAATTTGCAACGATTAGTTCCAATTCTTGAAATCGCACCTAGTAAGTGAAGTATTATCATAATATAAATTATGATAAGCTTGCTACAATGGAACTAGCCAAGAGGTCAAGTTAAGACATGGGACAAAAGGAATATACCTAGGGATATCATCTTTTGAAAAGTCTTACTCAAGGAGGTGAAGTCGCAGATAGCAAAGTAGCCATGTAGCAGAAACGTGATAGGCCCAACGACTAAAGTCATAACTCATCAAAAGCATAATCTTATCAAGTGAGAGCTAACAAAGATAGTTAGCAAGTTGGCTCAAGTGTAAGTGGAAGTGTTGTGAAAGTCGGTGCTCTATACCCAACTTGAACAAGTACTTTTCGATTACCATATCATGTATGCAGTGAGTTATGCATGATATATTTTTATCATAATAGTGCTGATATTTCTGCGTCTACTATTTACATGATAATGTTCATAGATTATTTGTCGTATCAACAGGTTATAGCAGTTTCAGACTATAATGAGAACGTCGAGATACCATGACAGTAATCTTAAACATATGTTTTATGGCCTAGATACATCATACTGAAAGGACACAGATGATGTCGGACTATCTGGTGTTGGGAGGTCATAAACATTGAGACTTATTCTCATTTACGTTTACAATTGGTGAGCTCGAGTATAGAAGATCATGAGGACTAACCCGTCAATATGAACACCATATGTTTTGGGTGTCATTGGTAGTTCCTATTTGCGAACACGTATATTGATCTCAAACCTTGAGATCATTATCAATGTGTACCATTTGATCACATACTTTGATTCAAAGCAAAAACCATGACATTTATGGTGTGGCAAGGTAACTTGTGTTCGGTGCGCCTTTGATGGTATGACATTGATTGAATGTTCAATAAAGTTTGTGTCGCTTCCGAAAGGATGAAATGTCTCAGGCTCAGTTGACTAGGATGGTAGTACCTTTATTAAATTCTTGGTTATGGTGATTTAAGGTAAGTCTGTCCAGTAAGATCATGAATAAATAAAGCAAGAAAGGATGATGACATGAAGTATGCGTTCTGCTTTATGAAATATTACGAGGCAAATATATTATATTACACAGTGTGTGTTCGTAGGAGGTTGTTATTGCTATGACTAAACATTATCACCTCAGGGGCCTTGATGGGTTGCTAGACTCCACTTCAGGTCTGTGAGTAGAATCCACTACTGATCAAAGATTAATTGATAATTGAATGTTGGGACCAAGACGCGGGATCATCGCATATTATTTATAATTAATTTAAATTAACGAATTATCTTGCGATAAATTCTTTCTTCGTTGATGGATCTAACGTCTCTACGTCATATCATTATTGCGTTTTAGGATTCAAGAGTAGATTCCCTCCGACTGTAATCCACACGTGTTTCACGAACCTTTAAACTTACAAGCGCTAGCACGATAGATCTTGACGTTTGCGTTGTTCGCCTTTGATCGTCCTGAAAATCTCTTCAAGGAAGGGTTCTCTTCAATAGACTTTGAGAGTGGTGGTGGAGGATCGCTCTCTGTTCTTGAGAGAGTTCTTGGAGAGGGAACTCTCTCAAGGGCTTCGGGAGAATTCTCTCTGGATGTAGTGCACAACAAAATGAAATAGCAACCCATGAGAAAAAAAATATAATTGGGTTTATATACCGCTAGGGTTAAAAAATAACAATTGCCCAAGTGCCTCACAAATATTATTTATTTAAATAATATTTAATATCTATTATTTCTCACATGACCATTAAACTCGATCCGTCACACCACAATATTTATCGGCCCTTAAATAATGACTATTTATTTATTAAATAAATATTACTGAATTATTCACCAATAAATAAATAAATATTATATTAACTAAATAGAAAACTGCAAAGGCTGTTGCTCCCCCTCACGATCACAGCTCCCCCTCATGATGATGGATGGATGATGTTGCGGGCGCAGCAGAAGAAACCACTCAGACTGACCGGTTGACGGAGAGCCAGGAATGCCACACTAGCGGGGGCCGGTCGATGAAACGCTGGGAAATCCACACTAGCACTGGGAAAACCGCACTTGCGGGGCCGGCGACGGGAGGCGGGGATTCCGCAGAAGTGTTGCGGGAACTGGCGGCGCCAACAGGCCCAGATCCTAGGTGGTCGAGCTGCTGCGCCACGGTGGGTAAACACCGAAAAAGTGCGGGGCCGGTTGTCAGAGCGCCGGGAAATCCTTAATGTCGGGGCTGATCGTCATGTTGGATTGGTGTTGCCCGATCCGGTTGGGCCGAATGCTTGTGGCCCGCAACTATCGCGGGTCGAGCTCCGCGGTGAGCTCGGTGAGGGTTGCAGGGGGCAACGCGCCCCTGCTCTGGGGGTCCGGGGGCCGAAGGCTCCCAGCCCAATTTTTCGACACTGTAGCAATGTTGACCACTGTAGCGGAGCTGACCGACTGACACCGACAGGCACTGTAGCGGTGCGGACTTCGGGGTCAACTTCACGGTAACGCTTTTGACAAAATTGGCCGCCGATCACTGTTGCAACGCGAACTTACTATTTCGGAACAGTGGACCGTCTTCTTCATATGTAGCCCATTTCGGGCTAGGGTTTACTACTGAAAAACCCTCTGTAATTTGTGCTCCCAAATTAGTGAAATTCTGCCTTTCCCGTGGACGTAGGGATTATTCCCGAACCACGTAAATCGTTGTGTCATTTGCTTTCTTTTCTTTCGTTTTTTCCTCGTTTCTGTCGTTGTGACTCCCGACGATTCCGCAACACGTCAAAGCGCCGAGAAATCTGCACAGGAGGGCCGGTCATCAAAGCGCCGGGGAATCTGCAGGAGGCACTGATGATGGGATGCAGTGATTCCGCAGGAGGCGCCGGGCAGAGAGGCGGGGATTCCGCAGGAGGCACCGGGCAGGAAGACGGGGATTCCGCAGGAAGCACCGGGGAGGCGGGGCCGGACTATGCCGGGAAACCGCTGGAGAGGGCAGGAGTCGATCTGTGCCGGGAAACCGCTGGGAATGGAGGCCGGCTGCTGGAGGAGTCGGAGTCGCCGGCAGGGGGAGAGGCCGACAGAATAGGGAGGCGGGGCTGGATGTCCGCACAGGAGGCGGCGCAGGAAGGACGCGGCGCCGGGAAGGATCCGCTCAAGCGGAACGAGATCCGCCACAGGGGAGGAGCACCAGAAAGCAGGCGCGGCTGGCCGTCGGGATCGCGACGGGAGGTGAGGGTTGGGAGCCGCGGGACACGAGCCGCGGGAAGGAGCCATCGCACAGAGGAAGCGCGCTGGGAGCCGTCACGGCTGGAGCCCGTCGCACCAAGAGGGCTACACGCGTAGAGGAGTTTTGCCGGGATTGGGGGAGCCGGCGTCCGTCGCGCGCAGCAGGGAGGGGTGCAGGAAGGTCGTCGTGCGAGGAAGCGGCGCAGAGGGAGCCGCGTGCCTTCGTCGGAGCGGAACGAAGTCGGCGGGCAGGGGTCGATCGAGCCTGGAAAATCGAAGAGCCGCGGGAAAGAGCCGCCGGGGAGGGCGAGGCCGGTGCTCGAGGAAGCGGCGCCGGTACGAGGGTGGGCCGCCGAGAAAAGCCGCTACGGGAGACAAGAGGCGGGTCGTCGCGCGCTGGCTGGAATCCCGTTCGGGATCCGCTGGGATGAGGAGTCGCCGAAGAGGAGGGAGATCCGCCGGGGAAGGAAGTGGCCGCTTAGGGCAGACCCGAGAGGAGAGAACCGCCGAGGAATAGAGCCGCCGGGAAAGGGAGGCCGGACAAAACCAGGAGGCTGGCTGGAAAATGAGCACGGAGGGGCAGCGGCATAAAATCTAACCCTAGATGGGGGACCGCCGCCCCCCACGGGGGGGAAATTCTGAGAAACCCGAAACGGGGGGAAATAAAATTGGGAGGGGGGTTCGGGATTAGATTCCCTCTGATACCATGTAGAAGGATAAAATGAGAGACTCAAACCCCCAAGGTGTAGTCTCTAAAGGAACTCTTGGGGTGCTTTTATAACAAATAGTAAAGACCACACCGGACCTCAAGTCCGATGTGGGATGTAGACTCCAACAAAACCAAATTCTTTTATAGCTTCATCGAACCAAATGTTTCATGACCTAGATGTGTGCTTCAATCCATAAATGGATCTCTGCAACTTGGATATCCTAGAGTCACAAACCCTTCTGGTTGTGCTATATAGACATCTTCCTGAAGTTTCCCGTCAAGAAAATTTGTTTTGAAATTTATCTGTCAAATTTCATAGTCATGTTATGCTACTATAGCAAATAAAATTTTGATGGATTTAAACATGGCAATCGGAGAAAATGTTTCATCGTAGTCGATGTCTTGACGTTGTTTAAACCATTTAGCCACTAGTCTTGAATACTTTACCCTTCATGTCCAATTTTCTCTTGAATACTCGTAGGTATTTTACCCTCTATGTCCAGTTTTCTCTTGAATACTCATTTGGCCCAATAGGGTTTACATCAACTGACAGATCGACCAGAACCTAAACTTGGTTCTGATACATAGAATCCATTTCAGAATTCATGGCTTCTTGCCATCTTGCGGCTTCTGATCTCTCTACCACCTCTTTATAGGATAGAGGTTCATTATTATCAACCAATAATGAGTCACCATCTTCGGTAACTAGAAAATCATCTCTCTCTGGTTCTCTTGTGTATCTTGAGCATCAACTTTATCGAAGTCAATCTTGCTCCCACTACCCTCCTTGAGGATGTGCTCCCTCTCAAGAAAGACAGCTTGCCTGGCGACAGTCACTTTCTTGTCTAAGGGGTTGTATAGGCAGTGTCCTTTTGTTTCCTTAGGATACCCTATAAAGATACAATTTGTGTCTCGGGGTGCTAGTTTGTTGTCTGAGAAGACCTTAACAAATGTCTCGCAACCTCATACACGTGTATGCGACAAAACGGGTTTCTTTTCATTCCATAACTTGAAGGGAATTTCGTTTTCCGCTTTAATTGGTACTCGGTGTAAAGTGTATGTCACAGTTTGTAATGCATATCCACAAAAGAATAATGGAATATTTGCATGACTAATCATCGACCTTACCATGTCAAGCAAGACACGATTTCTACCATTCCACTATGGTGCGTAAGGTGGGGTGAGTGAGAAAAACTCTCGAACTCCCATAGAAAGTCGATAAACTCTTGGTTAAGATATTCACTACCTCGATCTGATCGAAGCATCTTTATATTCTTTTCAAGTTGATTCTCTACTTCATTCTTAAATTCTTTGAATTTCTCAAAGGACACGGACTTATACCTCAAGTAGACATGGTCATATCAACTCAAGTCATCTATAAAAGTTATGAAGTAAGAATACTCACCTCTAGCTTCTACTGAAATTGGTCCACACGCATCAGTGTGTACCAATGCCAGAAGCTTTGTGGCTCTTTCACCTTGTCCACCGAATGGTGGTTTGGCCATTTTGACCGGTAAACAAGCACAAGTGGTTTTAGCTTAAAAAAGTCATAACCATCTTGATAGAGCTTTGTCAAACGCTTCTTGTTTACACGACCAAGACAGTGATGCCACGATTGGGAGCTATATGAGCCGTGCGAACATTGTTGGATTGGTGTTGCCCGATCCGGTTGGGCCGAATGCTTGTGGCCCGCAACTATCGCGGGTAGCGGAGCTGACCGACCGACACTGACAGGCACTGTAGTGGTGCGGACTTCGGGGTCAACTTTACTGTAGCACTTTTTGACAAAGCCAGTCGTCGTTCACTGTAGCGACGCGGACCACTTTTCGAACAGTGATCGTCTTCTCCGTTGTTTTATAGCCCATTTCGGGCTAGGGTTTTATGTGTGAAATCCTCTGTAATTTCGTGCTCCCGAATCATAGTGAAATTCTGCATCTCCCGTGGACGTAGGGATTTTTCCCGAACCACGTAAATCGTTGTGTCCCTTGCTTTCTTTCTTTTCGTTTTTCCTCGTTTCTGTCGTTGTGTCTCCCGGCGATTCCGCAACAAACATGATTCGTTATCAATTGTCAATACTTGATTTTCTTAATTTAATACATAAATACCGTTATTTAAATGTGTCATACCATAACATATGTTGTCTTTATAAAAAAAACATCTTTTATTTCCAAACTTGAAAACAAAACCATCTATATCTTGGCAGGATACAAAAATTATGTTTTTGGTAACAATCAATATATAATAACAATCTTTTAAAACCAATATCATTCTTGTTGGCAATGAAATATGGTAGTATCCAATGGCTAGAGCATCCAACCTCGCATTATTGGCAGTCCTCAAGTCCACCTCTTCTTTGGCAATCCTTCGAAATCTATTTGATTCCCGCATTTGGATACAGATGTGATCACAATAAACTGTATCTAAAACCCAATGTGTAGATATTGAAAGATTACACTCGATAACAAACGCACATTTAGCTTCCTCTTGTTTTCGGGTGTAGTTCCTCTTCCAGTGGCCAACGAACGCACCTTTAGCTTCCCCTCTTGCTTTTGGGTGTAGTTCATCTTCCAGTGGCCTTGTTTGCCACATACAAAATATACTGCTTAATTCTCCTTTCCTTGCCTCTGGATATTCCTCTTCTTGGAAAAATGGTGCTTGGGAGATTTAGACTTATTATGAGTCTTAGGCCCCTCTGCCTTGTTCTACCTTTTCTTATACACCATAAGGACCGTGGGTTTGTCACGCCTCATTTCCTTGTCAACTTAGAGAATCAAAGTAAGAAATTCCGAAAGACTCTTCCCATTATTGTTCATGTTATAATTAGCAAATAAAACTAGAGGACTTGGATAGTGGGAAAAGTATAAGATCTGTGCGCAACTCAAGTGGAAATTTAATCCTCAAGATGTCTAAGCATTCAATATAGCCAATAAGCTTAACCACGTATGACGCTCAACTGGAGCCGACTCTCCAAGCTTGGTTGTAAACAGACCATTGGAAATCTCATCTCTCTCTTGTCTCGTCTTCTCTTGATAGAAATCTCGAAGGTGAGACATCATGTTATACGCATTCATGCCCCCATGTTGCTTTAAAAGCTCACTGGTTGTGGATGATAGCATGAAACATTGAGCATCTGTGGCATCATTCAAATATTTCTCATAGAGAGACAACTCTTCCTCGCTAGCCTCTTTTTGTGGTGCTTCAGGAATAGATTCTTCCAGCACATACAATTTATTTTCATGGCGTGGGATAACACGTAAGCGTCTTTGTCATTCTTGAAAATTAGTATATATGAGAAGGTTGTCCTAAAATATGGACCACAGTGAAATGTTTGAAGTCATATTTATTATCGTTTCTACAAATAAGAAGAGCAGAATTTTAATACCATCCGATAAAAGTAGATAATAAATATTATATTATATTTATTAATCTCTCATTATTTTATCGAAACCCAATAGCCCTCGCCAGTGGCTTCGAAACATCATGTTGTTTGGACACTCTAGTGGCAAGGACCCATATTCCCCTTCTCATCACCCCGACTTTTGCCAGTCAAGCAATTTGAAGGGTTTTAGATAGGCATTCCAAATGTCAACTGCATTAACTCACAGTTCCTTGATCTGTTAAATGGACACCCCAACTCATGCTTCGACAATCAACCCTTGATGTAAACTAAGTTAAATGAACCTAAAATTTCAAGTTAAAATTCTCCGATAATTGAAAGTATCTAGACTTTGGCCGGTCAAGCACTTCAAATTATGGTTCGATTTTAACTTAAGTAGTGGGATGTTATACCGACTTAATATATATAATTGAGCAATTTTATCTTTATGCGTTAATTGCTCAATTTATCTTTATCACATGCTTGTTAATATTAACTGGATTTACTTAAGTGATTAATCGTGTCTTATATAAAGTTTACGCATAACCCAATTTATTTTAGTTTTATCTTGCATGTTTGTTAATTCATTAATTCATGTGAACGCGACAAAACATCCATAATGAAATTAATCATGCAACTTGACAGAAATAAAATAATAAAGTGGTGTGATCATGAGATTTTACTAATTGTTAGTTTATCTACCGCATGATAAACTAACTGTTAACCTAGAAGGAAAACACCTTGAACCATTTTATGGTTTGTGTTGTAGCTTTCCACCTGTCCACCTATATATCTCTCTTGAATTGGTTTCGTCTCAGCTCCAAATTTGGAACACCTTTGCTATCTTGGGAGCTTCATCCATTACATATGTTTTTACTCACTCGCAGTTGAGGGGAACCAAAAGATTGGTTAAAGGGTTTACATTAAAAAAATCATAGGCACGCAAACCCTTGCATAATAAGAGGGATGACACGAAGACCATCAATTTAATTTCATAATAAATTAAAAGAAACCAATCACATACAAAGATCCAGTTTATGCTCATGATCATCTGTATACATGCAACGAATTACGCATTAAATAAAATTAACATTCAATTCTAATCATTCTTATCTAAAATAAATCGCACTCAAATTAATCAATCATCTTCTTTAATTAATCAATTATTTTATCTTAATTCTCATCTGAACTTTCATGAGATTCTAATCCATCATAATTTTAAACAAATTAAAAAAATATATTTAAAATCAACCGTGTACAAAACATATACCGTGGAGGCAACATGGTGAGTACCCGTCCGAACTACGCTACGTGTATTATATTCGTATACTATTTACTCATGCGGCATGTGGCATACACGACTTATCACGTAATTTCATGGCTTGTACATAGTCAAATAAATGACACGCGGAACACATGGTATTTACGTACCATGTTATGTTATGAACGTCGTTTTGTTAACATCCCTTGTTCTTACCTGAATCTAGTGAAACCCTGATTTAAAGTCCAGCTTAGTAAAAAACGAGAGCCATGCAATTCGTCCAATAACTCTTCAATGACAAAAATTGAAAATTTGTCCAAAACTGTAAGTCAATTGAGTGCTCGATAATCGACACACATCCGCCAACTTCCATCTTTTTTCTTTACAAGAATAATGGGACCGGCCAAAGGACTATTGTTGTGATGAATTATTCTTCGAGCCGACATTTCAGTAGCTTGTTGCACAACCTCATCTTTGAGGTAATGAGCCAACTTGTATAGTCTAATATTTATCAGAGCTACCCATGCCACCAAAGTGATAGCATGGTCGGTTTCCCTGCTTGGTGGTAGTCCTTGTGGTGTGTCGAACATGGACCGAAATTTATCCAAGATATCGTCCAACTGTTGTGTCTGCCAAAACCATCCCTCAAGAAACAGTGTCTTTGATTGAACGTGGTATTGGCAACCCAAAGGATACCCTTGTGTCGCAATGATTTATTATAGTTTGATTTCCTTCCCCTGCGGTTTTATGTTCCCAATTTGTTAAAACATTTCCCGAGCTTTTCAACCATTGCATACTCAAAACCAAATCTGGTCCCCAGTGTCAAAAACAAAAACCTCAACCGTAACTATGAAATTCTCCAAATTGACTTATGTCTGCATAAACCTTTCGAAAAAGCTCGTGAGTCGCTGCCAAGCTTAATTCTGAAAGGTCTGGTCAGGCTAACCTCTATGTTCGCCGGTTTAGCAAGAGGTCTTCAAATGAAATCATGGTTGGCTCTGTTATCCACTAAAATCAGTATTGGTGCCTAAAAGATGCCCTACGAACAACATCAAATCCGCCCTTGCATCGCCCATGCTACGGAATTCAACCGGTTCTCCTGCCAGTTCTGCAAGTTGCCCTCCTAGTAACTCTTTCACTGTTTCAAAGCACCCATCCCCCCCTCCTAGCATTGTCTTCCTCCTCCAACACTTCTCCAGGGCCTTCAAATTCCCAAACCAACACCCGCAAGTGTTTTTCGGGACATTTAAGCATAGGACCGAAAGTTGGCCGCAACGAAAACATAACCCTTTCAACTTCCGGTCTTCCCGTTCTTGCCGACTCAAAGCTTTAACCCCATTCCAACGTTCCTCCCTCCAATATCCTCTTTGAATCTTCCTCTAATGGGACACGGATGATGCAAACTACCAGGTGTTGGATACTCATAAGAGGACGAGACTTTATCTCATGAAGTTCGCACTTGGTAAATCCACATGAGGACAGACCTGCCGGTAGGAAATCCACATGTTTAAGTGTCATTGGATATTCCTGTCTGCGAACATGTGTAATGATTTTAGACTTTAAGATTATTATTAATACATGTCAGGAGTCGCGTGCTTAGATGTATTGCCGTAAACCGTGACGACATATATTCACGGGGAAGTTGGGTACATTAGATGCATCACGAATGATATGTTATAAATTAATAAATTGAGAAATGATTTCTCTTCCATCTTTATGAAAGTTGATTTTTTTGGCCTTTTGATTGAAATGAAACTATCAAACTAAATTTCATGACCATGGTGTATGGGCGGATTCATTTCAGGAAGTCAAAGAAAGATGTATCAAGCATATAGATCGAAGACACAAATATGCAACCTGTTTGATAAGATATCGAGACAAATGGATTATATAACACAGTGGGCGTTCATATGTGGCTGTCAACATTGTGGTATTAACTTATTCCGCTTGGGTGTCCTTCCATGTTGTTAGACGCTGATATTGAACTTTAGGCAAACTCGACTAATGTCACTGAGAAATTAGCCTTAAGGGTCACACACTTTGAGTTTCTATTGATCTTAATTAAATTCTATCTGAATTTAATTATTGGAATAATATTATTTTCCAGTCCGTGAAATAATATTTATTCGAGATTTATTGATCGCCAGTTAGCATATTTTTTAATATTAAAATAAATATTTATTTGCAAGACCGTGAATATTATAAATATTTATTTATTTATCGAATGAATAATAATTATTATTCGACATTCGGTAAATGTGCAGGGTTTACAGGTCAAGACAGGTCCGATGATGAGAATGATGAGGGTAAAATATCATTAAACAAATATAAATTTATTTAATAAAATGATAGGTTAACGGAATCATTTGTGTGCCCAACGATTCTCCTCGTAGAGTTCTCTCAACAAAGAACGCTCTAGAGATTTCCTCTCAAGCCCAAGAGATTCTTCCACCTCCTCCCTCTCAAGACCGAGAGACAATAGAGACGATCCTCAAACTAGTATTTGATTTTAGGGCCTCTATTTGTTCAATACAATTTTAAAGGATTGTGTGGCAATCAAAGGAAGCGACGCAAGACAATCGGTATCGCCGCGCTAGCACCGAAGTACCATTGGCGACATTTCAAGATCAAAAAGAGCATGTGTGGATCACAGCTAGAGGGATTCTACTTTGAATCCTCTCGACGCAACGACGCTACAACCGAACGGAGGTTGGAACGATCGACATCTTCAAAAAAAATAGATCAAGATAATTCTTAATTTAAATTAATTATAAATTTAACGTGAAACATCATCTTTCTTAGTTTCGGAATCATGACACACATGACATCAAATATCTTATGGGCACAACATCTACTACATGAGACTGGTCATCTGGTCCAGAAACTCACTACGCATATGGTGCGACAATCAAGTGACTAATTCTATTGCTACAAATTTTGTTTTCCATGAATAGATTAAGCATATCAAGATTGGCTGCTACTTTGTTCAAGAAAATTATGAGAAGAAAAACCTCAATTTCGGCTAAATACAAACAACCGAACAACTAGCCAACATGTTCGAGAACAAGGATAAAACTTCCAAACTAGGCATGATCAATATATATGTTCCAATGGAAAGTGTTAAAGAGTGGTTATGTATCTAGTGTGTGGGTGCGTTCGTATTTATTTTGTTTGACTGGGTCTATCCTATCTCCTCATCCCCTGGGTGAATTTTAAATATCCTACCTATATTGAGTTTTGCATCACTTCATTTTTCTCTACAAATAAATGGTCCCAACCTCATTGAAGATGCATGGTTTTCTGGTATCTAAATTTCTACACTTAGAAAGGGCATTCCTATGGTTCACAAATAAGTCTACACTTAGAAAGGGCATTCCTATGGTTCACAAATAAGGATACACGAAGAGCATTGATATTTATATGACGATCAATTCAAGACATTATAATCCGCAAAATTGCAACCAGGATATTCAAGGCAATTGATGCAACTACAGGAGAAGATAAGCAATAGACTAAGAAATTGAAGTACCATAAACAAAATTGGAGGTACCTTTAGTAGAATGTAGAGGGCAGCTCGCATTTCAGCTCTTACTTTATAAAACATTTTAACATTCTCATATGAGGAGTTAATTGCTTCAGCAACATGACTCGTGACATTAGATCCTACCCTAGGTTTGACTGATTTAAACCACTCTTCGTGGTTTGTTTTGAATTCATATCTGGAAAACAAAAAATGACAATATAGGTGATAATCTGACAAAATTAAAGCATCAACAAAAGATTTCTACAACGATCAAGCTTTAAGTTGGGCAAAAAGGAACAATCTTCAAAGTTTAAAAAAAAAATCCAATATAAAGGCACCATTCAAGGATTTATCACACATTAAATCTGTAATAGTAGTACAATGAGTTGTGTTCCATAAACAGGAACTAACATATGCCCCCATTTATAAAGTTTTCTATTATCATGAATCCAAGTAGTCAAGAAGGGAAAAAAACTGAGGCTTTGATTATTTGATCAGACTTAATAGGCATCATTTTTAAGTTACTCTAAATTAAGAGATTTTGCATTATAAATCAATATATAGACCCAAAAAAAATTCCAAAATCCACAGCGTTTTCTTTTCTGAAAAAATCTTTCCGGAAGATGTTAACAGGTCATTTCACCAGTGGAGGATTGTTTTAGGATGTGAAAATACAACCATGCACATGAAGAAACAACTACCACATGAGAAGTTTCAATAAGTTTAAACAAGATAGGAAAACGAAAATATCATATTTTTCAAACCGTTTCTCCCAAGCATGCGGGTCATATGCAAAAGCAGCATCAACCTTACAACTATCATGGGCCAACTGGATCTCACAGCCACAAAAGTATCTCTTAATTTGCTTTAAATAAAATAATAAAGCATACAAAGAGAGGAGCGTTATTGAAAAAAAACTAGTACCTCTGAAGGGATATCATCACAGATGAGAGAACTTTCAAAGCAGAAATTCCATTTTGAAGATTTGGAGACTGCTCACAAAAGCTTTTTAAACTGGGCGCATTTGAAACAATTTTCTGACAAAGATTCAGATGTTGTGGAGACAAATCTATTATATCAGCCCAAAAAATTAAAATTATCATTATCATTATTTCCTCTGGTCATTGATAACAAATTGAATGTGAGTGGTGAAGCGCATAAAAATTAAAGCTGGGACTTACACCCAGAAAGAGTTTCTGCTACTTTGCTAACAACATGTATAGTTTTGAGTTTGGGAACCTTGGAGAGCTGAAATAGATCATCAGCAAATATTAAGCGCCTCACTCTTTTGGGCTCCACAGCATTCAGATGGAGTAGAACATGCCCAATTTGTTGTAGGGTAGATGGGTCACGAGCAAACCACCCTAATAGATAGACAAATTTAAAATGGCCAACCATAAAAATTATTAAATCTAAAAATTAGCAACAAAAAAGATGCACAGGAGCCAAACTGCTTTCAAGAAATAGTAACAATAGAAGGCCTGGGGTTCCTGTTAGGTCGGGACATCCCTGTAGGACCATTTCTGTTGGGCCAGCATTTCTTGTTGGGTTTGCCACGACCTAAATGTAGCTTTTTTATAAAAAAATCAAAGAAAGGTTGGTGGGGTCATTTTAATTTTATAATTTTACTAAAAGGACAACAGAAGCCCTGGGGTTATTTTAGTGCCCAAGTGGGGGATACCACTTTTGATTCTGAAGGCCAGGCACATGTGATTTGCCTGGTCCGCTTCACTGGTGGGAGCAGCTTGTAGGTAACTGTCTGATTTGCAATGAATCCCTCATCAAAGAATACTAATGCCCCGTTCGGCATGTAAAAAGTGTTTTTTTGAAAGAATGTATCAGGCGTGGAAATGTAATAAAAAATAGGTTTAAAATCATGTTTGGTACCTAGAAGTGACCTATCATTTTTTTATTATTAGTGTCACGGTTATAATCACTTTTTAAAATATTTAAAATATTAGTAATAAATTAAATAATTAACTATAATGATTTTAAAAACATGATTATAGTTTGAATTATAATTACAACCGGTCAGGGAAGGGAAAATACAACAAAAAATCCACACGCGCTAGGAGAGACTCGAACCCAAGACCTTCCCCCACAGCCACGGGTACACCAAGAGCGTAACCAGTGAACTGCGGCATTTGAATTATAATTAATATCACAATAATAGTAAAATATAATTACAAATATAATATGAATAAATATAGTTATAAAATTCCATTATAATTGAAAATATAGAATTTTTAAAAATATATTAAATAAACATTGATTAATAAACTATAATAATTAAAAAACTGTAATTTTGAAATATAATTAAAACTACATTTATAGAAATTATAATAATTAAATATAATTATTATTAAATATAATTGCAAAAAATAGCATTATAATTTAAATAGATAATTCTTAAAAATATAATGAATAAATGTTTGAATAGCTATAATAAAAAAAAAAATTATAATTTAAAATATAATTAAAAGTATAATTATAAAAATTTAATATAATAGAATTGTAGTTATATGTTTACTGCAAAAAAAGTCATTTTGGTATGTCAATTTTCCATGAGGTAAAAAGCAATCACTCGCAGAGCCGTTGTCATGCCTGTCAAGTGATAGATTATTTACTGGTCGTGTGAAAAAAACAGAGCCCGCGAACAAATTAACACTATTTAAAACTAGACTTTATGCCTTTGCACGGTGGTTCATTAATAATCAAAACAACAATAATAAGACATTTTAGATCACATTACACGACACACCATACCAATAGTATCCAAACTCTGACAATTTGGCACAACACCATTTGTGGATACAGAACCATGAGATGGTCGAAATCCGAGGACCCCACAAAATGATGCAGGGATTCTTACTCCTCCAACAGTATCAGTGCCTGTAAATTATGGAAACATAAATTGGTCAAATGGCCCATACAAACTGTATTCATACTAAATCCCACAATGAAAAAGAAATATTCTAGGAGAAAGGCATCAAAAGCATGCATGGATATTACATAAAATTTATACCTGTGCAACTCATTGTGGATCAAAAAAATAATAATGTTGCAATAAAATCTCATACCTCATAAAGAGATAGGGTTCTTAATTTATAGATGAAATAAAGATGAGAACATAAATATAAGTCGACTCATTTACACGGTCAAACTTTGACTGTTGACTCTTACATAAATATCTAAATATTCTAAAACTCCCCCTCAACCTAAGACCTATATATTTATCATGTCCACCTTGTTACACAAAAATTGAACACGCGTCTCAGGAACCCTTTTTGTGAGAATATCTACAAATTGATCAGAGGTGCTTACGTGACCACAGGTGATCCCCTTCTCATAGCTCTCTCGAATGAAGTAACAATCAGCTTCAATATGCTATGTCTGCTCATAGAAGAGCGAATTTGTGGCAATCATGATTGAAGCTTGATTATCACACCAGATATTCTCTGGTTTCTTGATAGTATATCTGATCTCCTGCAGTATATGTTGTGTCCAAATAATCTTTGTGGTCACATGTGCCATAGCACGATATTCTGACTTTGCACTAGATCGGGAGATAATTGTCTGTTTCTTACGGCGCCATGAGATCAAATTACCTCCAATAAATACTGCAAAACCAAACATAGATATCCTAGAAGAGAGACATCCTACATAATATGCGTCAAAAAACGCTTCAATTTTTGTATGTCCATGATCAGAATATAGAAGACCTAAGTCCGGTTCCTTTTTCACATATATAACAATACAAAGAACAACCACTCAATGCGTTTTTACTGGGGATTCCATAAACCGACTAACTTTGCAAACCAGACTAACAATGTCAGGTCGAGTCATTAAGTAGTTAAGTTGTTCAACAAGTCGTCTATATCTGCCAGGTGAAGAACGCGTTTCACTGTCAGTGTGAAGTGACTTCTCTCCAGGTTCAAAAGGTGAGTCAACCGAGTCACCTCGGGTCATGTCAATCTTATGTGTAGAATGGAGAAACCCACTTACCTTCAAGGTGAGGTGGGGCTCTTCTTTTATAGAATGAAAAAGCGGAATGTACAAGAGAGTATTCCGATGTGGGACTCGGAAATACCCATAATAATACAAAAGAGGGTTTAACACTCCCCCTCAAGCTGGGTGGACCCAGCTTGGACAACGAGTCCCACAAAAAAGAAAAGAAGACACCACACAAGACCCATAACTACTCCCCCTCAAGCTGGGTGTCAGATGTGGCGGATCCCCAGCTTGGAACTAAGCGAGGCAAGGCGAGCACCAGGGAGGCCTTTGGTGAAGATGTCAGCAAGCTGGTCTGCCGTCGGAATGTGGCTAAAGCTGACATGGTTGTGCTCCAGGTGGTGGCGAAGAAAGTGACAGTCCACCTCAATATGCTTCGTGCGTTCATGGAAGACGGGATTCGAAGCAATTTTAGTGGTTGCCTGATTGTCACACCATATGTGAGCAGAAGTCTGCTGAGGAAAGTCAAGCTCCTGGAGGAGTTGCCGAAGCCAAAGGATCTCGGTAGTAACGGTGGCCATGGCACGGTACTCAGACTCGGCACTGGATCGAGAGACGACCGTCTGTTTCTTGCTGCGCCAAGAAATGAGGTTGCCTGCGAAGAAAATGGCGAACCCAGAGGTAGATTTCCGAGTGGCAAGGCAGCCAGCGTAATCAGCATCGCAAAAGGCCTCAATATGCTGATGAGGATGCTGGGAGTAGTGAAGACCACGGGCAGGATCCCGTTTGATGTACTTGGCGATGCGGATGACAGCATCCCACTGAGATGTGGTGGGATGCTCCATAAATTGACTCACTTTGGCCACCGCACAGGAAATGTCGGGTCGAGTCATGGTGAGATAATTGAGTTTGCCCACCAATCGACGGTACCGCTCGGGATGGGGGTATGGAGCCGAGGAGGCATAAAGAGACCGTTCGCCAGGCTCCAGAGGAATATCGACCGCAGTGGCCTGAGTCAGCCCAGCATCCTGCAATATATCCAAAGCATACTTCCGTTGGCAGAGGGAGATGGTGGCAGAGGAGTAGGAAACCTCGATGCCGAGGAAGTATGTGAGAGGACCAAGATCCTTAGTGTGGAAGTGCTGGTGAAGATGAGCCTTGAGATGGGTGATACCCACAGAGTCGCTGCCGGTGATGACGATATCATCCACATAGACGACCAATAAGATGCAGCCATGTGGAGTCGTCCTGTAGAAGACAGTGTGGTCTTTCATACTGCGGGAAAGCCCAAAGTCGCTGACGACCGTGCTAAAGCGGCCAAACCAAGCACGGGGAGACTGCTTGAGGCCGTAAAGAGAGCGGCGGAGACGGCAGACACGAGATTCAGCGCCGGCGGCACAAAATCCGGGGGGCTGCTGGAGATAGATTTCTTCCTCAAGGAAGCCATGGAGGAATGCATTCTTGACATCCAATTGATGAAGAGGCCACCGATGATGGGCGGCGAGAGAGATGAATAGCCGGACAGAGGCCATCTTGGCAACCGGGGAGAAGGTATCAAAGTAATCAACTCCGTATGTCTGAGCAAAGCCTTTGGCCACAAGGCGGGCTTTGAGGCGATGGAGAGTACCATCGGGATTCAGCCTGACCGTGTAAATCCATTTGCTGCCCACTGCCTGTTTGCCTGCGGGAAGGGAGACAAGATCCCAAGTATGGTTTTCCTCCAGAGCCTGCAATTCATCCCGCATGGCTGCGAGCCACCCGGGGTGAGATTTGGCCTCACCAACTGTGCGAGGTAGAGAAACCGTCTCCAGAGCGGACAAACCCCTGTAAGAAGATGCAAATAGAGGAGTACTCTGGCAGGAGCGAGTACCTTTCCGTAGGGCGATGGGCAAGTCCGCGGGTGGCGGAGCAGGAGCAGCGGACGAAGCGGGAGCATCAGTGTCACTGGCCGGAACGGGGAAGACAGTCGAAGGGCGGCGGGAGTAGACCTGACCAAAATGGGTGTCAACAGCGGTTGACGCCGGTGGAGGATGGAGGAGGAGAGGAGGACAATCATCGAGGACAGGGTCAGGAGGAGGAGAGGTAGGAGGCAAATCCGGAAGAGGCTGGATGATGAGGGGAAGACAATTATCAATGGCAGAGTCAGGAGGAGGAGAGGGAAAGGAGAATGGAGAACTTTCCACAAAGGAGACATCGGCGGAGATGACATACCGGCGAAGGTCCGGGGAGAAGCAGCGGTATCCGCGCTGAGTGCGGGAATAACCGAGGAAAATGCAGCGGAGAGATTTGGGAGAGAGTTTGGTGCGGCCAGGGCGAGTGTCACGAACATAACACAAGCAGCCAAACACTCGAAGAGGGAGGGAATGAAGAGGGAGAGTGGGGAAAAGAGCCCGAAAGGGAGTCTCCCCCTTAAGGATAGAAGAAGGAAGGCGATTGAGGAGGTAGGTAGCAGTGAGAATGGCATCACCCCAAAAGAGCAGAGGCACCTGTCGGTGGAAGATGAGGGCACGGGCAGTCTCTAGAATATGTTTGTGTTTCCGCTCGGCCACGCCGTTCTGCTGGGGTGTATCAGGACAGGAGGTCTGATGAAGGATGCCATTCTCCCGGAGAAACTGCCGAAAAGAAGTGGAGAGATACTCGCGCCCATTATCCGAGTGGAGACATTTGACCGAGATAGAAAAACGATTCTTAATTTCATGAAAAAAGGTTTGGAAGGTGGAAAACACTTCGGAGCGTTCCCGAAGAAGGTAAAGCCACGTCATTCGCGAATAGTCATCAATGAAGGAGATATAGTATTTATAGCCCAAGTGACTCGGAACGGTACACGGGCCCCAAACATCGGAATGAACCAGATCAAAGGGGTGGGAGGCCCGTGTATCCGTGCGAGGAATGTAGGAAGAGCGATCATGTTTTGCAAAAGAGCATGACTCACAATGAAAAGTAGGAGTCCTACGGAAGTCCGGAAACATCTGATGAATGGTGGATGCAGGCGGGTGCCCTAATCGGGAATGGAGATCAAGTGCCCGAGAAGAGGTAGAGGTGCAAGCAATGGGCGCGGGCCCCTCGAACATGTAGACCCCGTCTCGAAGCCGACCTCGACCAAGTTCCCGGTTCGTAGCCTGCTCCTGAAACACAACACCAGAGGAGGTAAATATGGCCGCACAGTTATAATCCTTAGTCAGTTTACTGATGGAAAGCAGATTAAAGGGACTGCGGGGCACATGTGCCACAGAGGGTAGATGTATCGAAGGAGTCAGGGAGCATGCGCCGAAGCCCGCTATGGGGATAGTGGACCCATCAGCGACGGTGATGGCTGAAGAACCGGCATAAGGGCAATAAGACGTCAACATACCAGCATCACCGGTGAGGTGGTCGGAGGCACCTGAGTCCAGCAGCCATGCAGGGGAGCAATGGCTGACCAAGGCAGTGGGGCAAACAGTACGGGCCAGAGAAGCCGAGGAGGGAGCGGGGCGGACAGAGGTCGGTGGATCATGAGGCCGCCTGAGGTCGGCCATAGACAGGGCCAGAGACGGGAAAAGAGAGGCGACAGTCGAGGACACGTCCCGGACCGCGGGCTGTCCCTGCCGCAGGTGCTGAGATGGTTGGCCATGCAGGACCCAACATCGGGCGATCAGGTGGCCAAACGTGCCACAATGGTGACAGAAGGGACGTGGACGACGTGAAGCACGACCACGTCCCGAGAAGTCCGCCATGGAAGCGGCGGGAGCTGAGGCAGCGGGCCGGCGGGATGATCGGGCGCAGGACGTGCGCGTGCTGGAAGGGCTGCCGGAACGAGGGCGCTCGGCGGGGATGAGGGCGTGCCGCCGGGAGAAGGGCGCTCTGCCAGGAGCGCGCGGGAGCAGCGGGAGGCGCCGGGGGAATGGAGGGCCGGCGTGAGGGAGGGCTGCGCGATGGAGGGCTGCGCGACCGGGAGCCGGCAGGGAAGAGGCGGGACACGAGGCGGAGGGCCGCCTGGGAGCCGCGGTAACGGGATGAGCGCGCAGGAGGAGCGGGCCGCGGGAGGCGCAGAGGAGCAGCGGGAGGAGCCGGGAGCCGCGTCGTGCCGGGGAGCCGCGCAGGGGGGAGGAGTGCGCCGGGAGAGGGCGCGGGCGCCGGGCGAAGGCCTGCTGGGACGAGGGCGCACCGCGGGAGGACGGCGGATGCCGGGAGGAGAGGTGCGCCGGGAGCCGGGAGCCGCGAGAGGCCGCGGGAGCAGAGGGAGGCGCGGGAGGCCGCGCAGGGCAGAGCGGCTGAGGCCGTTCCGGCGGGGTGAGCGGGTGATGGCGTCGGGAGCAGCGGGAGGCCGCCGGGAGCAGCGGGAGGCCGCCGGCGGGGCGCGCGGGGGAAGGCGGCGGGAGCCGCGGGAAACCGCGGGGAGGGAGCGCCGTCGGGGAGCCGCGGGGCGCGCGGGTGATGCCGTCGGGAGCAGCGGGAGGCCGCCGGGAGCAGCGGGAGGCCGCCGGGAGCAGCGGGAGGCCGCCGGCGGGGCGCGCGGGTGAAGGCGGCGGGAGCCGCGGGAAACCGCGGGGAGGGAGCGCCGTCGGGGAGCCGCGGGGCGCGCGGGTGATGCCGCCGGAAGGGAGCGCGCAGGGCAGCCAGGAGGATGGAGCGCGCAGGGCAGCCGGGAGGATGGAGGGCGGTGCGACGGGAGGGCCGGAGAGGAGAGGAGCGCCGGGAGGAGAGGGCCTGCCGGGAAAGGCTAGGGCAGGAGGGAGAGAGGCGGGGCCGGGAGAACGCCGGGAAGCCGCAAGGGAGGGAGGGTTCGGGATAAAAATCCCTCTGATACCATGTAGAATGGAGAAACCCACTTACCTTCAAGGTGAGGTGGGGCTCTTCTTTTATAGAATGAAAAAGCGGAATGTACAAGGGAGTATTCCGATGTGGGACTCGGAAATACCCATAATAATACAAAAGAGGGTTTAACATTATGCATTAGATCAAGAACATACTTTCTCTGAGATAGAAAAATTCATTTGTTACATTTGAAGACCTTAATCCCCAAGAAATATCATAGTGGATCCAAATCCTTTGTGTGAAAATTTTGATGAAAAAAAGACTAGAGTACCAATGTCAGCACAATCATTGTCGGTTATAACAATGTCATCCACATAGACAACCACGTGAAGAGAACGCTTCACTGTCAGTGTGAAGTGACTTCTCTCCAAGTTCAAAAGGTAAGTCAACCGAGTCACCTCGGGTCATGTCAATCTTATGCATTAGATCAAGAACATACTTTCTCTGAGATAGAAAATTTCGTTTGTTACATTTGAAGACCTTAATCCCCAAGAAATATCAGTGGATCCAAATCCTTTGTGTGAAAATTTTGATGAAAAAAAGACTAGAGTCTACCAATGCCAGCACAATCACTGCCAGTTGTAACAATGTCATCCACATAGACAACCAAAAGAATGATTCCTGGTGTAGAGGGATGATAGAAAACAGAAGAATCTTTTAAGCTTTGACACATGTCAAAGCTAAACATAACGGTGCAAAAGCGATCGAACCAAGCGCGAGACGACTGCTTGAGTCCATACAACAATCGACGAAGACGAAAAACCTTGGAGGACTCCCTCTGAGCAACAAACTCAGGTGGTTGCTCCATATAAACTTTTTCATCAAGAAAAGCATGAAGAAAACATCCAACTGATGGAGAGGTCGGTGATAGGAGGCGGCAAGAGAGATAAGTAGGCGAACCGATGTCATCATTGCCACTGGAGAAAAGGTGTCAAAGTAATCAACACCATAAGTTTGTGCATAACCTTTGGCAACAAAGCAAGCCTTGAGACGATTAAGAGAGTCATCGGCAATGACACGCACTGTATAGATCAATTTGCAACCGACCACCTACTTACCTGAAGAAAGAGGGACAAGATCCCAAGTGCAGTTGGCATCCAAAGCCTGAAGTTCATCCTGCATAGCCTATAACCAGTCGGGATGAAACTTGGCCACGACGGCAGTGTGCGGTGTTGAGTGAGCATTCAATGTCTCATAACCTGTGAGGCAGCCGCGGATAATCTTTTATAAGGCTGACATGAGCGTGAACCTTTACAAAGGGCAATAGGCAACTCTAGTGTTGAGTGAGCATTCAATGTCTCATAACCTGTGAGGTAGCCGCGGATAATCTTTTATAAGGCTGACATGAGCGTGAACCTTTACAAAGGGCAATAGGTAACTCTGGTGATGGAGGATCAAGAGCAAGTGGGTCGTCAGGTGCGGTAGCAGCATCAGGCTCTAGGGTGGCACGTGTTGAAGGTCAGCGAGAATAAACCTAGCTAAACCGTGATCGAATTACATCACTCTGAAGATATGGTGAATCGAGAGAATTTGGTAAAGTAACTTAGGAATCAGGAACAGAAAAAACAGAGGATTCAACAATGGAAACATCATCCAAGACAACATAACGACACAAATCTGGAGAGAAGCGACAATATTCGCGTTGTGTTCGGAAATAACCAAGAAAGATGCATTTGAGAGAGTGTGCATCAAACTTAGTAACTAGGGGGCGAATCACAAACAAAAATGTGCATAGGCAGGGAATGAGGTGATGTTGTTGGAAACAAAGAATGGAATGATGTCTCCCGCTGAAGAATGAACGATGGAAGTTTTTTGATAAGATAGGTGTCTGTGAGAATGGCATCTCACTAAAAAATGGTTCAAACTTTCTTCTGATATAAAAACGCACGAGCAACTTCTAACAGATGGCAGTTCTTACGTTCAACAACACCGTTTTGTTGAGATGTATCTGGATAGGAAGTCTAATGGATAATGTCAGAGTCATCCAGAAAAAACTGGAATAATCCAAATAAATACCCAACCATTGTCAGAACGCAAACAGTGGAGTTTAACAGAAAACTACGTAGTGATTTCATGATAATAGGAGCGAAACAATGTAAAAAACTCAGAATAAGTTTTCAACAAATAAACTTGAGTCATCCGTGAAAAATCATCGATGAAAGTGACAAAATAGCGATAACCCAATTTAGAAGGACTAGGACTGGATCCCCATATATCAAAATGAACCAAATGAAAAAGAGTAGATGCACAAGGGATTGCTCAGGGAACATAGGTGACCCGGTGATGCTTTGTGTAATGACAGGACTCACGGTCAAAAGGAAGAATGGGACCCAACTCTGAATAAAGTGTCTGAAGAACGGGGGCAAGTGAATAACCAAGGTGGTAGTGAAGTTGTAGGGCATGCTCAGAAGAGACAAGACAGGCGAGAGTTGGAGTCGAGTCAAGCATATACACACCACCCTGAAGTCGTCCACTACCAAGCACCCGAATCATCGAAGGCTCCTGAAAGATAACCGAAGTAGGAGAAAAGATGGCATGACACTGTAAATCAGTTGCAAATTTACTAATAAATAGTAAATTAAAGAGATGGTGTGGAACAAAGGCAGCTGCAGAGAGCGTGAAGCTAGGTGTAATCGGGCAAATCCCATAACCAGTAATCAGCATTGTCTGGCCATCAGCCACAGTAATATTACCTTTGGTCGAAATTGAGCTATTGGATAGAAGAATACTTGCATTCTCAGTTATGTGCTCCGAGGCACCAGAGTCAAGAACCCATGAGGTGGACTGCTAGGATCGTCAAGTCGTTGGAGCATAGCAATAGTAGCATTGGATAAAGTAGAAGCGTGTTAATACTTGATATACTAATACTCATCATCAGAGAGATCAACAGTATAGCGAATGTCGGATGAAGTTGCAAAGTCAGGCCTTGAGGTTGTCATGAGTGTTGAAGATGCACGTCAAGCGATGACAAAGTGTTGAAAGTGCACAGTTGATAGATAACATGTGTTCAATGTGCACACCCGGAACATCTCATTACCAATCATGGGAAATAAGAAGCAACCGGGGCAGAGGCATGGATGTCTTTAAAGAAGGTGACAGGAGCTATTGGCTTAAATCAGAAAACTTCGCAGGACTGGACGCAAGTAGCACATAATGCAGCTTGGGGCAGTATACGTGGCTGGTGTCAGCAAACAAGAGGGACGCGCAATCCTCGAACGAGGGCGCAGGAGGAGCGCACGGCGTGTGGTGTCAAGGGCGTCGAATGCTCAGGCGTCTACGGGCGTTGGGGGCTTTGTCAAGCATCGGGGACGGTAAGCATATTAGGCGCCAAGGGCGGCAGACGCGCTAGGCATCGACGTTGCAGCGATCTAGAGGGAGGGTGTTCCACCTCGAAGAGTCTCGTACCAGCAAAAGAGAGCACGGGAGGGGGCACGAGAGGGGGACGGTGGAAGACGGTCGATGCGTACCGAGGGAGCTTATGAGTGGGTATACACACCCAACTCTGGTATGATGTTGCGATAAAATCTCATACCACATAAAGAGGTGGGGTTCTTTATTTATAGATGAAATAAAGATGAGAAATACAAGTCAGCCCATTTACACGGTCAATCTTTTGACTGTTGACTCTTATATAAATATCTTAATATTCTAACAGCAGCAGTAACAATAAATGTTAATAGTATCACCCAACAAACAAAATATACAAAGGATAACTTTATATTTTCCTTTTTCTTCACTACAAAAATGTGAATTACCACGAAATAAGGAAATTAAAAATGCAGCACTTCCAAAATGGGGTTGCACACATCAAGATTATTTTAAAAATTACAAAAATGCAAGGGTAGTAAAATTTGCATTTCATAATTGCAAATTAAATTGCATTATTTGCATGTTTAATATTACATTTGTTATATGTGTTTGTATTACTATGTTTTGCATATTATTTTATCTCCAGCTAGGCCCTATCTTACCAGGTCGGGCGCTCAACTGTTGGTCTTGGTTCGCTAGGTTTCACCTGGATTGGGTCTATCTTTGAGCATCGGGCTTCACCGAGGCCCTTCCGTCTCTAGCCCATTTTACTTACCACATCACTTCTTTGTGCCTTCTATTTTATGCAACGAGATTTGTTGACCATTGATCATTTTGATCCAACAAATATGGGTTGCCCTCATTGTGTTTCTAATGTGTGTTTTCTTTCCCTCACAGCGAGCATGCTCTGTCTGATTTGCCCCTCATCCAATTGGCGCACTCCGCGTGTACATTGCTAGTGTCTCGCTTTGATTTCTCGAACCACCTAATTTACCACAGTCGTTCGATTCACTCTGAGATCCCCACTGCCCACATACGCCTACGCCTCACATGTTGTTCCTTGATCGCTTCGGTTGATCTCCACTCTCGAGCATTCGAACACTGTTTTGTTTCAAGAGTGAGAGAGAGAGACCACCTAAGAGCACTTGTGCGTTTCCCAAGCATATGTGATAGAGAATGATAGGACACGCACTCTCAAATCCCTCCTTCGGTATATTAACTTCAAAGAATAAGAATTACAATGGCAGGGGATAGAAAGGGAAGAGGAAGATGAAGGGAATGCACTCGAGAGAGACCGGTTGTTCTACCCGCCCAAGCCCAGGTCGTTCCAACTATAATACTCCCTGCCTTCTCACACCCCCACTACCCCTATATAACCTCCCAAACAAAGGAATCTTCTAACTGGAGGGGAGCACCCCAAATGAATTACTTATCGGGAGAGACAGATTTTCCCCTCTTAGAATATACCTTCCAAGGCCCCTGGGACTCCCGCGCCCTAACATTGTCCCCCTCTAGGGGAGTAATCTTGTGCTCAAGACTGCGGGAAGGGAATTGGTTGTAAATAACGAATTCATCCTCCCAGGTAGCCTCGTCCGCAGACCAATCCTTCCACTTGATCAACAACTGAGGAGCTGGAGTGTCGTCAATCTTGCTGGAATGTTTGGCGAGGATAGCTTCAGGCTCGAGAGAGAAAGCGGGATCAACATGCAATTCTGTTGGCAGTGGTTGTTGTCGTTGTTGGCCACCAATAGCTCGCTTGAGCTAGGAGACGTCAAAGATCAGGTGGATGCGCGCCGCAACAGGTAAATCCGGAAGATAAGTGATGGCGCCCACCGGGCGCAGCACATGGAAGGGTCGAAGAACTGGGTCGAGAGCTTCTGGGTGATGCGGCAAGCAACTATCTGGTGACGGTTGGAGCAAAGCTTTGCATAAACAAGATCGCCCAGCTGAAAAGAAGCATCACTATGGTGCTTGTGAACCTGTTGTTTCATGTAGTGTTGAACACGAGAGAGGTGATGTTTCAGCTGACGAAGAGCCCCATCACGGTCGCAAATAGCGGCAGCCACTACTCCAACCATGACTTCGCGGAGAAAAGAGAAAATGTCGGAAGGCTTGCGACCATAAACCACTTCGAAAGGGTGGAGTTTATAGAAGAATGTCGTCCGCAAAACAGCAGAGATAAGTTTCCAAGCAACGGTTGACGACCACTGTTTGACCACCCGTTTGCGGATGGTAAGCCAAACTCATTTTGAGATCGGTCCCCTAAAAACGAAAGAGTTTCGTCCCAAAGTGGCTAATGAAAAGAGGATCGCGGTCACTAGCGATAGATTTGGGAATGTTGTGGAGGTAGGGATCATCTTGAAGACTGTCTTATGGGTGGTGTTCGTCCTGCCATAGAGGAAAATAATGGAAAAGGAGACATGCAAGGGCTTCTTCCTTACGGGATAAGGCATCAGCCACAGTATTTTTTGCACCCGGTTTATAGATCACGTCGAAGTGATGCCTGTTGGATTGGTGTTGCCCGATCCGGTTGGGTCGAATGCTTGTGCCCCACAACTGTTGCGGGTCGAGCTCAACGGTGAGCACGTTGGGGGTTGCAGGGGGCAACGCGCCCCTGCTCCGGGGGCCGAAGGGCCTCGACCCAATTTTTTCGGCACTGTAGCAATACTAACCACTGTAGTGGAGCTGACCGACCGACACTGACAGGCACTATAGTGGTGCGGACTTCGGGGTCAACTTCACTGTAGCGCTTTTGACTTCCAGCCAGCAGACACTGTAGCACTTTTGACAAAGTGAGCCGCTGATCACTGTTGCAACGCGGACTACTATTCGGAACAGTAGACCGTCTTCTTCATATGTAGCCCATTTCGAGCTAGGGTTTTACTACTGAAAAAAAAAAGCTATGTAATTTGTGCTCCCAAATAGTGAATTTATGCCTCTCCCATGGACGTAGGGATTTTTCCCGAACCACGTAAATCGTTGTGTCATCTGCTTTCTTTCTTTCGTTTTTTCTCGTTTTCTGTCGTTGTGTCTCCCAACGTTTCCGCATCAACGCCCGAGGAGTTTGGCGATCCAACACTGCTAGTCAACTGTGGTAATGCGCTACTGGAGCAAAAATTTCAAGCTTTGTTGGTCGGAATAAACAAGGAATGGTCTGCCCGAAAGGTAAGGTCGACAGTGTGGCTAAAGACCAAATCCATTATCTCTTTTTCGTAAGCAGAATTGGACCAATTCCATTCAGGAAGGGCTTTGCTAAAAAATGCTATCCAGTGGCAATCTTGCATGAGGGTTGCCCCGACTCCCCGGTCGGGCGCGTCAAATTCTACCACAAAAGTTTTTGAAAAATCGAGCATGGCAAGTACAAGAGTTGTCATAATAACATGTTTGAGGTGATCAAAAGCATGTTGTGTTTATGTCATCCACCAAAAGCCTTCCTTACAAGTTAAAACTGTTTGTGCACCTATGCATAGGGTTGCAAGGTTTACCACAACGAAAAGAGAGTCCTCTCTTTGGTCAGTCCTCCCACTCACTCATGGGAGGAAAGGTGTCGAACTCCCCTTCCGATTGAGTTGCCTGGCGAGAGCAACTCATGTACCGGCCCATGTTTTTCCGCAAATATCCATCGGTCGGGCCGAACCGTTGGCCAACGCGGAGGGTGCAAGCTGAGTCGTTGAGTTGTCTGCCACCCAGAGGTGTCGCATCCCGACCAGGTGCGGGGTCCTACGCTTCGAGTAGGAAGAGCCACCCCTTTCTTGATGGCCAACTCCATGTTGCGAGCCAACCGCATTGCGTGCAAACGAGTTTCCGAACTGTGTATTCAAACCCAGTTGTGTATCTCGTCACGTAAGTCATGCAAGAAATAACCAACGTATTGTTGTTCAGGTTACCTTGGCAACAATGAAGCTAAGTATTCAAATTGTTCGATGTAGTCGTGGACCGTAACTTGTTGTTCAAGGGTTGTCAATTCTTCATATGGGTTCTGGATTTCTTGCCCGCTAAATCATTCCATGAGTTCGCCTTTGAGAACTAAGAGACTAGGGGGTGAACTTCAATGATGATGGTTAACCAGTGAATTGTGACCCCCTTCATGCTGATTTGCACAAGCACCACCTTCATGTTGTCCGGTGTTTGATGGAATCAAAAAAATAGTTCGGCCAAAGCGATCAAGCCTCGTGAATTTGTGCCATCAAAAACTAACAACTCTACTCATCGAGCAGGTGTCGAGTTTTTTGAGCCCAGCTCATTTGGACGAGGGCCTCGATTGCGGTGTCCATCTGCGGCAGACACCCCAGCGTGCAACACCACTAGGTCCGTCACAAAGGACGAGCGTTCCTCTTCTAGTTGTGGCGCTTTGTCCCAGCGTCGCCCCAAACCCACCATACATTTGCGAAGTTCCGCCAGCTCCTGCGTTTGTTCCTTCAGGAACTCGGCCTGTTCCCGTCACTCTTGCTCCCAAATCCCTCCTTCAAAACATTAACTTCAGAGAAAAAGAATTACAATGGCAGGGGATAGGACGGGAAGAGTTAGATAGAGGGAATACACTCGGGAGAGACTGCTTGCTCTACCCGCCCAAGCCGTTCCAACTATAATACTGTCCCAGACAGTTATTTACCATTCCCTTACAACTCACAACATGTAACTAACTCTGGGGCATATTTACCACACTACCCCCCTGCACCTTATCAGCCCACCCATTCCTCCTACAGTAAGTTATAAGAGGCTGAGGCTCAGACTGAACACTGGAACTCCCTGCCTCCATATCATTTCCTCCCCCTTGAAGAATCACCTTGTCCCCAAGGTGAAAATAAGGATATTGGGCTTGGAACAATTCGGCATTCACCCAAATAGCTTCCTCCGTAGGCTGATCACTCCATTTTATCAGCCATTGTAGGTCATGTCCAAGCCCCCTGGATGTCAGAACTGTCCCGGGTAAAAGTTGTTCATCAACGCCCTCCAGGAAGTATTCTGGCAATTCTTCTACAATTTGGTCTCCAACTGCCAGCTTTAGATGGGAAACGTGAAATACCAGATGAAATCTACAGTCCTTGGGCAACCCAAGCCGGCATGCTACGTTGCCCACGTTCACAATAAAAGAAATGGACCGTAAAATCAGGCTGCCAGTTTGGGACAGACTTTGGAATTAGTGAAGCTAGGTTGATGAGATCGCACCTTCACAAACACCAAGTCATCGTCTTGAAAAACTACCTCTCTTCTTTTTTTATTAGCTGAAAGTTGCATAGACTGTTGGGTTGTATGAAGGTTTGTCTTCAACTGTTGCATCACTACACCTCTATCCACCAAAGCAGCAGCCACCGCCTCAACAGCCATCTGCCCCATTGAATAATGAGTCAAGGTGGGTGGTTTTCTTCCATATACCGCTTCAAACGGTGTTTTGCCAGCGGAAACATGGAAAGAGGTGTTGTGACAGAATTCATCCCACAACAACCATCTAACCCAGTACTTGGGCTTGTCTAAAGAAAAACATCTCAATTGTGTTTCGATGCTTCTGTTTGCCACCTCAGTCTGTCCGTCGGATTGGTGATGATAAGAACTCATTTTCAATTTGGTTCCAGATAACCTAAATAATTCCTCCAAAAACAAATTGGTAAACAGTGGGTCCCAATCACTAATTATAGAACTTGCCATTCCGTGTAACCTCACTATTTCTTTCATAAACAGCTCAGCTACATAGCTGTATAGAGGTGTTCTGATGGCAGAAAATGAGCATATTTAGATAGCCGATCAACCACCACAAGAATTGCCTCAAAAATTTATGATTTAGAAAGGCCTAAAATGAAATCCATCGATATTTCTTCTCATACGATCTCCAAAATCAGTAATGGTTGCATCAGCCCTGCTAGCCTAAGAGTTTGATATTTGTTTCCATTGGTACACCTCACAACAACAAACAAGCCTTAAGCCCAATTAAATGGGGTCGGCTATATGAATCAAACGTCACCAATTAGCACTATTGAAGAACATATTTTCATTGAAACCATTTAGATCAAGATCATCATGAATGATTTGTTCGTACACCTCACACTCTCGAACAAATTTTAGCACGGCTTGGGTCATTCCACTCCAGATAACCTAAATAATTTCTCCAAAAACAAATTGGAAAACAGTGGGTCCCAATCACTAATTATAGCACTTGCCATTCCGTGTAACCCAGCTCAACTACATAGCTGTATAGAGGGTGTTCTGATGGTGAGCATATTTAGATAGCCGATCAACCACCACTAATTATAGCACTTGCCATTCCGTGTAACCCAGCTCAACTACATAGCTGTATAGGGGGTGTTCTGATGGTGAGCATATTTAGATAGCCGATCAACCACCACAAGAATTGCCTCAAAAATTTATGATTTAGGAAGGCCTGAAATGAAATCCATCGATATTTCTTCCCATACGATCTCCAAAATCAATAATGGTTGTATCAACCCTGCTAGCCTAAGAGTTTGATATTTGTTTCGTTGGTACACCTCACAACAACAAACAAGCCTTAAACCCAATTAAATGGGGTCGGCTATATGAATCAAACGTCGCCAGCTCTATTGAAGAATATATTTTCATTGAAACCATTTAGATCAAGATCATCATGAATGATTTGTTGGTACACCTCACACTCTCGAACAAATTTTAGCACAGCTTGGGTCATTCCACACCAATATAGCCCACTGGCCAGCCTTTTACAAGTCTTTAAAAATCCATTGTGCCCCTCCATCAAGGAAGCATGGTAGTAATGGAGTAACTACAGGATCAAACTCGAATCCTTTGACAACACCAGCCTGCCTTTGAAGAACAACAGTCCATTATGAAGAGTGAACACCAGTTTTGCTTCAGGATTTTGGGATCCATCGAACTCGCGATGAACTGAAGGTGCCTTTAGCAAAAGTTGTGCATGTAGGGAATGGTCCGGTACTGGATGATTTCGCTGAAGTTGGTCAGGGAGGGACTCACATGGAAGCAACTGAAGGAGGAGTTGTTAGGGCGATACAGCAGTGTTGCTGAGGAAGATCCTACGATGTACTTGAAGGAGCTCTGACAGACAGAATCAATAGACACATATATTGATGAATTTGAGCGTGTCGCATTACGGATTTCAGAATTTTCAAAGAAACGGCATATGAGCTTGTTTATTGGCGGATTGAAGCTAGAAATAGGTAGTGCAGTTATAACGCATGAGCCACCGAACAAAGCAAGACTGATGACTCTATCTCGTCACGTGGAAAGGGAGTTGCTCATACAAGGAATAATGAGACAACCTGCGTCACGTTTACGTAGTGGTTTCTTTGAAAGACAAGGGCAAGGGTGGAATTCTGAAAGAATTCAGCTAGCAGGATACAGCGGCGAACGGGAGCGGAAAGGGATGATTGCACCACGGGGAAAGGGGGCTCGAAATTTATCGAGAGAGGAATACAAAGACCGGGAGGGCTAAGGGCCTCTGTTATACTTAGGTAAGAGTGGGGAGGGGTTTGAGGCGTGGTCGCAGGGTCAAGTCCCTGGACCAGCAGTTTATCTGTATTTTCTTTGTTGCGTCGTGTGCCGCTTTCGCGGTTGTACCCAATTTTTTTTTTATATGCCTGGACATAAGTGTCCCGATAAGGGTTACAAACTTATGGTTTGGAAATGCATTAAGCCTTCCATCGAGGAGGGGGGATGTTGAAGACCGTGAAGAAAAGAGAGTTATCAGGGGATTTGTATGAAATGCACATGCTGGGAACATCTGTTTGTCAGCAAGGACGAGGGAAATCGAGTTGTAAATAGTCGTTGATGATAGAAGGGAACATTGGAGTACCCATGTTAATTTTGGTGGACAGTGGTGCAAGTCATAACTTCATTTCCAAATGGTTAATCAAGCTAGGGGACGGGCTGCGGGTAATTTCTAGTGGCCTTTGTAGATAGTTCATAGATGTCAAAACGCGGCATCTCGGTCGCGATCGCGCGGTGCGGCAACCGGCCGCTTCAGGTAGCTGGATAGCGGGCAGAACGCGATCGAACTACCTCACCCGCAATCCCAGTCGTCGCACTTCCGCCGCGATCCCGATCGTCACTATCGCGCCCTGCTCTGGCACCAAAGAAATGGGGGTTTTTTCCCCCCGTAAGTAGTCAAACCCTCCTCCGTCCCTCCTGCAGTGAGGACTCCCTCACTCTCGGTCTGCGCCGCCGCGGACCCTTGACGAGACGACACCCCCCCTGCACCGCCGCGGCCCCTCGACGAGAGGGCAACCCCCCCCCCCCCCGAGTCGACCTGGCCCGACCCCGACCCCCACATCTTTTTTTTTCTCGGCTTTTTTTTCTGTTTTCCCCCTGCTGCGCCCATATATGCCACTATCCCTTTTTTTTGTTAGTTAATATTTTCCTTTAGCATCCCTTTTTAATTTTTATTTCTTTTATTATTGTATATGTATTATTTTTATTATGTTTTATATTTTATTTATCATATTTTAATTTTTCAGCATATTTATGTGTATAATTATATAATTTAAATTATATTAATTGGACCACGTTTGGATAAAAAAGCAGCCGCGACGCGATCCGCGTCGCTGCTATCCCGTTTGGAAGTGTCACCATATTTGAGGCATACCAAAGTGATCAGTTGCAAGAGTTGTTACAACAGTTTGCCACCATATTTGAGGTTTTGCGTAAGTTTCCACCAGTGAGACGTCACTGATCATGCTATCAAACTGAGGGGAGGAGCGGAACCGGTCAATGTTCTGCCATACAAACTTCCATATCATATGAAAAATGAAGTGGAGAAGCAAGTCAAGGAGCAAACGGCACTCAGTTTTATCAGACACAGCAACAGCCTGTATTCTAATCCTATAATCATGGTTAAAAAAAAGGTGGATGGAGAATGTGTGTGGACTACGAGCTTTGAACTAATTGACAGTGCTGGTTTCCATCAAGTGCAGATGAAAGAAGAGGGTCTGAAGTCCGGTTTCCATCAAGTGCGGATGAAAGAAGAGAGCGTAGGAAAAACGGCCTTCGGGACACATGAATGGCATTATGAATATTTAGTGATGCTTTTTGGTTTGATGAACGTCTCGGCTACTTTCCAAGCAACGATCAAAGTTATTTACGGCGCATAGCCCACAACGACAGCAAGGACCCCCAACGCAAAAGCGCACGGCAATATCAACTTGCAGCGCACAAAAGAGATGTATGCATATATCAACAATAACAAATAATAAATTTTATAACATATACATAAATATTAAAGATTTAAGTCAATAATTCATATTTCATACATCAAAAAACAAGCGTAGTCAACAATGGCACAAACAATTAAATTTTAAAAACCATATATCTCAAAAAACCATATATCTCAATTCCTAAAATATATTAAAAACCATATATCTCAAAAAACCAAGTCGGGTCTTGTCATGCATTGCCTTAGACATTTTGAAATAAATCACAATTCATGTAATATATAAAACAAAAAATTACATATTAAAAACTGTATATCTCAAAAAAACAATAAACTAAAAAATAAAAAAATAAAACATAAAAAACGGGAAGAAAACATAGCAGTAAAAATAACAATAGGGGCGACTCGAAAAAAAAATAAGAGGCGGACAACATAAATAAAATTGAATTAAAAACAAAAAAAAAAAGTATTGGTCCGCACAGAAGGTGCGCCTACCCTAGACGACACCGCGTATCTGAGTCGCGGCGGTCGATGTGGTCCGGCACTGGTTGGGTCACTCAGCTCACGGGAAGAGTAGAGTGTTGCACAACATCAGAAGGAAAGGTCACCATTTGACCTCAAAAGCGGTATTTTTAATTGGGGCGTATGAGTTGGCAAGTTAAAAAAATGCAAAAAATAAAATAAAAAAGGCATGGCGGCGCGCCTTGAACCGCTGCGCATCATAGCGCAACACGGCGCACGCCACTGCGAGCCTTCTTAGATGCGCTGTGGCGAAGCCATGGCATGGCACACCACTACCTAGCGCCAGCCATGGCACAATGGTGCATGCCATTAATAACTATGGCTACGATGAATGTTGTGCTTCGGTCACCGTTAAGGAAATGTATACTCATGTTCTTTGATGATATATTGGTATATAACTGGAAGTGGATTGAGCCTCTTAAACTATTGCAGCAAGTTTTCTTGGTCATGGAGATTCATTCTCTGTATGCCAATAGGAAAAAATGTACTTCTGGGAAGGGGCCAGTGAAATATTTGGGCCATATCATCTCGGTGGAAGGTATCTCAATGGATCCAAAAAAAATTGGTTGTTGTCCACCGATGGAAGGAACCTTAGAAAGCTAAGGAAATAAGAGGATTCCTGGGACTTACTGGATACTATAGGAAATTTATACAAGATTATGGGAAGATAGTCTGACCATTAACTGAGTTGACCAAAAAGGAGGGGTTCCTGTCGTCACGTAAAGCGCAACACGTCTTTGAGAAATTAAAAACTACAATGATGTTTGCACCTGTGTTAGGCCGTCCGGATTTCTCTAAGAAATTTGCTATCAAGTGTGAAGCCTCGGGTTTTGGAATTGGGGCAGTACTTGTCCAGGAGGGGCGACCACTTTGCCTACTTCGGTAAAGCTTTGTCCAAGTGCATGAAAAAGAACTTATGGTATTAGTACTTTCAATACAACACCGGCGGCAATACTTGCTGGGACAGAAGTTTGACGTGTGCACGGATCATCAGAGTTTGAAGTACATGCTCACACAGCGGGTAGTCTCTATGGATTATCAATGTTGGCAGACTAAACTACTGGGGTACGATTTTGAGGTTATTTATCATTCTGGGAAGCTTAACAGAGCTGCAAACGCCTTGTCCAAAATGTCTAAAGGTGGGCAGATGTTGATCATGGCAATTTCTCAACCAAATTGGGAGGAGCTCACGATTGTCAAGAGGGAACTTTTACAGGATGTACATTTGGCCACCATTATACATGATCTGCAGCATAACGGGCTAGAGCGACCAAGGTACTCCTCCCGCAATGGATTGTTATTTTTCCATACAAGCAGGTTTTGCCTCGGCAATCCACACTGATTCCAAAAATGTTGCAATATCATCATTTGTCCCGAAGGGCACTTGGGATACCTCAAGACATATAAACGGCTAGCAAATGGAGTGACATTGGTTGGAATGACACAGAGTGTACAGCAGTTTATCCGAGCATGTGAAGTTTGCCAAAAAAAACTAATACTTGGCCTTGAATCTGGCTAGTCTGCTACATTCATTGTCGGATCCCACTTTGGTTGGGGAATAAGTTTCCATGGATTTTGTTTCCGGCCTACGCAAACCTCGGGATATGAAGTGGTTTTTGTTGTTGGGGATCGGTTGATTAAGTATGTCCACTTTATTCCTCTTAAACATCCTTATACACCTAAAACAATGGCAGAGGTTTTCATGAAAGAAGTGTGTGCGGCTCCATGGCCTTCCCAGCGCTATAGTTAGTGACAGAGATTTGTTATTCACTAGTTTGTTTTGATAAGAACTTTTCAAGTTGCAAGGGACAAGTTTGAAAATGAGTTCCTCAATATCACTATCAAACTGACGGCCAAACTGAGGTCGTTAATCACTATTTGGAGGTCTACTTGAGTTGTTACACTACGGATCACCCTCGGCAGTGGGTTTTGTGGCTTTCTTGGGCGGAGTTTAGCTACAATACTTCTTATCATACTTCCACCGGAAAAACTCCATTTGAGATTGTTTATGGGCGGCGACCTCCACATATTGTTCACTTTTCACAGGGGGCTGTCGTAGAAGCGGTTGTAAATGCTTTGGTTGATCGAGATGAAGCTTTGTGGCAGTTGCGGAACAATCTCCATCAGGCTCAACAAATTATGGTCAAGCATGCAAACAAGCGTCGATGGGACGTTACTTTAATACAAGAGATGTCGTTTGGATGAAACTTCACCCAAATTGCCCTGGCGCTATTTCAAAAAATAACCAAAAATTGGCTTTCCGGTATTATGGCCCTTTTCTCATCCTTGAAATGGTTGGAGTTGCCGCCTACAAGCTTAAGCTTCCAGACAACAGCCGGGTGCACCAGGTTTTCGGTGTCTCTCAGCTGCAAGCGACGGTTGGCCTTCAGCCGGTAGCGACTTCACTCCATACTGATTTGATTGCTAAAGAGGAATATCCAAAGTTAGTCTTAGCTACCAAGTACCACAATAGGGCGCTTAAATGGCTAATTAAGTAGCGCCATAGATTACCTAATGAAGCCACCCGGGAGGATGCTCAACTCCGTCTCCAGTTTCCAAACTTTCACCTTGAGGACAAGGTGGTTCAACAAGATGGGAGTATTGATAAAAGTAGGCCACCTATTGTACATACTTACCAAAGAAGGGGTAAAGGGAATAATACTGCTGGAGGGACAAGGCAGTAATTGTACATCTTTTAGTCGTGGGTATTAGTATATAGGTAGGAGAGGGGGGGGGCCTTGGAGGCCAAACGGTTATTTTGGTTTGTTGGAGGCTTCGTGCCTAGGCCAGGGGAGCAGGACCTCCCCTAGATTGTTTAGCAATATAGATCCTGAATTCTTCTTCTCTAATCCACTTCTCAATTCTTAGGAAAGAACTCTATCAATGGTAGTCAAAACTCATAGTTAGCTTCTTCTAATAAGAAGCAACATACCCCAGAGTTTCCAACCACGCCAACACCAGATTTGGCCCCGTAATAGGCTTCCACATCGATTAAGTCCCCCAACTTACCTGGAAGAACTTCACACTTCCCACTTGAAACAACCCGATGTCCATCTCCTAAGCATACCCCAAATGGCTCGGTTTGAGCAACTGGTGCATCCAAAGACTCACAAAACTTTTGAAATGGAATTATGGTTGGTTCCACTATCTATTGATACCAATATTAGTACTCCTTGAATATCTCCATCCAGCAACATGGACTTAGTTCCTCCGGCCAATTGTTCCTCCAAAACATTTAGTGGCAAGACTTGGCATGCCGCCTCCAAAACATTTAGTGACAAGGCTTGGCATGCCCTTTCCCATAGTTCCCCCTCCGAACCATAAACTTCCTCTCTATTTTCTGCACAAGATTCATTTTCACTTCGGGGTTCTACACACTCCCAAACCATTAAACAAAACCCCTTCTCAAGACATTTATGTGTGGGCTCATACTTCATGCCATGAGAGAAACATAAGCCTTTGGCCCTCCGTTCTTCACATAGTTATTTACGGCGCATGGCGCACAACGGCGACAAGAGCCCCCAGCGCAAAAGCGCATGGCGCGTGGCAATATTAACTTGCGGCGCACAAAAGAGGTGTATACATATATCAACAATAACAAATAATAAATTATACAATTTATATATAAAAAACAAAGATTTATGTCAATAATTCATATTTCATACATCAAAAACAAATGAAGTCAACAATGACACCTACAATTAAATATTAAAAACTGTATATCTCAAAAAATCATATATATCAATTCCTGAAATATATTAAAAACCATATATCTCAAAAAACCAAGACGGGAGTAAAAAAACATATATCTCAAAAAAACAACATGAGTAATTCGAAAAAAAATAAGGGGCAAGCAACATAAATAAAATTGAATTAAAAACAAAAAAAAAAGTTACCGATTCGCACAGAAGGTGCGCCTGCTCTGGACAACATTGCGTATCTAAGTCGCGGTGGTTGAGGAAGCTCGACTAAGTCGTGGTCGACTAGGTCACGACGGTAGAGGGATCTCGGTTTGGTCGTGGCAGTCAATGTGGTCCAACACCGGCTGGGTCGCTACGCTCACGGGAAGAGAGTTGCGTAGAGTCGAAAGGGGAGGTCGTTGTTTGACCTCAAAAGAGGTATTTTTAATCAGGGCGTAAGAGTTAGTAGGTTAAAAAAATACAAAAAAAAAACAAAAAGGCTCAATGGCGCGCGCCATGTTTCTTTCATGCCCCAAAGGATTTGGAATCATATTAGCACTTCCACTACTTAAAAGGTTGACTATTCTGGAAAAACCGACCCATCCTTCTCTGCTCCATAGAATGGAATATTTCTTTAATAAACCTTAAACATTCCTTGTTAAGGATATAAGCCTTGCTTTTATTGTGTCGGTCTGCCTAATGCCTTTCAGTTGCTTCAAGGGATCATCACTCTCTGTTGCAGTCTCATAACAACAAAGAAGCTCAATCTTCAGCCCTTCCCAAGATAAATTTGGACAAGTCGGCAGCAACGATAAAATCCAATGTTGCGCAATTGCTTCCATACAAAGTTGTGTTATTGGTGTTTGCAAACTCTTTATCCAGACAATTGGATCCTCTCCAACAGACATCGGTAACTTTTACTCGCTTGGTTGCAGTGCTCAAGTCGTCCCACGACTCTTTCTCCCATGCTTCTTTCCTCTCTCGGTTGAGAAATCTATTTGTAAACTAATTTCTCTCTATTGTGCAGACCAATGCTTGAGCTAGGATCAAAATTTACCATGTTTCGGTGTTCCTGATTTGAATCCATCCGCTCCTTAACTTTCTGTTCCAGACCGAACCTCTGAGTCTTCAAACCAACTGCTTCTTCTGCATGTTTCATTTGCCCTGGAAATGGTTGGTGTACTGATAACTCTGCAAACGTCTTTGTTCCTGCAACACCGCTTGTAACTCTCTTTGTTGCCTCATGAGCTTCGTCTGACCCTTAACAAGAATTTTGACGGTTGACTGCACTTCTAGAATACGATCTTCATGTTTCTTCAACCTTTCGTTTTGATGTAGTGACTCTGTCGCTTGTGTCTATATCAACTATCCCAAGCCAGCACTCATAAACTCCACTGAAGCTACTCGCGTCTCCATCCTGGTCGATATCCAACAATTGCTCTGAGTTCTCTTGCTCAATCGGTGGTCTCTCAATGAAAGCGTCAATTGATAGAACTGTAGGTGTTTGTGTGAGGAAAAGAGAGGAGTTCAAGGAAATTATAGAAGAATGTTATGGATTTCTATTAGCAGATATGTATGAGAATGCAAGAAAATTACAGAATGTTCCAGAAGAAGAGGTAAATGGAGAAAGAAGAATCTTTGGGGAGAGATTGAAGTCGAAGTCGAGACCTTCCAACCAATTGCAGTTAATACCACATGACCCCTCCCCTCACAATTCTCACAGATATATACAACTCGCAACCTGTAGCTTAGCGGCCCGCCCTTTCCTCCTACAGTAAGTTATAAGAGGTTGAATGTTGGAAATCACTGCCTCTATAGCACTCTACAGCATGCTTATGTGACTCCGGTGGAGAGAATAGAGGGCTCGCATCTTGCAAACTTAATTGTGACGACTTGCGACTTTGACCATTGATTTTCTTGTAAAAGAAGACCAACTCTATAAACTTTACTAATCTGCACTTTGATTTTCTTGTAAACATCTTTGATCTATAATGGTTTGGGTGTGTCATATGGATTCCATCAAAGGGAGATAATGTTAATTCCGAGTCGCAATTGATCATCGGTTCCTGATTTAACAAGGTTTTCGACTCGGATATTTTGCATTATTTACTGTTTTTTAAGTGTTTTGCTTGTATGTTTGTTAAATTTCTTTTGCTTAGAAAAGAAAGCACTATTGTGCAAGTAAATCCTACTTGGACCGAAACACATTAATCATTGTCTCCTATTTCTTTTGCTTCTTTCGTTTATTTTTTGTTATCAATCTAAATCGCCATCAACTTCCGATTTTGCATATGTTATCATTTTTTTTATCTTTATTATTCTTGACATTGTTGGTCCCAAACAAGGTTAATACCCTGAGAGGGGGTGAATCAGAGTATGTCAATTTTAAATTATCCTCTGTCAACGATCTTGTCTCGCTTTTAGTAGGGACTCCTCTCTCCCACAATCGATATGGAGTAATAAGGCTTTGGGTAGAATTTTAGAGCAACTTCACTGACCCTCATGGTTTACAACCTTCACAAAAAGAAAGCTCAATGTTGCCAAACACTAAGGGAATGCATTGCTCCACCAAGCGCCTTCAACCTCCTCGTACAAAGAATAATGTTACACCAATGGTGGTGTAGCGATTTGCTCCACTATCTTCTGCTTGAAGAACTTCACAAAAACTTCCATCGAGAAGTCTCTTGGAACACCAAACAAGGTTAATACCCTGAGAGGGTGAATCAGAGTATGTCAATTTTAAATTATCCTCTGTCAACGATCTTGTCTCGCTTTTAGTAGGGACTCCTCCCTCACACAATCGATATGGAGTAATAAAGCAGAAAAGAGAGTCAACGATTTTTCTTTGGTTCACCCAAAGAGGCTAATTCAAGTAGCATGCGTGGCGATGTGCCTATGCACCTAAAACACTAATCTCACTGCTTTGGTTACAATTTTAGAGCGACCTCACTGACCCTCATGGTTTACAACCTTCACAAAAAGAAAGCTCGTTGTTGCCAAACACTAAGGGAATGCATTGCTCCTCCAAGCGCCTTCAACCTCGGTGGTGTATTGATTTGCTCCACTATCTTCTGCTTGAAGAACTTCACAAAAACTTCCATCGAGAAGTCAGCAGCGTGTTTTCCTTCAACATTAAATGCCATTCAAGTCGGCAGCTATTTTAGAAATAATCTCTTGTTTGATCTTCACCCGAATCGCCATATCCAAATTTAAGAACCGAAATTACTGCTGCACCCTACACGTTGCAACTTCCCTCTTTACGGCGTGTAGCCTGGTCAAACCCAGTTCCACAAAATCAGCACCAATCTCGAATTTAAATCACTGGATAATCACGAAATAATACTCCTTAGAAAATATCTCATAGACTGCTGCAGACTAAACTCCTCAAAAATCAGCTAAGGAAATTACTCTTACGGAGTGTCGAGATGACTCTTCCGAAGTCCCCAACAACTCTTCTCAAGTTTTACTTTGCAGCAGAACAACTCTTACGAAGTCAACATTTACTCTTCCGAAGTCACAGATTACTTTCCGAAGTCACGGCGGTACTATTTCGAAGTCCCAGATGAACTTTGCCTTTGCCACAAATCTACTCTTACGAAGTTCCAGCTTACTCTTCCGAAGTAGCAAATTACTCTTCCAAAGTCGCAGAGTACCCTTCGGAACTTTGTCTTGGTCACAAATCTACTCTTCTAAAGTTCCAACTTACTTTTATGAAATAGCATATTACTCTTATGAAGTCTGACTTAGCCAAATTCTCTATAATTTTGCAATCTTCAAAATAAATTCAGTATGTCCAGAATTCCACCAGAATAATCCCAATACTCCTCCAACCTTCATGCAATGTGCTCCGAATGACCTCATGAGCTGTTTTTGAAGTTCCTCCAATTTTTTTGTCAACAAACACAACCCAAAAAGAAACAGACTGTCGTCTTCAGATCTAGTGCGGAGTCTGAATACCATGCAATGGTCACGGTCACTACTGAGATTTTTTGACTTCGTCGTCTCCTCCATGAGTTTGGTTTCCCACCGCAGACGTCTGCTCATATCTAGTGTAATAATCAGGCAGCCACGAAGATTGCTTCTAATCCCGTCTTCCATGAACGAAAGAAGCATATCAAGCTGGGCTGTCACTTTCTTTGTCATCACCTTGAGCAGCACCATATCAGTTTTGGACACATACCGATAGTTGATCAGCCTGCCGACATCTTCACCAAAGGTCTCCCGAGAGCTCGTCTGGACTCTCTCAGTTCCAAGCTGGGTATCCAAAGCATCAGCGACCCAGCTTGAGGGGGGAGTCTTTTTTTATGGGACTCTTGGTCCCAGGTGAGCATGTCCAGCTTGAGGGGGTGTTGAACCCGGTTTATTTGGTTTCCAGATAAAGGGTATTTCCAAGTCCCACATCGGATTACTCCACCTTGTAATCCTTTCGATCTATCTATAAAAGAATGTATCCGCCTCATTTTGAGGGAAGGGGAATTCACCATCTACAATATGCATGAATCTATAACAACGAGACAATTCTTGTTGTTCCGTTGTGTGGTACGAGTTGATGAATCCCTCTTTGCATACCACAAGGTAGTACCTGAATTGAAGGACGGATTTAATAACATCCTTTTGCTAGCCCAGGTCCATTAACTTAGTTGTAGCATAATAATTTGTAATCGCATTTTGTTTCCTATAAATAGATGGTACCCGCCTCAATTAGAGATGGGTTTTTTATTACCTTCTCTAACATGGTATTGGAGTCAACTTATGCCCTAGCCGCCAACCCCTCATTGGAGCTCCTCTGACTTCCAAAAAGTGATGATTCTTGCATTCAGTAACAGTATTTTATTGTGGTATGTGAGGACAAAAAGTTTCATCAATGAAAGGCGCGTAATAGTGAAACCCCAATTTACTAGAAACAAGACAAGGGCCCAGACATCTGAATGGACAACTCAAATGGACTCGACATCCATTAATTCACCCGAGAAAAATAAGTAACTTGGTGGTGCTTTGCAGAGTGTTGGAACTCACACTCAATGGGAGGAACAAAACCCAATGGCATTTCGTTAATTGGCAGTGGTCGACTTTACAATAGTGTGCATGTGTTGAATACGACCCCTTCTTTCATTGTTTACGCCTCGATATCTTCCAGGGGAGTACAGGTAACCTGATGGAGTTTGGCCCACGTGACCCGCACTGCCCACAACCATTGGTTGTAGCCTCGTAGTTTGTAACCATATTTTATTTTCTATAAATAGATGGTACCAACCTCACTTGGAGGTATGGATTTCTGATTACCTTCTCTAACAATAGGCATCTAACTATAAGACTCATGATTCTCCTAAACTTCCTTATGTAATGATTGTCACAACATGTCACCTATACTATCAATTATTTCAATTTTATTAAGCTACAGGCTCAAACAAAAACCTACAACAATGTTGATATCAATTCATAATTCAAAAGGAAGTCCAATAGCACCATGGTTGCTTTAAAGATTGTCACACCAACAGTGGTTGTTTCATCCATGACTACTACACATTCTACATGTGAAAAAAATGTTCACTTGGGTGTCATGAATTTAATTATGGTTTTACATAGGTTTTAGGTTAAGTTATTTAAACATTCACTCTTTTTTGCCTATAAAATAACTTGAGAGTGTTTTCAAAAATCCTTTCATTTTAGTTTTTGGAGCCAATAAGATCCTTGAAAACTTGAAACTTGAGAGTGGGTCGTCGCATTGAAGTTTAAGGTTTGGGGGCAGCAGAGAGAAGATGTGCAATGGAGAGAAAATATGCATGGATCAAATCTATCATAATTTCATAAAAAATTTATCTTATAAAATAGTGCAAATTGCACATGGGTTGTAATGTCGCATATGGCGGTCATGCGGTCATGGCGCATGCAGCGGCAATGTCATTTCATTTTTTCAATGCAACTCATGTTGCATTGAGCGTACAGTCATGGAGCGCACTATTATGCGCCATTGATAACTATGCTCAATTTTGATCAAATTATCGGTAAATTAAAATATCAATGGAGAGATCATCCACAGAAAGAATAGAGCTTGTTGATTTTCTGGAACTATTTCATCTAAAAGTCTCAAACGAATTATTACTTTAATTATAATGATCTATTTCACCCCATCGAGGCCAAGGAAGTCTCAATCTCAAACCCGCCAAGGATGCAAAGTAGAAAAAACTGGACAAAGAAGCGAACAATCAAATCCAACAATGGATTGAACAGAGCATCTATGTTAAAAATGTACACCCTAAATCCCATCATATGATGATGGATTTGGGATATTTGAGTCATGTATCATATAATATTCATTTTAAGGCATCTCTGGTTATCATTTATGAATCATTGCTTTTTGCATATATAATGATAACAACCCCTGAGAAAAACGTTCCCTGGGTTCATCCCTAATCAATATATATCATGGAATATTATCAGTTGTAAAATAAAGACTGATAATGAGTTAGATATTATATAGAAATGTGATGAGTTAATCTATGGAAATGCAAGCTATGAACTTGTATTTGGAGACCCTCCATAATGTATATCAGTCCTCTAATATCATTATAGTGTTTACTGATTATTGTTCTTTATACATGAATTTTGATAGATCTTCAACATGAAAGGTTGTATATTTTGACACATGTCATGTGTCGTTCATGAGTTCGATTCAATAGAGGATTGTTGAATACATCGCTAATCATGCGGTGTGAATTGTATGAACCTAATGGGATTGTTCACCTGTACAATAGGTAGACATCATTGACTAAGACTAATGAAGTGTATGACCACACTTAGATATTCATTCACATGAAATGTGAAAATCTATGTTTTATTAGTTAATCGAAATAATGAGCATATCGTGAGTTGAGTATTGAGAGAATGATTGTCTCATGCCTCAAGCTTGAACTCGATGTTGAGAATAAGGGACTGTGTGGTCATTGTATGTGTACACAATTGTTGATTGGATCAAATAAAACCCTTTTATAGCTTGGGTGGCATCTATTTGGTGCTCGGTACTGCTTGTTACTTGTAATATTCATACTCTACTGTCAATGTTATAAATGACCAAAGGGGCGGTTACACAAAGAATAATGAAGATATGACTTATTATTCAATATGATTGAATAAGATTAAATTAATTTATTCAAAAGTTGAATTAATTAATTCACTTCAATATGAAATTATTTAATTACATTTGATGTATTAAATAATTATATTTATTTAAATAAATGCAGTGGGAGGAAATTTGCCACGTAACCCTCTAAAGTGTAGAATTATTCTCCATGTTTTTCCATGTGTTTGAACGAGCCAACCATGGGATGTCACCACGAGATCAATCCGCAGAGATATTTTCTTTTGAGTCGATCAAATAGGTGACAATATCTCACTCAAATCACAAATGGATGTCACCACGATCTCCTGGGCCCTCTATGAATAGAGGGGCACCTAGGGATTCAAAATAGCCTCATGCATTTTCATGGTGGTTCGTGTGAGTACTTTGAGTGACTTTTATGGAGTAAGCATGTCTCAATTTCCTCCTATCCGTACTGTGAAAATACTCTACGTTGTTGCTAGCACAACCAAGGGGGGTTGGAAATCAACCTCAAATGATCATCTTCGCCTACTCCTCAGAGGCATCACTCTTTGATATTAAATCCAAAGCAAACAAAGAAAATTTCAACCACCACACGTGAAATCAAGACAACCCTCAAGGTAAATTCGTTTTCGAATTTTGCTAATATCATGCATGAACAATCCTTGCCCAATACAATCTAACATTCTAAGAGAATTTTTATTATTCCACACTACAAGGATTACATATTATCGTCCCCGAAATTCCTTTTAGTCTACCACCACATTGCCCAAGAGATCGGTGTACATGAACTCTAGAAAATGCAGGAGGATGTGTATCAGACAAAGATTGCTCAGAACAAAATCCTCTTGTCAATGCAATTAATGAATCTTTGACTGCATAATAGAACCTCTAGTAGAACAAACAGCCGAGTTATAAGGTCCGGTAAATCAATTAGTGGTTACAAGCTAAACACTCATCGATGAAGATCAAGAGAACCACCTTTTATGCATTCTTCCCAATAGTTAGAATACACCAATGGTCTCTCTCTCAACAATTCAGTTCCTAACAGAAAACTTAGCATGGAAACAGTAAATGATGCTCTATAATGAGGAGGCTTGAAGGATGCAGGTTATGCCTAGACACAAGACCTCGACACATAGAAATAGGGGAAGCAATAAAAAGGCGATCAAGATGTAGTGATCAAAGGTCGAAGGAGAAGCAGATGAAGGCCTACAAAAGGCGGGAGACCAACATACAGGTGTAATCATTGTACCATGGAGGGGAAGTGAAGAATAATTGTCACTATAAAACAAAAGACAAAGTAATAACCAAGAAGATATGGAGATATTCACATGGCAATCGCAATGAAATTAAAGTTTTGCCCAAGCAAAAAAGAAGAGACATGTTTTCAAACATAAAACCAAGACAAAAAAATGGTCGATATTTGCAGCATTGTATCACGTCACTTTGCCTTCAAAGTATTTCATGAAGTGTTGGGTTGGAGACTATGATACTGTCAAGATAAAGAACGCTGGTTCGGTGAAAATTGTTAACATGAGTGATATCCAAATTAAGACAAATTTTGGATGCATGATCACTCTGAAGGATGTTCGGCACATTCTGAATTATCACCTCAATATGTTATCAAGCGGAGCCTTTAACAAAAAGGCTAAAATAACACCTTCAACAATGACTCGTAGAAGATGATGAACGGAGTGATGTTCATGTTCCATGACACATTTGGAATGTTGGGCAAGACTCATATGAAGATATATGTGAACAAGCTAAACATGATAAAGGGAGAGGTGTCCACAAATTTGTGGCAAAGGAGGCTCGGTAACATAAGCAAAAGAATGTAATCTACCCCGACGACGAAGTAAATTAGAGTTCAAAAATACACATTTTTAAATCCTTGCAACTACTGTTTATATGACAGGCAAACGCAAAATATAATTCAACATTATTTGAAATCAGGCTTTTGAGTTCGGTGCACTTTGATATATGTGATTTCATGGAGGTTGAATCACTTAAAGGTAACAAATATTTTCTGACCTTTATTAATGACTAATCTTCAAAGGTGTGAGTGTTTTTCTTGCAAATAAAAGACAAAGTATTAAAGTGCTTCAAGTTGTTCCACACCATAGGAGAAAGTTGAACTATATTCGATTAGAGAATGCAGGGGACTACATATCGATAGAATTTGATACCTATTGTGGGAATTAAAACATCTAAAATGAGCAGACAGTCTCGCGAACCCCACAACACAACAAAGTTTTCGAAAGGATGACTAAGAGAAGTTACCCAAACTATTTAAAAGAGAAGTTATTCGAGCAACATCTTACCTCACCAACAAATCACTGTCAAACTCTTTGATGTTCAAGATTTTATAGAAGGGACAGTCTGGTAAGCATCCTTCCTCCTCTCAGCTATGAGCATTTGGATGTGTAGTATTTGCACATGTATCCAAGGAGCTCAAGCGGAAGTTAGATGTAGGATTTATCATATACATCTTCATTCATTATGAAGACGAGAAGGGATAAGACGAAATATATGGAGTTTCGTTTTATCAAAGGATGGTCTAGTAATGTTATAGATGTGAGATTGGGAGGCCACGTTATTTCAAAAGCTGGTCATTTTTTATATTTAGGCTCATTTTTACAATGTGATGGAAATATTAATGCAAATGTATCTCATAAGATTCAAACAAGATAGATAAAATGGAGAAAGAGTTATGGGGTGCTTTATGATTGTAAAATTCCTTTGAAATTGAAGGGTCAATGTTATAAGACTGTTATTATACCAACTATTTTATATGGTAGTGATTGTTGGCCTTTGACAAAACATCATGAACAAAAAATATGAGTGTCGGAAATGAAAATGTTAAGATAGACATGTGAACATACAAAGATGGATAAGATTAGAAATGAATATATTCAAGAGAAAATTAGAGTGGCTCTGATTGATGAGAATATGACTGAGACTAGATTAAGATGGTTTGGACATGTTAGAAGAAAACCTAGGGATGCACCAGTTAATAGGGCAAGCGTAATAACAATTTGACTTATTAATAAAAGTAGAGGTAGACCTAAAAAGACCCTTAAACAAATCATTCAAGACTTGTTCTAAATGGTTTCAATGAAAACATGGTCTTTAATAGAGTTGATTGACAACATTTGATCTATGTAACCGACCTCATTTAATTGGGTTTAAAGCTTGTTTGTTGTTGTTGTTGTTTGGCGTGAGTTGCATCTTGAAAGGCGACATTACAAAAGTGTGTCGCGTTATCTGCGATGAAAAAAGAAGTAAATTATTGCAACAAAGGTCGACAATAAAATGTTCTGGTTGAAGTGATTTCTCTAGGAACCTTGGATCCAAGTAGGAGACCATATTCATTGAGGCTATCACGGTGCTCTGAACTTGAGCAAAAAATGCATTATTCTTGAACGAAGCTGTAGTGGGTGAATTCCCCTTACCTCAATGTGAGGTGAGGACATCCTTTTATAGATTAGGAAACAAATAAACAAGACGGGTAAGTTGTGCCAAAGCCGGTAATAGGGATGGTTGAGCCATTAGCAACAGTAATGGTAGAGGCACCGGTGTACGGATGATAGGTAGTGAACATACCAGAGTCCCCGGTGAGATGTTCTGACGCACCAGAGTCAAACATCCAAGCTGTCTGGCGATGCGAAACACAGGCGGTGGAGTCGCCAGTCTGAGCAAGTGGAGCTAGAGAAGAAGATGGTGGCGCAGTCGCACGATAAGTTTTTACCAAAGCAAGCTCCGCCGGCGAGAGTGTGGTCCTGTAACGGGTACTGGATGAAGGAGGACCGCTGCGCGGTAGAGCCGATGATGGAGGATGGGAGAGCCGCTCGGCTGAGTGCATAGGTGCGCGGGAAGGCCGCCAATGGAAGGGAGGGTGCGGCCGGGCCGGAATGCTGGCGTCCGGAGGTGATGCCGGAGGGCCGCGGGCGGACACGCCCGCCATGAACGCAGGGAGCTTGGCCGACGGCGCAGGAAGGCCGCAGGGCAGCTGCTGGTAGACGGGCTGGGGAGCGCCGGACCGGGCGGGAGCCGCTGCCGGGAAGGGAGCTGCTGCGGAGGGCGGTTGCAGGAGGAGGGCCGCCGGAGGAGGAGTCGGGGCGGGAAGAAGCGGGAGGCGCCGGGAGGCGCTGGAGCAGCGGGAGGCGCCGGAAGCGCTGGAGCCGCGGGAGGCGCCGGGAGCAGCGGGAGTCGGGAGCCGCGCCGTCGGGGCGAGCCGGGGACGCCGGGATGAGGGCCGCCGGGATGAGGGCCGCCGGGATGAGAGGGCCTCCGTGAGGGGAGCGCCGGAGAAGGGGCGCCTGGGCGGGGCGCCGGGGCGATGGCGGCTGAAGCCGCGGGGAGCCGCGGGGAGGGAGCGCCGTCGGGGAGGAAGTCCGCAGGGAGGAACCGGCGCGGGCCGCATCGGGGAGAGAGGGGGCCGTCGGGCGAGGGCGAGGGAGCCGGGAGGAGGTGCGCCGGGACGGCGGGGCGAGCCGGGAGCCGGGGAGCCGGGAGCCGGGAGCGGCCGCGGGAGCAGAGGGAGGCGCGGGAGGCGCGGGAGGAGCGGGAGGCGCCGGGAGCAGCGCGAGGCCGTCGGGAGGGAGCGCGCAGGGAGCAGCGGGAGGCCGCCGGTGGTGCGCGGGTGATGGTGTCGGGAGCCGCGGGAGCCGGAAGCAGCGCAGGGCAGCGGGAGCGCCGTCGGGGAGGGAGGGCCGTCGGGGAGGGAGGGCCGGCCGGGAGAGGGAGGGCCTGCTGGGAGGGAGGGCCGGCCGGGAGAGGGAGGGCCTGCCGGGGGAGGGAGGGCCCGTCGGGGAGGGAGGTCCGGCCGGGAGAGGGAGGGCCTGCCGGGAGAGGGAGGGCCTGCCGGGAGAGGCTTAGGGCAGGAGTGAGAGAGGCGGGGCCGGGAGAACGCCGGGAATCCGCAAGGGAGGGAGGGTTCGGGATAAAAATCCCTCTGATACCATGTAGTGGGTGAATTCCCCTTACCTCAATGTGAGGTGAGGACATCCTTTTATAGATTAGGAAACAAATAAACAAGACGGGTAAGTCCGATGTGGGACTCACCCATTTACACTTCAATGGGTTCCAACAGAAGCAAATCAACATTTACTATCATTGGATAAGTGAGGTAAGACATTGTCAATGGTTAAGACGAGTAAAGATTCACATGAACCATAAACTAACATATACACCCACCAAGGTATAATTTGTGTAGATAGGGAAAATAAGAGAGACCGAACCCCCAAGGTCCTCACTAAAGGAGCCCTTGGGGTGTATTTATAATGAATATTAAAAACCACACCGGACCTCAAGTCCGATGTGGGATGCAGACTCCAACACTCCCCCTCAAGCTAGGTGAACCTAGCTTGGACACATAATGAAAAGAAAACAACAAAACAGACGCTAACACTCCCCCTCAAGCTGGACATGCCCAGCTTGATTACAAAACCAGACGAAATAAAAAGAACGCTGCAAAGGCTGCTGCTCCCCCTCACGATCGAAGCTCCCCCTCAGGATGATGGATGGATGAGGTTGCGGGCGCAGCAGAAGAAACCACTCAGATCGGCTGGTTGACGGAACGCCAGGAATGCCGCACTAGTGGGGCCGGTCGTTGAAACGCCGGGAAATCCAAACTAGCACCGGGAAAACCGCACTTGCGGGGTCGGCGACGGGAGGCGGGGATTCCGCAGAATTGTTGCGGGACTGGCGGCGCCAACGGGCCCAAAGCCGAGGATGTCGAGCTACTGCGCCAGCGAATGGACGTGCCGGCGAAGAGAGATGCGGCTGCCAGGAGGTGCCGGGAGATGCCGGCGAGGCGGGGATCCACAGGAGGAGGTCGGCGAGGGTGCAGGAGGCCGGGAGGCGGCGCTGGAAACCGGAGGAGGCCCCCTGCGTGGAGCGGCCGGCACGGGTGGAGGCCGGAACAGTCCGGATCTGCCCGGAACAGTCCGGATATCGCCGGATCTGGCCGGATCTGGCCGGATCTGGCCGAAAATCACCGGATCTGGCCGGAGTAGCCGGAGCTGTCCGGATCTGGCCGCCGGAGAGCAGCAGGCGAGGTCGCCGGGAGGGGAGCGGGACGGGAGAGGCCGCCGGAGAGGGGTCGCCGGCCGGAGAGGGGTCGCCGGCCGGAGCTGGAGGCCGGCTGCTGGAAGCGGGAGGGTCGCGCTCGGGAGGGACAGCGGGAGCGGACAGCGGGAGCTTGCAGGGAAGGCGGGGGCCGTCGCGCGGGGATGAATGGAGCCGGCGCGATGGAGGGCTGCGCGACCGGGAGCCGGCAGGGAAGAGGCGGGCCGTCGGGAGGAGGTGCGCCGGGAGTCGCGGCGACGGGATTCGCGCGCAGGAGGAGCGGGCCGCGCGCAGAGAGTCGCACCGAGGTCGTCGGGTCTGGACGCCGGAGAGCAGCGGGCGAGCGCGACGGCAGGGGCGAGCCGGGAGTCGGGAGCGCGCAGGGAGGAGGAGTGCGCAGGAGGAGCGGGCGCCGGTGGGGAGAGCCTGCGCGCCGGGAAGGGAGACCCGCCTGGAAGTCGGGGAGCCGGGACGTCGGGGCGAGCCGGGGACGCCGGGATGAGGGCCGCCGGGATGAGGGCCGCCGGGATGAGAGGGCCTCCGTGAGGGGAGCGCCGGAGAAGGGGCGGCTGGGCGGGGCAGAGGCGGAGGGGCGGCGACGGTAACCCTACGGGGCCTTGAGGCCGCCGCCCCCCGGACGGGAAACCCTAAAGGGAAAAAAAATAGGGAGGGTGGGATTGGGGGTTCAAAAAACCTCCTCTGATACCATGTAGATAGGGAAAATAAGAGAGACCGAACCCCCAAGATCCTCACTAAAGGAGCCCTTGGGGTGTATTTATAATGAATATTAAAAACCACACCGGACCTCAAGTCCGATGTGGGATGCAGACTCCAACAATTTGAAATAAGTTAGATCTTTGAAAAAGTGTCGATAGTGTGTAATTGAAAGGGGGGATCGAAGAGAAGCCCAGTTCCACCATGGTTATAAGATCCCAAGTTTTCCTACGAGGTACGGATCTTTTGTTTTACGGTTTAAGTGTATGTTCATGGGTGTATCGGGGGTGTTTGGGGGTGTTCGGGGCTTGTTCGAAGCCCGAAGCCACGCTTTTTGGAAAAAAGCAGACAGGCCCACACGACTAGGAGAAACCGTGCGGGACAGGCTGCATGGTTACCCCTAACTGTGCGGGGCTTGACAGTGAGGTGCAGGAGGCCGCACTGTTTGAGGAAACCGTGGAACCTCAGGCGCACGCCCGTGCGAAAAACTGCGGACTTTTAACAGAGCCTAAACACACGATTTGCGCATGGTTAGGCAGACTGTGCGCACTAATCGTGCAAGATCCCCCTTGAAGCAGTGAAGGGCGCACGGTTGACGCACGGTTTGGCCAATCGTGCAGTCCAGTATTTCTTGGAAAAATTACAATTTCGCCCTTAATGAGTTTAAAACCTAAACCTATTCTTTTATTTCTTCCTCCGGACAACAACTTCACGTTGGGAGCTCTCCTTTGAAGCCAAATTGTAGATTTGGCTCCCGTTTCTCCGTCCGAACTCGGAATCGACCACCGTTAGTCTCGTTGGATTCGTGCTGGTGAGTTCTTCAATCATCTTGTGTCGTTCTTCGTATCGACGGAGTTATTTAGGTGCAAGCTAATATGCCCTATTTTTAGGATTCTTGCCCGTTCTTCATTTTTTCTCTTGATCTGAACCGAATCAGAGCTCAATATTGGACGAGTGATCTGCTACGGACCTACGGTAGGTGGTCTATACCTTTTCCTCGGGGTTTGGTGTTGTATAAGCATAGTTGTTGTGCCGCACGCCAAACTCTCTAGCGGTGCCCCTTTAATTAATTGAATGGTTGAATTGGATGAATTGGAACTTGATGCAAATATAAGAGGCCAACTGGGCAACATGGAAAGAACCTTCTGGAAGGGCAAAGTAGTCTTTGTATTGGAGGGCAGATGGCTATGGGTCATAAGGAGTTGGAAGTTGTTAAAAGGGAATCTAATGTGGGGCCCAAGGGGAGCTGGCAAGTGGTTATATAAGGGAGGGAGTGGGGTATTGCGTGGGGAGGAAGATATTATGTTGTAGTGGGAATCAGCCTTTGGCTTGGGCGGGGAACCAGGGTTCACCCAAGTAATGGCCCCTCTCTTGAGTTCTTCTCCGTTATCTTCTCTTCTCCTCCCTCTCAACTGTATTGTTGCTCTATTTCTCTCTCGTTTTATATAAAGAAGTTTGTCCCATGTTAATCTTCATCAATTGGTTCGTCCTACCTTTCTGCCTCGATTGCTCGCACGAGCCGCACTATGGTTCTGCTTCATCTCCCTGGGAGGTGCACTACCTGATCTCCCTCACTCACTAGCGAACGGAGCGCACTGCATGTAGTCTTCCTTCGTTCGGAAGCAACGCACTCTCCCGCCTTCATTTGTCCCGGCTCGCGTTTTCCCGACCGACGGGCAACTCTACGGGATTTTGCCGCCACCTTACACCACGCAGAAGTCTGCACAACTTCATCGCAGCCAGCTGCAACGCGACACGACACCCTACCGGATCCACTCAGACGTCGTGTCCATGACTGATTTGACTTCTCGACCTGTCGGCGCACACCATCAGCCACTGTTCCACAATAGCGTGCACACCCGGACAATTTTTTGTTGGCAACCCACTTCGTTTCTGCCAGCAGCCCGCTTCTGTTGGGGTTTCTACGACGACGCCAACATACCAAATTTATGCAACCAGTGCGTCTGCTTCCCCTGTTGTTGCATCTCCTAGCAACAACGTTGCGCCTGACTGGTAGGCACAAAACGCTCTGTCATCTCCACCTCTCCTCTCGCATCGCACTGTCGATGGAGGCCTGATATCAGTCTCGCCTAGAGAGTGTCGAACACCGCCTCGAAACGCTCGAACTCAAATGCGATTCAACGCTTTCAACTTTGACCTCGGTTGTGGAAGCTCTAACCGCACAGCAACAGACATGCCTTGAACAGGCAAACACGCGCGCCAGGAGCAGGCGCACAAGTTCGCTGAATTCCACAACTACATCTCCAGCCTGATGCGCCGATTGGAGAAGCGGTCGTTGCAAAGGGGGACGCGCCCGATGGAGGACACGGCAGCGTCTGAAACACCTCAAGCTGGATTTGCCATTACGGATCAAATGGCGCAAGATAAAGTCCCAGGTCACACAATGTTCTGTTCCTCATATTGGCCCAAGGCAGCCGTTCCGACCTATGATGTACCCAGCGAAGATGATGCCACAACAGGACGAGGTGCACCCGTCGATTGTGACGAGTTTTCCAGCATCGCATTTGTTAAAGCCTGCTAAACCTGAGACTCCACACCGAATCAATCGGCTCGTCGAACATCCCCTCCCAACTGATTCCACTTAGTGTCCAGTAGCCCACCAGATCGTCCCGCCTCTCTTTGAGGGGAATTATCTGCCATTACGGAAGGACGAACGACGTACGCTACTATTTGAAAACACAGCGAGTGAGACGCCATTACTCCACACTCGATCATTTGTTGCAATTCTGGACACTGCTAGTATTCAACCAGGGGCCCGCGGTGCTGCGGTACCTGCGAACATGGGACAGTATGGCACAAACAAGATCATTTCTCCCCTTCTGCCTATTATTGTGGCGCATGCTGCTGGATGGAGCTCACCAGCAATTTCTTCTTTTGTGGAACTGAATTTCGGGAAGCATGGACACTGCTTGGGCATACCGGCAAGCCCCTTGGATGGACACTTGTGTTGGACACCAACCCCCACCACTACGGTTGCATGTTAACCAGGGGATTACTCCATCTGACAACTCCGATGCAGCACGGTGACGAACCAACAACAATAGATGTCAAGCAAGCCGGGAGGCGCATATAGAAGATTGCTTGGCATGACTATACAGGCAGTGCACCTTATCAGCATTGGCAGTTTCATAGAGCAAAACTGGTCTGGGAAATTGATTGGCATGCTGAGTCCCACACTTGGGGACACATCCACCACCTTGAGGACAAGGTGGTTTTTCGAGATGGTGGCAATGATAGGAATATGAGAGGCCAGCTCGGCAGCCTAGAAAGAACCTTATGGGAGGGGCAAAGTAGTCTTTGTATAGAAGGGCAGATGGCTATGGGCCATGAGGAATTGGAAGTTGTTATAAGGGAATCTAATGTGGGGCCCAAGGGGAGCTGGCAAGTGGTTATATAAGGGAGGGAGTGAGGTACTGCGTGGGGAGGAAGATATTATGTTGTAATGGGAATCGGCCTTTGGCTTGGGCTGTGAACCAGGTTCACCCGAGTACTGTCCCCTCTCTCTTGAGTTCTTCTCCGTTATCTTCTCTTCTCCTCCCTCCCAACTGTATTGCTGCTCTATTTCTCTCTCTGGTTCAATATAAAGAAGTTTATCCCCTGTTAATCTTCATCATAACCTGTTAGGGATGCCCACTAGTTTCACTGAGATTGTTGGAAGTTGTTGCCCCAGCCTGGGCCACCCATGGGGTGTGCCCTTATATCTGCCCTTTTGTTGTACCACCTGTAGGGTGTGTGTGCGCGCTTGCCTAGTTAGAGGAAGCTCTTTTTAACTTGAAATTGAATTGAATAGATAGGAGAGAGTTGATGTCTCCTTTGCCAAGAGTTGACATGATGTAATTGATTTAATTGTTTGAATGGAAATTGTTATGTGAGTTAAATGAACTCATGGAATGTTTATGGAATGTGAATGAAATGGATTGATGATTTTGATTATGGTAGTGAATGCCTCAGTTGGTATACCTTGGATCCTGATTCCATAGATGTCATGGACGTTTCCCACATGGATCTTGATCACGGTGGTGGACGCCATGGGCCTGTTTCCTCCTTGGGTCTTGATTCCATAGGATGCCTTGAGACTTGCAACCCCTTGGATCCAGATTACTTGGACTCGCGTTGGACATGGTCAGTTGACATGCTCCAAGGACTCCAACCAGGTAGTTACCAAGTTTCCATCAAGATGCTCCTAAGATTCGACGTGGATGCATTGGTCTTCTATACCTTGGATTAGGCCCTTCGTGGTTTGACACTTTTGGTTACACAACACGGTCGTTGTGGATGTGGTACACTCTTGATTATACGACGAGGTCGTGATGATATTATACACTGGATTATACGGCGTGGTCGTGAGGATACTTACACTTGTTTGCACGGCGAGGTGGATGTAGATATTGTTTTGCTATGTTTTACAGATAGCCATGGTACGGGCATTTAACTCCAGTGGGTAGACTAGACAATGTCACTTGTTGTTTATGTTATGCAGTAGCCCTTGTATGCGGTTGCTTGACTATTGTTTGCAGGGAGCCTTGTTTGGCTGGACAGTTTCACATACGCCTTGGGCTCTTTACTTTTAGTGTTTTTATACCTGTGATATACTGCACTCACTGCTTTTGATTATATCACACAGACTGGATTTGTTATAGACATCGTTAGTAGTGGCCTATTGAGTGTTATCTCACACCCTATTCAGGTCGTCGTTGGGTACCCGAACAGACTTCTTGGATGCAAGTAGGGATCGGGGCAAGCACCCACGGTACGATGTTTGATTTGCTTGTTGCTTAGGAGCAGGAGAGCACAGGACCAAGCTAGGCTTATGGTGCTAGCTAGGATAGTTCTTTTTTGGTCTTTTTGGTATTTGGATACATGTCTTGTATTGGTTGTCTGTATACCTGTTTTCCTGCTTTGGAGAGGCATGACACGACACATCATTTTGTATGTGAGATTATCTTTGGCATTGTTTATATATTTCTGTCTTGGGTGTTTATCTTCTGTCCGGATGTTTTACTGCTTTTGTCATTGACTGATATGTTTACTACTATTGCGTTACACTCTGACATGAGGGCATAGTCTCCCCGCAGACACACCTTAGGCCCTCCCTGCTAGTCGGCAGCCTTTAGCATACGGGAAGGCGTGCTTGAGGTCATGTGACCCACCAGCTCGGAGCACCGGATAGTGGCTTCCGGGTCGGGACGTTACAATGGTTGCTTCAAAGAATGTTGCACCAACCATGATCGTGTAAATCATGGCGGTTCCACATTATACATGTGCAAAAAATTGTTCTCTTAGTTATGCATTTAGTCATGGTTTTATGTGGGTTTCAAATGAATTTCTTAAAACTTTCAGATTCTGACTTATAACTATAAAATGTGAGCCTGAAAATTTGTTGACACGTCAAAAAATGATAGAGAGATCACAATCAAAGAGAGAACCTAAAGAGATCCATGAGAGCGACGAGGTGAGAGAAGGAAAGAAGTTTTTGTAGAGTTTTGTTCTTGAGAATCATTTTTCCTTATCTTTCTCACAAATCTGATCATCAAAATCATAATTGCTTACAATGTTGCTTGTTGATAGTTGATATTTGTTTTATCACAACCCATCACTAAACTATACTAACATGGATTTAAAATTGACCACCCTATATCACAACTCTATCATTATGTGATCCAATGAGAACAAGGAAAGGATGCATGGGTGTAATGAGTGGCTACTAGGTTGCTAAGGGAATTGGCCCCACCTTTAAGACGTGTCTATCACTTAAACTTGCTAATGTGTCAATCCCTTGTATGGGGATTGCCACTGACTTGTTGAGGTGCCTTTTATGAACAAAACCATGAGTCCCATTGGACCAAAGCAGACAACACCTCAAAAATGTTGGCAGAGGGGTATTAGACACAGAAAAGGGTAATTAGATTGGTACCCTTAAAATCCTAGGCATGAGGTTATACAACTAACAGATAAATATCTAACTTGAGAAACTATGTCAGCACGTTGAACAAAAAATGAAAATTTAAGATTAACTAGAAACTATAGCGAAATAGGAACACGTATATGACAATTATGATAACTGAAGTGGCATGGAATAAGCATATGCCGTCGATAGATGAAAAAAGAAATACAGTTGCCACGATTAATCCAGACTTAACCAAAGACGACTTCACTTGATATATTAAAGATGTGCAGACCTTCAAGATTAAGCAAGAGTCCCACGGGATTCAACAATGCAAACCAGTTATGAACTTCTTAATTACACTGTCCTAACTGGCTTTATTTCCTTTCTCAACCTAAGCATAGTTTGCTGATATCAGAACAAGGTTTGCTCCCTTCCGAACAGGAAAAATATAGAAGTTGATGGACAGTTCAAACTAAGATTTTGGATACATGAATTAAGGCATTTTGATATTTAGGAGAGTAAATCAAATCAGGCGGATAAAATTTTCAAATATACAATAATATCCTGCATGAAATTTTAACAAATTGAGCCACAAAATTAATTGGAATGATCCAATATTAAAAAAAAAAAAAATGAGAAGTCGAGGAGACGGAATGTTTTCAGCAAAAAAAAAAACATAAAATATTACCAAGCGCAAAGTCAACGAGCTCTGCTGCAACGGCCACAGCTGAACCGCCGGAAGATCCTCCGGGAGCAAATGACGGCATTTGCGGGTTGATGGTTGTTTCATAATGCATGTTTTCACCGGTCATTCTAAGAGAACGTAAACAGAAGACCAGTGATTAAATGGTACTCAATGCGCATGTGCACCAAAAACACAAAGAGAACGAGTTAGGATAAGAAATTGAACATAATTAGATGACCTCCAGATAGCAGTCGTATTGTGGCAACAAGGTTCACTTGGAAAAAATGATGAGATAATGACTTACACAGGAGACAAACTAACATCTTCACAGGTAAATCATGAAAAAAATCATTTCAAAGCATTTAATAACCCCTTACCCAAAGGCGAACTCTTCCATGACGGTCTTCCCAACGCAGGTAGCCCCGCTCTTAAGCAAAATGGTGACTGCAGACGCTGTCTTTACAGCCGCCTCATGCGTCCTCTTCCAATCCGGATTACCAAACCCAGTCACGTAACCCTTTACATCGAATCTACCATACACATAAACTAATAATCTCTCAATCAAATACCAACTGAAAGTTTTGCTTGCTTAATGGTTTTTAACCCCAGAAACAATAAAGGAGGACTGATATCCCCGGAATAAATGCGTACATGTCGTTGATGGAGAATGTGAAACCGGAGAGAAGCTGACGAGCAGCGGGAGGAGCGGGCTGAGGAAAGGGAAAAAGCTCCAGACGCTCGACAAAGGCACCGAAGTCGTCCTTGTCTAAAATCTTGTCTTTTCGCCGCCCCCTTCTGGTGGTCACGGCAAGAAGTGCAACTCCAGCCACGCCCACGCCGATCACGATCCAGAGCTTTGGATTCGAAACGCTGACCCTCAGTTTCAAGGGTTCCCACATCGTCTGCGTACTGGACTGAGGAGGATACCGAATGAGCTGGTGGGAGGGAAAGGTTTTAGAAGGGTTTTATAAAGCGCCCGCCGGTGAACGTATTGGTCGACGACGCCTGCCCGACAGCAGGCAGCTCTGAAACTGTGAGTGCGGTTCTGTTCGGAATCGGTCCGTCGATTAGGATCAAAGTAATCAAAAACGGGTCCTCGTCGGACGATCAGCCTAAAATTAAATAAATATATTTAACAAATTAATTTAATTTTACATGTGATTGCCCCTAAATTCTTATTTTAGGCTTATTTAATATTTAACATGAAATTATCCATGAATTCCAGAAGTTTCAATTTTTTGAATGGGTGGGTCTTGCTATATAAGTTTGAAAAAATGGTTATTGAAAAATCTCGCTTAATTTTAAATTATATATTTAAAAATATATTAAAATAAATAAATAAAATTGTTGACAAGTTATCTATAATTAATGATCCAACGTCATTTTAATTATTAAAAAAACATTCATATGTGAAAAATAAATAATTTCAACAATATATTGATTTTTCCCTCTTTAATTGCCAAAATTTAATCAGATGAAATTGAATTGAATTGAATTAAATAATTAAATTATTATTAATAGTGGTGTATTCAGATTGGAAGCGCTTATAAATAAATTTATTTGTTGAAGGCTTATAAATAAATTTATTTGTTGAACTTATTTACTAAGGGCTTCAATTACCAATTAAAAAAACTTATAGACCTAGTGTTAAATAACTTAAAAATGGATTTATCATTGATTTTATGTTAAAATAATTCATTATGTATACTATTTGACATGTCTCTCTATCCACTTGTCACCATTTCCACACTATGTGCATATGTGTCACTGTTTGGATGACCCCCTCTCATTCTTTCATTTCCCCATCTCTTGACTCCCCCGCTTCTCGCCGCTTCCTCCCCTTTGTCGCTTCATTACCTGCTTCCAAGTCCATTAAATTCAAATTCTCCTCCACATTTGCCTCTGTTTTCACCTTCAGCTCTGTCTCCATCTCTATCTTCGTCACCTCCTATAAATTGATTTTCTTCGGCCTTCTCACACCGCGTCCCCACCTCGCCTCTCCACATCGCATCCCTACCTCGCCGCCTCTGACTCTACATTTTTGTCAAATGTTTTTGACAGTCAAATGGTTGAATTTCTTATTTTATAGGTTTCCCTACTTTCCATAAACCCCTCGTTATCTGGTTTGTTTTTTATTTTACAAGTTTTCTTATTTCACCTTGATGAGACCTTATTTTTCACCATCCAGTTCCTCAATGATTCCCTGTAAGTTGATTCTTTCTTGACATCTCATATGTCTATGATTTCTCATTCGTCGGTATTTCCATTTGTTTGTATCGACTTAGATATCTCCTTCCATTACTTCTGTTTTCTATTGTGTGCGGTTACAAAACGTTTATTTTGTCCAGAAGATTCAACTATTGCCCAATGATGTACATCTAACAAGACATCAGTTGTCTTGCTATACAAATTGACTCCTCACTGTCAAATGTTATAATCTGTTATTGGACGCGTTTCTTTGATTTACATAAACCCTAATGGCATGTATCCGCGCTAAGAGAATATAACAAGGTGCATTGATTCCCTGCTTTAATTGTTTTATCAAGTGAGGTGTGCTCCTACTAATTGTCTGATGTAAACTTCATTTCAATTACAACTTTTTATTTTATTTATTAGATCTATATATTGTCAAGAATATTATACATCTGATGGGGGACTAAAAGATTTTTGTCATCGTATGTTTTTTTATGTGTTGCATGAACAATTCCCTCTTCCTGTAGATGAGAACTAAGAATTTAAGGATGATCCTGAGTATCATCTCAAATTTTTCTCTTTACTGTGTGCCATTGTTAAATGTTGTTTTCTTGCTTTAATTCATTTATCAACTGTGGTATGCTCTTGTGAATTGTATGATGTAAAGTTCATTTCAATGACAACTTTATATTCAATTTATTACTTCTTTATATTTCCCAAAATTGGGATTGTTCTGGAAAATTAGTTTTTGCTATTTAAAGTGATTCTAATAATGATTTCGAGACAGCCTTGCAGGAATAATAATGAGGTTTTACATAACCTGTATCTCACCCATTTTTACCATCTCCTATTATGTTCTTATTTGGTTTCACTTTTCCTATGGTATATACTTTAGTTTTATATTTATATTTGCTCCATAATTAATCACCCATACTAAGGTTCCTCCATAATACATGTTCTCCTTGGGAGGCTATGAAGGAATCCATTCTTCATGTTTACAAGACTGTCGAAACTAGATTCTCGGCAAGGCTTAGACCCGATTAGGTGCACAATTTGTTCTATAATATATTTTAAACCTCTAATATTATAAACAAATTTAATAAAATGTCCTTCAATGTTAATTTTTTTAATAAACCATTCAAAATAGGCTTTTTGAGGGTGACAATCACTTGTTTGATTTTTGTGGTATTATGGTGGCGACATATGATTCTTCGATAATTAATTGACCCATGATGATATGACCTTTTCTTGAATAGATTCATGTTTTTATTTGAATTGAATTGTTTTTTCCTAAAAGGGACTAGGTGGTAGATCTCTTTTATTTTCTTCGGTCTTTCACATTCAAGTTTTTTTTGGATTTCATGATTCATATATTCTTGATACAGGGGGTGCATGAGAGGGTCAAATTTATCCTTATGATATGCATTATAATTATTTTCATTATGATTATACTGCCATCAACTTAATTTTCTATCTTACAACCCATTCTCTTCTTATATGATTTGTTATTTGTTGATAGTTTGTTTCTTAAACATAGTACACACATTATTAATACTTTATTCCATCACATACTCAAATGGACTTAAATATTTTAAATGCAGTAAAATTTATGACCCCGGCTATGTCAGCTCAACATTTAACGAATTGCAACTCAACTAACAATCCAAAAATAGGTATTTGCATATAAATTTCCCTTTTATTACTTTATAAGTTAACTGCAAATAACATCTACTTATCTTTATTTGTTCTTTAATTATTATTTCATTGAAATACATTTTTACTTATTTAATTTTCCGCTTTTCTATATGGAATGTATTTTTTTAAACCGGAAATCTAAATACAAAAAAAAATCAGTAATTGCCTCACATTGACCATATTTTTTACGGTACAATCAGTAGAATTTACTCCTTCCATTTTGTAAACAAAAGCTACCACTTCAACACATTTGAAGATCATTGGATTTTTATAACCTTGAGAGATCTGTGACCTATTTTATATTATAGTTTGAACAATATTTTACTTATATTCTAGGTTTATGTAGTGCCTAGATTACTTTACCTTCTCATACCCAACCATCGAAAGGCTATATATATGTTGTTTCAATGCTTGTAGGGAAATTGATTAATCAATATTTGGATTGATGAAGCAACCCTCTTAGATAGGCCAACACAACCTTGGGTTTGAAGAAACAATTGAAAAGGATGCAATAAAAAGAATCGTATTTTATGGAACTATCCACCTTTTTCCAATCGATGTGTTTATAAATTTATTAAATTTATCTTTAGGTAAGCCCATCTTCTCTTTTTTCCATTTTGAGCTTCTGATTTTTTAATCTATATTTAAAGTAATATAACTAGAGCAACTCTAATTGGTGAAATATGGTCTTTCACCTCCTGAAAATTATCATCCTTTATTGCCTCAAAATTAAACAAAGTAGGCAACACTTGAATATATACAATCTCAACTTTAGCACCCTACTTGGCCACTGATGCTAAATATGCAATATACTAGGTAGATTACATTTGCCGCCACAAAAAACAATGCAAGGAAGAAAACTGCAACAAATCACAAGCCCGAGAACTTGACCCCGTGAAATGCCCCTCACCCCCAAATCCTTACCACCCCACCACCAATGGTGGGACACTAAATATGCAATATAAAAATCAGGTGTAGTAGTATGCTCGAGTGATGAAGTAGGTTTCTCTGCCAATAATGTGTTAACATCACTGCGATTTTTATCCAACTCAACCAACCATTAACTATCCACGCCACATTTAAAAAAGAACACAAGCTACAACTCACGATTAGTAGATTGAGTTTCCGATGTTATTTGAATAAAAATTTAATTTTTGATTCTATGGATCTTATTATTATTTTCAATGATAGAAATGTCTACTTCTTTAAGGAAGCATAAAATGTAATCATAGAAATTTCATGATTTTGCTTGATTTCACAAAATAACGATCGGAAAAGATGAAACTTTATGGAGAAAATCACTTAATTTGAATAAAAAAATGAACTATCTTTACAGTTAAGGATATGGATCATTTTATATAATGCAGCACAAAGTTAGATAATAACACACACTCAATTGATAACAAATTCAACACCAAATTATAATCCATGTGGTCCAAACTCAAAAGGTATTTTGTGTCACAAATCTCTAAATTTACCATTTATCTCTGTTTAAACTATTATAGGTTATTGGAGTTGGTGCTCTAGAACCAACTTCTTTATACTTTATGATAACCTGTATTCATAGTTTTGAATATTAATAAATTACTTATGACATCATAATTTTTCTCCTGTGTAGCATAGTATGTGATAATGTCATAAGAGTATTTGTCGCACTTAAAGGTCATAGCAGTTTCCTATTACGATGAGAACCCAGAAGTGTTATGACACTATTCTTAAATATATGTTCTATAATCAGATGATATCATTTTAGAGACACAAATGATATATGATATCATGGGTAGAGACTCATAGGACTTTGAGACGCCTTCTTATAGTGTGCACCCTTGGTAATATCGAGTGTAAGATATTGTGAGAACGAGACCTGCTAGTGAGAAATCCACATTTATATGTGTCATTGGATGTTCTTATCTGCATATGTGTATATTGATCCTTATACTTTAAGATTATTATTAATGAGTATTATGAGTCACCTACTTTGATGTATTGATGAAAATTGTGATGACATATGTTCGCGGTGAGGTAGAATACATTGGGTGCGTCATGAGTAATATTCCACTAATGAATAACGCGAGAAAGGATTTGTCTCTTCTGTTCATTAATGGAAGTTTATATCTCAGGCCCTTTGATAGAAATGATATAGCCTAAATAAATCCATGACCATGGTATTCCATAGACAAGTTCAATTTTCGGGAAGTCAAAGAAAGAGACATCGATCACATAGGTTGATGGCACCGACATGCAACTTGCCTGATTAAAGATATCGTGATAAAAAGATTATATTACACAGTAAGCTTTTGTATGAGGTATTATGCCATTTCAGCATTAAATTCTTTCTCTATGGGTGCCTTGACATGTTGTTAGATGCTAACCTTGGACTTTAGGCTGCTTCGCCTAATGCCAATAAGAAAGAGGTGTAGAGGGTCACATACTAAGTGTATCTAGAATCTCAGTTAACTAATATATTATTATTTATTATTTAACAAGTTGAATAAATATTATTCCCACACATGGTTAATAATTATTCATGTTTGCTTGATCGCATATATCATACCACAAGTTATTCGACATAATATAGTGTGAGAGGAATATTTAATAAATATTTATTTTCTATTTAGTAAATATAATATTTATTTATTTATTGACTAATAATGTAGTGAGATTTATTTAATAAATAAATAGTCATTATTCAAGCCCCGATAAATATTGTGGAGGAATGGAGGACCAAGTTTAAATGGTCCGGTGAGAAATAATAATAATAATAATATTATTTGACATGAGGTTCTGCAGAGATTAAATAAATAACAAAGGGAACATGTGTAATTATTTTATTTTAACCCTAGTGAGATATAAACCCAATTATATTATTTTCTCTAAGAGCTAATTCATTGGTTTGGTTGTGCACAACGAATTTGTGGAATCCTCTCAATCCCTAGAGAGTTCCCTTCTCCAATAATGCTCTCAATAATGAAGAGCGATCTTCATCCACCTTCCACTCTCAATTCAAGAGAGACCAAGGAGAATGGTTTGGAAGCGGTTCTCGAGACGATCAAAAGCAGACGACGCAAGTGATGGGATTTGTCATTCTAGCACTCAGAGATTCCTATGACGACGTTCAGATATTTGAGGAACACGTGTGAATCACCACTAGAGGGAATCTGCTTTTTATTCCTATAACACAATGACGAAACAACACAGATCTGTTGTCAGATCAATCAATGAAGAAAGAATTACAACAAGACAATTATTTAATTAATTAAATTAATTATAAATAATATGTGATGATCCTACCTCTGGTTTCGAGATTCTATCCATTGTCTGTTTTCTTTGATTCAATTCGATTGATTATGACGTTAATCATTATGTAGATCTCAAGTTGATCATCGATCATGACAAAAAGCAAAGTTGGGCACGACCCATTGCACGCTTCCACTGTGCCTGAAACCTACATATGATGCCTTTCATTTCTTTTTTTTCTTTTTTCCATTATTTTTTTCATTTCATGTCATTTCATGTTATATATACCGAATGCAACTAAACTCATTTTCAATCCTAATGTATCACCACTTGATCCTTTTAGAAACTATACCTGTATATTCATATCTGACTCAAATATTTCTCCTCAATTACTGATTCTATTCATGTATTTTCCTATTATATCTTTTTTGAATGTCAAAAAATTATTTTTACTCAGTGTCTTCTACGTGGAAACATCATGGATTTATCAAAGATTTTCTTTTATTAATTCAATTTTATCCCCACTTATTTAAATTATGCCCATTCATATTGTCTTGAAAATATCATGTATTTAAATTAAGCTGTTGTTAATTTGAAATTTTCCTCAATTGATAAATGCTCGCAACAGACACCTTATTCCACTTGATGTCATACAATTTCTAGGTTTAAAGTTTTTGTGACACTCATTTTTAGGGGGTTATGGAATAAAGGAAAATGTTGCTAGAGATTCTGATGTGGTGGGATTGATCCTTTTGTAAAATTAGAGAATTTCCACGTATTTATCTTTCAATTTTAACTGAAACCAATATATTCTATAATATTTTATTTTCAATTTTATGTTCTCATTTTATTTTTGGATGTGTGGTTTTCATGATTAATCATTGAGTTTCTTATTAGTTTGTTCTTGGAAAAGAGGACAAAGAGAAAGATCATATTTTTCGATCCATCCAATATTAGTTAATCCCTTTTTAGGTTTGATGTCGCTCAAAACTTATCCTCTCCATCTATCATTGATATTCCTTGTTATTTACTTCTCATTATTTGTATCTTCCCATTTTTTATTTTAGGTATATAGTTGTAGAACAAGTTCTGGTCCTGTATGATGGAAATGTGATGAAGAGAAATAATTCATGGCAGGGGATCCCCTTAAGGGGTTCATCATTAAATAAGAAACCAAGCACACCCACTAACTCTCTATGCGCATAATACATTACTCCTCCATGGATTGATATTCCTTGGATATATTTTTTTTTTTTGCAATACATGTTTCATTTTATCAAATTTCAGCCTACTATATTTATAATTTATTTAGAGAAAATGTGACAACATTGAAGGGAAGTTTGATATCATAGACTCTTTTAACATATGTAGATGTGCCTTTCTCACTCGACATAGACATAATTCTTATTCGAGTTACCAATTTTTAAACATATATCATGTCAATAAATTTTGGGTAAATTATAAGGTTAGTAGTACTTGACGATGTGCATCTAACTGAACATCAGTTGTCTCATTATACAGATTGAATCCTCATTGTTATAAGTTAAAATATGTCATTAGACATGTTTCCTTGATTTACATAAACCCTAATTGAACAAGTTGGTGTTGGGAGAATGTAATAAGGTTCATTGTTTTCTTTCTTTAATTCATTTATCAAGTGAGGTATGCTCTTATTGATTGTCTGATGTAAAATTCATTTCAATTACAAATTTTTATTTTATTTATTAGATATATATACTATCTATAATAATATACATTTGATGGTGGACTAAAAGATTTATGTTATCATATGATTTTTTATGCGTTACATGAACAATTCCCTCTTCTTGCATACGAGAACTAAGAATTTCAAGGATGATATTGAGTATCATCTCAATTTTTTTTTCTCTTCCTTATGCCATTGCTAAATGTTGTTTTCCCACATTAATTCATTTCTCAATTGAGGTATGCTCCCATTAATTGTCTGATGTAAAATTTATTTCAATGACAAATTTATATTCTATTCATTAGTTCTTCATATTGCCCAAAATTGGAATTGTAATAGAAAATTAGTTTCTTCTATTTAAATCAATTATAATAATGATTTAAGGACAATCTTGTAGAAATAATAATTAGGTTTTACATAACCTTTATCCCACTCACTTTTCCCATCTTCTATTATGTTCTTATTTTCTTTCACTTTTCCCATGGTCTATGCTTTAGTTTATATATTTATATTTTCTCCATAATTAATCACCCATGATTCTAATAAGGTGTCTTCATAATACATGTTTAACTTAGGAGGTTGTGAAGGAATCTATTCTTCGCATTTACAAGACTACCAGAACTAGATTCTCAGTAAGGCTTAGACTTGATCAGGTATATAATCTATTGTATACTATACTTTAAACCTTTAATATTAGAAACATATTTAATAAAATGTTCTTCATTATTCATTTTTTAATAAACCATTAAAATTAGGCATTTTGAGGGTGATAATCACTCGTTTGGTTTCTGTGTTATTATGGTGGTGGCATACGATTCTTCAATAATTAATTGACCCATGATGATATGGGTTTTTTTGAATTGATTCACATTTTCAATTGAATTGAATTATTTTTCACTGAAAGGGACTATGTGGTAGATCTATTTTATTTTCTCTGGTCTTTCAAATTCAAATTTGTTTGGATTTCATGATTCATATACACTTGATATAGGGGGTGTATCTACTCTATTGTCTATTTATTGCTTTAAGTGCTATTGAATCTTATTTACATATATAGTTACGGTTACTCAACACCTTTATTCCATTGAGGTCTCCCATTTTTTCTTGGGTTTTCTACAGGAGGGGTGCATAAGATTTATTAATCCATGTTTTTTATAATGTTATTTTATGCATACCATCTATGATCCATTTAATCTCAATTTTTTTATGACGAAGTGGTTGGACATGAGTTGCAGAGATGATACTGATATTAGGAAGATGGGGGAATTTTTTCACTTAATATTGATGCGGTGTTTGGGGAAAATGGGGCTAATAATGCTGATGATGTTTGATTCTTCTATTGTTATCATTGTGGAAGTTACATGAAGATGATGGAATTTCCTATTGGTGCAAGTTTATTGCCCTATTTTTTCTATTTCCACCGGATCTTTTTTCATCAGTAATCCTTCCACCTACACCATATTTCCTACCATAAGTTCAACCACACCCACCAAATTTCCTACCACCTATGTAAGTGTTGTTTATTGAGTTCATGGGAGGGTATTGTTGAAATTAGATTTCAAAAAATTTATTGAATCCTTTATGCGGTGGATAACAAACATTGAACAAAGAAATGTTGTTGACTCCCTCCAAATGAGCATCAATAAATTCACAAGGGAAGAAATACCTGAATATGGGTATTATTTCCCCTACAAAAGAAAAGGAAGAAGAAGATGTCTGAGACCTATGGATCGTGTGAACCTTTAAGAGACCCGTAATCACATAACCATTATAAGGTCACATGAAGACTCCACACGCAACACATAACCTATGGTGGATCTTGCGGATCCCCCTTTCAACAAGCCCCTCTACTTTTGCAAAGGTGCTCCAGACAACCAGTAACTGAGCAAGTGGCATCCAGATGAGCTCTCCTAGGCCACGTGGGTTGTTGACGATAAGAACCTGGCGATCCAACTTGAAAATCCTATGAAAATGGGAGAAATGATACCCAAAGGGTGGAGGCTACTAGAAGCCATAGAGATCATGCAACTTATCACTAGAGGGGAGGGTAATTATCCTTGAAAACATTCAAGCAAAATCACGAACTCCTTGAACCTTTGTAAAATAAAATAAAGGAGATAAAAAGGGAGGAGGTGGGAGATACTCATAACCGCTAAAGGACATGCGATGTGCACTCGGTGATCCTCAAGGCACCACGAGTCCCTATAGATATGTCCACCTCATCTCTCTAAGTTCCTTTGAATTATCATCCTTGTCACACAGAAAACCTCGAGTATGTCTAGGAAACATTGCACTTCCCTTTAGCTCCATAAGGATGAAAGAATGGATTTTTCCATGAAATGCTCACACATCATTATAGGACCTTTATTGGTCATGCAATGCATAACCAAAAAATAGAGTAATTTTCCTTGACATTACTCATTCAAACTCATATGAATTCCAACATTTGTCATATAAAGTAAAGGAAACAAAAAGGAAGGAGGTGAGAGCACTCACAGTTGTAAAATATCTTGAGATGTGCTAAGGGTGTCAGCGACACGATCTCGCGAGACTCCCAGACAAGTCACCCAAGGTCTCACGAACATCTTTCAATAGACACTTTGGTCTCATGAAGGCCCTTGGACATTTCAAAACGACAACATAGAAGTCCTTCATCACACCTGCACGAGTCAACAAAATCCTCATTAATTAGCTATAATCCAATAAAGGGAGTGTTGACGAGAGGGACTTGCGGTTGCTAAAAACAGGCTACGCCCTCAGAGTGATCCCCGACAGATACTCGTGAAGTCGCGTGGTGCCAGATCCCTTCGCCAACTCTAGCCTGGAATCATGCTAGATAATCCGCACAAAGTGTCGAACAACTAGGGTGGAGATGCCTATAAAATTCCCACCCCAACATGAATAAAGGGTTGGACTCTGAACGGTTTGACTCTCGACCTCTGGACTATTAGGCGCAAGGGATAGAAAAAAATTCTTAGAGCAGTTGATCACGTGACTGAAAAGCCTTTCATTAGGTAATATACTGGCGAACAACCAGAGAAATCATGCGCCATGCATATGGTACTTCACCCAATCATTCATAGATCACGCGAAGGGCTGTTGGCATGGTGTGTGAAGAACATGCCACATGTCCTCCAGATCACGCGAGGCTTAAAGAAACTAATACTGAATGAACCCAAGGCCTTCAAAATATAAGGTGTAGAACCAAGATTAAAAGTGGAAGACTTAAGTGGAAAACATGCTCGCTGGCCCTCACACACTTCGCGTGAGTCATCCAAAGACACATGACAACACCAGGACATATTGCCTAGATCTCATGACTCTCTTTAAACATGCAATTTGGTACATGTGAAATCCTATGGACATGTCAGAGAAAGTAATACGATCTCCCTGGTCACACCACTCTGATCCTGCAAGACCCTTTGGGTCTATCAACCAAGCCTTATGACGTCCCTCAGATACATCGCTTGACTCGTATAATGATGTCTGCTCATGTTAGTCAAAATCTCATGGTTTTATCTGGTCATGACAACTAAGCTATTGAGACACCCTCTGGGAAAGTTATCTAAGACCCATTATGCCCTCGATACATGACAACTAGGTCTCGTGACACCCTCTGGGTAAGTTAGATGAGACCTGCGATGCCCTCTAGACATGATGACCAGGTATCGCGATGCCCTACGGGGATGTTAGGAAAGATAAGTGACATCCTTCGAGCCATGTTGTATTGAATCTTGCAACACCCTCCATATGTGTCAAGTCAAATCTTATGAGTAACACCAAGGCACGTCAACTGGATCATGCAACACCCCTCTGAACAAATCATCCAGGTCATACGATGGTTTTCAGGACATGGCAACTGGGTCATGAGACACCCTCCAAACAAGTATTCTAGATCAATAGGGCATCCCATGACTTGATAACATTATCTGTCCTCAGTGTGTAATCCCCGATCAATAGGGGAACCTTAGTGTGTAAGCCCCAATATAAAGGGAATTACAACAAATCTGATTCCTACCATATTCAGGATAGGTAGGCCACTTCTCCCCGAGGTTCGAGCTCCATACTGATCATCCAGGGAAATCCCAACATCTAAGTCCCTTATTAAAAGTAATGAATCACAATGAAAATGGATGACGTGGGCTTAGGGAGTTGTAATGATCATGACATATGCACTATAAACCTCCAAAATGGTAGGGGTGACCTCAGCGTGTAAGCCCTAATAAAGTGAACTACGATGACTCTGATTCCTGCAATAACTAGGATACATAGGATGCCTTATTAAGGCCCGAGCTCAAATAAACACCCCTTTCAGTGTAATTCCTTTTATGAATATGAAATCTAAACCACCAGGACCCAATTAGTCCCCAGAGACGACCACCTTATCTCACCCATCAGTAGAATGAGAAATCAACTCAACTACAATGACTCTAATTCCTGCCATAACTAGGATACATAGGATGTCTTTATGAGACCTGAGTTCCATAATAAATCATCTTAGGGTAGTACCAGCACATAAGTCCCACATTAAGAGCAATGAAATGATCATTTTCTATCTCTTGTTTTTTACACTGAGCATGCCTCACATGAGCTTAGGGAGTTGCGATAATCATATCATCTTCACCACATGTCTCTGAAATTACAGGGGTAACCTCAATATATAATCCCTGAACTAATTAACTATGAAAACTTTGATTCTCTATATACTCAGGATACATAGGACGCCCCACCTGGGCTTGATCTTGAATACTCAGTGTCCCAGGGCACCCATATAAGTCCTTTCTACATGACGTAAAACTGCACGGGCTCAACGAACTACGTGGGTTTTGATTCCTGCAATAACCATGATATATAGGATGCCTTATAATAGCTCAATCACCTCATTGAAATATTAACTACCTCCTTTAATGGTAGCAAATTTTGAAGCACTTGGTTATATAAATTTAACATATAAGCAGCCACCCATTACCAGAAAATGGTGGAAAAAATCAGATACATACAAATGAATTCACTAAAGAGATCATAATCTTTTACACATGAAAGAGAATTAACCTATAGTTTTTTTGTTAGGGTAACTGATATTGTATCAGGATTAGGAAGATATTAATGAACATATCTTAAATCTATAAGAGAGTCCTGGAGTAGGAAACAATTCCCCTCAAAAGGGTGTGATGATCCCAATATCCCATCCTCTCGAACATTGTGAGTCCCCATGAGTTATTGGGCCTGAAAACCTAGATGACCACCTGCCTTTATAAAGTAGGTCTATACCCAGCTACGGATGAGGGAAACTTTGAGAGTTTATGGAAAGGACAAAACAAATGGAAAACCTAATGCAAGTGATTGAATGAAGCCCTAAACTCCATCCTTAACCAAACCATCGAGCGAAACCCATTCCACACCTCAAATCACAACAAAACAAAAATGGTGAACCCAATGTGAATATCTGAAATAACAAAATGACTAGGTTATAACCCGTCAGAAATTTTTTTCCCACTATACGCAAATAAAAATGGTGAACCCGATGCAAAACTTTGTAATAACAAATTATTGGGTTATAATTTGTTGATCAATTTTGCTTTCTCCCCATATGCAAACAACATCGACAGACCCGACGTGAATCTATTAGGCCACTTTGTTTTACAAACCCCATACAAAAACAGTAGTAAGACCAGTGTGATAATATAGATTATCTTCCATAACTGGGATTCTTATAGGTCCATCCACGCGTTGACAAGTCCATGCGAGCAGAATGATCGGATCAGGAAAACATTACAATTGTGTTAACTATGCATATCTGATTAAGCATTTTTATGCTTATGATATAACACTAATTAGTAACCTTGTTCCTTATTGTCTATGTGATTGCAGATACTGCTCTTATCGATAACATCCCAACTCAAGGCAATGTCTTCATCATCCAGTGTCCACTATGGTAAATCATCTATAGTTGTGACCCCTATAGGTCATAAAGTGATATCACCTACTTGGCAGCTCCAACAATAGGTGGAAAATATGATGGTCCAAGAGTACCACTAACACGGTACAATCCCGACCATGGAAAATTCCCGTGAGGTTCTCTAAGCACAACATCCAACGAATCTGCATCACTTGATAAAGGTTGATGCTAAGCCAGTAGCCCTCATCGCTACAACCAACCACTTTGGGAGCTTATCCCTAGAGTGCAGCAACTGCCACCTTCCATATCTGATGAAGGTGGACCAGGAAGATGAATATGGTTCCCTTCCAGTTCAGGTGCTGCCGAGGAGGGAACCTACCAACCGTCGTCACCATCATCATCCCACCAGTACCCACCAGTCTCCTACTATGAGTGCCACTAGACACGCTTCCACCTATGATACCCATGCATGGGTAGCAAGGAAGGCTCATTGAGGGAGAAAGGCACTGGATATCTAGGAGAGGACTCATATCCCTGCTCCTGCTGATGATCCTGCTGACATACTCCAACAGGAACCAACAAGCAAGCTCATATCCCTATTGGCTCAGAACAAGTCTGTGAGCATATTCCCATGACAAGCATAGGGGAGGCGCATATCCCTAACCCCGCGCATGAAGTCCATTGACATACTCCGATGGAATAAGGAGGAAAAAAGTGGGTGCATATCCCTATTTCAATCGAAGACATCTGCCAATGCATAATGGAGATGAAAAATGTTCATGATTATATCCCTCCACACACTTTGCTAAAATGATAATATATTTTAATGATAGATGAAGAGCTCCACCGACATATTCTAGCACCATTATAGATAAAGGGAAAAGTGAATACTCCTATCCCCACAGCCAGGGCAACTCGACGCTCTGATCATTGTGAACAAGTGGTTATATCGAAGCAAGAACATACTATTTCTACCATCCAGGAGGATTATTAGGATATCTTGATAAAGGAAAAGTCATCAGACCAAACTCATACTCACATTAAAATTGAGGCTCACTAGGTGATAGTAGAACACGCCTCAGGATAGGGGTGCATGCCTATCGAAAAAACCCGATGACATATTCTAAAGGCCTAGGATTGGGCCCATATCCCTATTCTGGTCAAGGATAACCATGTGAGAGGGGAAAAAGCCTCGGGATAGGCTTATAATCCTATTGAAGAAGTCCAGTGGCATACTCCAAAGTCCTAGGATTGGGCATATATCCCCATTATGGCCAAGGATAACCAAGTGAGAATGGCATAATCCTCGAGACATGCTCATATTCCTATTAGTGAATCTGCCTGTCATACTCCAACAGATCATGGAAGTAAGGCGCATATTCCTACTTCTACTGAAGAATGACTTCACTAGAACCATTCCAAGGAAATACAGGAGGAGGCTCATATTTCTTCTCCCATTCCGGAGATTTTTCAACATATTCTGTTGAGGAATTCATATTTGGATCATGCTCATATTCTTGTTCCAACCAGGGCTCACCAGGTGAGAGCAGAAAATGCCTCAGGGAAGGCTCATACTATTAGGTCCACAAGGCTGAATACCCAAAGGGGGGGGGTGAATCAGGGTATGACTAATTTAAAATTAAATCCCTTTCTGATCTTGTTTCACTGTTAAGAAAAATACTCTTCTCTCTCTTTCCTATTGCACAATATAAACAGAAAGTAAAGCATGCACATGAAATAACAATTTTTTACTTGGTTCACCCTTACTGGGCTACATCCAAGGAGTATACACCGAAAATGTGCCGATGTACCAAATCCACTATAAGCACACTATTGTTTATAGGGTTCAAGATAGATCACTTCTATTCCCAGGCTCACTGCCTTTATAAAGTTTAGGGTCAGCTCACTGCTTTCCCAAGGGTGACTCCCTGTTTCTCTCTCTCTGACTCACTGCTAGTGGAGAGAATCACCTTATTCCTCTTCTTTTTCTCACTGCTATATAAAGGATCCACTCACAGTTTATAGATCTGTAGGTCTCTTCATTATCACTAATGAATGCATCCTCTGTTGTATGTAGATGCTCTATTTAAGTTCAACTTTCACCCGTAGATGAATCTCTCTTTGCACCGAGGGTATCAAAAAATCTTCCAGCTTCCACTTAGCCCTGAACCACTACCATGAAACAACCTTACTTGGCGCCCTTCTCTAAGCCGGCGCACAAGTCTCGGCACGCAAGTCAAAACTGGCGCGCAAGTCCTCCTCTGCCACTTGCATGACACAAGCTTCTGCAACTCCAAACTTGCGCGACACACACACTTTTACATCCAAACCAATATTAGTGTGCAACCAACAACTTTCGCGCTTCTTCAAAATCTGGCATGCAAGTGTCACCAAACCACTTGCGCGACGCCTTCTTCTACAACTCAAAACTTGCGCGACTCACTTCCTTTCTCACCCAAACCACCTTAGGTGCACATCTATCACCTAGTGTACAACTGATACTTGCGCGACCACACACTATTTGCACAACCACCACACCTACGTGACGAGAGCTCTGATTTTTCTAAGTGTTGAAATCTTTACCGAATGAGGAGGGGTCGACTTATATTTATAGGCATTTGGACACCCTGCGTGATGGCGCACAAGTCTCTCCTCGGTGCGCAAGTTTCGGCACACAAGTCTCTGCCGTGCAAATCACTTGCATGACCAACTCTAGAACTTGGGCACCCCTTATCCCTTTGCCATATTTTGATGTTCTGATCTTGAAAAAAATTAGGCACACAAGTTTCCTCTCCTTCAAGTACACGGCGTGTAAGTCCCTTTTCCAAAAACCACTTTTGTTCATTTGTCGATTTCAGGCCCAAAAATTTGGCAAACACTAGAAAACGGCACCACCTTGTATTTGCTCTTTTTGTACCACCTCCAGATCATCCATTCATTTGTCGACGTTCTTGAATCAAACATGGATCGTTAACCACAACCCTTGAACTCGACATGCCACTATGAAATCCCCTTTGTCAACAAATTTGTATGTCATGGTTTGCTTTTTCAATAATCACAACACAGATGTCCACTTTGTCAACAAACACAATCACCTCAAAAATGCTTCAATGATACCTTGAGGGATTTTTTCCCAACAATATCCCCCTTTGGGTTTGTTGACAACTCTTCCATAAAAAGATACATCGTTAATTCTTTAGTCACCATTCGCCTATTATAATTCCGATAGTGATCAAGGATTTACTCAACACATACTCTAAGACCACATGAGCAATGATCGACGTGAGAAACAAGAGTAAATGAATAGTTCATCAATGAATCACTTCATCTCTGACACCCATTGTTGACACCAAAATGATACCAATTTTTGGAAATATTCTTACCACATTCCAACACCACTCTTATGCTTTTATCACGATCCTCAACTGTCGTGATATTTATTCTTTGATCGATCACTTCAAGCATCGTCAGATTTAATACGCCCCCTTTCTCATTGCTCCCCCTATCTCGCTGCTCCACCTGTCAACTTCTCCCCATATCATTCATGATTTTTCAAATAGACACACTGTCGCCCCCTTGAACAATCACTATTTTCTCCCCCTTTTCAATGAACCCAAAGGTCACTCCTTTGTAGTCTGTAACGGAGTAGAGAACACATATTGGTACATTAGGGAAAACACATCATACCTTGAGGAGGGGGGGGGGTCCCACATCCACACTCTTTTAAGTACGGGGAGTCAACTGAACTCCCAGAGCCAGTCGATTCCTTTTAAATTCTTCCTTGGGTAAGGCCTTTGTCAGAATATTTTCAACATGTAGCTCTGTAGGCACATACTACAACTTCACAAGCCCTTGCTCCACCTTCTCCTTGATGAAATGATATTTGATATCAATGTGCTTTGTCCTTGAGTGATGAACTAGATTTTTGCTAAGATTGATAGCACTTGAGTTATTACACTAGATTCTGATTGGAGACTTCACTTTAACTCCCATATCTTTAAGCTACTGCTTCATCCGTAATAATTGTGTACAAGCTTGAGTGGCCGAAATATACTCAGCTTCTGCGGTGCTTAATGAAATTCAATCATGCTTCTTGCTTAACTAAGAAATACATAGTCCACCAAGATAGAATGCACCACCTGGAATTGATTTTCTATCATCTACTGAACCGGCCCAGTCTGCATCAGTATATTCCAATAACTATATTTGAGATTTGTCATTATATTTCAAGAAAAAGTCCACCGTGCCCTTGATATACTGAAGTATTCTTTTCACTGCAAGCATGTGGATTTCCTTAGGATTACTCTAATATCTCGCTGCTTGGCATGTGACGAATACAATGTCAAGCCTTGTTGTGGTCAAGTATAACAAACTTCCAATAATTTTCCTGTATTCTGTGATATTAACTGCCTTGCCATCTTCATCTTTGGATAGTTTCATCCGGGTAGCAACCAGAGTCTTCATTTCCTTGGAATTTTCCATTCCAAATCTTCTCAGAACATCCTTGGAATACTTGGATTGAGAAATGAATATACCATTATTTCCTTGTGTCACATGTATACCAAGGAAAAATGTTAGCTCTCCAATCATTGACATTTAGAACTCACTTTTCATAAATTCGGAAAACTGTCTGCACTAAGCTTCATTTGATCTACCAAATATTATGTCATCGATACAAACCAATACTATCATCCTTTGATTACTATCATTGCTGAAATATAGATTCTAATCAACTCCACCACGCTGGAAACCAAGCTTCTTCAAATATTGGTCAACCCTTGAGTACCATGCTCTTGGTGCTTGTTTCAGCCCATACAATGCCTTCTTCAGCCGACACACTTTATTCTCATCTTCATGAATGAGAAAACCATCTGGCTGATCAATGTACACCTCTTATTCCAGAAACCCATTCAGAAATGCAGATTTAAAGTCCATCTGGAACACTTTGAACTTTCATTGCACTACTATGGCTAAAAATAATCGAATTGTCTCCAACCTTGAAACCGGTGAAAATGTCTCATCAACATCAATTCCCTCTATCTGGGAGTATCATTTGCACACTAGTCGTGATTTTTTTCAAACCACTATGCCATCTTCATTCATCTTGTTGTGATAGACCCATTTAGTACCGATGACGTTCTTATCTGCTAGCCTTGAAACAATCTCCCATGTATGATTCTTCTAAATCTGGTCTAATTCTTCATTCATATCCTGAACCTAGTACTCATCTTCAACTGCATTGGAAAAACATTTCGACTCCACCTGAGATAAAAACGATGTTTGTTGTGATGATTTCATTCTTCAAGTCTGAAATGGAGCTGTCTGATCACCAATAATATTTTGCCTATCAATTTCATCTCGACTCTTTGGCTTCTTAGCAGATTTAGACTTTGTTTCCTCTTTATCATCATCAGTATCATCTTTTGAGCCAGCCTCTTCCACTTCTAATCCCCCTATGTTGCTTACCTCCTCATCACTTTCATCCATAAACTGTTCACTGGGTCGTTGAGTATTCTGTTCATTTTCAACTATAGTGACATCATTGCTCTCAACATTTTTTCCCAGCCTTTTGTTGAAGCATTTATATGCTTTGATTTTCCCTGAGTAGCCAAGGAATATCCCCTCATCTCCTCATGACTCAATCTTTCTGTGATTTTATTTATTGAGAATGAAGCACTTACTTCCAAAGATTCAAAAGTATTTCAATGTTGGATTCTTTCTGTATCACATTTCATATAGAGTCTTCCCTTTATTCGGACACAAAAGAGACCTGTTTGAAATATAGACCGATGTCAAAACTACTTCCTTCTAAAATTTCTCTGGTAGGTCCTTTTCAATAAGCATCGTTCTGGCCATGTTGTTGATGATCTGATTTCTCCTTTCAACCACTCTATTCTGTTGGGGAGTTCTCACTGATGAAACTTGATGCATTATCCCATGTTTCTTGAGATAGTCTTCAACTTGACTGTTTGTGAATTCTGTACTGTTATCAGTACGAAACTTCAGAATTTTCTACCCAAGCATCTTTTCTGATTCCCTCCTATAATGCTTTATGAAACTGAACACCTCTGTCTTATGGGTAACGACAAATACCCAGTCCATTCTACTATAATCATCAATGAAAAGGACATAGTACCTTTTCCCATTTATAGCTCGTGGTGAGATAGGTCCACATACATCATCATGCACCAATTCGAGCACTCTGGTTGATTTCTGTTCCTTTGGCCTGTATGTCTTTCTGATGATCTTCCCTTGTTGGCAAGCATCACATGTATGAGTACGATCACGTGATAGTTTGGGAAGGTCTCTAGCAGCATCACACTTTACCATATCTTCCATGGATGGTTGGCATAGATGACCAAGTCACTTATGCCACAACTGGTTTTCTTCTTCTCTGGATAAAAGGCATGTATCTTCTTCCCCACTTACAAGGTAAATATTTCCCTTTGTCCCTTTTCCCTATAGAACAACTACTCCATCTTTTCCTTTCACAACACACATCTTCTTGGTAAATCGTATAGAGTGCCCATAGTCACATAGTTGACTGACACTGAGAAAGTTATGACTAAGACCCTCTACTACCAAGACATCAACACGTCTCATTTCTTTCCCCCCAAATTTAGCCTTTTCGGAACCAACAATATTCAACCCTTCATCTTTACCAAACTTGAAAACTCCTTCTTTGTCAAATTTTATGCCTGTAATGAGATCCTTGTTTCCTGTAATATAGGATGTGCAACCACCATCAAGGATCCATACTCCTGAATGATCTGAAGCTTTAAGGGAAATTTTTGAAACTAATACCTTCTCATCCTTTTTCTTTTTGATCCATGTCTTTGACTTCACACTTGGTGTGGGTTAGAGAATTTGATCTTCCTTAGAGTGTGATGGAACAGCTTCTTCCTGTAGATCTACAAGTTGATTTTGTGTTTTCATCTCACTTGATGATTCCCTAACTTGATGCTTACGACTGCTCGAGTTTTGCTTTGGAAAATTCCTTTGTATGATTGATGTGCAATATCTATCCATGTGCCCAAATCCTCCACACCAAAAATAATGAACTTCAAAGGATGTTCTATAATGTAGAGCTCTGTTTGGCTGCCACTGTTGTTCTTGTTCCCTTCGGTATCTCTTGGATATAGAATACACATTTTGTGAGTGTCCCATCTTTCCACAGCAATAGCACCTAATGTAAGGAGCATTCCTGTGTGTCACTTCACTATGAGTTTACCATTGAGATATCTGAATATTATGATTTTTCTTTGTGCCCAAATCATCCTTCAATCTCAGGATGGTTGCTTGTGGTCTGAATTCAATTTTCATAGATTTTTATTTCTGATTAATCCCTGAATCAGCCTTAACATCTGAGCTCAATCGCTGCTTCTTTCCTGCTGAACTACTAGCCTCCTCTTTAATCTTTTATATCTTCTGAATGACCTGCTTTTCTGATATCACATTGGAGGTCAAGAGTTTTTCTTGATCCTTCATTTTTCGTCGTAGACTAACCACTTATTCCTCAAGCTTTTTGATACACTTGACTTGATCTTTCACTTTTCTATTCAAGCCATCGATCTCTATTTTCTATTCTTCAATCTTGAGCTTATACTCACTAACTGATTCTGAGTTCTCTGGTGTTGATAACTTGAGTTTCTCAATTTCTTCCATCAACTAAGACTTCTCTTCTTCCTACTGCTGCATATAGAGTTTGGCATCACAAACAACTTTGTTAGCTTTCTTTTTTTGGCTCTCCAAACATCTATCTCTTCAAGAGTAGCCTCTAACTCAACTTTCATATCTATTATTCCTTCAACTTCTTCTTCTTCATCATCACCTTCAGTTTTGTTCTTATCTTGAGAACTACCGATGACTGCCACTATATCATTTTCTCCATGATCTTTGCAATTTTCAATCTACTCCACCTCTTCAACCTCAGACTCATCTAAACTGTCTATTTCTTATGAAAGAATATTCTTCTTCTTGAAAAAATTTCTCTTGAACTGCTTCTTTCCTTTCACATAGGCTGAAGATATCTTCTTGGGAATTTCAAATTCATCTTCATCATTTTCTTCTTGAAACTTTTTGGGGAACCTTGAAGCAAGATGACCAACTTTTCCACATCTAAAGTAAGCAAGTGGAAGTTTCCCTTTGAACTTTCCTTTTCCTATTTGAAGATTTGAGGAGAGGAATGACATTACCTCATCTGTTTCTTCATCCTCCTAAGAATCTTCAATGGTGAGCTTCTTTATGGCCTTAAATTACACCTCTTTGTATTTCCCCTTTTCCACAGTGTCATTATCATCATTTCTAATTTTATATGCAATAAGGGTGCTATGCAGGTTATCCAATGTCAGCTCTTTCGAGTCTTTATCTTCCAAAATAGAAACTTTCAAATTGAACTGAGGTGGAAATTTTCTCAGGATGCACTTCACAATTTTTATATCTTCAATAACTTCTCCAAGACCTCTCATGTCCTCCAATAAAACATTTACCCTATCAAAGAATTCATCAACAGATTTATTCAGGTTCATTCTTAGATCTTCATACTTGTTCCACAACACTTGCAGCTTTGCCTCTTTGACCTTTGTATCCCCTTCATATATATTCAATAACTTTTCCCAAATGAAATGTGAAGTTTTTTAAGACATCACCTTTGTATATATAGGATTGGATAGGGCTCCCCCTAAGGCATTGATTGTTTTGGAATCAGCATCCAACTCTCTACGCTCAGCTTCTGATAATACACCACTATTAATATCAGCTGTTATGCCATGCATTACTGTTGTGAATACATCAATTTCCAAAGATCGGAAGTAGTGTTGCATCCGATTCTTCTATATCTGAAAATTGTTCCCGTCGAAGATCAGAATACCTTTAGGATTGGTGACCTCCATTGAGAGAAGAACTAATATCAACCTTTTCCTATGATACCAATTGTTAGGTCCACAAGGATGAATACCCTGAGAGGGGGGGGGGTGAATCAGGGTATGACTAATTTAAAATTAAAGCCTGTTCTGCTCTTGTTTCGCTGTTAAGAAAAACACTCTTCTCTCTCTTTCCCGTTGCACAATATAAACATATTGTAAAGCATGCAGAAGACACAACAATTTTTTACTTGGTTCACCCTCACTGGGCTACGTCCAAGGAGCATACATCGACAATGTGCTGATGTACCAAATCCACTATAAAAACACTACTATTTATAGGGTTCGGGATAGATCACTTCTATTCCCAGGCTCATTGCCTTTACAAAGTTTAGGGTCAGCTCACTGCTTTCCCAAGGGTCACTCCCTATTTCTCTCTCTTTGGCTCACTGCCGGTGGAGAGGATCACCTTCTTCCTCTTCCTTTTCTCACTGCTCTGGAAAGGATCCACTCACAATTTATAGACCTATAGATCTCTTCATTATCACTAATGAATGCATCCTTTATTGTATGTAGATGCTCTGTTGAAGTCTAACTTTCACCCCTAGATGAATCTCTCTTTGTACCAAGGGTATCAGACAATCTTCCAGCTTCCACGTAGCCCTGAACCACTACCGTGAAACAACCTTACTTGGCGCCCTTCTCTAAGCTGGCACACAAGTCAAAACTGGCACGTAATCCCTCCTCAACCACTTGTACAACACAAGCTTCTACAACTCCAAACTTGTGTGACGCACACCCTTTTACGCCCAAACCAATATTGGCACGTAACCAACAACTTTTGCACTTCTTTAAAATCTGGCACGCAAGTGTCACCAAACCACTTGAGTGGCGCCTTCTTCTACAAATCAAAACTTGCGCGACTCACTTCATTTCTCACCCAAACCACCTTATTCATGCAACTATCACCTGATGCGCAACTTATACTTGCGCGACCACACACCATTTGCGCGATCACCACACCTGCGTGATAGGAGCTCTGATTTTTCTAAGTGTTGAACTCTTTACTGAATGAGGAGGGGTCAACCTATATTTATAGTAATTTGGACACCCTACGCGACGACGCGCAAGTCTCCCCTCGGCGTGCAAGTTTCAGCATGCAAGTATCTGCCGCGCAAATCACTTGTGCGACCAACTCTAGAACTTGGGATCCCCTTATCCCTTTTCCATATTTTGATGTTCTGATCTTTAAAAACATTAGGCACACAAGTTTCCTCTTCTTCAAGTACATGGTGTGAAAGTCCCTTTGCCAAAACCACTTTTCTTCATTTGTCGATTTTTAGGCCCAAAAATTTGGAAAACACTGGAAAATGATGCCACCTTGTATCTGTTCTTTTTGTAGCGCCTCCAGATCATACATTACTTTGTGAGAATGGAACATGCCTTAGTACAGACTCATATTCCTATCAACAATGAGACATCTTATTGGAATATTCCAATATATTCTCAACAATGGGCTCATACTCCTGCAACGCTATACGGTTATATACAAGTTCCAACAACCGTCACACAAGAGGCTCATATTCTTATTAATAATGAGATAGATTATTAACATATTCCAACAGACTCTTAGCAGTGGGCTCATACTCCCTCAATGCCAGACAGTTATATAAAAGGTCCAATAATTGTCACACAATAGGCTCATATTCCTACGCAATCACAAAAGATAGGTCGACATATTCCGACCATGAACCATATTTCTAATCTGCTCAATGCCAGTGTCCTTGAGGTCATTTGAGACACATTCTCAACACCTCGAGGGTTTGTTGACTCTTCTATTGAAGCGAAATCAGAAGACGTTCATTAGCGAGATAGTCCTCCTTATGGTGGTGTGGAGATGGATCGTAGGAACTTTACTCTTGACATACACTGTGGTCAATCTCCCCATGGTGATATCTCCCATGGAAAAGAAAATCCCCCCCTTTCCTAAACACCTCTATATAGAGAGGTGTCTAAAAATCCAACACATTCATATAGAGTGGTGCTCAAAACATTAGGGTCAACTATATATGGTTCCCCATCAACTTCCAACAACACTCCACTCCCGTCAGTAGGTGAATATCAAAGCCATCTTCTATGGTATGATCAGATGGAGGTGTGTAAGTATGATGATGAGGAGGGTGACATTGATATATAAATAGATTTATATGAAAACAACCTCCCCATCATGTTCTAACCCATTACTACTTCTAGCTATGAGATACCAGATAAGCTAAAAAAGGAGTGCATTCCTTACCTATGAAAAAAATATGTGGGATAATCATCAGTGACCAAATGATTGATATCACCCTTATCCAGGATATGAGTGTCACCTTCAGACAATCAAGATACTCTGTTGTCAGCTTAACCTAACTACTATCTCCATGGCCCGAGATCCAAAACTAGAAAAACACAACACAAATATGCAATATGCTTACCATCATTGCATTGTGATGCTTTGACAAATAATCTTTGAAGCCATGTCATGCATCCATATTAGAGGATGAGGAAAATATGAGGAGTTTCACTTTAACGCACCCTTGGAACAAAAAAACCTCTCAGATTCGATGTCCTATAATGTTATATCCTTTGGAAAAATCATGGGATCAGGTAACAATCGAGCCAGTTGGTAACTATAACAGAATGACCCCACTTCAACAATGCATAGACATCATGAACAGAGGAAGTGAACAACCAACAAAACATAAAACTAGTCCCCTTGAAGCAATGAAAATGGATTTCAAACATGGATAATGAAGTGGCGATCATCCTGACAGCTTCCTGTGAAAAACAATTCTCATCATGGGCTACCACCGCACCTAGATCCCATGCAATCACAACTATGTCATATCAAACGGGCTACAATAGTAACTGTCATAGAAACCGTCTAGGAGCAGACTCAGTCCCCTAGGCCAGGAGAATATCTACCACCACCTCCACCCCTTAGATCATCAATTCCTAAGAGGATTCAGAACATACCCTCATCAGCCGTAGGTGAACCCCATCCCATTGGGCTGGGGGGATTTATATCTTAATCACTATCTCTAGGTTCATCATTATCTGAGAGGGTCTTAGAAGAATCAATGGTGATTCCAAATCACCCCCACCCTATTGGGTTGAGGGTATTTATATCTTCATGTCCGTCTTAGGAATCGTCAAGTCCCCGACTAGAGTCATTGGATCCTCAACAACAGGACCAACCAATGCCAATGGCATCCATAAATGACCCCCACCCAATAAGGTTGGAGGAATTTTCATCATCATTACCACCACAGAGAGAATAATTTTTATCTAGGTTGGGAGGAATAAATCAAAGGTCGAAATCCCACCCGTTCCTCTCACCCCAGGAAAAAACTCCGCTGGTTGAGGCTCGCTCCGAAATCACAACTGGAAACTCCCTCAAAGTCACTATTCATAGGATGAAATGAGAGGAGTGTATGGAAAATGCAATCAAACCCCACCGGGGTCATAATCCAAAATGACCCAATAAGTCCAAGGGTTCAAATAATGACCCTGATGGAAGCTATGCATAATTAGATTATTGCATAGAAAAAAATGGCACAAACACCATTGCCTGATATGACTATATAAATGTCGTCACTATCAACATGGTATAAATCTATTAAGACACAAACATAGAGGTCCAAAACATGGAAAATGTACCCCATGAGGAGGGTGATCTAGACGCACCAAATGTGGTTGCACGCACCCAAAACCAAAGAAGGATTTAGAATTTGGAACCACCAAGTAATGAGTTTCCACCTCCTAAACGGAATAATGTAAAAGAAAAAGATAATGACACGACTACATATCAGTTTCCATCCATGGAGGAACAATTTTCATAATATAAGAGTGAAATACGAGCTCTCTGATAACTCAATGAGGAGCTACTCAGGGGTAATATTCCTACTGAGTATCATCTCCAACCAGAGACGAATATTCTCCCTCCCATAGTTGATCCTACAACAAGAACGACATTTGAGCATCATATTGGATCCATATCTTGATAGCCAGTCCATATAAATAAGGAAGCCGGAAATGATTGGGATTTTTCCTCCGTTACAACGACAACCTCTCCCTCGTCATGGTAATCATTCAGTCATAGGACAAATTGATAATCGGTGGGACCAAATTATCATCCCCCACCCAATCCCTATGGATGAGATACGAATCAAACAATAGTGCCCCCAAATTTACTTAACACCATTGAATCCCTAACTACTCAAATAGAATCTATAGAAGGGTGACACACACTTGTGCAACCTGAAATGAAGCCATATTCCGAATGGGTGGATGATAATCCACCTCCACCCAACTTTAGAAACCCTACCTTCTCCACCTTTTATGGTTCATGTGACCCTGAACAATATCTAACACACTTTTTATCCCGATGTGGGTCGATGATGGTCCCTCAAGATTAACAAGAGGCAACAAATATGAGGTGTTTCATACAGACTCAGATAGGGCCAACCTTTGTTTGGTATAGCTATTTTCCAGTAGGATTTGTTGTAGGATAGGAAGAAATTCATCATTAGTTCCTTTACCATTTTAGTTCAACACTGAGGAAAATAATGATCATCGACCTGAAGAACTGCAAACAATGAGAGAATGAGAGGGTGTCTAATTTCATAGTAAGGTGGAAAGGTTTAACCTATTCACTCAACATCCCCCTATTGCAGGAGAAACTAATGGAACTCTATATTGAAAATATCAGGGATGATTAATAGACACCCCTAATCCCCATGAAGTATCCATGTGGGTTCTAAGAGTTCACTGAAATAGAACAACATCTTGAAGAGGATATTCAGTGAACTCAATCCAAGTCTTGACTCATGCTTTCAACAAGGGAAAAAATCCAGACAGAGCAAAAGCTGTAGATGTCACTCTCAAGCCTACATCGGTGCCTATCCAAGAATCCAAGTGGGCCCTAAACTTCCTAACACCTCCTATTGAGTGGTGTAAATGACAGAATCACCTCGGCCAAAAGTATAGTGAAATTAGGGTCACCTATGATTTGAGGAACTAATGAATAAAGTACACTCCTTCTAGAATGAACAAGTCCCTAGTTATTTCTTGGTAGCCATGGATAATAACCTTCTCAAGATTTTATAGCCTAGAAGGCATGATGAAATCAACCTCACCAACCATCCCAACTACTGCCCTTACCATAGAAGGCTAGGTCATAATATCCAATATTTTTTTAAGGCCATCCTTCAAGGCATGGTCGACTCTGGACATGTGATGCTAGAAAAATTTCCAAAGTAGGTGGCTTGCATAACCATCATCCAGTCAGAAGAAGAGGACAGTTGGAAAAAAGTTCTGGCCAGGTGAGTGAATTTTTTTGACAACTAGATGACTCAAAAAACAATTGATCGAGCTCACACCACTTTGAAGTCATAGTTGCGCAAACTCATGATATCTCCACCAACCAAGAAGGAGACATAAGATATGACTCCCAAAAGTGGGTGTGACCACAAAAGCAGGAAGAGAAAGAGGAATAAGAGTCATATTCCACTCCAAATCACGCCCTAACTCTTGTAGATTTGTTCCCCGTAACATCTGCAATACAAGCACTGCCCCACCAAACAGAATCCTTATCGTATGAAGAGCTCATCTTTGGTTATTTCAACATGATGCACTTAGAAGAACCATTCTCCGATGATGAATATACCCTCTAATATGGTTTCCCTACACATAATCGTGGAACAGGAGGCCACATGTGCCAAAACTGAGGATACAAGGGATAACGTGGATGTGTTCAGACTCAATATTACAGTCATATCCCCATAAAGGACGTATATTCAACTGATACTTGTGGGAAATCACTCTAGGAGGCTCAAAATAGGAAAGTAGGTTCCTCAGAGCCCTCCAACAGTCACCCACATATAATTGTCTTTCATGACCTCTTAACGAGGGTTCAATCCAATCAACCTAGGCAATGGGGAATGCCAACGCGACTTGCACTACTGGCAGTAGATACTCCCTCAACTTCTACACAAACACTAGGTCCATCTACCTCAGACACTTTAGCTCCTGAACCGCATGCCCAGGAACAACCCCATATCGGGAATCACCAACCTCTAGCACAAAATTACGATGGTCTGAAATATCTAACTACATTCCCAGCCAATCTCTCAATCCTCAATGTGCCCTTCCTTTCAAAAGAAATCAGGGAAGAGCTTATTGAAGCCCTCTGGAGCCCACAAGAATTTGAGACAGAAGTCACTGCAGTCGAGGTATATCGAGTGGAGACTATGTCCTTAGGATGAAATGTTGTCATCTCATTCACTGATCAAGATCAGGAAGATGCCATACAAGGGATAATACACCCCTTATACATTTTAAGAAGACTTAATGTTGTCAATGTCCAAAGGGTGCTGATTGATAATAGATATGGGATCAATCTCATTCGAGTTCAAACTCTTTGATGTTTGGGGTATAGAAAAAGGGAATTATCCCCTACAAAGCTAACCATTTAGGTTTATAATAAACATGAGCAAAGACCTCTTAGGAAGATCAAACTCAAAGCCCAATTTGGGGAACTCACATATGACACTGAGTTCATGGTTATCTAGTAAGACACCACATATAATGTTCTGCTTGGAAGGCCCTGGCTCCATAGCCACTTTGCGGTACCATCAACATTCCATCAATGTCTAAAGTACCCCATAAATTGAAGGGTCAACATACTACATGGTGACATCGCGCCCTTTGAGACTTGAAAAGACACATATGCTGAAGTATATTTCTACAATAAGGTAGGTAATCAATCAATGATAGATGATGATATTTAGGTTTTAGTTCCCAATGGATTAGGGATCGCCCTTGTGAATCCTTAGAGCATGCTCAATGGTGACTATGCGTTCCCAATAAACATGGTATAAGTAGAAGATCTAATCCCAGAGGTCCAAGCCTCTCTTGTACTCAATGAAAATGTAAAAAACAATCAGCTCTATCATCTTTCTACAATGAATCAGATAGTAAGGGATGATGATGTATTTTATAATTGCCTCCCTCACCCTGATACTGATGGAGAAACCCCCATATTTACATCTTTCCCTAAAAATGTATCCATAGAATCAGAAATGGAATAGGATGAGGATGACCTCAGGAACACCCCTCCATCATTCAAGGAAGGTGTCTCCACTACCATAAATGAGACCAAACAAGTAAATCTGGGAACAAAAGAAGAACCAAAACCTACTATGATTAGCTATTCCATGCCCCTCTAAGAGTAAGAGATTTACATTGCATTTCTAAAGCAGCACCGACATGTTTTCTCTTATACATAAATGCCTGGACTAAATTCAGATGTGGATATGCACCATTTAGGACTACTCGATGAGAATTGAGGCTTCAAACATGCATCCATGAGGATGCACCCCTACCATGCCACCAATATAGAGGTGAAAGTTTTCAAGATGATAAAAACCAACTTTATTCAAGAAGTGAAATAACTAGGGTGGATTTCCAACATCATACCCATCAAGAAAAAGAATGGGAAAATTAAAGTTTTCATTGATTTCAAAAACATTAATCAGCATTTCCTGAAGGAAAATTTCCCATTTTCGATCACAAAACTCTTGATCGATGAAATATATAGCTTCCAATCCCTTTCCTTTATGAGTGGTTACTCAAGGTAAAATAAGATCAAGATGGCCCCCAAGGTTGAAGAAACCACTGAATTCAGATAACCTTAAGGGATCTTCTGGTATCAAGTCATGCCCTTTGGATTAAAGAACGCTGGCACCACATATCAGCGCACCATGGATCGTATCTTTAAGCCATTATTGGTAAGGATAGCCGAGTGTTATGTTGAAGACCTGGTTTTTAAATTCGGACAGTGATGTGATCACTTCATGAATCTCCAAATAATCTTTGATAATTTGTGACAACACAATATAAATATGAATTTGCTGAAGTGTGCTTTTGGCATAACATCAGTCAATTTCCTTGGTTTTGTGGTATGTCACCATGACATTGAGGTTGACCCAGAGAAGACTAGTAATATTTTAGCAACGCCACCCCCCAAAAATCTAAAATAACTAAGGGTAATCCAAGGGATTCTTGCCTATATTTAGAGATTCATAGCCAACCTAACCGACAAAGCTCTCCACTTCACCAGGCTAATGAAGAAGGGATCCACCTACCGATGGGATGATGACTATCAAAAATCCTTGGAAATTCTCAATCAATACTTGATGCACCCACCAATTTTGATGCCTCCAATGGAAGGGAGGCCACTCATCTTATATGTGTCCACTATGGAGTTCTCACTAGGCACCCTCATCGCATAGAAAAATGATGTGGTAAGAAATAATATTTTATACTACCTCAATCAGATGATTTTAGGTACCGAAACAAGATATTATGATGTCGAAAAAAACTATCTTGCACTCATCTTTTTGGTGAAAAATCTGAGGCATTACTTGATGCACCAAGAAGTCCATATAGTCTCTCTTATGGATTCACTCAAGTAAATCCTTGACTTCCCTATGTTGAATGGGTTCTTGGCTCTATGGGTGGTCATTTTTCAGTAATATGAAATTTAGTTCATATCATAGAAGTTAGTGAAAGGGCAAGTCCTAGCTGATTTCCTTGCAGCACATCATATACTAGAAAATACACTGGAGGACACTGATCTTCCCAATGAAGAGGTATTCTATGCCCATGACACTCCCTGAACATGGGAGATGCACTTTGATGGAACCTCTCGGATCCCTATCAACACAAGGATAGAAAACCTAAAGCTTAATTAGGTCGGTCTAGGGATTGTATTTGTCTCTCCAGACAAAGTAGTTTTTTCCCACTCTTTCCCACTATCTGAAGGCTACAAAAATAACGAGGCTGAGTACCAAGACCTCATCATTGGATTGGAACTAACCCCACAACTGTACACAGCCTACCTAAAAATCAAAGGGGACTCAGAACTAGTGATATATAAGATCAATGGAGAATATTCTATAAAAAAGGAGGAACCAACCCCTCTCGCTGGATACATTAGGGAACTGATGGAAAAGTTCCCTTTTGATCCCACATTGCATTATGTTTCTCAATCATAGAATGCTCGTGCCAATGCACTGGATAAGACAACCACTATCCTCACTAACCCTGATTAGGAGGAAGTAATCCTCCGTATCACACATCAAATAATGGTATTGTTGACTGTCATATGCGATATAGAAGAAATCAATCAGGTCAACACCTCCCTAGAGTGTGATGAACCAATAAACACCCCTAGATGGATGGATCCCATTACCGGTTACCTCTAAAATGGGATTCTCCCAAAAAATGGTGCCATAAGGAAACCAATTCGGCATTGGGCATCAAACTTCACTCTATAGGATGGTCCAAACGAGAAAAAAGTTCTCTACAAACATGTCTTTGACGGAATTCTCCTCAGGTACATATCAGAAAGAGAAGTTTTTACGATCATGGAAGAAGTCCATGAGGCTCCTGCAGTGCCCATCAATCTGGAGCCAGGTTCTCCCACCAAATTAGGAAGTTGGGATATTATTGAAAAACCATGATATAGGACCATGTGGAATTCACCAAGAAATATAATGCATTCCATATTAATGAAAAATTCATCCATCATCCCCTGAAATTGCTACATGCATCTAAATATTCCTGATCATTTTTCATTTGGGGGATGGATATTGTAGGGACATATCCCCCATCCACTGCTAAGTAGTTCAAGTACATCCTTAATAATATTGAATTATTTTCCAAATGGGCTAAGGCAATACCCCTCAAGGAATTTGGGATGAAGAATATCATTAACTCCATAAATTCCCATATCATCACCAGGTTTGGGGTCCCTCACACAATTTTGACAGACAACGACACTAATTTCTATTCCACGGAGTTGAAGAAGTTGTAACATGAGTACAATATCGAGTACAATCACTCATACTACTATCATGAAACTATAAATGGATAGATATAGGCCTTCAATAAGACTCTATAGAACATACTCTAAACGATGGTGAATAAAGATGAGAAGTCCTGGCTAGACAAACTCCTCCATGCTCTATGGGCCTACCATACCACCACACGTATTATTAAACAAGAAACATCATACTCACTGGTGTATAAGAACAATGTAGTGATACCCATAGAATTTTAGTTTCCCTCTCTCTGGATAGTCATTTTCAGATAGCTCTCAAATGATTAACAATCAAAAAAGAGACTGGACGAGTTGGAGCAGCTATATTAGAATAGGTTGCACACACTGCATAATTTGGAAATTTATTAGGATCGGATATCACAAATATTTAATAAAAAGGTTTGCCTCCATTAATTCATTCAAAGAGAACTAGTTTTGGCTCTAAGAACCCCAATGATACTGGGAAAGAATCCAATAAAATTGGATCCCAAGTGGGAGGGACCTTGCACAATACATAAGGTTTATCACAATGGAGCCTATTCGTTAGCCACCATGGATGGGGAGCATGTTACATTGCCCAAAAATGCAAGATTTCTCAAGAAATAATTTTCATAAGATTTCATCATGGGCATCCACATCAGAGTAAGCCCCATCATCCATATTGAGTACATGGTGTAAAACTGTGCAAATTCATCCTAGGTACATGAAATTAAATTGTACGAATCCATCCTAACCACATTACAATAAACTGCATGGAGTACGTCCTGGACACATGGTGTTAAACTACATGATTTCCTAAGAACTGTGTATGGATTGATTCTTATCATCACAGGATATATAGTGACTTTTAAATAACTATTCATGGGTCCAACCATAGGGTTACTTTTCTATCACGTCAGGTGACCCAATGTCCTTACCACATGACATAAAATTGTACGGATCCACAGTAACCATTTTCATTCACGTCAAGTCACCCATCCTTACTACATGATGTTAAACTTCATGGGTTTCTAGAACTACATATGGATTGATTCTCATTTTCAATGAGATAAATAGGGACACCTCGATCCTATATCTTGGTCTAGCCACCACATGATACAAAATGCCTCTGTCTTACTCTTAAATACCTCTACATGGAACCCTTATCGTTCCTTATTTCTCACACTAAGAATGACTCATGTGGGATTAAGAATTATGATAAAGGATTCCCCACACTAACAAGGCGTATCAGCCTTGACAGGCTCTAGTCCTCACCGTAAGATGTTAACCTGCATGGCTCTCTATAACTACGTGTGGTTTGATTCTCATTTTCATGAGATATATAGTGACGCCTAGACTTCCACCCTTGGGCCCAACCACAATATCCCCATCAATTCATGATGGTTCACCTATTTCCTCACCACATAACATTAAAATGCATGGAATTTCAATAATTACATATGGATTAATTCTCATTTTTCATGAGATATGTAGAGATGCCTGAACATCCAATCTTAGGCCCAGTAGCAACATTACCACTTTTCACATCCATCTATATTCATCCTTAACACATGAAGATAAAATGAATGATCCATTCAAGAACTAAGTGTGTCTTGATTCCTATCATTATAGGATACATAGTGATGCTTAGACCCATAATCCTAGGACCAACTACAAAAATTAATGAAAACAATTCCCACCTCTTCGTACGGTTCGGGCCAACGAAGAGAGAGTTTCTCATTTAATAACTATGTGTGGTTTGATTATCACTTTCATGAGATACATAGTGATTCCCAAAATTTCACCCTTGGGACCAACCACAACATTTTCATATGCTTAAGTCGGTTCAAACATCCTTACCGCATGACGATAAATTACATGGGAATATGTCCTTACTGCATGACGATAAAATGCACGAAAAATGTCCTTACCACATGATGTTAAACTGCATGAAAAAACATCCCTGCTACATTAACATCTCACATTTTTAATTCCTTATCAATAGACCAAAAGATACTTACCTTGTTCAACTAGAGTACGAGGTGCTTTCACCATATTTTAAGAGCATCTCAATCCATATACCACACTTTATGTATTGAGTGTCTCAGGTCACCATCAACCTTACATGGCCCTTGGAAAGGATATCCGGCTTCAAGAGACCCTTTGATTGACTATGCACACATGCCCATGGCTCATGCATATGCACATATGGCCATCAACCAAATGCATCACTCTGCAAAAGGGACATTCAAATCCTTACGAGCCTTGACACCGCTACGACAACACTCAACACCTCAGTGTGTTTGAACTACTCCTAGTATAACTGTCCCATATCATTACTCATGAATTGAGAAAAATCAAGTCATGATTTACAACATCTCCATCCCCTGCTTGGGAAGATGTTGGAGTGATCCTGACCTTGGGTATCCTAATTAGGCTCTTATGTGACATCTCCCATATTAGGTCCATGTAAGTTATGACCTTAAACTACCTATGTTTTTGTAAAATCTATATGACCTTAAAATCTATCCTAAAAAGGTTCAAATTACAAGACCTTAAACTTCTAATGAAAGAGATGCAAAACTTTCCAGGTCAAAAACCCATGAAGGGAAACCTAAGCAAAAGTCAAGTCTCTACCTACTAAACTATTCATCCTTAGAGTTTGGAAAAAAATTAAGGCACAAATGTATGAGGAATAAAGATCAAAGGTTACAATTTGTATCCCCAGTAAAAGCCATGATATGATTTCTATACCCACTAGTCTAGGAAAAATTTAGAGAAATGTTTGTCATATCTCCTCGTCGTGAGAATATGTTCACTAGGTAGTAACACAACCTTTAGGGTGTTCGAACCCTTCTTGGGTATTACACTTTCCACAAATCACACTTCATGATTTGGGTGCCTCATATCACCTTAAAAAATTAATATACCATGTAAAAGATATCCCACTTCAAGAGACCCTTTACTTGACTATGCACACATACCCATAGCTCCTGCATATGTGCTTATGGATGTCAACTAAATGCGTCACTCTGAAAAAAGGACATTCTAATCCTTGTGAGCCCTGACATCATTGAGGTAGAACTCAACACCCCAGTGTGTCTGAACTAATACCAATATGATTGTCCCATATCATCCTCCCAATCTGAGTACTTTGGACCATGATTTACAATCCCTATACCAAAATTTCTGAGCAGATTCTAAATCCTCAATGTTACTTCACCATGTTTTGTACCCTTTCTCAAGGCTGAAATGTGACAATCCATTCTTGAACCTTTGGTGGCCCATGCCTCATGATTTGAAACCATAGGGAATAGAGATCGAGCTTCACATTAAGAGATAAACTGCCCTAGGGTTCCAAAACCCTTCCTGGATAACTTTCTTACCATATCCAACTTCATTATCTATATGTTTGAGTCTTTGCAAATCTTTTATAGCCCTCAAAAATAAGTGGAGATCAGATTTTCTTGGCCATGCTACCGACACATAAGGGGCTCTGACCCGCCAACTAAAGGCATCTACTCCTTGTTAGAAAGGAGATTTAATCCTCCTAAGAACTCATAACACTACGGTGGAACTCAACACCTCAGAGTGTTACGGGTCATCCCCGACATGTTTGCCCCATCCCATGTTCACAGACTCAAGATTTTGGGTTTTGATTTATATCACCCTCACTTTAACTATCTAGGTGGTACTAGTATCCTTTGTGTTTAACCCTCACCAATATTACCTCCATAAATCTTCCATAGCCCCTAGAAAAGATACCCAGATTCAAGGGAACCTTTTCTTGACTATGCATGCATGCCTATGGCTCCTGCATATGCACCTATGGCTGTCAACCAAGTGCGTCACTCTGCAAAAGGGCCTTCCGATCCTCATGAGTCTTAGCAACACTAAGGTAGAACCCAACACCTCAGAGTGTTTTAGGTCATTCCTAGAATGTATGCACCATATCCCATGATCATATATAAGGTATGAGCTAAAAGACCCTAAACTAAAGTGATAGAAGGTTTGAGCTAAAAGACCCTAAACTAAAGCGATAAAAGGTATGAGCTAAAATACCCTAAACTAAAGAGATAGAAGGTTTGAGCTAAAAGACCCTAAAATAAGGAAATATAAGGCTTAATCTAAAATACCCTAAACAAAAGTGATAGAGGGTTCAAGCTAAAGGACCCTAAACTAAAGTGATGGAAGGTCCGAGCTAAAAGACCCTAATCTAAAGCGATAGAAGGTCTGAGCTAAAAGACCTTAAACTAAAGTGCATGGACATTATTTAGCCTGTGAAAGCTTGTGAGGCCCACTACATGGTCTTAACATGATCAATATGCTCTAGCCAAAAGCTTATTACCTTCAACTAAAATACAAATCATTCAACCTTTGGGATATATCTTCTACCTGGATGATCTCTTTGCAAATCATGTGATTTCAAGATAGCTGGAACAAATTGTCAATAATGAATCTCATGATGGTGGGCATTTATGAACATCTCTTAGAGGGAATCTATTAGAATTTCAAAATTCAATTTCAGACATTCATGTTCATTCAATATAAATCAAGGGATGGGTATTGATGGTGATTTCCAAAATGTCATAACAACAAGATATCATAAACATCATGAAGAGAAGAAAACTAAATAGTATTATAGAGAGTTCATAAAATTCATCCATTAACAGTATGAAAAGTAGGGAGTAATATCTACATTTTTGAGTCCCTCTGAAGCCTCACCAAAAAAGGGAGTGCAATACAAAAGTCAAGTCACGTTAAAAGGTGTTTGGATATACTAGTAAGATCACCAAGATCCTGGAGAGAGGCGTCAAATGAACGTTGTAGTGCCACTCTCCCCGATTCTTCTGATTCTACCCCAAGATGGAGAGCTTCGACTAGGTAAACTCTTCAACCCTCCTCCGAGAAGTGGACAATGAGGATGATTATATTAAAATGTTAGACCTTAGATGAGCAATCATCTCCTCACATCTCCATATCTGTGCAGTCGAAGCATCCATCTAAGCTTGTAGTTTAGATAACAACTAACGATCCTACTCCAATGTCTCCACCATCTCCCTCATCTGCTTATCAAGTGAAACCTCATTCAAAAAATCATAAAAATACCTTTCATTTGTTTCCAAGTCTCTTTAGGTCAAGATGATCTGCTGTATAATTTCATACAAAGGCTTGTGATCAAAACTGCCTTCCCCCCAAGTCATGAAATAACTAGTGAAGGCATTCCCCTTGGTCATAGAATACTTTCAAGGGGGCCTCAGTAATAAAGGTGTGAATCTATTCCTAGATCAGCTTATGATGTGACTGAGCCTCTGCAACCAATGAGGTGGGCATGGCAGAAGGATGACTAATTAGTCATATCAATTTCAAAATAGGAGAAGAAGCCCTATATTACCTTTTCTTAATAAACACATAATCTATAGCCTGTATTGTGGGATTAACTTCCACAATAGAATTTGTTTCATCTTCAGAGTAGTCTTCACTCGAATGAGGTCGCTTTCTCGATGTCTCGTACAAATCTTTAATCAATTCCATCATTGCCTCTAACAAAGGAATTGGAAAGGTGAAAGGATTTTCCACATGATGAACCAAATAGATTAACACACCATTTAGATAAGATGTTACCCAATATTGGGCATAATCTCAAGCGAGGAAGGTGGAAGAAGCATCACCAGGCTTAATCTCATCCTTGGTGTCTTCATGTGTCGGCATCCTCCAAAATTGGTGGATAACTATAGGATGTTTCTCCCCTCAAACACCGACCAAAGGAATATGGGAGACCATTTGAATACAACCAAACTGATGAGAAAATAGATATGGTGTATAAGGCTCACAAATGACCAGCTCATCCACCCTGGCTGTAAGAAACCCATCCTGAAGGGAGATCATATAAGATCTTTCATCAAGGGAGCAGCTTCCATCATCAATGATCGGCCCAATCGATGCACAAAAGGGGATAAAGTCAAAACTACCAGGATGGAACAATGCATCCTTAACCTTAGCAGGTCTTAGAGAAATAATGTCAACCCTAGAGATGTTCAGCAATCTAGGATGCGATATGGCGTCTGGGATCCTAGAAGTATTGTAATATTCATAATAATGGAAATGATACCCTATCCATCCAAATAAGAACTGGAGAGGAACACTGATCCTATAAGGGGTTCTACCTTGTTGAATATGACCCAACATTTGATAAATTTATGCAGGGACTGGTATTGCCAAGTTAAGGTGATCCCCTTTTACAAGTCATGCTTCCATCACCAACATGCTAACATGAATTTCTGAATGTGTATCCCCAGCTAGAAAGTGACACCCATTCAAGAACATGGATATAAATCTTCCTAATATTAGGCTCATAGAGATCTCCAAGTTCATAGAATATACCCATGAGGTATAATCTCCGACCTCCAAGATGGCCCAATATGAGCCATCACTATCACATACTTAATGGGAGGGGAACCTACGAGGGTGAATAGTGGATGGTCTAACTCTACCGCTACAAAGGAAAATATTGATCCAATCCTTGGAAGAAATAAGCGAGTGCATTGTCAACTCTTTCTTTGATTTCTCCCTTACAATAGTAAGCTGTTGACGCTCCTTTCATCACAGAATCTAAAGATCGGAAAAGGGGAATATCTGAGCATAAAGTGATTCATCCTTTGAAAGAAACATCAAAAATCGACAAAGGCATGAACAAAGGATCGACAGCAACTGCACCGCGCAAGTTTTATCACTATCGCGCAAGTACACTTGCGCGACACCCTTGGTCGCGCAGGTGACTTGCACGACCTAAGTGGTAACCGCCCAGTAACCGCCCGAGGTCTTCTCCTGCCTATAAATAGACCCTGTGGGCCCCCCATTCGGAGAGGGATCTTTTTCCAGAAACTCGGATTGAAGCTCCCGACGCCCAAGTCTCTTCTCAAAGCTTCCGGAACACTTCTAAGGTAATTTCTTACCTAGAACGGAAGATCTAAAGAGAAGAAGGAAGGCCTAAGTGTTGAAACTTATCAAACACTTGCGCGCCGAATTATTTTCTTCAATATAACTTGCGCATCCCTTTTCTGGAAGAACCTAGAGAACATTCTAAAGGGTTTAAAAAAGAGTCGCTCAAGTATTTCATTATTGGTTGAAAATCGCGCAAGTACACTATGTGTCGCGCAGGTATACCTGCGCGACCAATACTTGCGCGCCCACGGAAGACTTGCGCGCCTTGCAAGACTTGCGCGCCCCTATCTTTTTTGGTGCCCATCTTGCCCATTTTACCCCTCTTAAGCCATTTCACCTTTCCTTTTCAAGATTCAGTCTTCAAGACACTCTTCAAAGCCATTTATGGCATGATTTCTTGATTTGACTTTCTTATCTGAAAGGAATTCTGTGGAATCTCTCTCAAAGTCTAGTGATTTAAATATCTTTATGTCACTAAAATACGGAGAGTTCATTCATTCTACCTCATCCTTTAACATGAGAGAATCTTAACCTGGGTCTCCTTTTCAGGAATAATCCCCAGTTATAAAACCTTTAATATGGGCATCTTCCTCAGGAGTAAGCCCCAATCAAATCCTTTAATCTTGGGCATCTTCCTCAGGAGTAAGCCCCAATAAAATCCTTTAATCTTGGGAATCTTTCTTAAGAATAAGCCCCAACCTCAAATATGGGCATCCTCCTCAGGAGTAAGCCCCAAACCTTAATCCCTAACCTGGGTCTCCTTTTCAGGAATAAGACTCAGTCATAACCTTGGGTCTCCTTTTCAGGAATAAGCCCCAAGTCCCCTTAAATTTCTCTTAACCAGTCATAATTTACCTTTGATTTGGGTTTCCTTTTCAGGAGTAAAACCCAATCATAAGTCCCCTCCTAACTTGGGTATCCTCCTTAGGAGTAAACCCCAAGATTAGAGTATTCAAATCTCCATGAAGCACATATAACTTTATGGACCCTGTTCATGGATTTTCTCCCTAAAAGTAGATCCTAAACCTTCATCTATCTGGGCAGTCATCCATACATAAGCCCCAAATAAATTCTTATGATTGCATCTTTCATGGCACAATTGTCTAAATTTTACTAATACCTCTTGTTTCTCACACCGAGCATGACTCACGTGAGCTTAGAGTGTAAAAGTAATTATGACATTCATCTTTAAGCCATCAATCATAAACATCATACTCCATTTCTCGAACTACGTGGGTTCTGATTCCTTTTCCAAAAACAAAGGATACGTAGGTAGCCCATTTATGGGTTCGATCCCAACTTTGAAATAATCTCTGTCCTTCTGAATGACGATAAACTTCAAGTGCCCCACTGAGTGGCTTTAAAACCAGCCTGGTCATCATAATGACCAAGATACTTTTATATAAATGTTTTGAAGGATACCATTGACCAAGAATATCTAAACATATATAGATGATTCTCTATTGATGAAGAACCTCGAATACATATAAAAGATTCTCTAAATTTCTTTCATATTTAATCATTGATTGTTAAAACTAAAGGAAAACACATTTTATACTTGGTAATGTAATAAGGATTCACGAACATAACTTAAATCTATAAAGAGAGTCCCAGAGTAGACAATAATTCCCCTCAAAAAGGTGTGATGAGTCCGACCTCCCATCCTCTCAACCAATGCAAATTCCTAAGCCTCATTAGTCCACAAGCTAATGAGCGCCTGCCTTTGGAAAGTAGGTCCAAACGGATGTGGAATAATTGGATGTTTCCGGTTCTACGAACAAACCCGTTAGAAACCGATCGGAACGTTTGAATCTCCTGTCCAGGAGGTCATCCCCGGATTCCGCGCGAAACAAAAATGGTGAACCCGACGTGAATCCTTAACCAAGTGAAAGTGATGTTCTTCTTATTTGTTAGGCCCCTTGGGCCAACAAGGCAATCATTGACATATGCTCATCCAAAAGATGAAGTGGCTGGATTCATCTTGATTATGTCTGTTACATGGAACAAGCACTCTTTTCTCAAGATCTTCTGCAAAAATGGATTTCCTTAAATTCACCCCTGTGAATACTGCTGCTGTAAACACCTCTACTGTGAGGTCTGCTGCTGTGAAAACCAATGCTGCTACTCCTGCTGGAACATCATCCGCTCTGAGGATGACATCACCAACTCAGCGTCTTCAACGCTGTGTTTCTAATGCACTGGTTAAGGAGTACCGTCGCAACGGTACTATCCCAACTCTGGAGGCCACTCGTCAAGCCCTCCAAGTTAACAACTCTACCTGGTCGTCCGGACAACGGCGGACAGCAATCAAGAAGCAGGCGGTGCTGACTACCGTCTCCAACCGTTTCGGGTCGTTATCCCCGGAACGCAATTTCCATTCACTCCCTTACTCTGAGGAAGTGAATGAGCAGGTCCTGCAGGACCTTAATTCAAAAATATAGGAGTCCTTCTCAAGGGCTCCCATCAACAATCGCCGCCAGACTCGTACGGTAGTGCGCCCTCAACATGATGAGGGTACCGACTCTAGGCATTCAACTCAGGTTCCTCGAACCCGAGAAGGCAAGATGAACCGCCAGAGACGGAATCCGGTTAATAATAAGCAGGTTGTCATCCCTGCCATCTCTGGAGAAGTCCACCAACCTAACTTGGTGGCAAACAACGAGCAGGCATACACACCTGTCCGTTTTAATTCCGCTGTCCAGCAGACTCGTCTGGCAGCATCAAGCCGATCCCGCCAGGCAATTCCGGCGGAGTACCATAGGCAGGAACATACACCTGCTTATACATCACCAGTTAGTCAGCAGGCTCGTCTGACTACATATGATGGATCTCGTCAACCGCGTTTGGCGAAGTGTAATCAGCAGGCACATACACCTGCTAATACTAATCAGGCCTACCAACAGTCTCGCTTGGTAGCACCCGGAGAAGTCAGTCGGAAAGTCCTGACGACAAACAGGGGGCAGACTCAACTCTCTGCCTCCACACTTGAGTACTGTCAGGATTCACTGACAGGAAAAGGAGGACAGGAGCAGGCACATACACCTACTCCAAGCCCGGAATGGATGTATATCCCCATTCCGGTGGCTGAAATCACCAAACATATTTTGTCAATGGTGAAAGAGCAGAAGCAAATTCCTGCTCATATTCTGGATGCTTGCCAGGATATCATAACAGCTTCAGCATCATCTCAGGGACAGACACATAAATCTATCCCTAGCAATGGAGTGACACATCAACGATTCACTCCGGAACAGACACACACATTTGTTCCAGTCCAAGAGGGTTATGGGGCATACTCCCCCATATCATACGGACAACCAAGTCAGGCACATACACCTGATTTGAGTGGAGATCGTCAGCCTAACCTGACCATCTTTCCTGATCAGGCACATACACCTGCTCAGAGCAATCACTTTCGTCATCAAGTGGTTTCTAAAGCGAGTAAGAAGGCATCTAAGAAAAAGATCCGCCCAGCACAGTTAGGAGATCAAAGGCCAATCTGCAACAAGGCCTTGCTCGATGCTGGAGTTCTTGAAGCCCTCAGACATTTATCTGTCGGAATTCAAGATTCTACTCCCTCAGTTCCCAATAACGGGAACATTAATTCTGAAGGTCTTCAACAGACACTTCCTCATGAAGACTTGCTTCATGAAAATTCGGTCAATCTTGAAGTTTCTTCTTCAGATGAGAGCCATAGGAACCCTTTGTGTGGTCAGAAGACCAAGGAGCAAGAGATTTCATCTTTTGCTGTAACCCATCATGACGGTCCTCCTCATGGTGATGAACTTCGCTGCGAAAGTCCTCTCCGCAGTAGTGATTCACATTGTCTCGAAAATTCTTCAGAAGGCAATGTAGTGACGAGAAAGCCCTCCTATCTCAAGGCACTTGCAAACGTAAAACCAGTCATGTCTGATGCTTTACTATCGGCAGGTGAAACTCTTTCTCCATCAGAAGATAGCCTGGGGTTCAGGTTATTCTCCGAACCTTCCCTGGGTCATTCATCTTCCAGCATGAATAGTGATTTCTCTACCAATCTTGTTGAATCCGATGAAGCAACAAGGAAACACCAACTCTGGTCCAAACAGGTATAAGAATCTTCATTTAATGATAAAAAGGAAATGCTGAACATGAGGAAAAAACTGGCAAAAGGTGAAGTACCAGTCATGTTTTGGCCTTTGGCTGACTCCCAGTACGACATTCCAAAGATGTTGACGGATGATGGAATCCATGATATTCGTCTCAACATATGGAAAAATCTTTTTCAATTAAAGAAGAAGGTATTATCTTACGATGAATATGAAAATCATCTTAAGATAATAGAAGGGTTACAACGCCAGATTGATTTGGCATCTCTATCAGTCTCTCGGTATCCAAAGGCCGAAAAGCAACAGAGAACCCTTCAACATTCATGCCTTGGCGCACTAAGAAGATTGCGTCAGTTAATTGCCAATGCTCCATCTGATGTTCATATCAGAGGATGGGGTGTTCACGGAGCACTACATTTCACAGTGCTTTCCGGTCAGCAAAGCCCGCCGAAAATGGTCTCATGCAATGTTATTGCCCATGGCCGGCCACAGTCAATGGGCTTTGTTCATAATCAAAAGCTTGCTCAAGAACAAGCTTCAACTAGTTCCTCTCAAAATCAAGTATATAGAGAACAAGTTGTTGAATTGCTCCTACATCAAGCAGGCGAGAATATTGCACAAGCTTCTCGTCTGGAGCAAACACGTCATCAAATGACAGAAGTTTCAGAAATCATCCAACGGTCTGTTGAACCAGGTGATAAAAGTGGATACAGGTTAATGCATCCAGCTAATTTCCGAACTAAGATTTGCAAGATCAAGAGAGATTTTAAGAAGATCTCAGACATAGCATGTCAAGAGACACCCCAGCTTGCCAGACTGGGGACTTCTCTAACCCAACCCTCAGAGTCAACGAATGGGATTCGAGGAGTTGAGCGAAAGCAGCAAGAACATCCCCAGTCCACCGGACTGGGGACTTTTTCAAATCCTCAATCCCTCCCTCAGAGAAAATCAGTATTCTCTCGATTAGGGAATAAGCCTCAAGAGGAACGAAGAGCCAAGCTGTCAGGAGATTCTCTCCAAGTGACGGTTCTCCAAGAAATTCCTGAGAGATCAAGTCAACGGAATGCCATGTCTCATCATGGACATGGAAGGAGACAATATCACAGAAATTCTGATAGAAAGGATTCCATGCAATATGCATCCATTAATGTCATCAATGCTATTGCTGCTGATTCACCAGATGAGGCTCAATCAGAGGAATCAGACGAAGAGGTTCCTGCTCAAGAAGTTGCGCACACAGACCTAAATGAAGAAGGTGTGCGCACACGTAATCAAAGGATTACCCAAAATCTGGGTATTCCTTCAAGTAACCCACTTCCCCCTCTCCGAAAAGGATCTAATAAGGGGAAAGGAAAGAATCAGGTTACTTCTCACCCTTCCTCTGAAGGAGGTCAATCGCTCTCATTAGAGCAAAGGTTTGCACAACAGGAGGAAGAAATGAAAGAATTAAGAAGGTTGAATGCAGAACTACTTCAGAATAGTATTCTTCTTAAGAATGATGAAGTCCGACAGCTGAAGGAATTTGTTGTAACTACTGATATGGATCAAGAATATCCTCCTTTATCAGTACACCCACAGAGGTCTAATCCTACGGGTCAAACGCAACAACGGTTGGCAGCACTACCATCAGTTGCAGCACCAATCACCACGTCTGTCCAAGCTCCATTCATTGCACCTACTCAAAACCAAGTTCAACCTGACGTTTCTCAAAAGTTAATAACTACTATTGAGTCATTAACATCTCGGTTAGAAACTATGGAAGGGAAACGGGCGCAAGTTCAACCTGAAAAGAAAGTTTATCCTGAATGGGTGGATTCAATTTCTCCTCCATCCAGTTTTGGAAACCCTATTTTCCCTACTTTCAATGGATCTGGCGACCCTGAACAACATTTGACGCATTACGTGTCTTGTTGTGATCCTATGATGGGAACTCCAGAGCAGCAAGAAGCAGTGAAACTCAGATGCTTCGTGCGAACCTTGCAAGGACCAGCTTTTGTCTGGTATACAAGCTTGCAATCCCGGTCAGTCATCGGATGGGAGGATCTTCGTCAAAAATTCCTTCTTCAGTTTAGCTCAACTTTGCCAAAAACGACAGTTTTCGATCTTACAAACTGCAAGCAAAGGGAGAATGAAAGAGTCTCTGATTTCATTGCTCGTTGGAAGGGATTAACATATTCCTTGATTTTAGCACTCCCTCAGGAGGAATTGTTGCCAATCTGTGTGGCAAATTTGCGTGACGAATTACGCACGCCATTGATCCCTGTGAAATACACAGGAGGGTTTCGAGACCTTACTTCAATCGCTCAACAAATTGAAGATTCCCTTATACAGGCTAAGGTTAAATCTCGTGTAATTCCATCAGCTCCAGGAAGAAGAATGGGTAAAGCAGAAACTACTATAGTTATGCTTAAACAGGCACCTGTACCTATTTCTACTTCAAAACCTTCATCTTCTCGAAGGGCTCCACCTCCTGAACGCCAACAACAAAGGCTGTTTCGTCCAAATGATCAAAAAGATCAACGACGAAAACAATTTGAGGATATGAAGAGTAAAACATACTCTTTCCGAAGTGAGCAAGTTCCTGGTTACTTCATTTCGGCTCTGGAAAATAATTTGGTTCAATTACCAGTACCGAAGAGGCCAAACAAGGAAGGAGATGAAGACCGTCCCAATTATTGTCCCTTTCATCAAATGTTGGGGCATCCCATCCAGGAGTGTTTTGTCTTTAAAGACCTCCTGCAAAAGATGGTCGACTTGGGACAAGTCAAATTGAAGGGTTCTTCAGCTCATGTAGCGTGTATTACCGCTACAGATCCAGAAGAAGGAGGCGAGTGGCAGGAAGTCAAAAGCAAAACTGCGAAAAAATATGATGATTGGATGGTCAGAAAGACAATCAATCGGACCCATTCCATTTTGCGAACACAATTGAAGAATCCAATTGTGTCTCCTACAAAAGCTGGAGTAAAGCCTCCATCAAAAGACAAATCCTCAAAAGGGTAGTGCAATTCAAAGAAGAAAGAGGAATCAGGAGAAGATGAGTATGCATCAAAGCCTAAATTGTCTTTGACTCTGGCAGATTTCATGCCATCTACTTCAAAGCCACGGGCACCGTCCCACCAAACGGCACAGCCTAAACAGGCTAACCAGGCAGAGTCTTTATCAGACGAAGAGTTAATATTTGGTTCTGTTAATATGATTCAATTAACAGATTCATATTCCAGTCTTGATGAGCCTGAATTCCCTGTATCAAATAAGGGAACCCTAGGAAGTTCTAGAGGTTCAGGATATAGGGGAAGACGTGGATCTTTCCAAAGCCACTACTCTAATTCTACCCCTGCTAGCACTGTATATGCAGCAGAAACTCGTGGTAGAGCCCTTCAGCAAGCTCAAAAAGAACAAGCAAGTTCTTCTGCCAATGGCCAACTCAGTTTCGGCACAGTTATTTTGGAAGACCGATTAAAAGTTCCATCTTCTTTATCTCAGCAAGTAAATGGATCTAATCAGTCTAATTTTCCAAAACCAAGGATGTTGCCAACTTCAATACAAGATGCATCAGCTTCCAAAGCATCTGCTTCCAAAGTACCTGCTAAACCGCATATTCCTATTGGGAAACGCAGACCTCTAGATCAGAAGTATGATATATTGAAACACTTGGCCCAATTACCAGCCAAGTTATCAGTTTTGGATGCTTTGAATCTGTCAAGTGATCTTCGGGAAGCACTCATCGAAGCTTTGTCAAGTCCTCAGGAGTTTGAAACTGAAATTACTGCAGCTGAAATCTATCACATAGAGAATAATCCTGTGGAATGCCATGCAGTGATATCTTTTACTGATAAAGATGAAGATGATGTTGTGCATGGGCACATAAAACCTTTGTACTTATCTGGAAAAGTCAATGGTAAAGATGTTCGAAGAGCTTTCATTGACAATGGTTCAGGAGTCAACCTCATGCCCATTCGCACACTTCGTCGATTGGGCCTCACGGAATCTGATTTATCTCCTTCTACCATGATGTTGCAAGGATATGATAAAAATGAACAAGAACCACTGGGAGAAGTTACGCTCAGAACTCAGTTTGGAGATCTTGTTTCCAATTCGGATTTCATGATTGTTGATCAAGACTCAGCTTTCAATATCTTGCTTGGAAGACCCTGGCTACATCAGCATGCAGCTATTCCGTCATCATACCATCAATGTCTCAAATACTGTTTCGATGGTCAAGTTGGAACATTGTATGGTGATAAGGCCTCGTTCAAGACATGTGAGTCTCAATACATTGAGGCGGAATTTTATCACATGAAGGGAAGAGAAAAATCTACAATGAAGGAAATTACCAAAGTTAATGCTCCGTATGTTTTGGAAAAAATTCCAATAAATCCATTTTCACATGTGAGTACAGATTATGTGTTACCTATCAGTCAAATTGACAAAATAGGCCCAAATCAAAATACTCTTATGGAAAGATCCATAATGTCAATTACGGCAATCGAGCCAGACCACATGGGAGAAATTGGTAACTTACCAAGTAGTGATGAAAGCATAAGTGGTGACGTTTTCATTTCGTCTGCTGAAATCCAACAAGTCTATACTTCGCTAATCAGGCCGGAAGAAGTTATAGCAACACCAGAGGTGAATATTGATGTCGATTCTCAATCCATCATCTCCTCTTTATTTCCCAAAGAAGACCCTTTATCGTCAATAGGGTCGGAAATGGAAGCTTCTTCTTCAAAATGTGAAAATTTTGACATCTCTTATGATCATGAGAATTTCGTTTTTTCATCTACTTTGCAAGTAGAAACGGAAGAAATAACACATGATAAAGAGGAAGAGGAAGATCTTAGAGATGCTCCTCCAGCATTTGAAGAGGGTATCTCTACCACTGTGGATGAACTCAGAGAAGTAAATCTGGGTACAGAGAAAGATCCACGCCCCACTTTAATTAGTGCGGCCATGACCCTTGAAGAGCAAGAGATGTATATTTCTTTTTTAAAGCAAAATAAAGATATTTTTGCTTGGAATTATACAGAGATGCCTGGCCTTGATCCTGATGTTGCCACCCATCATTTGGGTTTGCCAGAAGAACATCGAGGATTCAAGCAAGCCGCGAGAAGAACACACCCAACCTATGCTGCCAAAATCGAGGCTGAAGTGGATAAGCTTATCAAAGCTAACTTCGTCAGAGAAGTTCAATATCCCAAGTGGTTGGCTAATATTGTCCCTGTAAAGAAGAAGAACGGACAAATTAGGGTTTGCATCGATTTCAGAGATCTTAATCGGTATTGTCCTAAAGATGATTTCCCAGTTCTGATTACAGAACTCTTAATTGATGCGACGGCTGGCTATGAAGTACTTTCTTTCATGGATGGATATTCTGGATATAATCAGATCCGAATGGCCCCAGAAGATGAGGAATATACAGCCTTCAGAGCTCCTCAAGGTGTGTTTTGTTACCGGGTGATTCCCTTTGGTTTAAAGAATGCAGGTGCAACATATCAACGCGCCATGCATCGTATCTTCAAACCTCTTTTAGGGAAATTTGTTGAATGCTATGTAGATGATTTGGTGGTTAAATCCAAACAACGTTTTGATCACTTGGCTGATTTGGAAGTCGTATTCCACAAGCTTCGACAACATAATTTGAAGATGAACCCCTTAAAGTGTGCTTTTGGGGTAACCTCAGGAAAATTCCTCGGCTTTGTTGTACGCCATCGTGGTATTGAAGTCGATCCTGAGAAGACCAAATCAATCCTTGGTATGTCACCTCCTCAAAATTTGAAAGAATTAAGAGGACTTCAAGGACACTTAGCCTACATTCGGCGTTTCATCGCCAATTTCGCAGGCAAAAGTTTACCTTTTACCAAATTATTGAAGAAAGGAGTCACTTACCAGTGGACTGAAGAATGTCAAGAAGCATTTGATGTTCTCAAGAAATACCTCTTCAGTCCACCAGTACTCATGACACCTATTGAGGGTAGGCCTCTTATCCTCTATGTGACAACTTTAGAGCGATCATTGGGTGCCTTTCTCGCTCAAAAGAATGATGCTGGGAATGAAAATAGTCTCTACTATCTCAGTAGAACTATGCTTGAAGCAAAAACCCGGTATTCGAGTATTGAAAAGTGCTGCCTAGCATTAATCTTTGCAGTTCAGAAATTGAGACACTACCTACAACATCACGAGGTCCAATTGGTATCTCGCAATAATCCGCTCAAATTCATCCATAGTCGTCCAATGCTTACAGGACGCCTGGCAAGATGGGCGGTTATTCTACAGCAGTTCGACATCCAGTATGTGTCTCAAAAGGCAATTAAGGGCCAAGCTCTGGCTGATTTCCTGGCTGAACATCCTTCAGTGGAAGACACGTATTCAGATATCGAACTCCCTGATGAGGAAGTTTTCTCTATTCAAGAGAGTCCTCAAACATGGGAAATGTATTTTGATGGTGCTTCTAGAAGTCCAACAGGGAAGAAAATGGAAAATCCTAAATTCAACAAAGTTGGTTTAGGAATTGTGCTCATTTATCCAGATAAGGCAGTGTTACCTTATTCCTTTTTGTTGTGGGAAGGTGGTACCAATAATGAAGCTGAATACCAAGCTCTCATTACAGGCTTGGAGTTAGCGCTTCAAGCACAAGTGAATCACTTAAAGGTGAAAGGTGATTCAGACCTGGTAATCAAACAAGTCAATGGGGATTATGCCATCAGAAAATAAGAATTAATCCCTTTGTATGATTACGTCAGAGAGTTAATGTCGGAATTCCCTTCAGAACCGACATTTTCTTATGTCCCAAGATCACAAAATGCTCAAGATGATGCACTGGCTAATATAGCCACAGCTTTAGCAGATCCAAATCGGGACGAGACAACCATCTGTATTGCCCACCGTCGTGCAATTTCACCTTATGTTCAAGTCAGAATAGAGGAAATTAATGAAATTAGTCCCATTCCTGAACCGTATGGTCATACTACAGGATGGATATCACCTATCAAGGAATACCTTCAAAATGGAACACTTCCACTTGATAGAGCCGAGAAAGAACAAATTCGGCGACGTGTGGTCAATTTTACTATTTATGATGGTCCAAACCACCTCGAGAAAATTCTCTACAAACGTGGTTTTGATGGAGTTCTCTTCAGATGTATTGATGGTGAAGAGACAATGACTGTCATAAAAGAAGTGCATGCAGGAGTCTGTGGTGCCCACCAGTCTGGACATAGACTGTCTGATCAAATTCGAAGGCTTGGATACTTCTGGCCTTCAATGATACAAGATTGTGTTAATTTCACAAAGAAGTGTCATTCATGCCAAGTATATGCCAACTTAATTCATCAACCTCCAGAGTTGCTTCATACAGCTAAATACTCATGGCCATTTTCCACATGGGGAATGGATGTGGTGGGACCTTACCCTTCAGCTACGGCCAAGCAGTTTAAGTACATTCTTACTGCTACTGATTTCTTTTCCAAATGGGCAGAGGCAGTACCTCTCAAAGAAGTCAGTTCTAAATGCATTGTTAGCTTCATCAAGTCTAACATCATTACTAGATTTGGTGTCCCTCATACCATATTGACGGACAACGGCACCAACTTCTGTTCTTCTGAGGTAAAGAAATTGTATCAAGAATACAACATTAAGTCCAACCATTCATCTCGATATCATGCAGCGGCTAATGGCCAGATAGAGGCCTTCAACAAGACTCTTTCAAATATACTGCAAAAGATGGTGGATCAAGATAAGAGGTCATGGCCTGATAAACTCTTTCATGCTTTATGGGCTTATCGGACTACCACTCGCAATGCAACGCGGTCTACTCCATATTCATTGGTATATGGAACAGAAGCAGTCTTGCCAATTGAAGTTCAATTGCCCTCACTCAGAATAGAAATTTGTGATCAGTTGTCAACAGATGAGCGATCCCAAAAGCGGTTGAATGAATTGGAACTGTTAGATGAGAAAAGATTGTGCACTTTACACCACTTGGAAATCTATCAGAATCGGATTGCACGAGCTTTTAACAAAAAAGTTCGTCTTCGTTCATTCATTCAGGGAGAATTGGTATTGGTTTTCAGAGCACCAATGATACCAGGAAAGAAGCCTCCCAAGCTTGAACCAAAATGGGAAGGACCTTATTCAATACATAAAGTCTACTCCAATGGAGCGTATTCTCTGATCTCAATGGATGGAGAACACATCACGACTCCAACTAATGCCAGATTTCTGAAGAAGTATTTTGTATAAACACAAAATATTGTTCCCAGAACCAAGACTCTTACAATTGGTTCATACAGCAATGGTCCAGTATGACCTTAAACTGCAACTTCGTCCAACATGACATTAAACTGTGTCACCTTCAATGTCCGAGATGACATTAAACTATATTTTGTCCGAGATGACATTAAACTATATTTTGTCCGAGATGACATTAAACTATATTGTGTCCTAGCAACATGACATTAAACTGTGTGGCACTTTCATCGTCCAGCATGACGTTAAACTGTAAAAAAGTCCCCAGAACTGATATCCTCATATTGGTTCACCTTAGTCCTAGCTACATGACTTTAAACTGTACAGCACCAGTTCGTCCTTGCTATATGACGTTAAACTATACAGCAATGGTCCAGTATGACCTTAAACTGCAACTTCGTCCAACATGACATTAAACTGTGTCACCTTCAATGTCCGAGATGACATTAAACTATATTTCGTCCGAGATGACATTAAACTATATTTTGTCCGAGATGACATTAAACTATATTGTGTCCTAGCAACATGACATTAAACTGTGTGGCACTTTCATCGTCCAGCATGACGTTAAACTGTAAAAAAGTCCCCAGAACTGATATCCTCATATTGGTTCACCTTAGTCCTAACTACATGACTTTAAACTGTACAACACCAGTTCGTCCTTGCTATATGACGTTAAACTATACAGCAATGGTCCAGTATGACCTTAAACTGCAACTTTGTCCCACACGACATTAAACTGTGAAAAAGTTCCCTAAAACGTCCAACATGACCTTAAATTGCATCATCCCTGGTCCATGTATATGACCATAAACTATTTGCAAATCACTTATGTCCAGCAAGACGTTAAACTGTGACGTCCTAAAATTACATGACGCTAAACTGTATAAAAGTCCCTCACGTCCGGAAATACGTTAAACTATATAATCTCAAAAGTCCAGTATGACATTAAACTGCACCATTCACGGTCCATGCATATGACCTTAAACTATTCGCACCTTCGTTCGACATGACGTTAAAGTGGTACACTCTTTTGTCCTTACTGCATGACATTAAACTGCACAGTCCCCCTTTCGTCCAATATGACGTTAAACTATTTTATCCCCATCGTCCTAACTACATGACGTTAAACTGTACAGAAAATCCTTGATATGTCCTACATGACATTAAACTGTATTTTGTCCCTGCTACATGACACTAAACTGTGCAGCACCAATAGTCCTAACTGCAAGACTTTAAACTGCATAGTCCCCTTTTTATGTCCTACATGACATTAAACTGTACATCGTTAAGGTTGTTATTACCTCTTGTTTCTCACACCGAGTATGACTCACGTGAGCTTAGAGCGAACATCAACCATAACACTCCCTTTGGGCCACTAACCATGTGTAAGTCCCAACAATATTTTTTATTAGATCATTGTCCACAAGAACAACTTGATCATTGATTCATTCTTTAATTGAACTACACGGACTTTGATCCTTGCCCTCCAGGCTGGGTATGTAGGCAACCTCCAAGGGTTCAAGCCCAAAAATAATCTCTTCACATCGGTTCACCACAACCTCATATGATGTTGATTTGTGAAACCGCCCCTGGAATCAATATCTTTACATTGATTCACTTTCGTCCTTGTTATATGACGTCAAACTATACAACACTTTTGTCCGGTACGACAATAAACTACAAATATTCTTTGATTTCCTCATTTGAGAAGGAACCATTATTGACATTGATTTTTTCAATCATGGTTTTCATTTTCAAAAGACTACGTGCATACATGGTAATGCCTGAACTTTTTATCTCAGGTTAAACCATCATTGCACTAAAGTCCCCTTTCACCCTTCACATGTACGAACCAAATTTGTACAAAGGGTAGTTCTAGAACTACGTGGACTTGATTCCCATCCTTATGGGATACGTAGGAACATTCGAGTGTCCCTTGAATCCAGTCCCAAGTATTTTGGGCCTAACCCCAAATTTCACTTTCAGTCCCTTGACTGAAAAATCCTCATGAAAACACACACTGTGTATTCATTATTATGGTCCGAATTCTATGACCCTAAACTAAGATCACTCATACTTTCATCCTGCACGACGTTAAACTGTATTTCAAGAACTACGTATGGCTTGATTCTCATTCTTATGAGATACGTAGTGAAGTCCAAGTTTCAATTCAGGACCCAGCCACAACATGATTATGGTTTTCATTGACCTATGTATCTCTATATACATTGGACAATACCCATCTTTATGTGTTATAATCCTAACCTTAAATATTTTCAGATCTTCATAACCCTTTTCATGACTTCTAGTCACAAAAATGTCAAACTTCTGAGAATTCTTTTGCCTGACTATGCAGCACGTGCCCATAGGTGGCCTTGCATAAACAGTCCACATAACAGACTTGTCAGCCAAAAGATGCTATTTTATTTGACCATGCAGCCAATGCCCATAGGTGGCCCTGCATATTTCAACCCCCTAACGGGTTTTGTTAAATAATAGTAACTTCATTCTTGGGAAGAATGCCTCTTTTTTCCTTATTTGTCTTAAACGACAATATGTAGGGATCCGCAAAAAATAGCCATCCTTAACATATTTGTCCCATATCCTTTTTCATGATCTGAAAGTATTCAAGTCTATGGTTTATTCTTCTTCCCTACGTTTGGGTCAGACCTTCGTAGGAGTGATATTCATCCAGTTCTTCGATATTCTTGTTTGGAAATATCTTCTCCATATTCAAGTACCTCTTTCCATACAACAAACTCTATGCTTTAGAAAATTTGAATCTCCATAAACTTTCACTGGCTTTTAGCACTAGGAAAGTAAATTTCTGGGAGTTCTTTTGCCTGACTATGCAGCACGTGCCCATAGGTGGCCTTGCATAAACAGTCCACATAACAGACTTGTCAGCCAAAAGATGCTATTTATTTGACCATGCAGCCAATGCCCATAGGTGGCCCTGCATATTTCAACCCCCTAACGGGTTTTGTTAAATAATAGTAACTTCATTCTTGGAAACTACTTCTTCTAATGCCTTTTTAGCTCTTTTTCATATCATTCCTCAGATTCAAATATTCTTAAGCCATAGTTTACATTTTTTCCCTCATACTTGAGTATGGTAGTATGTTTTCAGATGAACTTTCAAGGAATTGTGTCAATTCTAATCCATTTCGGTCAAAGCTATTTCGACCTTAAACATTAGCCCCATTATGTCCGGCATGCATGACTTTAAACTGCCCATAAAAGACAAAGGAACTCTGAATAAAAGTCAAGTTCCAGCACACTTGCGCGCTGCCTTCTGTTCCCTGAAGACTTGCACGCCCCCTTTTCCTTTGGATGGATTCAATTTCCTCAGAGTCAAATCCTCATTTCTTTCCGGATCCAACTCTGAGGGGGGACTTTTTTTGACGCTCCTTTCATCACAGAATCTAAAGATCTGAAAAGGGGAATATCTGAGCATAAAGTGATTCATCCTTTGAAAGAAACATCAAAAATCGACAAAGGCATGAACAAAGGATCGACAACAACTGCACCGCGCAAGTTTTATCACTATCGCGCAAGTACACTTGCGCGACACCCTTGGTCGCACAGGTGACTTGCGCGACCTAAGTGGTAACCGCCCAGTAACCGCCCGGGGTCTTCTCCTGCCTATAAATAGACCCTGTGGGCCCCCCATTCAGAGAGGATCTTTTTCCATAAACTCGGATTGAAGCTCCCGACGCCCAAGTCTTTTCTCAAAGCTTCCGGAACACTTCTAAGGTAATTTCTTACCTAGAATGGAAGATCTAAAGAGAAGAAGGAAGGCCTAAGTGTTGAAACTTATCAAACACTTGCGCGCCGACTTAATTCCTTCAATATAACTTGCGCGTCCCTTTTCTGGAAGAACCTCAAGGGGATTCTAAAGGGTTTTATCAAGAGTCGCTCAAGTATTTCAATTCTGATTGAAAATCGCGCAGGTAAACCATGTGTCGCGCAAGTATACTTGCGCGGCCAATACTTGCGCGCCGCCGCAGGACTTGCGCGCCCCTATCTTTTTGGGTGTCCATCTTGCCCATTTTACCCCTCTTAAGCCATTTCATCTTTCCTTTTCAAGATTCAGTCTTCAAGACACTCTTCAAAGCCATTTATGGCATGATTTCTTGATTTGACTTTCTTATCTGAAAGGAATTCTGTGGAATCTCTCTCAAAGTCTAGTGATTTAAATATCCTTTTGTCACTAAAATACAGAGAGTTCATTCATTCAACCTCATCCTTTAAGATGAGAAAATCCTAACCTTGGGTCTCCTTTTTAGGAATAATCCCCAGTTATAAAACCTTTAATATGGGCATCTTCCTCAGGAGTAAGCCCCAATCAAGTCCTCTAATCTTGGGCATCTTTCTTAAGAATAAGCCCCAACCTCAAATATGGGCATCCTCCTCAGGAGTAAGCCCCAAACCTTAAATCCCTAACTTGGGTCTCCTTTTTCAGGAATAAGACTCAGTCATAACCTTGGGTCTCCTTTTCAGGAATAAGCCCCAAGTCCCCTTAAATTTCTCTTAACCAGTCATAATTTACCTTTGATTTGGGTTTCCTTTTCAGGAGTAAAACCCAATCATAAATCCCCTCCTAACTTGGGCATCCTCCTTAAGAGTAAAACCCCAAGATTAGAGTATTCAAATCTCCATGAAGCACATATAACTTTATGGACCCTGTTCATGGATTTTCTCCCTAAATGTAAATCCTAAACCTTCACTGGGCAGTCATCCATACATAAGCCCCAAACAAATTCTTATGATTGCATCTTTCATGGCACAATTGTCTAAATTTTACTAATACCTCTTGTTTCTCACACCGAGCATGACTCACGTGAGCTTAGAGTGTAAAAGTAATTATGACATTCATCTTTGAGCCATCAATCATAAACATCATACTCCATTTCTCGAACTACGTGGGTTCTGATTCCTTTTCCAAAAGAAAGGATACGTAGGTAGCCCATTTATGGGTTCGATCCCAACTTTGAAATAATCTCTGTCCTTCTGAATGACGATAAACTTCAAGTGCCCCACTGAGTGGCTTTAAAACCAGCCTGGTCATCATAATGACCAAGAGACTTTTATATAAATGTTTTGAAGGATACCATTGACCAAGAATCTCTAAACAGATATAGATGATTCTCTATTGATGAAGAACCTCGAATACATATAAAAGATTCTCTAAATTTCTTGTATATTTAATCATTGATTGTTAAAACTAAAGGAAAGCACATTTTATACTTGGTAATGTAATAAGGATTCATGAACATAACTTAAATCTATAAAGAGAGTCCCGGAGTAGACAATAATTCCCCTCAAAAAGGTGTGATGAGTCCGACCTTCCATCCTCTCGACCAATGCAAATTCCTAAGCCTCATTAGTCCACAAGATAATGAGCGCCTACCTTTGGAAAGTAGATCCAAACGGATGTGGAATCATTGGATGTTTCCGGTTCTACGAACAAACCCGTTAGAATTTTACAAGAGCGCGGTTTCAGACGGCACCTGATTCCGAGGCCCGGAGTGCCCGGAATCATTTTCCGAAGGTTGGCTCGGGTACGTTCAGTGAACGAACGAGCGGAAATTTCTAACTTTTGATCCGGTGCTCGGAATTGAAATCCGAGGGCACCGATGAACTCGCAGCACCGATATTCGCTTAAAGAGACCTTTTCGGGAGTTGCGTTTGTTTCGGGTTGAGAGTTAGTTTTTGGGAGATTAGAATAAGTTAAATAAAAATATGTAAACACAATTTTTATTTAAACTTAATAGTTAACTTATCTCAAAGGAAGTTAGGTGTGGGACCCACACCCACTTAACCTCCCTTGAGAGGATTAAGTGTGGTGGGGCCCACACGAAACCTAACTTTACATCTTCCCTCAAACTCCCTTAACCCCTCTTTAATTAACATGACAATTTGTTAATTAATGTGGAGTTATCTCTTCTTTGAATTTCAAACTTTTGAAATTCTAGTGTGTTGTGTTAATAAAATAAGAAAGAGTCTTATTTTATTTTGGGTTTAGTTTTGTCTCTTTGAGAGAGTTGGGAAGGTTCTTCTTGTTTCTTCATCTTCTTCAACCTCGACGAAGAACACTAAGAACGCCGTTCTTCAACGAAGAACTTCTTCGCCGAAGAACACGGTTTTTCCGCGACGCCATATCCGCGACGTGACGTTCTCCTTCCGCATCATCTCTTCCGCGACGGTTTTCCGCGACGAACGCCATCGACAACGACTCTTCCTCCGACGTCAAAGGAATCGACACCGATATTCCACGACTACGTCAACGTGCGACTATCGAGGTAGGGGTTCTTGAGTTCGTTGTTTTCTTTTTATTTGACTTTCCTCAAGACTTGATGAAGAACGCTCAAGTTCCGACGAAGAACGCCGCTCCGCTCTTCTTCGTCTTCCGTGTCAACGAGAGAGAACACCGCTTCTTCCTCAGACAACCTTCGTCGGCGTACAAGGTTTCGCCAACGACGTGCCTCTTCGGACGCACCTCTTTGTCATCGAATTTGACGAACGACGACCGCGACGCCCGACCTCCGCGACGTCGTCTTCCGCGGAACGTAGACAAATATTCGAACCTTATACCAAGGTAGGGGTTGTTGATTATTGTTAATTTATTTTATTCTTGATCGTGGATCTAGCATGTCTAACGTGAGGCAATTGAATATTTTAAAGTTGTGTTATTATTTAACGTGAGGGGGCCGGACCGCATGAACACGGCCGAACCCCCTCCATTGTTCTTGTTGAATTGCTTTGTGGATGAATCAAGGTGGCGTGGTGCCGTCGCACCACGCGGTTAATCTCCCAATCAAGAACGCAACGCCGTCGCGCGCACACCATGGAAGAAACATCTAGAACGCGACGCCGTCGTGCCGCGTTGAAAGAAATTAAAGTGCGGCGGAGGGGCGCGGTGCCGTCGCACCGCGGCCGGTTCCGGGCCGCGGCGGGATGAGAAGACCGGCGGCCGGGCCGCCGGCGTCGGAAGCCGAAGAGGGGACCGGATTCTTCCGGTCCCGTTGGAGAAAACCGGCTGGCCAGCTGGCCGGCCAGATGGTAATTAACCGGGGGAAATTAATCCCCCGGCCAACACACAAAACCCCCCCTCATTATGAGGGGGGCGGTTTCCATGAAGGGGGGGGGGGCAGCAGCCCCCCGGTTTTTCTCCAAGACGGACCCCACGTGGGGGCCGTTTTTTCTGCAAAGGGCGCGGCAATTAGCCGCGCCGCCGCCTCCAAGAAAGCGGGGGCTTTGCCCCCCGCATGCCGCCTCCGTGCGCGCCGACAGGCCGCCGCGCCACCGCCGGGCCGCCGCGCCACCGCCGGGCCGCCGCGCCACCGCCGCGCCACCGCCGGGCCACCGCGCCGCCAGCCGGTCGGGCCGGGTCGGACCCAGGTCGGGTCGACCCGGTTCGGGCCGACCCGGGGGGGGGGGGGTCGGGCCGGGTCGACCCGGACCCGGACCCCCCGTTTCGAATCAGTGTCGGTCTTTTGGCCATAACTTGAGCCTCGGACCTCCGATTGACGAACCGTCTGCGGCAACGCGATCCTTGGATCGAGACGGTCGTTTCGGTATATCGCACTCAGGGTTTCGGAATACTTTGAGTTCGGCCGGGTTGGTTCGTTCACGAAACCAACCGGGCCCTCGGAGCGGAAACGCTCATATCTTGAGCTACGGACGTCCGATTGACGTGCCGTCAGCTTTGTTGTGTTCCTCTTAGTGAGACGGATCTTTTGGCATACTCCGCCCGAGGTTTGGACGCAGGTGGAGTACGGTCGGGTTGGTTTTGCCTTAAAAACCAACCGGGCCCCGGGGACGAAAATGCCAATAACTCTCAGACCGGGCGTCCGATCGACGCGCCGTCTGTTGCGTTGAGTTCCTGTTGACGATACAGAACTTTTGGATACATCAACTCTGGACTTTGTGACAGTTGATGTATCAGCCTCTCGGCTTGTGGAGCGGATCCTCCGAACGAGCTTGCTGTGTGCGGGAACCCTAGTGCTGGTTGCGACTGTTACTGTGACTACTACTGCTACTGCTGCTACTGTGACTGCGACGACGACAGTACAGAGATCCTGTGTGGATTCGACGACGACGACTACAGCACTCAGTGATCCTACGTGGATCAGTGCTATAGGTCCTGTGTGGGCCCGACCCTGTGTGGATTCGACGACGACGACATCAGCACTCAGCGATCCTACGTGGATCAGTGCTACAGGTCCTGTGTGGGCCCGATCCTGTGTGGGTCCGATCCTGTGTGGGTCCGCGCTCAGCGGTTCTGTGTGAGCCAGCGCCTACAGGTCCTGTGTGGGCCCGATCCTGTGTGGGTCTTTGCGGGGGTTAGTTACCTATCGATTCTTCGTGGGTCCGACGACTTAGATGGATAAGAGATCATCTTTATCGTCCTTTGGTTAGTTACCTATCGATCCTTCGTGGGTCCGACGACTTAGATGGATCAGAGATCATCTTTATCGTCCTTTGGTTAGTTACCTATCGATCCTTCGTGGGTCCGACGACTTAGATGGATCAGAGATCATCTTTATCGTCCTTTGAAGAAGTATACCTGTGTGAGCTGAATCCTGTTGCTTTCCTGTGTGGATTGTGTTGTGCTATCCTGTGTGGATTACGTTTTGCTTTCCTGTGTGGAATACGTTTACTTTCCTGTGTGGACTGAGTTGTACTTGGGCTCGGAGGTTGGAGCGTATTTGAAATTGATGACTTAGGTATATGTATGGGCATATACCTAAGCAGTGTCGGTTTTTACTTCGTGATTGTTCCTTTCTTCGTGGTTTATCCTTTGTGGATTTGAGAGACCTTCAGGGGTCTCGGGGTCCCTACTGAGTAGCTTATACTCACCCCTACACGGGCTTTGCCCGCACTACGTTGTGTTGGTTGCAGACGATGGATAGCGTTGACCTTAGCTGAGGCTTGCAGAGCAGGACGGTACCCGGAGGTGGACCACTGGGCGGGACGTGCTCGGAGCGGACGGCGGGACCCGTGGAGCAGAGGAGCTATCTGTACCCACCCTTCAGGTGGGATTTCCAGTGGACAGCTCGGTGTAGCGGCTTTTACTTTTCAGTTGCTGTTTTCCCTTTCGAGTTGTACTTTACTTTCAGTTTGGGTTTGTATTCTGGCCCATTTACTTTTTCGCACTTTCAGTTGTACTCTGCTTTTGTTTAGTGTTTACTTTCCGCTTGCTTACTCTGTGGTGTTTGTTTACTTTTCAAAGGAAATGCCTTCCCTTTTTACCGGGATTTACGCCTTGGTGCTAGTCGCCAGCCCCTGGCCTATGGAATCCATGATATTCGTCTCAACATATAAAAAACTCTTTGTCAATTAAAGAAGAAGGTATTATCTTACGATGAATATGAAAATCATCTTAAGATAATAGAAGGGTTACAACGCCAGATTGATTTGGCATCTCTATCAGTCTCTCGGTATCCAAAGGCTGAAAAGCAACAGAGAACCCTTCAACGTTCATGCCTTGGCGCACTAAGAAGATTGTGTCAGTTAATTGCCAATGCTCCATCTGATGTTCATATCAGAGGATGGGGTGTTCACGGAGCACTACATTTCACAGTGCTTTCCGGTCAGCAAAGCCCGCCGAAAATGGTCTCATGCAATATTATTGCCCATGGCCGGCCACAGTCAATGGGCTTTGTTCATAATCAAAAGCTTTCTCAAGAACAAGCTTCAACTAGTTCCTCTCAAAATCAAGTATATAGAGAACAAGTTGTTGAATTGCTCCTACATCAAGCAGGCGAGAATATTGCACAAGCTTCTCGTCTGGAGAAAACACGTCATCAAATGACAGAAGTTTCGGAAATCATCCAACGGTCTGTTGAACCAGGTGATAAAAGTGGATACAGGTTAATGCATCCAGCTAATTTCCGAACTAAGATTCGCAAGATCAAGAGAGATTTTAAGAAGATCTCAGACATAGCATGTCAAGAGACACCCCAGCTTGCCAGACTGGGGACTTCTCTAACCCAACCCTCAGAGTCAACGAATGGGATTCGAGGAGTTGAGCGGAAGCAGCAAGAACATCCCCAGTCCACCGGACTGGGGACTTTTTCAAATCCTCAATCCCTCCCTTAGAGAAAATCAGTATTCTCTCGATTAGGGAATAAGCCTCAAGAGGAACGAAGAGCCAAGCTGTCAGGAGATTCTCTCCAAGTGATGGTTCTCCAAGAAATTCCTGAGAGATCAAGTCAACGGAATGCCATGTCTCATCATGGACATGGAAGGAGACAATATCACAGAAATGATGATAGAAAGGATTCCATGCAATATGCATCCATTAATGTCATCAATGCTGTTGCTGCTGATTCACCAGATGAGGCTCAATCAGAGGAATCAGACGAAGAGGTTCCTGCTCAAGAAGTTGCGCACACAGACCTAAATGAAGAAGGTGTGCGCACACGTAATCAAAGGCTTACCCAAAATCTGGGTATTCCTTCAAGTAACCCACTTCCCCCTCTCCGAAAAGGATCTAATAAGGGGAAAGGAAAGAATCAGGTTACTTCTCACCCTTCCTCTGAAGGAGGTCAATCTCTCTCATTAGAGCAAAGGTTTGCACAACAGGAGGAAGAAATGAAAGAATTAAGAAGGTTGAATGCAGAACTACTTCAGAATAGTATTCTTCTTAAGAATGCTGAAGTCCGACAGCCGAAGGAATTTGTTGTAACTACTGAGATGGATCAAGAATATCCTCCTTTATCAGTACACCCACAGAGGTCTAATCCTACGGGTCAAACGCAACAACGGTTGGCAGCGCTACCATCAGTTGCAGCACCAATCACCACGTCTGTCCAAGCTCCATTCATTGCACCTACTCAAAACCAAGTTCAACCTGACGTTTCTCAAAAGTTAATAACTACTATTGAGTCATTAACAGCTCGGTTAGAAACTATGGAAGGGAAACGGGCGCAAGTTCAACCTGAAAAGAAAGTTTACCCTGAATGGGTGGATTCAATTTCTCCTCCATCCAGTTTTGGAAACCCTATTTTCCCTACTTTCAATGGATTTGGCGACCCTGAACAACATTTGACGCATTACGTGTCTTGTTGTGATCCTATGATGGGAACTCTAGAGCAGCAAGAAGCAGTGAAACTCAGATGCTTCGTGCGAACCTTGCAAGGACCAGCTTGTGTCTGGTATACAAGCTTGAAATCCCGGTCAGTCATCAGATGGGAGGATCTTCGTCAAAAATTCCTTCTTCAGTTTAGCTCAACTTTGCCAAAAACGACTGTTTTCGATCTTACAAACTGCAAGCAAAGGGAGAATGAAAGAGTCTCTGATTTCATTGCTCGTTGGAAGGGATTAACATATTCCTTGAGTTTAGCACTCCCTCAGGAGGAATTGTTGCCAATCTGTGTGGCAAATTTGCGTGACGAATTACGCACGCCATTGATCCCTGTGAAATACACAGGAGGGTTTCGAGACCTTACTTAAATCGCTCAACAGATTGAAGATTCCCTTATACAGGATAAGGTTAAATCTCGTGTAATTCCATCAGCTCCAGGAAGAAGAATGGGTAAAGCAGAAACTGCTACAGTTATTCTTAAACAGGCACCTGTACCTATTTCTACTTCAAAACCTTCATCTTCTCGAAGGGCTCCACCTCCTGAACGCCAACAACAAAGGTTGTTTCGTCCAGATGATCAAAAAGATCAACGACAAAAACAATTTGAGGATATGAAGAGTAAAACATACTCTTTCCGAAGTGAGCAAGTTCCTGGTTACTTCATTTCAGCTCTGGAAAATAATTTGGTTCAATTACCAGTGCCGAAGAGGCCAAACAAGGAAGGAGATGAAGACCGTCCCAATTATTGTCCCTTTCATCAAATGTTGGGGCATCCCATCCAGGAGTGTTTTGTCTTTAAATACCTCCTGCAAAAGATGGTCGACTTGGGACAAGTCAAATTGAAGGGTTCTTCAGCTCATGTAGCATGTATTACCGCTACAGATCCAGAGGAAGGAGGCGAGTGGCAGGAAGTCAAAAGCAAAACTGCGAAAAAATATGATGATTGGATGGTCAGAAAGACAATCAATCGGACCCATTCCATTTTGCGAACACAATTGAAGAAGCCAATTGTGTCTCCTACAAAAGCTGCAGTAAAGCCTCCATCAAAAGACAAATCCTCAAAAGGGCAGCTCAATTCAAAGAGGAAAGAGGAATCAGGAGAAGATGAGTATGTATCAAAGCTTAAATTGTCTTTAAGTCTGGCAGATTTCATGCCATCTACTTCAAAGCCACAGGCACCGTCCCACCAAACGGCACAGCCTAAACAGGCTAACCAGGAAGAGTCTTTATCAGATGAAGAGTTAATCTTTGGTTCTGTTAATATGATTCAATTAACAGATTCATATTCCAGTCTTGATGAGCCTGAATTCCCTGTATCAAATAAGGGAACCCGAGGAAGTTCTAGAGGTTCAGGATATAGGGGAAGACGTGGATCTTTCCGAAGCCACTACTCTAATTCTACCCCTGCTAGCACTGTATATGCAGCAGAAACTCGTGGTAGAGCCCTTCAGCGAGCTCAAAAAGAACAAGCAAGTTCTTCTGCCAATGGCCAACTCAGTTTCGGCACAATTATTTTGGAAGACCGATTAAAAGTTCCATCTTCTTTATCTCAGAAAGTAAATGGATCTAATCAGTCTAATTTTCCAAAACCAAGGATGTTGCCAACTTCAATACAAGATGCATCAGCTTCCAAAGCATCTGCTTCCAAAGTACCCGCTAAACCGCATATTCCTATTGGGAAACGCAGACCTCTAGATCAAAAGTATGATATATTGAAACACTTGGCCCAAGTACCAGCCAAGTTATCAATTTTGGATGCTTTGAATCTGTCAAGAGATCTTCGGGAAGCACTCATCGAAGCTTTGTCAAGTCCTCAGGAGTTTGAAACTGAAATTGCTGCAGCTGAAATCTATCACATAGAGAATAATCCTACGGAATGCCATGCAGTGATATCTTTTACTGATAAAGATGAAGATGATGTTGTGCATGGGCACATAAAACCTTTGTACTTATCTGGAAAAGTCAATGGTATAGATGTCCGAAGAGCTTTCATTGACAATGGTTCAGGAGTCAACCTCATGCCCATTCACACACTTCGTCGATTGGGCCTCACGGAATCTGATTTATCTCCTTCTACCATGATGTTGCAAGGATATGATAAAAATGAACAAGAACCACTGGGAGAAGTTACGCTCAGAACTCAGTTTGGAGATCTTGTTTCCAATTCGGATTTCATGATTGTTGATCAAGACTCAGATTTCAATATCTTGCTTGGAAGACCCTGGCTACATCAGCATGCAGCTATTCCGTCATCATACCATCAATGTCTCAAATACTATTTCGATGGTCAAGTTGGAACATTGTATGGTGATAAGGCCCCGTTCAAGACATGTGAGTCTCAATACATTGAGGCGGAATTTTATCACATGAAGGGAAGAGAAAAATCTACAATGAAGGAAATTACCAAAGTTAATGCTCCGTATGGTTTGGAAAAAATTCCAATAAATCCATTTTCACATGTGAGTATAGATTATGTGTTACCTATCAGTCAAATTGAAAAAATAGGCCCAAATCAAAATACTCTTATGGAAAGATCCATAATGTCAATTGCGGCAATCGAGCCAGACCACATGGGAGAAATTGGTAACTTACCAAGTAGTGATGAAAGCATAAGTGGTGACGTTTTCATTTCTTCTGCTGAAATCCAACAAGTCTATACTTCGCTAATCAGGCCAGAAGAAGTTATAGCAACACCAGAGGTGAATATTGATGTCGATTCTCAATCCATCATCTCCTCTTTATTTCCCAAAGAAGACCCTTTATCGTCAATAGGGTCGGAAATGGAAGCTTCTTCTTCAAAATGTGAAAATTTTGACATCTCTTATGATCATGAGAATTTCGTTTTTTCATCTACTTTGCAAGTAGAAACGGAAGAAATAACACATGATGAAGAGGAAGAGGAAGATCTTAGAGATGCTCCTCCAGCATTTGAAGAGGGTATCTCTACCACTGTGGATGAACTCAGAGAAGTAAATCTGGGTACAGAGAAAGATCCACGCCCCACTTTAATTAGTGCGGCCATGACCCTTGAAGAGCAAGAGATGTATATTTCTTTTTTAAAGAAAAATAAAGATATTTTTGCTTGGAATTATACATATATGCCTGGCCTTGATCCTGATGTTGCCACCCATCATTTGGGTTTTCCAAAAGAACATCGAGGATTCAAGCAAGCCGCGAGAAGAACACACCCAACCTATGCTGCCAAAATCGAGGCTGAAGTGGATAAGCTTATCAAAGCTAACTTCGTCAGAGAAGTTCAATATCCCAAGTGGTTGGCTAATATTGTCCCTGTAAAGAAGAAGAACGGACAAATTAGGGTTTGCATTGATTTCAGAGATCTTAATCGGTATTGTCCTAAAGATGATTTCCCAGTTTCGATTACAGAACTCTTAATTGATGCGACGGCTGGCTATGAAGTACTTTCTTTCATGGATGGATATTCTGGATATAATCAGATCCGAATGGCCCCAGAAGATTAGGAATATACCGCCTTTAGAGCTCCTCAAGGTGTGTTTTGTTACCGGGTGATGCCCTTTGGTTTAAAGAATGCAGGTGCAACATATCAACGCGCCATGCATCGTATCTTCAAACCTCTTTTAGGGAAATTTGTTGAATGCTATGTAGATGATTTGGTGGTTAAATCCAAACAACGTTTTGATCACTTGGCTGATTTGGAAGTCGTATTCCACAAGCTTTGACAACATAATTTGAAGATGAACCCCTTAAAGTGTGCTTTTGGGGTAACCTCAGGAAAATTCCTCGGCTTTTTTGTACGCCATCATGGTATTGAAGTCGATCCTGAGAAGACCAAATCAATCCTTGGTATGTCACCACCTCAAAATTTGAAAGAATTAAGAGGACTTCAAGGACACTTAGCCTACATTCGGCGTTTCATCGCCAATTTGGCAGACAAAAGTCCACCTTTTACCAAATTATTGAAGAAAGGAGTCACTTACCAGTGGACTGAAGAATGTCAAGAAGCATTTGATGTTCTCAAGAAATACCTCTTGAGTCCACCAGTACTCATGCCAACTGTTGAGGGTAGGCCTCTTATCCTCTATGTGACAGCTTTAGAGCGATAATTGGGTGCCTTTCTCGCTCAAAAGAATGATGCTGGGAATGAAAATAGTCTCTACTATCTCAGTAGAACTATGCTTGAAGCAGAAACCCGGTATTCGAGTATTGAAAAGTGCTGCCTAGCATTAATATTTGCAGTTCAGAAATTGAGACACTACCTGCAACATCATGAGGTCCAATTGGTATCTCGCAATAATCCGCTCAAATTCATCCTTAGTCGTCCAATGCTTACAGGAAGCCTGGCAAGATGGGCGGTTATTCTACAGCAGTTCGACATCCAGTATGTGTCTCAAAAGGCAATTAAGGGCCAAGCTCTGGCTGATTTCCTGGATGAACATCCTTCAGTGGAAGACACGTATTCAGATATCGAACTCCCTGATGAGGAAGTTTTCTCTATTCAAGAGAGTCCTCAAACATGGGAAATGTATTTTGATGGTGCTTCTAGAAGTCCAACAGGGAAGAAAATGGAAAATCCTAAATTCAACAAAGTTGGTTTAGGAATTGTGCTCATTTCTCCAGATAAGGCAGTGTTACCTTATTCCTTTTTGTTGTGGGAAGGTGGTACCAATAATGAAGCTGAATACCAAGCTCTCATTACAGGCTTGGAGTTAGCGCTTCAAGCACAAGTGAATCACTTAAAGGTGAAAGGTGATTCAGACCTGGTAATCAAACAAGTCAATGGGGATTATGCCATCAGAAAAGAAGAATTAATCCCTTTGTATGATTACGTCAGAGAGTTAATGTCGGAATTCCCTTCAGAACCGACATTTTCTTATGTCCCAAGATCACAAAATGCTCAAGCTGATGCACTGGCTAATATAGCCACAGCTTTAGCAGATCCAAATCGGGACGAGACAACCATCTGTATTGCCCACCGTCGTGCAATTTCACCTTATGTTCAAGTCAGAACAGAGGAAATTAATGAAATTAGTCCCATTCCTGAACTGTATGGTCATACTACAGGATGGATGTCACCTATCAAGGAATACCTTCAAAATGGAACACTTCCACCTGATAGAGCCGAGAAAGAACAAATTCGGCGACGTGTGGTCAATTTTACTCTTTATGATGGTCCAAACCACCTCGAGAAAATTCTCTACAAACGTGGTTTTGATGGAGTTCTCTTCAGATGTATTGATGGTGAAGAGACAATGGCTGTCATAAAAGAAGTGCATGCAGGAGTCTGTGGTGCCCACCAGTTTGGACATAGACTGTCTGATCAAATTCGAAGGCTTGGATACTTCTGGCCTTCAATGATACAAGATTGTGTTAATTTCACAAAGAAGTGTCATTCATGCCAAGTATATGCCAACTTCATTCATCAACCTCCAGAGTTGCTTCATACAGCTAAATACTCATGGCCATTTTCCACATGGGGAATGGATGTGGTGGGACCTTACCCTTCAGCTACGGCCAAGCAGTTTAAGTACATTCTTACTGCTACTGATTTCTTTTCCAAATGGGCAGAGGCAGTACCTCTCAAAGAAGTCAGTTCTAAATGCATTGTTAGCTTCATCAAGTCTAACATCATTACTAGATTTGGTGTCCCTCATACCATATTGACGGACAATGGCACCAACTTCTGTTCTTCTGAGGTAAAGAAATTGTATCAAGAATACAACATTAAGTCCAACCATTCATCTCGATATCATGCAGCGACTAATGGCCAGATAGAGGCCTTCAATAAGACTCTTTCAAATATACTGCAAAAGATGGTGGATAAAGATAAGAGGTCATGACCTGATAAACTCTTTCATGCTTTATGGGCTTATCGGACTACCACTCGCAATGCAACACGGTCTACTCCATATTCATTGGTATATGGAACAGAAGCAGTCTTGCCAATTGAAGTTCAATTGCCCTCACTCAGAATAGCAATTTGTGATCAGTTGTCAATAGATGAGCGATCCCAAAAGCGGTTGAATGAATTGGAACAGTTAGATGAGAAAAGATTGTGCACTTTGCACCACTTGGAAATCTATCAGAATCGGATTGCACGAGCTTTTAACAAAAAAGTTCGTCTTCGTTCATTCATTCAGGGAGAATTGGTATTGGTTCTCAGAGCACCAATGATACCAGGAAAGAAGCCTCCCAAGCTTGAACCAAAATGGGAAGGACCTTATTCAACACATAAAGTCTACTCCAATGGAGCGTATTCTCTGATCTCAATGGATGGAGAACACATCACGACTCCAACTAATGCCAGATTTCTGAAGAAGTATTTTGTATAAACACAAAATATTGTTCCCAGAACCAAGACTCTTACAATTGGTTCATACAACAATGGTCCAGTATGACCTTAAACTGCAACTTCGTCCAACATGACATTAAACTGTGTCACCTTCAATGTCCGAGATGACATTAAACTATATTTTGTCCGAGATGACATTAAACTATATTTTGTCCGAGATGACATTAAACTATATTGTGTCCTAGCAACATGACATTAAACTGTGTGGCACTTTCATCGTCCAGCATGACGTTAAACTGTAAAAAAGTCCCCAGAACTGATATCCTCATATTGGTTCACCTTAGTCCTAGCTACATGACTTTAAACTCTACAGCACCAGTTCGTCCTTGCTATATGACGTTAAACTATACAACAATGGTCCAGTATGACCTTAAACTGCAACTTCGTCTAACATGACATTAAACTGTGTCACCTTCAATGTCCGAGATGACATTAAACTATATTTTGTCCGAGATGACATTAAACTATATTTTGTCCGAGATGACATTAAACTATATTGTGTCCTAGCAACATGACATTAAACTGTGTGGCACTTTCATCGTCCAGCATGACGTTAAACTGTAAAAAAGTCCCCAGAACTGATATCCTCATATTGGTTCACCTTAGTCCTAGCTACATGACTTTAAACTGTACAACACCAGTTCGTCCTTGCTATATGACGTTAAACTATACAGCAATGGTCCAGTATGACCTTAAACTGCAACTTCGTCCCACACGACATTAAACTGTGAAAAAGTTCCCTAAACCGTCCAGCATGACCTTAAATTGCATCATCCCTGGTCCATGTATATGACCATAAACTATTTGCAAATCCCTTATGTCCAGCAAGACGTTAAACTGTGACGTCCTAAAATTACATGATGCTAAACTGTATAAAAGTCCCTCACGTCCGGAAAGACGTTAAACTATATAATCTCAAAAGTCCAGTATGACATTAAACTGCACCATTCACGGTCCATGCATATGACCTTAAACTATTCGCACCTTCGTCCGACATGATGTTAAAGTGGTACACTCTTTTGTCCTTACTGCATGACATTAAACTGCACAGTCCCCCTTTCGTCCAATATGACGTTAAACTATTTTATCCCCATCGTCCTAACTACATGACGCTAAACTGTACAGAAAATCCTTGATATGTCCTACATGACATTAAACTGTATTTTGTCCCTGCTACATGACACTAAACTGTGCAGCACCAATAGTCCTAACTGCAAGACTTTAAACTACATAGTCCCCTTTTTATGTCCTACATGACATTAAAATGTACGTCGTTAAGGTTGTTATTACCTCTTGTTTCTCACACCGAGTATGACTCACGTGAGCTTAGAGCGAACATCAACCATAACACTCCCTTTGGGCCACTAACCATGTGTAAGTCCCAACAATATTTTTTATTAGATCATTGTCCACAAGAACAACTTGATCATTGATTCATTCTTTAATTGAACTACACAGACTTTGATCCTTGCCCTCCAGGCTGGGTATGTAGGCAACCTCCAAGGGTTCAAGCCCAAAAATAATCTCTTCACATCGGTTCACCACAACCTCATATGATGTTGATTTGTGAAACCTCCCTTGGAATCAATATCTTTACATTGATTCACTTTCGTCCTTGTTATATGACGTCAAACTATACAACACTTTTGTCCGGTACGACAATAAACTACAAATATTCTTTGATTTCCTCATTTGAGAAGGAACCATTATTGACATTGATTTTTTCAATCATGGTTTTCATTTTCAAATGACTACGTGCATACATGGTAATGCCTGAACTTTTTATCTCAGGTTAAACCATCATTGCACTAAAGTCCCCTTTCACCCTTCACATGTACGAACCAAATTTGTACAAAGGGTAGTTCTAGAACTACGTGGACTTGATTCCCATCCTTATGGGATATGTAGGAACATTCGAGTGTCCCTCGAATCCAGTCCCAAGTCTTTTGGGCCTAACCCCAAATTTCACTTTCAGTCCCTTGACTGAAAAAATCCTCATGAAAACACACACTGTGTATTCATTATTATGGTCCGAATTCTATGACCCTAAACTAAGATCACTCATACTTTCGTCCTGCACGACGTTAAACTGTATTTCAAGAACTACGTATGGCTTGATTCTCATTCTTATGAGATACGTAGTGAAGTCCAAGTTTCAATTCAGGACCCAGCCACAACATGATTATGGTTTTCATTGACCTATGTATCTCTATATACATTGGACAATACCCATCTTTATGTGTTATAATCCTAACCTTAAATATTTTCAGATCTTCATAACCCTTTTCATGACTTCTAGTCACAAAAATGTCAAACTTCTGAGAATTCTTTTGCCTGACTATACAGCACGTGCCCATAGGTGGCCTTGCATAAACAGTCCACATAACAGACTTGTCAGCCAAAAGATGCTATTTTATTTGACCATGCAGCCAATGCCCATAGGTGGCCCTGCATATTTCAACCCCCTAACGGGTTTTGTTAAATAATAGTAACTTCATTCTTGGGAAGAATGCCTCTTTTTTCCTTATTTGTCTTAAACGACAATATGTAGGGATCCGCAAAAAATAGCCATCCTTAACATATTTGTCCCATATCCTTTTTCATGATCTGAAAGTATTCAAGTCTATGGTTTATTCTTCTTCCCTACGTTTGGGTCAGACCTTCGTAGGAGTGATATTCATCCAGTTCTTCGATATTCTTGTTTGGAAATATCTTCTCCATATTCAAGTACCTCTTTCCATACAACAAACTCTATGCTTTAGAAAATTTGAATCTCCATAAACTTTCACTGGCTTTTAGCACTAGGAAAGTAAATTTCTGGGAGTTCTTTTGCCTGACTATGCAGCACGTGCCCATAGGTGGCCTTGCATAAACAGTCCACATAACAGACTTGTCAGCCAAAAGATGCTATTTATTTGACCATGCAGCCAATGCCCATAGGTGGCCCTGCATATTTCAACCCCCTAATGGGTTTTGTTAAATAATAGTAACTTCATTCTTGGAAACTACTTCTTCTAATGCCTTTTTATCTCTTTTTCATATCATTCCTCAGATTCAAATATTCTTAAGCCATAGTTTACATTTTTTCCCTCATACTTGAGTATGGTAGTATGTTTTCAGATGAACTTTCAAGGAATTGTGTCAATTCTAATCCATTTCGGTCAAAGCTATTTCGACCTTAAACATTAGCCCCATTATGTCCGGCATGCATGACTTTAAACTGCCCACAAAAGACAAAGGAACTCTGAATAAAAGTCAAGTTCCAGCACACTTGCGCGCTGCCTTCTGTTCCCTGAAGACTTGCACGCCCCCTTTTCCTTTGGATGGATTCAATTTCCTCAGAGTCAAATCCTCATTTCTTTCCGGATCCAACTCTGAGGGGGGACTTTTGTTGACGCTCCTTTCATCACAGAATCTAAAGATCGGAAAAGGGGAATATCTGAGCATAAAGTGATTCATCCTTTGAAAGAAACATAAAAAATCGACAAAGGCATGAACAAAGGATCGACAACAACTGCACCGCGCAAGTTTTATCACTATCGTGCAAGTACACTTGTGCGACACCCTTGGTCGCGCAGGTGACTTGCGCGACCTAAGTGGTAACCGCCCAGTAACCGCCCGGGGTCTTCTCCTGCCTATAAATAGACCCTGTGGGCCCCCCATTCGGAGAGGGATCTTTTTCCAGAAACTCGGATTGAAGCTCCCGACGCCCAAGTCTCTTCTCAAAGCTTCCGGAACACTTCTAAGGTAATTTCTTACCTAGAACGGAAGATCTAAAGAGAAGAAGGAAGGCCTAAGTGTTGAAACTTATCAAACACTTGCACGCCGAATTATTTCCTTCAATATAACTTGCGCGTCCCTTTTCTGGAAGAACCTCGAGAACATTCTAAAGGGTTTAAAAAATCGTCTCTCAAGTATTTCATTATTGGTTGAAAATCGCGCAAGTACACTATGTGTCGCGCAGGTATACCTGCGCGACCAATACTTGCGCGCCCACGGAAGACTTGCGTGCCTTGCAAGACTTGCGCGCCCTTATCTTTTTTGGTTCCCATATTGCCCATTTTACCCCTCTTAAGCCATTTCACCTTTCCTTTTCAAGATTCAGTCTTCAAGACACTCTTCAAAGCCATTTATGGCATGATTTCTTGATTTGACTTTCTTATCTGAAAGGAATTCTGTGGAATCTCTCTCAAAGTCTAGTGATTTAAATATCTTTATGTCACTAAAATACGGAGAGTTCATTCATTCTACCTCATCCTTTAAAATGAGAGAATCTTAACCTGGGTCTCCTTTTCAGGAATAATCCCCAGTTATAAAACCTTTAATATGGGCATCTTCCTCAGGAGTAAGCCCCAATCAAATCCTTTAATCTTGGGCATCTTCCTCAGGAGTAAGCCCCAATCAAATCCTTTAATCTTGGGCATCTTTCTTAAGAATAAGCCCCAACCTCAAATATGGGCATCCTCCTCAGGAGTAAGCCCCAAACCTTAATCCCTAACTTGGGTCTCCTTTTCAGGAATAAGACTCAGTCATAACCTTGGGTCTCCTTTTCAGGAATAAGCCCCAAGTCCCCTTAAATTTCTCTTAACCAGTCATAATTTACCTTTGATTTGGGTTTCCTTTTCAGGAGTAAAACCCAATCATAAGTCCCCTCCTAACTTGGGTATCCTCCTTAGGAGTAAACCCCAATATTAGAGTATTCAAATCTCCATGAAGCACATATAACTTTATGGACCCTGTTCATGGATTTTCTCCCTAAAAGTAGATCCTAAACCTTCATCTATCTGGGCAGTAATCCATACATAAGCCCCAAATAAATTCTTATGATTGCATCTTTCATGGCACAATTGTCTAAATTTTACTAATACCTCTTGTTTCTCACACCGAGCATGACTCACGTGAGCTTAGAGTGTAAAAGTAATTATGAAATTCATCTTTAAGCCATCAATCATAAACATCATACTCCATTTCTCGAACTACGTGGGTTCTGATTCCTTTTCCAAAAACAAAGGATACGTAGGTAGCCCATTTATGGGTTCGATCCCAACTTTGAAATAATCTCTGTCCTTCTGAATGATGATAAACTTCAAGTGCCCCACTGAGTGGCTTTAAAACCAGTCTGGTCATCATAATGACCAAGATACTTTTATATAAATGTTTTTAAGGATACCATTGACCAAGAATATCTAAACATATATAGATGATTCTCTATTGATGAAGAACCTCGAATACATATAAAAGATTCTCTAAATTTCTTGCATATTTAATCATTGATTGTTAAAACTAAAGGAAAGCACATTTTATACTTGGTAATGTAATAAGGATTCACGAACATAACTTAAATCTATAAAGAGAGTCCCGGAGTAGACAATAATTCCCCTAAAAAAGGTGTGATGAGTCCGACCTCCCATCCTCTCGACCAATGCAAATTCCTAAGCCTCATTAGTCCACAAGCTAATGAGCGCCTGCCTTTGGAAAGTAGGTCCAAACGGATGTGGAATCATTGGATGTTTCCGGTTCTATGAACAAACCCGTTAGAAACCGATCAGAACGTTTGAATCTCCTGTCCAGGAGGTCATCCCCGGATTCCGCGCGAAACATAAGCATCCCCCTTTCCAAAACTGGGGTCTACTGAGGATCATCCTAGACATCCGTAGTAGGGAGAAATTTATCATACATTTCTATAAGGAGAATAATTCCTCCCAACTAATAAATGTACCATAGACTAATGCCCACTTCACCATGAGATGAATGAAATTGTTGGTACTAGGGTACCAATGGATGATCATCTCTTGAAGGATTTTGGGCTGACGATAAATGATAAATTGAGAGATCAAGATGAATTCATAAAGGTGAACCCTGTATAAGTCATCAAAGAACTCCAAGCAGCTTTTCCTAACCTAGAAGGGCCACACCCACTCATTTAATAAATTTCCACCGACATGAAGATCCCATTTCAAGTATCATCCACTACCTATATTGTTCAAAGTAGAGGAAAGTATACTTAAATATCTCTAAGAAATAGGTTGTTGGGTGAAGTCACGATCGTCGAGACCTAGAGGAGAGTTGGCCAACATATAAGACAAACCATGGCATCGAGATATAACTAGGAGACCATCCTCAACAATTTTTGTTTAAACATAGTTAAGATAATTAGACACCCATCAGGATGACAAGTTAAAATCTAGAGGAGGAATGGTAGCATCATCTAGTAAACCAAACCAGTATAGTGGAAATCAGTGAGATAAGGGATAATTCTGGACACCAGATGAAATGAACCTCTTTAGTGTTTCATTATTTGTATGCACACAATATCAGGGATCGACATTATGATTCCTAGAAATCATGACCCTTTGATTATCCACAGTTGAGTAACCTTGACGAGAACCTAAAGCCATTTTAAAATAAGTAAGTGGAACATGTCAGGCAAAGAGAATATAAGATCTTGTCAAAAATAGAGGCATGAAAATTATGGAAGCACCATGCGCATCACGTGAATCAACAAGGAATTTGTGAATCACATAAAGTATTTGTGTATTGCCTAACATATGAAGGAATCGTGGGTCACATAACCCCCTTAGGGCATCGTATAATCGTATGAACCCTTTTGAGACTCTCGACCTCGTGACCTGGACATGGTCACACGAATCATTCCAAATGAATGATTGAGCCATCAGACCCCATGAAACCCTCAAGACCATCATAGTACATCATGGTAAAAGTTAAAAAATAATTAACAAGGCATGATTTGTATTCGGTCTGGACAAGCACTTGAGTGGAAGTGGTCTTGCAGGATGGATCTCATGGCAAAGGCTTGCGAACAAAGTCTTGTGATCAGGACTCACAGATTGGTCTTGCGATGGAGGCACATGATAGAAACAAATTCAAGAGCGCTCTAGAGAAGTAGTGATCAGTGGAATTAATTGATCTCCAACCCCTCATATATATAGGGAATTTCATGGAATACCAAGTGTCATCTGGTAGACAAAACATCACCTAGATCACTGGTTCGTGACACCTCCAGACTTTGGCATACATTTAATTTCCTCACATCCGAGCCCTTATCCCCGCAGACATTGCTCCTGAGGGGGGAATTTGTTTATGCCCACCAAGTGAGAATTGACAAATTCACAAGGGAAGAAATACCTAAATATGAGTATTATTTCCCTCAAAAAGGAAAAGGAAGAAGAAGATAGTCAAGACCTATGAATCGCGTGAACCTTTAAGAGACTCACGATTGTGTGACCATTATAAGGTCATGTGAAGACTCCATGCGTAGTGCATAAACTATGGTTGATCTCATGGATCCCCCTTTCAACAAACCCTATGCTTTTGAGAAGGTGCTCTGGATAGCCAGTAATCACGCGGGTGGCCGCTAGATGAGCTCCCCTGGGCCACACAGGTTGTTGGAGACAAGCACCTAGCGATTCAACTTGAAAATATTATGAAAATGGGAGGAAATATACCCAAAGGGAGGAGGCCTCTAGTAGTTACAAAGATCATGTGACTTATCACTAGAGGTGAGTGTAATTATCCTTGACAACATTCAATCAAAATTGCAACTCCTTGAACTTTTGTAAAATAAAACAAAGGAGATAAAAAGGGAGTAGGTGGGAGATACTCGCAGTCATTGAAGGACATGTAGTGTACCCTTAGTGATATGAAAGGCACCGAAAGTCCCTAATGACACGTCTACCTCATCTCGTGAAGTCCCTTTGGCTTTTCAGCCTTATCACATGGAGAGCCTTAGGTATGTCCAAGAAACATTGCACTTCCCTTTTCCTCCCTAATGACGAACGAATGGATTTGTCCATGAAATTATCACACATCTCCATAAGACCTTTATTGGTCATGTAATTCATCACACAAAATAGAGTAATTGTCCTTGACATTACTCATGAAAACTTGCATGACTTCCAAAACTTGTCACATAAATCAAAGGAAACAAAAAGGAAGGAGGCGAGATCTCCCATGGTCATAAAATATCTTGTGACGCACTAAGGGTGTTAGCAACATGATCTCTAGAGACTCCCAGAAAAGTCACTTTAGGTCTCACAAATTCCTTTTAACAGGCACTTTGGTATCGCGAAGGCCCTTAGACATGTCAACATGACAACATGGAAGTCCTTCAACATGCCCACATGGGTCAAAAAAATCCCCATTAATTAGCTATAATCCAATAAAGGGAGCATTAACGAGAGGGACTCGCGTTCGCTGAAAATCAGGTGATGCCCTCAGAGCGGTCCATGATAGAGACTCATGAAGCTGTGTGGCACCAGATCCCTTCACCGACTCTAGCCTAGACTCACACTAGATACGCCGTATATAGTTTCAAACAACTAGGGTGGTGATGCCTATAAATTCCCCACCCCAACATAAAGAAAGGGTTGGACTCTGGATGTTTTGAATCTCAACCTATGGAATCTTAGGTGAAAGGGATAGAGCAGACTTCTCAGAGCAGCTGATATCATGACCAACAAGCCTTTCGTCGGGTAATATACCAGTGAATAGTTGGAGCAATCATGTTCCATATATAAGGTACTTCACATGATCATTCATAGATTATGTGAAGGGATGATAGAAAGGCATGAAAAGAACATACCGCATGTCCTCCAGATCACACAAGACTCAAATAAGCTAATACTGAACGAACCTAAGGACTTCAAAACATAAGAGTTAGAATCAAGATTAAAAGTGGAAAGTAAAAATCATGCTCACTGGCCCTCATGCGCTTAGCGCGAGTCATCCAAAGACACGTGACAACACCAGGAAATGTCACCTAGATCTCACAACTTTCCTTCAAAATGATATTTGGGACACGAAAAATCCTTTAGAAATGATAGAGCAAGTCATACGATCCCCCTGGGCACACCACTTTTATCCTGAAAGACCCTCTGGGTTTATCACCTGATCCTTGTGACGTCCCTTAGATACAACGTATGACTCATATAACGACATATGATCATGTCAGTAAAAATCTCGCGGTTACATATGGGTATGACAACTAAGATCTTGCGACACCCTTTGAGAAAGTCATCTGTGACCCGTGACTCCCTCCAGACATGACAACCAAGTCTCGCGAAACCCTCTGGACAAGTCAGTTGAGACCCATGATACCCTCCATACATGATGATCAGGTCTCGCGATGCCCTCCGGGGATGTTAGCTAAGATACATGACATCCTTCGAGCCATGTTGTACTAAATATTATGAAATCCTTCATATGTGTCAAGATAGATCTTGTGAATAACACCAAGGAACGTCAGCTGGATCATGCAACACCCCCATGAACAAATAAGCTAGGTCATGCGATGGTTTCCAGGAAAGAGAAACTGGGTCATACGACACCCTCCAAACAAGCATTGTAGATCAACAGGGCATCCCAGGACTTGATAACATTGTCCTTCCTCGGCGTATAAGCCCCAATAAATAGGGTAGACTTAGTGTGTAATCCCCAATATAAAGTGAACTACGGTGACTCTTATTCCTACCATATTTAGGATGCGTAGCCCACCTCTCTCTAGTGTTCGAGATCCATACTGATCATCCAGGGCAATCCCAGTATCTAAGTCCCTTATTCAAAGCAATTAAATTGATTACTTACTATCCCTTATTTATCAAAATGATAATGGATCACGTGGGATTAGGGAGTTGCAATGATATTGGAATCTTCACTACAAGCCTCCACAATGGTAGGGGCGACCTCAGTGTGTAAGCCCCAATAAACTTAACTATAATGACTATAATTCCTGCAATAACCAAGATACACAGGATGCCTTCCTAAGGCCAAAGATGAAATAAACACCCCTTTAGATGTAAGTCCTTTTATGACTCTGATATCTCAACCATCGATACCCAATTAGTCCCAAGAGATGATCACCTTATCTAATCCATAAGTGGACTGAGAAATAAAATAAACTATGATGATTCTGATTCTTTCCATAACTAGGATACGTAGGATGACCTTTTGAGACCCGATTTCCATAATAAATCATCTCAGGGGAGTACCAGCACATAAGTCTCACATCATGTGCAATGAAATGATCACTTTTTGTCCCTTGTTTCTCACACCAAGCATGGATCACATGAGCTTAGGGAGTTGCGATAATTATATCATCTGCACCATAAGTCTCTACAATGATAAGGGTAACCTCAATATATAATCCCTAAACTAATGAACTATGAAAACTATGATTCTAACTATACTTAGGATACACATAATGCCCCTCTAGGGCTCAATCTTTAATACTCAATGCCCCAGGGCACCCATATAAGTCCTTTCCACATGATGTAAAACTGTATGGGCTCAACGAACTACATGGGTTTTGATTCCTACAATAACTAGGATATGGATATATACCCTCCTTATAATATTAACCAACTCCTTCCATGGTAGTACATTTCAAAGCACTTGGTTATACGACTTCAGTATATAAGTAGCATCCCATTACAAAAATGGTTGAGAACCTCATATACATACAGATGAATTCACTAAAGAGATCCCATTATTTTACATATGAAAGAGAATTAACTTATAGTCATCTTGTTAGGGTAACCAGTCCCATATCAGGATTATGAAGGGATTTAAAAACATATCTTAAATCTATAAGAGAGTCCCGGAGTAGGCAATGATTCCCCCTAAAAGGGTGTGATGAGCCCGACCTCCCATCCTATTGACCAATGTGAGTCCCCATGAGTCGCTGGGCCTGAAAATCCAGGTGAGTTCCTGCCTTTGGAAAGTAGTTTTGTACCTAGATATGGATGAGGGAACTGTTGTGAGTTTCTATGAAGGATTGAACAAATGGAAAACCCGATGCAAGCAATTGAGTGAGGCCCTAAAGCTCCCCCCTCAACCAAACTATCAAGAGAAACCCATTCCATGCCCCAAATCCTGACGAAATAAATGTATTAATAAGGGTTATTATTTTGTGTTCTTTATGATAAATAATTTGTGTTTATAAAATCTCAAAGTGTTATAAAAATTTATTGAAATGTGGATGTTAAGAACTACCATTTTAAATTTATTTTTCTAATGTACGTATCATAAATTTGTTCAATTTTTTTGGAGAGCGATGTAAATTTTAGAAAAATATTGAGACTAGAATTTAATAAATCCAAAAACTCTCTTTTTTGGAAGGAATTCAACACCCAAAACATGTTGTATATTTTTAATGCATTCCTCATATCTATGATCGCACCGTGATTCACTGTTTCATTTTCACCCTTACACCACTGTGCTAAACAGGTTTTGTATTGAAAATTATAAAAATAATAAAAAATTTCACTTCATGTTTGATTGAATTATTTTTTTTATAAATATTAAAAAGGTAAATATTACTTGTTTTGATAATTACATTGTATGTGGAGGTGATTTGGAGGGCCCATGATGAAGTTCAAGAAAAATGGGCCAAACTGCCCAGAATCTAAGCACACCAGTGGACTCAACCACACACTGCTACTAAAATGTGAATCCAAATGGGTTGATATTTTGTGTGATGGTCCAAAATTTAATGGGATAAATTTAATATTAAGGAAAAAAATCTCAATTCTTCGACTAAGAGGCCCATCAAAACTGATCTTTCCAGGGAATCAAATATGCACAAAGTCAAAAGTGGTGTTCTGTATTCTATCAATATCTTGAGCTATAGTTGTCCAAATGGTGACAAATTTTCGATGGAGATATTCAAGAACCGGGGATACAAATTTTTAATTTTCTCCAAAGTGAGATAATACTTTCTGGAGGTCAAAAACCATGGGCCGAGTGATTTTTCAAAATATGGGGCTCAAAACTACCTTCTAATTTGCCTATAAAATGATACATTGGGAAAACTATTTGTAAGTTAAAACCAAAAGAAAATCTATTAAATTTTGGATTCCTAAAGGAATCTTACATTCATCCAAGAATTTTTGGATGCCCCTATCCTCATAGGGGGATCAATGATGAAGGTGAAGTTCAACCTGAGCCTTCTCCTCCTCCCAACAGCGAGCTAAATGATGGATGATAATTTCGAGGGAGCTACACACACTTGGTAGGGAGTTCCAACACTCGTTATTCTAATGGTTTTGTGTAATTTGTGTGTTAAATATTTAACTTATGTTTTATCTTGACATTATTATCCTCTTAATTCATTTATTTTTATATAATTAAGTGAAACACTTTCAATTTCAACACCGATTGGATTGAGATTTAAAGTGGGAATCTTGGGTTGCTCCGATTGGAAAACACAAGAATCATTTTTCTCTCACACATACATAAGATATTAGTATTATTTGGTAGCCTTAAATCTATTCTTGAGGTCCAAACCTTTAAAACACGATTGTTGTGTCAAGGGTTGATACTTTGTGCAACATTTTAAGAGGCAAGAAGGGAATCAAGATCTTGAAAACCCTCAACCAAAGAATTCCATTAAACCATGTGTACTTTTCAAAACAATGAAATATCCAATATTTTAGGAAACTTGAAATTAAATCATTCTATCATAATTCTAAAAACACTAAATTCCTTTTTCAACTATTAAAATATTTAAATTAAGTTATTTTCTTTAATTTTTTTCTAAACCACCCCCATTTTAGTACCTTTTATTAAAAATGCATACTATAAACCTATCGAATCTCCTTGAGAGATGACCTAGGGTATAATATATAATATAAATAAACTTTAAAAACATAATCAATTTGACTTTTCATGATAATACATTCAAATTTTAGTTCCGTTGCTGGAGAGCGCTTTGGTTTTTAGTGTGTGTTTTTGATAAGATATTTGTAAATTTTGTGAATATTTATTTGTTTTGTATTATAAATTTACCTATATTTTGGTGTTTTGATTTATTTATTTTGTAGGTTTTGTGCATGATGTGTTCTACTCTAGGAGTTTTACCTATTTTTTAAGATGAAATGGAGAGGATCCTATGTCAGCGACACCGAGACACACAAGACAACCCTTTGAAGGGGGACCCACCACAACTTGAGACTTTTCTAAAACATATTCTTCTAGAACAAAATTAGAAACTAAAATTAATGTATATAACATGGATGAAAACAATCAAACACTAAAATAACTAACCTCACATGATGTTGATATCCAACCCACTTATATTCAAATGCAATGTGAGGCACCTAATTTTGAACTTAAATCCGGTTCAATTTACTTATTACCAAGATTCTATGGACTCGTGGGAGAAGATCCAAATAAGAAATTAAAATAATTTCATACTGTGTGTTTTAAATTAAAACCTGAAAATGTGGATAAAGAACAAGTAAAGATCAGGGCATTCCCTTTTTCATTAGAATACACTGCAAAGGATTTTCTATATTATGTTAATTCCCCAATTAGAGGCTAGATAGAAATGAAACACCATTTTATTGAAAAATAATTCCTATCCTCTTAATCCATTACAATAAGTAAAGAAATTTATGGGATAAGATAATAATAATGGGAAAAACTTCTTGAATATTAGGAAAGATTTAAGAGGTTATGTTCAAGCTGTCCACACCACAAAATAAGTGATCAACTTTTAATTCAGTATTTTTATGAAGGTTTAATTCATATTTATCAAAATATGATTGATGATGCTATATGTGGTGCACTAGTTGATAAGACCCTAATTGAGAACATGGCATATAATACACAACATTTGGTTCAAGGTCTAGTGCACCCATTTGAGGTGTCCATGCGGTGAAAAGTACTGAGTTTGAGAAGAATGTGGACACAATGTTTGAAGAGGTAAGTACCCTTCTTCAACAACTTGATATTTCCCAAGGGAAATCCCAATATCCTAATCCCATCCATTATGGTATATATTCTTCTAACACCCACTATTCTGACCAATGCCCCTAATTGAGAGAAACTTTTGAGAGTTGTGAGACAATCCTTTCAGGTTGCCCCTATAACCAACCCTTTAGGAAAGAAACTTACTATCCGTCCAACCCTGGGTGAAAATAAAACCAATATTATAGGAAATGGGGTATTAAAACCAACCTTAATAACCATGGAACCAACCGGGGCATAATATTCATCCACCACCAGTCAGAAATCCTCAACCATAATAAAGGTGTTTCCAACACCCCCTCCAAAACCTGATCCAAGCCTAGAAGACATGATGAAACAAATGGCTGATAAAAATATCCAATTCCAAAAAACCACCCAATCTACCATAAAATACCTAAAAACCCAATTAGTCCAACTAGCCAACTCAATGGGAGAAATCCAAAGTCATGGGTTGAATAAACTATCTTTGCAACCACTAGTCAACCCTAGGGATAAGGGGAATGTTAGTGCCATCACGTTTAGGAGTGGAACTCAAATTAGAATCCAAATGAACCATTCTTTAGAGTCATCCCATCCTGAGGAAAACAAAATCCCAACCATTGAAATTCATCCAAATGTTGAAAAACCTTGTCCTGAGAGAATCCCTTCTAAAGGAAAGAGTGTGTCTGTTGATGAGTCACCTATCCTGACCATTCCTATTCTATTTACCCAAAGGGACACACAACCAAGAAAACAAAAATAAACTAATCTTGATAAATAAATCTTGTAAATTTTCAAAAAAGTGTAGGTTAACATCCCCTTGATTGATGTTGTGAAGCAAATTCCAAGATACACCAAGTTTCTGAAGGAGATGTGTACAGACCGAAGGTGAATTTGAGGTGACGAGAATGTGAGATTAGGGAGGAACATCTCAACATTTATAGAACCATCACTTCCCACCAAATGAAACAATCTAGGAACATTATCAATTCCATGTACCATAGGGGAGTATTCCTTTTCCAATGTTATGCTTGATTTGGGTGCCTCTATAAATGTGATTCCTCACTCCATTTACTCTTCCATCCAATGGCCTGAAGGCCTTAATTTTTATTGATTTTGATAATCCACCTTTCAAGGGGTGAGGTGGGACCCTTACAAGGCCCGTATGTGTAAGTATTACATGGACCATAGGCCTTAGAGGAATTCATTGCCTATAGGCTTCAAACATTACATACAACCTAGACTAACTACTTGGAACTGCTCCTCCCCTGTATCTTCATCGTGAAATCAACTCTCCACCTTCGCATGGCTATTAGACTAGGCTATACCTTGCATGCACAAGCTTATCCTGATGGCAGGTCCCATACCCTCTCATTATTGAAATCCATGTAGCTTCTTTTGTGGTGAAATCTCCTTGCTCATCCTTCTTATATAGCTTGTTCCTTGTAGGTTGTCTGGTTTGCATCTACACTTAAGGTGACCTGAAGACCTTGAGGTGGCCCGAAGGCCTTACTATCCCGAAGTCTTGGGTGGACTGAAGGCCTTAAAGGACTCAGGGATCAAATAGGTGGCCCAAAGGCCCAAACGGGGGCAAATTCCCGGCTGCTACAATGCAAAACAGTGCCTGTTACAGTACCTGCTACAATACTGCACAGTTTCCACTACAGTATCTGCTACAGTACTACATAGTTCCACTACAATACCTTCTATAGTACCTTCTACAGTACTTCATAGTTCCGCTACAATACCTACTATAGTACTGCACAATTCTGCTATAGTAACTGCTACAATACTGCTATAGTACTGCTACAGTCCTGCTACAGTACTACTATAGTACCCCTGGAAATTATGCCTCCACCCGGATTTGATCCTGGGTCGCCTGGATGTGCTTAAGAGTCCTCACCAACTAGGATGAGGATCATGTGCATTTCAGGTTAGAGAACTAAATCTCATAGGAATTGTGATCAACTAGAAAACGGGAGTATTTCACACCCTTTCAGTGTGTTAGAGGATGTTCTTGTGAGGGTGAAAAATTTAATTTTTCCTGCTGATTTTTATGTGATAAAATGGAAGATGATATGATGAATGGACATTACCTGATTATATTGTGGAGGACCTTATTAAAATCCAAAACCACAATTAATGTCCGCAATGGTACATTATATATGGAGTTTGGTGGTGATATTTTCCACTTACACATCCTTGATGCTATGAAGCACCCCTCAGAAGAACATTCCTCTCTCTCTATTAATTCAATTGATGTACACCCTTCCCCTAAAAAAATATATTTTCTTTCCCCCGATCCCGTTTCTAAGTTTTCATCCTTAATTGAAATTCTATTTAATGAATCATACATTGATTATTTTAGTGGTCTAGAAAAATATCATGCATGTTTATTAATTGATGATTTATTGAACACTAAGGATAAAATGACCATCGATGATACTTATAAGCTTGTAAAAGATCATTACTCATCCGAGGATGATACCATTGAGCATTTATATGAGATCATTGACCTCCCACTTTCATACACACTACCATCAATCCAAAATCCCTCTAATTTGGAACTAAAAAAACTACCTCAATATTTAAAATATTCCTATCTTGAGAATGAAAAAAAGTTTCCTATCATCATTGCAACTTCACTACCTCTTAAGCATGAATTGTGGCTGCTTGAATTTTTTAAGGATTATAAAAAATATTTGGGATAGACACTTGCTGATATTCCTAGTATTAGCCCATAAATTTTCACACATCATATATTGTTAAATGATGAGGCTAAACCAGTGAGGCATGCACAAACATCAAATGAACCCAAATCTCCTAGATGTTGTTAAAAAGGAGGTAACAAAATTATTGGCTACTGGAATCATTTACCCCATCTCCGACAGTCAATGGGTCAGTACAGTTCAAGTAGTTCTTAAAAAATATGGTCTTACGATAATTAAAAATGAAAACAATGAATTGGTTTAAACTTGTGTTCATAATAGTTGGCATGTCTGTATATACTATCACTGATTAAAACAACACACTAGGAAGGAACATTTCCCATTTCCATTCATTGACCAGATGCTAGAGAGGCTAGCGGGGAAGTCCCGCTACTATTTCCTTGATGGGTATTCTGGATACTTTTATATCCATATTTTCCCCAAGAATCAGAAAAAGACAACCTTTACTCGACCCTTTGGAATATTTGCATATAGAAGGATGCCAGTTGGTTTATAAAATTCTCTTGGTACTTTACATCGATGCATGGTTAGTATTTTTTTATATTACTTGGAGAATTGCATGGAAGTATTCATGGATGATTTCAATGTTTATGGATTCTATTTTGATGAATATTTGAGTAGTATTGGTTTAGTCCCATGTCACTGTATTGAAAATAATCTCATATTAAATTATGATAAATTCCATTTCATGGTGCAACATGGTATAGTTTTGGGATATGTCATTTTTGGGGATGATATACAATTAGATAAATCAAAAGTGGATGTCATTTATTCCCTACCATTCCCCAAAAATGTTTAGGATGTGCAGTCTATCTTAGGTAATGCTAGATTTTATCACTGTTTCATTCGTGACTTTAGTAAAATTGTACTCCCCCTCTCCTGATTACTCCAAAAAGAAATAGAGTTTGTTTTTGATAAAGAACATGGGGATGATTTTAATAAATTGAAATGGAGTCTGACATAACCCCTATAATTCAATTAATTCAGTGGGATTTACCATTTGAGCTCATGTGTGATGCCTCTAACTATGCAGTTGGGGTGGTCTTATCACAAAGGGTCAATCAAGCTCCACATGTCATTACCTATGCCTCAAATACTCTGGACCCTGCTCAAGAAAACTACACCACAACTGAAAAATAATTACTTTCCATTTTATTTTACTTGGATAAATTTAGGTTATACCTTTTAGGGTCCAAAGTCATTATGTTATTAGACCATGTAGCCCTTTGGTATCTCCTTAAGAAACCGAAAGCCAAACCACATCTCATTCACCGGATGCTCCTCCTCCAAGGATTCCATCTAGAAATTAGAGATAAAAAAGAAGCATAAAATGTGGTGGATGACCATATAAGTAGGATCCTCTCATCCTCATACATTAACTCATCCCCCTATATTCCCATAAATGACATGTTTCTTGATGAGAAATTGTACCGAGTGTAAGATGTTATTCTTTGGTATTTTGAAATTGTAAATTATTTGGTAGCATCTTGCATTTCTTCGGATTACAACAAAAACTAGATAAATTGTCTAAAACATTACTCCTATTGGTATATTTGGGATGACCCCTACCTTTGGTACATATGTAGTGATCAATTCCTTAGGTGTTGTGTTACCGATAGTGATTTTCAGTCCATCTGTAGGTTCTTCCACACTCTTTCTTATAAGGACCACATTGGTCCCCAACAGACTACTCGTAAGGTCCTCGATTTTGGTCTCTCTTTGGCCAAAATTATTTTGGGATTCCCATGATTTTTTTAAAACTTTTCCTCATTGTCAATGAATGGGTAATTTCTCTAAAATAAATGAAATTCCACAACAATCCTTGCTCTTCCATGAAATTTTTTATGTTTGGGGCATTGAATTTATGGGTCAATTTCCCAATTCATTTGAAAACTTGTATATTCTTATGGCAGTGGATTATATGTCAAAATGGGTAGAAGAATGTGTCATAAGGACTAATGATTCCAATAATGTTGTGTAATTTTTGATAACCCAAAATTTTTGTAGGTTTGGATTACCTAGGTTCATCATCATCGACCAGGGTTCTCATTTTTCAACCAAACAATGAAATCATTGTTGCATCAGTATGAGATTAGGTATCGAGTGTCTACTTATTATCACCTAAAAAGCAATGGTTAAGATGAGATATTGAATAGATAGGTAAAAAAAGTAATTGAAAAAATGGTTCAACCCAACAGAAAATATTTTAGTCTTAGACTCAATGATTCATTATGGGATTACTATACTACCTTCAAAACTCCCATTGACATGTCATCATATCAGCTAGTTTTTGGAAAGATTTATCACCTCCCTATCGAGATAGAGCACCGGGCCTACTAGTCCATTAAACAATAAAAATCTAATATTTCTGGTGTAGGTGCTCAAAGGAAGCTGAAAATTTAGGAGTTGGAGGAAATGCGTAGAGATTCATATGAGAACTATAGAATTTATAAGGAGAAAACCAAGTCTTTCCATGTCTGTCTCATCCTTCATTGTCAATTACAAATTGGGAAAAAGGTCCTCCTTTATAATTTAGGGATGAAGTTGCATCTAGGTAAGCTTTATTTCCATTGTTTTGGTCCATACACTATTACTAATGTTTATCCATTTGGTTTTGTTCAGGTTACAAATGAAGAAACCAAAAAAACCTTCACTATCAATGGGAAATGGCTGAAGCACTTCTATGAAGCCATTCTAGAGTCCCCGATGGAGAAACTCCAAGTTCAAGAAGAAATATATGAATGAAACCCACCAGGTTTTATCCTTCCTTCCCACATTATCTTTTATTACAGTGAGGAAACTGCATACTCTAGGTGTGGGGGGATGGGTACTTTCCTGGGTTAGTTAGGAATTTCCATCATCTTTCTATATTTTTATCTTTTTCACTTGATGGATAGTATTGTAACTTGGACCCCATCGTTTCCCCAATCACTTTTGTGTCATAATGTTAATTTTTTATGCCCACTTTATCATGGAAAATGATTCCTGCTTAATCATGGAATTTATTGAAAATGCATGAGGAATTTACCTTTTTCATATTGTTTTAACATTTTCAAAAAAAATTATTTCAATGATGGAATGTGTGTTTTAGTATGAATTTAACATTTAGGTGTGACTTTTTCTTGAAAATTGGTTGTTTGTCAATGATATAAATGGTTGTATCATTTTGAAACCTTTGAAAAGAATGATATTCTTTATGTGATTAGTTTATAAGAAATTGTGTCACTAAATATCTCCACACATTTTTTCACCCAACCATAAATTGTGTTTTTTTCTCACTTAATAGAAGGTAAATATAAGCTAGGTTAATTTTTATCTACTTTACAAAATGATTTTTCTATACATTTGTTCCTTATCCAATCTTTTTCATTACTATACTGGATTGACCTATGTGTGTGTACCTATTATCTGACTATTGTACGCAGTAAAAAAAACTAAAAAAATAAGGGTTGTGTCTTGGGAAGGTCAAAAACCACTCTTCATCTATATTTTATCTTGTTATAACTATTACAATTAATTTTGTGAGGAGATCAAACAAGGGTTGAGAGAAGAGTGTGAGATTTGTTCCAAGTGAAACTTTTCAAAAAAATATCAACAACAATAATAAATGAGGGGAGTGATGAAATGTAAAACATATAGTGATATATGGGTCATGAGCTTATGGTTTGACTTCTGATAGTGCTTAAGTGAGTGGGTCTTGAAATTTGATTGCAAAGGATGTAGGACAAGTTCAATGGAAAAAATAATTTAAGCATATTTTTTTAAACAACCTATACTTTCTAGATATAAAGTGGGAAGAATGACATGAAATTTTTGTCACACACACGCATGGAGAATTAGTGACATGGTTAAATTATGAATTACTTACTCAGATCAATATCATTTATCTCTTAGAATTTCATTCTGATATAATTTATGGGATATATTTTTCCATGATCACTGAGAATAACTCCTTGGTGTGATTTTTTCTTTGATCACATTTATATCATGGATTAAATTTTTATTCAATGTAAAATATTCATTAATTTGGGAATATATCCATTCATACTTTTTGGAAATATTACTTTTCCCATGAATGAAAATTTTTAGGTGTGGGGGTGTGATCATACCGTGATTCACTATTTCATTTTCACCCATACACCACTATGCTAAATAAGTTTCGTATTGAAAATTATAAAAATAATAACAAAATGAAATTCATGTTATATTAAATTATTTTATTTTTATCACTGTTAAAAAGGTAAATTTTACTTTTTTTGATAATTACATTGTAGATAAAGGTGATTTGGAGGGCCCATGACGAAGTTCAAGAAAAATGGGCCAAACTGCATAGGATCCAAGAATACTAGTGGACTTAAACACACATTTTTACTAAACAATGAATCCAAATGAGCTGAATTTTTTTTTTCTGGTCCAAAATTTAATGTTCTACATTTCATATGAAGAAAAAAAATTCCAATTTTCTCACTAATAGAACTATACTAACCAATATGTCTAGGGAATCGAATCTGTACAAAGTCAAAAGTGGTGTTCTGTATTCTGTCAATATCTCAAGTTGTAGTTATCTAACTAGTTCCTAATATTTGGTAGAGATATTAAAGAGGTGGGGATATAATTTTTTAATTTTTTAAAAATCCATATAAGACTTTATTTAGGTTAAAAACCATGATCCAAGTGGTTTTTCAATATCCGGGGGCTCAAAACCACCTTCCAATTTACCTATAAAATGATACCCTGGGAAAACAATATGTAAGTTCAAACTAGAAGCAAGTATCTTCCATTTTGGAGCCCCAAATTATTACTATATTTATCCAAGAATTCTTGGAGGCCCTTATTCCCATAGAGGGATCTAGGATGAAGGCGAAGCTCCACCCGATCCTTCTCCTCCACTCGATGGAAAGCTAAACAGTGGATGATCATTTTGAGGGAGCTACACACACTTGGGAGGGAGTTCCAACACTTTTTATTATATTGGTAATCTTAGATTGCTCTGATTGAACAACACAAGAATCCTTTTTCTCTCACACATACATAAGATATTAGTATTATTTGGTATCCTTCACTTTATTCTTAAGTCTCAAACCCTGAAAACATGATTGTTGTGTGAAGGTTTAGTACTTTGTGCAATGTTTTAAGAGGCAAGAGGGGAATAGAGATCTTGAAAACCCTAGACCAAAGAATTCCATTAAACCATGTGAATTTTTTAGAACAATGAACTATCCAAGACATGTAGTAAACTTGAAATGAACTCCTTCTCTCATAATTCTAAAAACACCACCTTCCCTTTTCAACTATTAAAATCTTTAAATTAAGTTATTTTCTTAAAATTGTTTTCAAAAACACCCCTTTTTTAGTACCTTTTATTAAACCTATCAACACTCCTTAAGAGATGACCTAGGGTATGACCTAGACTATAAATCAACTTTAAAAACACAATCAATTTTACATGTCATGATAATGCATTCAAGATGCTATTAATTGTATTTCCAGCACCAACATTTATAGAACCAATATTACAATTTTGATAAAACCAAACAAATTATATTATCCCTTATTTTACTCTCATCCACATTCATTGTATGAACTCTTTTTTATTTTTTAAAAAGGGTGAATATCCCTGATGTATTTTTGTGAGGTGTTTTCTTTATAAGAGTATTAACAAATCTCAGAGACATTTGATGTACACTATATTTTTTTCTTCACTATTTTTTAGATATTCAACAATTTAAAAACGAGTTCATAGGAGTAGATGTTCTCTTAATCCATATGATACAAAAAGAAAATTCAGTCTGGGGTTCTTACAGAATTCTGAACCCAATTTAATGTATTAAATTTTCTTTTTATTTTACAATAAAATAACATACATATATTGTTATCAATATATGTTTCAGAACTAATATTATTTTTACTGCCTAAAAAACACAATAACATATTAGTTCTGAACAAATATTAATATTAAATTTATGAAATTTAGTTTAGAACTGATAGGTAATATACATAACTAATATGGATTCATCAGTACTGACATGTATTGATCACAATAATATTTTCAAAATCCATATATTTTTACAGGAATTATTTCTCAATAGAATCATCAATAGTTAGAAAATGGTGCATTGTAGATATATCAATTTATGAAAACTTTGGTATAAATTTAAAGTTTCTCTAACTTCAATCTATACTCTTCATGACATCGAGTTCAATGAACATTAATGAATGATGAAAAGAAAAATAGAATAGACTGACTAAAATTCATTTACTATGTCAAACTGTTTATTTGTGATTTGATTTTGTTTTATGTAATAACTATTATTCACTCTTACATTTCTTTCTATTCCTATATTGTATCTGTCTAAAGGTTTTAATAAATCCAAATTATGAGCGTATATATGTGAATTTTTAATTCAATTTCCATGAAAATAAACGGTTTGGGTACTAGTTGTATCTATAACTATTTTCAATAAATCAATAAATTCATTTAATTAATGTTTTTTTAATAAAATAAACATTAATTTTAATGAATAGGTTAATGAAATAATTTTTTTAAAGTGGATAAAAGTTGGTTGAAACCACCCACCGGTTATTTCACAATGTGTGAAATGGGAATAAATGATGTGATTGATGTCCAACATAAATTTTTGGTCATAATTTCAAAAGAAGAATCACCCCCACCCTCCTATAACAAAAACACACACACACAAGAGAATTGTAATAAAACTATGGAGGAATTACTTATTACTATTTTCTTATTCTTTAAATTATGTTTAATTTTATCACTTATATCTCTTCCCTTAAATTATTTTTTATTTAATTTTTAATTTCATATAAAGTGATTAGTATAAAACACCCTAAAGTAAAAATGTTGGATTGTTGTCTGATTTGATGGCATACCTTACCCGATTTCTTAGTTTTATTTAATTATATTTTTTATAAATTGGTATCTATGAGAAATTTTTAAACAAGTAAATAATGAACATATGTATTTGTTTTTTTCATTGAAAATAACCATGTGAATAAATTTATTAACCCATTTATATTGTGTAAATTTGAAGAAAAGAAATCAATTATAGTAATTTTATTTTATTTTTTGAAAAATTAAAAAAATGTTTACTTTATATTTTAAATAAAATTCAATGTTGTTGTTTTTTCATTTTTTCCCACTCTCTTGAATTTTTTTTATAGATTATTTAAGTCAAGAAAATATCATAACATTTTTGAAACCCCAAAATAAGAAATTTGAATATATGTAAGTAGTGGAAAATTCGATATAAAGAGAGCATAAAAAAATCACAATCAATACAAACCAAAATTAAAATATTCATAGTCAAAAGAAACAAGAAATAAAAATAGTAAACATGATCTAAAGATTAGAAAAAACTATACACACAGAGATTAAAAAACACAATTACATGACATCATACAATAGAAAGGTTATCATATACACAAACAAAGAAACAATAAGAGAACCATCTGGTATGAAGTTCATATGAAATGAGGTGGAACTAGTCAAACCTGCATTAAGAAGTTAAAATATAGACTCACACAATAAAAATATACAAAAAACACAATTACATGATAGGAATTAATAAGATAAAAAGAAGAGAAGGTATTAGGTGCCTGCAGAGTCAGATTCTCTTAATAGACTCAGTTACACACCCAGTAGGATCAGTCAAAACACAAAACTTTTTGGGCACAAATGTTATTGAATCCCCTCAATACTTCAGTTTACAAGGAAAAAACTAAAGGATCCCCATCAGGAATAGGTAAAGAAAGATCAATCTCCTCATAAACATTATCAAAACCATGTCTTGAAGAAATGAAAAGATATTTTCATTTTCTCTTTCTATATTTTCTCTCTTAAAGTAATAGAATGGATCCAGTATAGATCACCGTAGCAACTGAATAGTTAGGTTAGTCATAGAGGGGTTAGAAGAATTAGGTATCCATAATGGATAAGTATGCCATTTGTGAATCACAAGATCTATCCAATGACGCAAAATGAAAAGAATAATCATGTAGTGAGTGAGAAGGTCCTTGAGTGGGATGTGTGTAATAACATGATTTGATATTAAAGGTATCACGCAGATCCAAAAAAATGATAGAACTTGAACTATAATAATGGTGTAGAAAAAACTTATGTAAAAACAACATCTTGATATTCCTTGGTCGTCTCTCTAAAAAACATCACAATGATAAACACCACCCTCCTATGAAAAATGTCATTGAATCAAAGATCCACCAAGAAAAAGCATCACCCTTATGTGACAAGCATCACTACCTCAGAGATCCAGTGTGACAAATTGTCAACCTTTTAAAATATTTATCCAAAAATTCATTTTTTATGACACCACTTCAATATATTATTGGATCACCGACATGTCCTTGTCAACACCACTTAAATATATTTTTTCCATATTGTGACTCCTTGTCAACATGTTACACATGATACTACAAAAAATGAAAACTCTATTCCTCCTTTCAGTGGACTATATCTTGGTGAAATTCCAATGTTATTTTCCAAGAACCTCTCTATGAGTAAAAGTATCCATCCAATCATCTTCTCACCCATTTTCAAAGCCTTTATAGGATCCCTTTCAAATATAGATATGATATAAATATATTATATCTTAAACATCAATAAACCTTGTATCTTCCATGTGAGGGGTTTTAAAAAAACTCTCATCCCATTTAAATAAATAAATATATATCTCCCCAAAAGACACAGATGTAGCCAAAGAAAACTTTATCTGCATGTCAGAAATATCTCCAATAAAAATTTAAATAGGCTGAACCCTATCACTTGAGTGGTATTTGCAGAAGAGAATGATTTTTAATTAAAGGAATCACGTGGATCTAACAATGTAATCTATTAAAGAAACATAATCACAAGTATAAAATGAACAAAACATGATAATTAGATATAACCAATCAATAACTATAAGTAATTTAAGATGTTAAAAATTAATCATTGATTTCAACCCAATAGGATTTGCGAGGCCCAACGAAGGTATCAAGTCCAACACATAAATAATTGTCCCAACAACTAGAAAAATAATCTGATTAGGCCAACGATACATAAAAACAAATACAAAAATGATTTTTTATGGAATGTGTAAAAACCCACTCTTTTCTGGGTTAGGAATTTTAGTATAATTTTGAATTTTCAGTTTGTTGAGGTGCTCATTTTGAGAACTAGGATTCAGAACGGGATTATGAGAGTTTAAATGTCTTTAAATGGTGTTTTTGAACATGGTTTGAGATTTAATGAAGGGATCGAGTGTTCAAGTAGATGTCAAAGAAGGTTTAGGTGGATGTGTTGCCACAAAATTCCAGTAGCAGCCCATTCATGGTGTGACCATAGTGGTCACACCGTGAAAGTCTCAAGGGAAAAGGGAGGGTCCCTCTTCCCAGGTGGTTTATGGTGTGAAAGGTGTCTGGGTAGTTTAAAAAAATAAAAGGGGGGGGGGGTTTCCCCCTTTGATTTTGGTTAACTAGACATGATCGAGGAAGGTATTTTGGTTGATTTCTCTCCCCTATTTTCCTCTTCTTTGGTTCCCCCTTAAGAGGGTATGTTTTTTGTGGCAATTACATGGTAGATATAAGGTAGGGTGCTATCTTCTTCCTCTATTCTTTCTTCTTGTCACTAATTACTGATTTCGGTCTGATTTTGATTAGGGTTTCATGAAAATTTCCATCAGAGCATAGTGTAAATCATCTCGATCAATGGAGAATTTTCTTGTATTATATAAAATAGGACCCGAGATGATGTCTACAAGCCACTACATACTATTTCAATAAAGGTACATACTCATTTATAGGGTTTTATCCTAAATTAAATTAAATTGATGATCGAATCATTGTTATTTATTAGGTCTTTTTCTAAGAGCGGTGTCAGGAGTGATATTGTAGAAATTTTGGGAGCCGCAACAACATAATGGTTTGAAGATGAAGAAAAGAAAGAACAAAAGAGAAATAATAAAATCATAGGACATAGTGATTTATGTGGTTTAGGAAATGATCCCTATGTCCATGGAGAGGAAAAAAATCACTATTATCAGAAGTATAATTACAAGGAGATTTCCAGAGTTTCAGACACACAGAAAAAATCCTAGCTCGAATGAGTTAATAAAGATGATGATGCAACTGTGCCACAAACCACACATTAAATCTACTGTTCTACAGTGACCGATGGCTAGAAGTCTGCAGAGCTATAATACCATTATCTCCAAAGTCTGAGAAACATATTAACCTTGTAAAAATTCCATAATGCTACAATTTCCTATCAATTTCTACTGGTCAACTCTGCTACAATGAGTCAGAGTTACCCCAGTTACAAAAAATTGGGCCAGAGGCCTTTTCCCCCTGAATCCCTGAGCATGGTTGTGCTTCCCCCTACACACCCCATTGACCTCACCCTAGAGGTCAAACTGTGAGAGTTACAATCTGATTTGTATTATAATCTACTAGCATTCATACTAACTTTATCTAAACGGATCGGGATACACCATTCTAACATGTGTGCCATGGACCACCCATAAGTGTTTGGTTGCGCTTCTGGTACGATGGGAGCACCCAATGAATTTTTAGTCACTATGAAAAATTTAATTAAATTGTTTAATTAATAGTAAATTTTTTGCTTAAATATAAATGAATATAATTAATTAAATTTGATGTATTAATTTGAGTTAGGGTCTCGAGTGGTTTGGAAATTAATGGACAGACTTGGATGAGATCGGGCAAGAGCTGTCAAGTGGTGAATTAAAAAGGGAATAACTCTAGATTGAGGAAGTTAGACTGTATACATGACCTATGGCATTATGATTTATTTTTATGGCATGTGACATGTCGTGTCACCACTAAGAGTAATTTACCAATGAATTGTTTAATTTAAAATGAAATGCATATGGACTGAATAGAGTGACAAGGGCCACGACAGACCCTTGTTCACTAGCTTGATGCCTTAGTCATCGATGGTTGAGGATTTGACTATATTAGTATGCCCTTAGACACTTGGACCCTAAGGGAGAAAAAAATAAATGAAATGAAATGAATGAGATGTAGTGGACCTAGTGATAGGTGCCCTTAGTGACCTCTAGGTAGGGGTGATTGATGAACCAAGATGGATGGACTAGGGTTTGGTTGTGTAAGAACCTGGATATGCCTAAAATCCTTTGAGCTAGTTGAGATGACTATGGGTTGAGTGTTCCTCCCCCACCGAGACATGATTACCTAGGTGGGTAGACCCTTTAGAGACTAATGGATAAGTTGGGTGTGAGGATCGACCTAGGGTGAATTGGGAATGGAATGGTCTTGAGTCCATCACCCTTGGAAAATAAATGGATATCCAAAAATATTTAGTAACTTTATAGGTAAATATGATTCAATCAAGATAATATAGCACATGATATTTACATCGTATAAATAAAGGGTATATGGTTAAGTCAATAATTTCACCAATAAATCAGTGTATGACATCCAAGTGAACGATCTTCAATCAAATAAATAGAAAATGGGATATTCACAAAAAAAATCATTGTAAGAAAATTTATTCCTATTCAAAGTGGATGGTTAGGAAATAAAAAGGAAGTGACATATCATATCTTTGATAGAAAATAATATTAAATAATTTATCTAGATAATGAAGGTAGATGGTAATATTTAAAGAATATCATCAATCAAGCATAAGATATGTCAAAGGATAATGACTCAAATAAAACATTATTTTTTAGGAGTTTTAGAAAAATTAATTTTGGAAATATGAAGTATCATTGATTTTTAAAACCATTTTTAAAAAAATATTTCAAAAAACTAAAAAAAAATAATTTTATTTATAAATAATGAAAATGTAAAGGGGAAGTTTCATATAAAATGAAAATGGTGGTGAAAATATGTGTTCACATGGAAGAAAAACTTAAAAATAATCTTTAAAATTTGTTTTTAATATTATAGTAAAAAGGAGAAGTTACAGTTCACTTTAAAAAGTTATTTTATAAAATATAAAGTGAAAACTTTGAAAACATCTACCATTGAAAAAGAAACTCCAATAATAGATCCTTTAAAATAAATAAAGGTTATAAAAAAAATATGGAGTGGAAGATAAAAAATTTATTTTTTTTAAAAAAATATTTCTAAATACCTTTGTTTGATAATCCACATCATAAAAATAGTATTAAATTTTCCTTTTTAAAATGGGTAAATAGAATGATGATAATCATAGAAAATAATCCATATTATATTTCCCAAAAATATAGGATAACATTGGTGATAAGGAAAATATGGTCATGGGAAAAAGATTCAATGGTAATAATGTGAGTTATTCTTACCAACGTTACACTTTTATTTCAAAATGTATTTATAAAATAAGTGGTTATTGATAATGAAAATTAATTTAACTAGATAAAAAATAGAAATAACATACAAAAATAGGGAATGTTAGGATCAAATAAATCTTGAAAAGTATATTCAAGTAAGTAAGACCATGAACCAATGAATTAGAAATTGAGTTAATGTGTAACGCCCCGACCCCAGTTACCCATAGTCAGTGCATTTTTATATAGCATTGGCATGATCACAAAGAACTCATGTCCCAAAAGACTGATCAGTTTAGTATTATTGGAAATGATATTCATACATAAGTTCAACTTTACAACTTGAAAAGAAATACAACACTAATTTATTCCATTAAAAACATCCAAGCCTCCTAGATTATGTCTGCAAGTCACTCATAACTAACTTCTTTATATCCTGGGAAAATGAAACATAATAAAGTGGTGAGGTCAAACGCTCATTAAGGGTAAGCAATACAATGGAAGATAACATAAATATTAAGCATGGTGAATAATTGAAAACACATGCCTTTACAAATAATAAACATGAACACTTTTATGGTAGGAATATGAGCTGAGTAAATAATGTCATAATAAAACATAATCATGGGTATTATACTAGTCGAATGACCACATGAACTATCAATATTATTTTCATAATGAGGGAATGTATAATGTCGTACATTCTGAAACATTTTGTCAAGGGCTCGACCAAGACGTCTAAAAATGATTTAGGCCTCAGCCAAAACCATATATATCAAATTGGGAAAGGCCTCATCCAATTCCATGTCTAGTTGTCTCATGATACCTACCGATGCATCGAGGAGCTATAGCGGACTCCACCCATCACTTACTAAGTCCAATACATTCCTTATATGAAAAGGTTGAAATATAACATAAACATTCATATTAAAACTAGCATAAGAAATGTAAATACTTTAACCATAAACCATGAATGGTATAAAAATAACACATCCATAGTCAAACATATCACAAAACCTTCAATACAATATGGAAGATTTGTATCATAATGAATCTACTTCAAACAAGTATAAAATCCATCAAAGGATGTTTACATATATGAAATCAAAACTATTTGAGAGAAATATCTCTTTCTTTTTTTGAAATCATTTAAAGTTACATAATTATAAAAGAAAAAATTTATTTTGAAAATATTCTTATAATCTTGCAAGGGAAGCTTTTATGATGTTATAATGGTGGAAAATAGCTGCACTCGCCATATTAGTTAAAAAACATTCTTACCTTAATTTTGTCGAAAAGGTCATAAGGTACCTTGTTTGGAAAACGACGGAAAGATTCCTTTAAAAACATTTTATAAAAAGTCAAACAAGGGTATAAATGACTTTAACCCATAATTTAGTAAATAGTAATTTTTTTTGGAATACATTTTTAAGAAACATGGATGTGGATGATAAAGAGGTCCCAGTAGATACTTACGTAAAAACAACCTCAGATAATAAATAGATTATGAAATTAAGCCTTACCTTGTACTTTTCCTTGATTGAGGGTACTTTAACCTCCTATATAATATTTAATTCATTGTTATTAAATTATACAAGAACTATATACATAATTATGATATCATATATGATCTTCTAATTTGTTAATAATATTTTAGTATTATCATCGTTTTAGGTGTTAACTGATTCGTTTTCCTTTATATTATTTGTTACATGAGTCATGTTTATCATGGATGGGATGTATATTTTCCATATCCAGAATGATATCAAGTCTTAAATTTTTTTTAATCATCAAATGAAAATTAGTCTTGAATGGTTACGATGAGGAATAAATCTCATCGCGTTCGTAGAGACGGTAATCCGTACGTACGCACGAGCGACAATATCATTCTTTTGATATTAAAATAGTATGTAAATAGATGGTATATCATAAATAAAGAATCATTAACATGTTATATTTATTATTTACATCAATTATACATCATTATTATACCCATCTAAAAATAATGTATTGAATAACAACTACACCACGACATGGAGACGGTAAGACGTACGTACGCACGTATGGTGACTTTGTCATTCATATGATAAATAGAATAATTAATATGGTTGTACCATTTTTATAATAACATAAAAATATATAGAAGATATTGGAGTTATTATTTTATAATTTAAACAACAAATAAAGAGGAAGTGGAAAAAGAAAAGAACTTGAAAGAGGTGATGAAATATTTACCTCTTCTTTGGGTTCTTCCTTTTGATTTGATCAAAAGGGCTCCTTAGGTTGGATTTATGACTAAAGGAAGGGCTCTAGGATTAATGTAGGATAGTTGGTAGGATATTTGGTCAGGGTTTGGCCAAGCCAAATGGATTTGAAGGTGTGAATTTGAGAGAAGAGGAAGTGCCCTTTTATAAGAGCGGTGAGGGGCACCTTAGGAAAAGATTGAAATATTATTTTATAATAAAATCATTTTCAGTTTCTAATGGATCCAAAATGAATTATATAAAGTATAAGGTGGGTATGGGTCGAAAAAATCTCAACCAATTGGTTTTAGACAGGGTTGTGTCACTATATTAACCTTATCTTTTAGATTTAACTCTTAGTTAAATAGTTTGACATTTACTATGTCTTTTTGTATTTTTATATTATATGGTTAATAGAATTACTATAAATTTCCAAGATAAACCAAAGTGGTTAATTAATGATACACCTATCATTATATAAGAATTTTGGTCGAACCTTAGATTTTTAGGATTATTATATCAACCAATAATATTGTATTTGTTTTAATAACTTATTTATTCCAATTTTGACATTATTTAATAATTGTTTTTTTTAATGTCATAACAACTTTATTACTTAGAAATAAATAAATTTAATAAACCCTAACATTTCATATTAACCTATAAAATTAGTGTAATTAATTAAAAGTCTCAAATTTGATTTATTTGGATATTTATAATATCAATTATTTTAATCTTTCATTAATATGGTAATTAGTGCATCATCATTGTGTCATACATAAATTTAATTATTTAATGTACAAAAATTATAAATAAAATACCATTATTTAGGAAATATTTTTTTCTTTCTAATGAATATTTATAGTCAAATTTATATTGTGTGTAACCCTATATTAAAAATGGTTTAGTTATTAAACTTTGAATTTAACTCTTTTAACTCTTCTTTAAATAAAATAATAATAAATGTCCTAATCTAATCAAAGTGGACCAAAGAGGTTCATATTTTATTTCTAAGGTTGTTTTTGGTTGAATTATATTTTACAATAGAATTAGGACATGTTTTAGGGTAATAATAATATCATTTTTACAGTTAATTACCCTATTTACTTTTAACCGTGGTAAATAAAAGTAAAAAAGTTACTATTCACCAAAAATTATTTTCATCTTATTGAAACAAATTTTACTTACTGATATCAATCGTGTCTCTCAGATTTTTGAAATTCAACTCACAGAAGTGGTAAAATTAAGTTTTATACAAATTTGGAAATACTCCTAGGAGGTGGGTAAAAGACGGTAAAAAGTTCGATAAAATTTTATATATCTAAACTCATTATAAAATGACTCCAATGAATTAAATTGAACTTATATAGGTATTATGTATCTATTTTGACATAAAATAAATTTAAATAAAATAAATAATTATTCAAATAAAAATTCGGTTTTAAACAATAACTTAGTGTTTTTCACTATTCATCAAAAAATGAAAGTTTTCATAAAAATACCAAAAATTCACCCTAAGCTAATTTCGATATTCTGAATCCAAAAATGAAGTCCATTTTGAAAGATAAAATTTATAAAATTTAAAAAAGTGGGTATTACTATTCATATCGGCTAGTTTGATTGGTTTTGGTGTGTTTGAACTTGAAGTTGCATACAACACAAGCTACTGTATTATTCAAAGGGAAACGTACCGTGGAAGCTTGGGGTGTTACATAATGAAACTCTTACTGAATTAGTAACATAAGAATAAAAGGATCTTGAGAGGAATATCATGAAATGAAAATTAAAAAATCATGAAATTAAATATATTTTCATATTTTAAATCAATTTTTTAGTTAATACATAATATAAAATAAATTATGGTGCATAATATCAAACATATCCCATGGAGTTTAAAATGAAACAAAGAAACCCTTACCTCAATTCGTGCATTTCTGAAATGAACTCTATCCTCATGTATAAAAAAATAAATATATTAATAATACATTTTAAAACATTTTTTTATATATATAATATTTTATAAGATTCATTTATAATTATTTTCTATATTTATATTAGTTAGTTATTATCTATTTTCAATATCGGGTGTCAGTAATCTTGATCGATTTGAACTAGTTTTGTAATAGCGGTGTTGTTCTTCATTTTGTCCCAAAGTTAATCATTACCAGGTTATACAAGATACTATAATTTATGTTTTATAATTATTTATAATTTTATAATTTCATTTAATGGGGTTTTTGGTTATGATCCTTAAAGATGAATTTTACAATGAGCATGTTTCAATAATTCTTAGCAAACAAAGGGTGCTTTCTTAAATAATGTGTTAAATTTTTATATTAACATTCTAGAACCAAAAAAACTTATCATTTAATTATTTATATCATATATTACCATAATTTAAATTCCCTTATTCATCCATGATAAAAATTTATATCATTGTTCAAGTAGGTGATTAAACCAACCCAAATAAGAATATACTATAATTAATGGAAGATTATGAAGTGATTTATTTGCAATACCATTATACCCAAAGCATAATTATCTTATTTAGTGTTAATTAGTGTTATATATTATAATTTTAAATAATTATAATAAGAATATAACCTATACAATTTTATTTCATAGTATGAAGAAATATTTTTTTCTCTCTCAGACTGCTCTTTTGGGCAATTGAGTTTACAATGATTATTTATTGCTCATATTGTTAAAAAGTTATGCAATTGGACATAAAAAAACCTTAATAAATTCATAAAAAATGCATTTATCCCTTAATTCCAATCTTATAACCATCCATGAATGGTGGTAATGAAAGATGAAAAACACCGTTCCATGGAGGCGGTAGTTTGCACATACACATGGATAATGATTTCAATTTCCATAGAAAAGGGGAAAAGAGTAATATGTTTTATCATTTTAGAATCTAAAATATTTCATAAATATCATACTTATATATTGAATTCCATATAAGGACCATCCTTGTAAGGAGGTGAAGGAAAACAAAACATGTTTCTTCGTTGTGGCGGTAGTCCACACGTATGCACGATTTACAATTTTGTTTTTATTAAATAAAAAGGGAAAGGTGGTTAATGATTATATCATAATAAAATACTGGTATAATAATTATAATAATGTTATCATTTTAAGATTATGTAATATAATTTTATTAATAAAAACGACATATAAAGAAATAGGAATGAGAAAGGATCAGTTAGAAATTTATACCTCACTTCTCAGATTATCTCTTTTACAAAGGGGGTTAAGCCTTTGAGGGCTGGTCTTTTAAGAAGAAAAAAAAACTCTTAAATGTGTATAGTAATGTTTATGAGAGGTTTGGGTAAAGTTTGGTCCAAACTAAGGGGTTTTTATGTGAGGGTAAGTGAGGAGAGGAGTTACCCTTTTATAAGTGAAAAGGGATTACAGTTTTTTGTAAATACCCAAAACCTTTCAATAATGGAAAGTCACTCTCAAGTAAATTAATTCCAAAATTGGGAAATAATGGATAGGGTAAGTTATAAGGTGGAAAAATTCCTTAACCACCTATTATCACTCTTATTTTAAACATGTTTTTGGTCTTTCCCTCTTAGTTAAACCCTTTTTAACCCTTTTTATTTTTACTAAGGTAATTAGTTTTTTGCAAAGTAATTGATACTTTATGCTTGAAAATAAATTAGTACTTATTAAATAATTATTAAAACATTTATTTACATTTTATTACATTAATTTTATAAAAATTATAAAAATTAATTTTAAAATACTAAATGTATAATGCATTAAAAACAATTTTTTGAAAAATATAACTTTAGTTCTAAAATGTTAAATATGGGTTTTTAAATTTTAAAAAACATTTTTAAAATTCTAAATACGCTTATAAAATACATATTTCATTTTATAAAAAATGTTTCATGAATTTAAAATTCATATTTATATACTAATAATGTCATAAATGTCATGTTATTTATAAAAATGGTATTTTTCATTATTCACCTAAAATTCAATTTTTTTAGAAAAATATAAAAAATTAATCTTAATATAATATTGAATTGATAAATCCAAAAATGAAGTTAATTTTTTAAAATTCACATCCTAAAATTTTTAAATTTGTATTTTAAATTAAGATACAAAAAAGAAAACTACTTATATAGAAAAATAAGTTTTTAGACTTTATGTGTTTTTAATCTTATTTCACGTCAATTACTAATTAAATTAGTGTTAATTTATATAAAAAATAAAATTTATCATTTTTTAACCATAATATATTTAGTCTCTTTAAAAAATTCATTTTGCATGAAAAGATGGTTTCTAGAAAAATACATTTTTCAGTATAAAATGATCTGAACCTAAATATAATTACAATTAATTATTTATATACCAATCATATATTTTTACCAATCCATTGATATTAAAATATTTCTTTTAATTTTATCAAATATTTATTTTAATAATAATATTTTAGCACAAAAAAATAAATATTTTAATTATATATAATATTTTTGTTTCGTTTTTTTGAAAGAAGTTGAGTCTATGGCCTAAGTGGCCACAAATATCTTATTAATAAAATGAAAACATTACAAGTGTTTGAAGGAAGGGATTTTATAACAGCCACTTACCTAAAGATCAAAATGTTCATTAGGTAAATTCTCTGACCATGTGTAGTCATTGGAAACCCCTTTATTAGTGCAACCATCTGCCACTAAATTTGCCTCCCAATAGGTATGAGTAACAATGAAGTCCATGGAAAAGAGAAAATTCAAGCACTACATCCATTTTACAATTTTTATCTAATAAATTTGAGACACATTATTTCTACCCAATCCTTTTTACACATATTATTACATGATTTTTAATATAATTATCCATTAAATACAAAATAAGGATCGAAAGACCTAGAGTCTTTAGAAGACTAGGTACATAAAACATAAACATAAAAAATAAAATTCCATTATTTTAATCTCCATAACGAGATCCTTAATCCATTTGTTCTCCTAAAACTGCATGGGATAACCTGGAGAATACATAGATAAAAGGGGTGAGCTAAAAATCCCAATAAGGGAATAAACATGAAAAGGAATCATAATGTGCATGTCAAAGGTATAACATGATATCATAAAAGAGAAGGCTCACGAGTAATCACATGAGATAATAAAATAAAAAACATAGTATCATAATATCATGTAAATATAGGAAATGTGGTAGCAACACAAAACATGACATAAGCATAAGTCAAGGCTAACTTACAAGACAACATCACATAGTGGACAAAGTCCCATTGTGAATTAGGTTTACTCCATAATCCCATACATAAAGTTTCCTGAGATAAACAATTTACCCAATTCATTAGAGTGATATCTCGGTGCACCCATCATAACATATTCATGATTATGTGTGCCATAAAAGTAAATCAATCATAAATCATAATCATTAGAATTACCCATGGAAAGAAATAGGTTTCATAATCTTGCCTCATATTATAATCAAATGAAATTCCATAAAGTTTCTAAAGAGAAGAAGGAATTAAATATTATGTATGTTCATATATGAGTACATAATCATAGGTCTCAAAATAAGGTTTTCATTTCATAATAAAAACTTTAAATGAGTGTTATATAAAATGATTAAGGAATAGAAAAGCCCCCTCTAATGACCTAATGTTTTTCAATGGAAATTCCTTTCTTATAAATATGTCATAAAATCACATGAAAACACAACCTAATGAACTAATAAGTTCTATGTGACCTTTAAACATAAGTTTTTCACTTCTGTGTTTGGAATTTCAAAAATCTGACATACACGATTGTGATCAGTAAGTTATTTGGAGTCCGATAAGAAAAACTTAATTTTTGGTGAATAATAACTTATCCTTATGAATAGTAACATACCCTTATGAATAGTGATATACCCAAATGAATATTAACCTTATCTATGATAGTATAAATATAATATTCAAGTGAATGTATGATGTATCTATATTTTAGAATAAGTAAATGAATGTTTTAAAACTGATTTTTTAATAATAAATTATGAGTTTAATTAAATATTAAAATAATAATATTTAGAAAATTATTTTTGAAAAATGGATTTCATTTTTGGATTCTACACATCGAAAAATGGTTAGGGAGGATTTTTGGGATTTTTCTAAAATACTTGAATTTTTGATGAATAGTGAAATATGACAATTTACAATAAATGCTAAATAATGGATTTATTGAGTCATTGATGATGATCTGCTGATATAATACCAATTGGTTCAAATTAACATTCATTTATTACTATTATTGGTCATTTAATCATCACTATTTTTGGTCTTGAGGTAAATTAATAAACTAATGATTAAAAAATTATGAAAACCCTCTTCTCCTGCACTATAAACCCCCTTTCACCCCCTCTTCTCTTGACTACTCTCAAGCCTTGTTACTTGACAATATTCTACCCAAATATCTCCCCAATATCCTCCTCTACATCCAACATCCCCTATCCTCTTAAAAATACCAAAAACTCTCCCTTTAAGAGGTTCTCAAAGGAGATAAACTCAAGAGGTAAATTTCGATTTCAAATTCTTTTATTTCTTTTAAGTTCTTTTCTTTTCTTATTTATTTACTCACCTCCCTTCAACAAAATAGTATGATAACTCTAGTAACATACATGTATTTTAATGTTTTTATTCTAATTGGATATTCCATTATCATCTCTCCTTTCCCCATCTTTTATTTGAAAGAAATGAAAACACCATTTGAGATGTGTAAATTTAACACATTCAAGGACAACAGTTTATCAATTTATTTTGTCATATTTAATTCTGGTCATGAAACCATTTGTGTTATGGTTGAACCAGATTATTATATATGTAATATATCCTATTTTTGGTTATGTAATCCTTTTGTACAAATGATATTAACTTATAAATCAAAACATGTTCTTTGTAATCAAACCCACCGATTAACCAAAACAGTTATCACTAAGGTTTTATATAATAATTCATATTCACTCCTAATAACCGAATGTATTTTTACAACCATGTAATCTTATGGGTTTTCACTAATAACCTATGAATTAATTTCCGGACAACCACTTTCATCTTACATGTTTATCCAAACATGAATATAAGTGAATTGATCTTAAAAAAACAAGCTAGCAACAAGACCCAAACAATAAAATTGAACCTTATAACCAATAAAAATAGTCTTTAATGAACTTAAAAAGGTTATAATAAATATTTTACATATATAATAGGTTATGTACTTATGAATTAATAAACCTAATTTGTTTATTCAGGTCATTAATAACAAGTGGAGAACACCAACAAACTTAAGATAAGGGATCCTCTCCATTTCTCTCTTAATCAAGATTGTCCTCTATGATATGCCTTTTTACGTGTAATACCAAATTATGGGATGTGTTTTAAAACCTCCCACATAATTAACTCATGATTTATAAGTTATGATAAACCCATTTTCTCTCTCATCAATCCCTCTTAGGTACACCCGACACCATGCCAACAAACCATAACGAATTCTACCCAAACCTTTTTATTCTTTCGAGTTGTCTTATCTTTATTTATATCAAAATGGAGTCATCTTATCTGTTTATGTACATATTATAAATTCTATTTATTTTTACAAAATTATTTTTTGAATACCCTTTCATCACTCTCTTTCAGGAATATACATGTTTTTAAAAGATTCTCTCCTTAGAACTTTCCCATAAGAAAACCCGTTTTAAGGGAACTTCTAGAATATTTACCCAATTTAAAGTGAACTATATCCTTTATTTTAATACACCATTGTATTTATAAAATAATTATTTTTATTATGAAAATCATCTTTGTTCAATTATCATTTTATATAAAAGATTTTCCTCTTTTCTATTTTAAAGGCTCTATAGTATTTTCCTTAAAACCGTACAAAAACGTTTTAATGCTAATGTTTATCCAATACATTTCTTATATGTTGTCACTACTATTTGAAACCACTTACCATGTTATATGCCTATTTTACCTTATGAACATCCATGAATGTTCTAAAGCATTTCTTTCATGGACACTTTCACGATACACCCATTGGTTATGCTTTATATCATGATTGTGGTACCCAATTCTTTCCTTGGGTACCCTTATGTTTAAGTATGGTTGATTATGTATGATTATTTATGTGGAAAGAATATGCATGAAAATGTTGAGATGGGTGCGCCCATATAGCACTCCAATGCATTGGGTAAAGTTAAGTCTCATGAGATGTGACGTGAAATGGGATTGGCAGTTAGCCTTGATCCGTACTAAAATGAGAATCAGGATTGGCGGTTAGCCTTGACCCATATTAAAATAGGAAACAAGATTAGCGGTTTGCCTTGACCTATAATAGAGACATGTTTTATGATTCTTCCAAATTTATATGATCCCATGCTTATATGACATGATTTTATAAGTTCCATGCTTTGGATATCATTATGTCATACCTCCTAGATCATGTAATTAAGATTTATTCTTATGTTCATTCCATTACTGAGATTTTTAGCTCATACCTTGCTTCATGTGTTCCCCAGGGTACCCTATGCATATGTAAGTTCACAAAGGAAGTTAGGATCTTTTAATGGATATTAAATAAAGAAGTATTTTTTAGACCCATGTTCTATGTTTTATGTACCTAGTATTCAAACACACTAGACTTAATGATCCTTGGATTGTACTCTGATGTATAATTATGCTTAAAATCATGTAATGTTATGTGTAAAAGGATGGTGTCACTATAGTTGGTATCAGAGGATGGTCTAGTTATTTTTGGAGATTAGGAATAGAGCACCTTAGTGAAAACCTTAAGGATGAGATTAAGTATAAGAAAACATTCCTAAATTTTGGTGAGTATTGAGTAAGTGGTTTATCAAGAAAATACATCCCTGTCTGGATATGAGCAGGTAGAGGCAGATCTGGCACAAATGTATCTAGGGGTAAAACCCAAAAACACTGCTTTGAGCTAGACTCAAATGGGAACTGGTGCACGACAATGGGCCTTGATGCACTATTGGTTACGACACTCCTAGGGAATATACTTTGGTAGATTCATTAGCTTAGTAAAAACCATTATTAAGGGACAAAACCCCCCCATAAGAATATAAGTTAAGAAATATATCGAGGATAACCTAGATTTAAACCTAAGGAATCACAAGTTAGGACATACTTCTTCTTTTTAAGCTTATCATTTTATGTTCAAAGTTTCCTTTTTATGCCCAATAGCTAAGTATTCAATCCCTATAATTATATGATATTTTTATTAGTTAATGGAGGGAAATATAAGAACACGTTCCAACAACCAATGTGATAGGCAATGTGAAGATTTCCCTAATGATATGCCTGATATGACGAGAGAAAGTGCTCAAAACTTCATGACAGTACTTTCTCAGCTAGCTCGAGTTATGAATAATAACTTGAATCATGCAGAATGACCTCCTCCTACAAGGAAAGAGCAAGTTTCCGTAGAATCCTTCATGTGGCAAAGGCCTCCCATGTTCAGCAGATCTTCTGATCCCCTCCTCACAGAACTGTGGATTAACTCCATTGAAAAGATATTCTTTGTCCTCCAGTACTCAACAGAAGAGAAAGTTATACCGGTGGTCTATCATTTTGATGGGGAAGCTGATCAGTGGTGGACACTAATCAAGAATACAAAGTCCCAAGAGGAAATTGATTCCATGGATTAGGAGGAATTCAAGAGGATGTTTTTCAACAAGTATTTTTCTCAAACCCTTTGTCTCAAGATGGAAAGATAGTTCCTCATACTCAAGCAGAAGGAAGATGAGTCTATCGGGGCGTATGAAGAAAAATTTACGAGGCTTGCAAGGTAAACCTCTGGCTTTGTCATAAACACTAAAATCAAGGTGGATCGCTTATTTAGTAAACTAAATAAGAGTCTATGAAAATCATTGGTGATTTGAGACTTCGACAATTATGAGGATATTATCCATTGTTTCCTCAAGGTTGAAATAGAGATTGGAGGCTCTCAGTAGTCTCATGGGCCCAGTGACAAGAAGCGGAAAATGGAGAGAAAAATGGGTGGTTCATCAAAAAAATCCCATGATGGAAAGAAGCCTGACTTTTCCCCTTGTAAAAGTTGTGGGAAGAAGCATCATGAGAACTGTCTGAAGGGAACCAAGAATTACTTCAAATGTGGAAAGTTTGGTCATATGGCCAAGAACTGCTGAAGGGATATGAAAAATCCCGCTAATGTGGAAGAAGAAAGGAAGGTTCAGATCAACACTCAGCCTGTAGTGTAGTGTTACAACTGTAAAAATCATGGTCATTATACGAACAATTGCTTGAACCTAAGGGTTTCTGGAGGAAATCAACAACAACCTCCAAGGAAACAAGGAAGATATTATGCTATCACTACTATTGAGGTGGAGCCAGAAAACGATGTGGTGACAAGTACACTAGTTATTCATTCAAGAATATCAGATGTACTATTTGATTCTTGTTCTACGCATTCTTTCATATCTTTAAAGTTTATTAAAACTATTTAAACACCACCTCAGTAGTTGGGGTTTGTCTTAGTGGTAAGCACCCCTTAAATCTACATGAAAAAATGGGGGTTCAAAACCCATTGAGCACAGATACTGTAGAAGTACTGTAGCAGCGGTGGCACTGTAGCAACGGCGGACACTGTTGTGATGGCAGGTCACTATAGTGGCGGTTGAGTACTGTAGCAGCGGTGGGTACTGTATAGGACTGTAGCAGCGTGGGTACTGTAGCAGTACTATTCACTGAATGGGCTTTGGGCCTAAAAAATGGGCCTACGGGCCATGTAATGGGCTAAATGCCCACTGGGACTTCGGGCTATATAATGGGTCTCCCTCTACCCAGTTAAAAGAGGTCTTTGCTTTGCTTTAATAATAAATGAGGCTTCGAACCCAACCTTTAAAAAAAGAAAATTCAAACACCACCTCAAAATTTAGAGGAAAATTTATCCATGAGAATAGATAATGGGGAAATTATTGCATCCATGGTTTATAAATACTCCCTGGTTAACATTTGTGGACTGAACCTCCCATAAAATCTCGTCATACTTCCTTTAGTGGTGTTCAATGCTATCTTGGGCATGGATTGTCTATATTTATACAAAGCCAACATCAACTGTCGGGAAAGGGAGATCACTCTTCACATCCTGACCCATCCTCCGATTCTTTACAAGTGTAAGGAGGAAGATGAATCTTCTTTAGAATCATCATATCAAGTGTGGATAATGTTGCCTTATGAGCAAGAATATCTAGCTCAAATGATTGAGATAAAAGAGAGAATCACGATTGAATACATTACCATTGTGAGGGATTAAAATGATGTATTCCATGAAGAGTTTCTTGGTCTTCCTCCTGACCGAGAGGTTGAGTTCTCAATTGAACTTATCCCTGGATATCTTCCTATCTCAAAGACACCTTACAGAATGGCCACCCTTGAGCTAGAGGAGCTGAAGAAGAAGTTGCAAGAGAATCTGGAGAAGGGTTTTATATTCCCAAGTGCTTCATCATGGGGTGCATCAGTCCTCTTCATCAAGAAGAAGGATAAATCAATTCACCTCTGCATTGATTATCATGAACTCAATAGAATCATGATAAAAAATAAGCATCCCCTTTCATGGATAGATGACTTGTTCGATTAGCTTCACGGGACCAGTTGTAAAGACCCGTAAAATTCAAGGGAATTTTTTTTTCTTAATTTTCTTTTGGATTTTACAAGAACGAAGTTTCTGACGGCACCTGATTCTGAGGCCCGGTGTGCCCGGAATCATTTTCCGAAGTTTAGCTCGGGTACATTCAGTGAACGAACGAGCGGGTTTTACTAACTTTTGAACCGGTGCTCAGAATCAAAATACGAGGACACCGATGGAATCGCAGCACCAGTAATTTCTTAGGAACACCCTTTCCGGAGTTGCGTTTGCTCAGGTGTGGTTTTTAAATTTTTGGGTTAAGTAAAGGAATAAAATAAAATGGTGCAACCAATTTTATTTTATTTTTAACCTAAGCTAAGAGGTTAGATTGGGACCCACTATATCCTACTCCACTAGGTAGGATATTTGTGGGGTGGGGCCCACACAAGCCCAACCTTTTCAACTTCCTCAAACCCCCCTCCTTTAATTAGGCAATGCACCCACACCCCCATTAAATGAAAGTCAACCCTTGCGTTTAACTAATTATTAAACGCCTCTTTAATTGGGCGTTTTAAACTTCTCAATTAATTCAATTTATTGAATGATTCAATTTTGAATTTCAAAACATTTGGCGTGAGTAATAAAATAAGGCAACGCTTATTTTATTAGTGTTGTTTTGGTTGTGCGAGAGGATCTTGGAGAGAATTTTCTCTAAGTCTTGAAGTTCTCCTTCCTCGATGAAGAACGCAAAGAACGCCGAGCCTTCGACGAAGAACTCCGTCACCGCAAAGGGGAGTTTGTTGTACCGTCTTCTTCCCTCTCCGCAACCAGTGAGAGACGCCATCCTTGGAGATCGACGATGCGACACCGATGAATCTTTTCTCTGCGAAGCTGAGGATCCTCTTTCCGGGACGCCTTCTTCCGCGACGTTCAATTCCGCGACGAACCTTCGTTCAAACTTTTTCTTCGAGGTAGGGGATTATTTTGTTTGTTCATGACTACTTTCATCGCCGATTATCATCTTTATTTGAGCCGCCTGATATCGCAATAACGAGAGGAGGTCGGACTGCACGAACACGGCCGACCCTCCTCCCCCCTTGATTGTTTGATTTGTTTGCGGCATGATCAAGGCAGCGCGGTGTCGATACACCGCGCAAAAAATAATAAAGAATGGGCAGAGAAGCGCGGTGCCGTCGCACTGCGCCGTTGAAGACGAACAAAGCCGCGATTCCGTCACGCCATGCCGGAGAACCTTGAAGAGGCCGCGGTCAGAGCGGGGCCATGGCAGAGGGGCACGACACCGTCGCACCGCACTGGTCGGACCAAGGCCGCGACGGAGCAGGGAGCGGCGATCGGCTACCGGCCGTCGGCGCCGAAGCAGGAGGGCGGGACCGCGGGGTCCCGCAGCAGTAGCACGGCCAGCCAGCCGGGCCGGCCAAATGAGGAACTGGGGGTCGTAGCCTCCGGCCGGCCGAAGGAGAGGCCCCCCACATAGGGGCCGCGGTTTGCCAAACAGGGGGGCAGCGCCACCCCCTCCGCTCGGCCGTTTCGGCCGAGCCGCCTGGCCACGCTGGCCAGGCCGAGCGTGCCAGGCCGGGCCGGGCCACGCCCAGGCCGGACCCCGACCCTGGTCGGGTTGACCCGGTTCGGGCCGACCCAGGGGGTATCGGGCTGGGTCGGACCGGGTCCGAACCCCCTATTTCTGGACCTCTTTCGGTCTTTTGCCCATAACTTGGGCTGTGGACCTCCGATCGATGCACCTTCAACTGCGATGCGATCCTTGGATCGAGATGGTCGTTTCAATATATTACACTCAAGGTTTCAAAGGACTTTGGGTTCGGCCGGGTTGGTTCGAACATGAAACCAACCGGGCCCTCGGAGCGGAAACGCTTATAACTTGAGCTCCGGACGTCCGAATGACGTGCCGTCGACTTTGATGGATTCCTCTTAGTGAGACGGAACTTTTGAATTACTCCGCTCAAGGTTTGGACATAGTTGGAGTACGTTCGGGTTGGTTTTGACTTAAAAACCAACCGGGCCCTTGGGACGAAAAAGCCAATAACTCTCAGAACGGGCATCCGATTGACGCGCCGTCTGTCACGTTGAGTTCCTATTGACGATACGAAACTTTGGGATACATCAACTCCGGACTTTGTGTCATTTGATGTATCAGCCCCTCGGCTTGTGGAGCGGACCCTCCCGAAACGAGCTTGCTGTGTGCAGGAACCCTAGAGCTGGCTGTGACTTTGACGACGATGAAGACTGTATGAGAATCCTCCGTGGGTTCGATAGCGACGACTACAACACTCAGCGATCCTCAGTGTATTAGTGTTACTGATCCTGTGTGGGTAAGATCCTGTGTGGGTCAGCGCTCAGCGGTCCTGTGTGGCCCAGCGCATATCGATTCTGTGTGGTTCAGATCCTGTGTGGGTCATTGCGGGGGTTAGTACCTATCAATCCTATGTGGGTCATTGCGGGGGTTAGTACCTATCGATCCTTTGTGGGTCTGATGGATTAGATGAATCAGTGGCTACATCTGATCATCTCTATCATCTTATGAAGAAGTATACCTGTGTGAGATGAGTCTTGAATTTCAATCATTATCTTCGATATGATTGTCTTACTTTCCTATGTGGATTGTGTTGTGCTATCCTGTGTGGACGTGATCGAACTTGGGCTCGGATGCTGGAGCCGAACTGGAATTGATTACTTAGGTATATGTATGGGCGTATACCTAAGTAGTGTTGGATGTTACTTCGTGATTGTATCTTTCCTTTGTGTATTATCCTTTGTGGATTCTGGGATACCTTCGGGGGTCTCGAGGTCCCTACTGAGTAGCTTATACTCACCCCTGCACGGGCTATGCCCGCACTATGTTGTGTTGGATGCAGAAGACAGACAACGCTGATCGTGGTGGAGGCTTGTGGAGCAAGTCGGTACCTGGAGGTGGACCACTGGGCGGGACGTACACGGAGCGGACGACTAGACCCGTGGAGCTGAGGAGGCTATATGTACCCACCCTTCAGGTGGGACTTTCTGTGGACGGCATGACGTTGCGACTTTACTTTTCAGTTGTTGTAATTTCTTTGCAGTTTTACTTTACTTTCAGTTTGGGTTTGTATTCTGGCTCACTTACTTTTCCACACTTACTTTTGTACCCAGTTTTACTTAGTGTTTACTTCTACTTTCTTCTCTGTGGTGTTTGTTTACTTTACAAAGGCAATGCCTTCCCTTATTTTTATCGGGATTTTCGCCTTGGTGCTAGTCGCCATCCCCTGGCCTATGGAAGGCGGGCTTGGGGTAGTCACGACACGAGCCCCGAGGTCAGGTCGTGACACCAGTTATTTCTCTAAGGTGTACCTTCGGTTATGATATCACCAACTAAAGGTGAGGAAGGAAGATATTACCAAGACTGCTTTTCGAACAAGGTATGAACACTATGAGTTCATAGTGATTACCTTCGGACTCACTAATGCTTCATCAATTTTCATGTATTTAATGAATAGAGTCTTTAGATATTACTTAGACAAATTTGTGGTAGTCTTTATTAATGATATTCTGATATACTCCAATAGCAAGGAAGAACACAATGATCATTTGAATACCAAGTTAAAGACATTGAAAAGAGATAATTTGTATGAAAAGTACAGTAAATGTGAGTTCTGAATGGAGGAAGTATCATTCTTGGGGCATGTTATCACCAGCAAATGGATATTTGTAGACCCTTCCAAGATAAAGGCAATTGAATAGTGGCCTAGACGAACTTCTGTAACAGAGATCCATGGATTTTTGGGTCTAGATGGGTATTATCGACATTTTGTGAAGAACTTTTCATGATTGTCAAACCCAATGACCAAGATGAAATTGAAGGGAGTAAAGCTTTTCTGGACTCAGGAATGTGAAGACTGTTTCAAGGAGTTAAAAAAGAGGCTTATCACTTCACCAGTACTCACACTCCCAAAAAGTGGAGAACTCTTTGTAGTGTATAGTGGTGCTTCAAATAAGGGATTAGGTTGTGTGCTGATGCAAAATGATAAAGTGATAGCCTATATCTCAAGGCAGTTGAAAATCCATGAGAAAAACTATCCCACGCATGATCTGGAGTTGGTGGCTGTGATCTTTGCATTGAAAATATGGCAGCATTATCTCTATGGGGAGAAGTGTGATATATATACTGACCACAAAAGTCTCAAATATATATTCACACAAAAAGATCTCAATACATTCTAGTGAATATGGATAGATCTCATCAAGGATTATGACTTCTCAATCCATTACCATCCTGGTAAGGCAAACAAGATGGAAGATGCTCTAAGTAGAAAGGATACTGTATCTTTATCAATGATAAGAATTGAAAAGGATCTGATCTTCTTAGATTTGTAAAGGATGGACATGGGAATCATTAAGGGAGGAACATCATCAATCCTTTCTCAAATTATTGCTCAACCATCTCTCTTGGAGAAAATAAAGGATGCTCAAAGAAAGGATGTGGAAATTCTGAAAAGGGTGGAAGCTGTTAAATATGGAAAATCCTTAGAGTTCAAGGTGGATGAGGAAGGAGTTGTAAGATTTGGGTCACAATTATGTATACCATCTGATCCAGAGATAAATAAGGATCTTCTTAATGACATACATAACTCAACCTTCTCTATCCACCCAGGGATCATAAAGATGTATCGAGATCTCCAAGAAAACTTTTGGTGGGACAATATGAAAATGGAGATTGCTGAATATACATCAAAGTGCCTAGTATGTCAACAAGTGAAGGCTGAGAGGCAAAAGTCTAAGGGAATGATGCAACCAATACCCATACCAATGTGGAAGTGGGAGAACATTACCATGGACTTTTTCATTGGACTTCCAAGGACATCCAGATGAAAAAATTCTATATGGGTTATTGTGGACTGTCTTACAAAGAAATCTCACTTTATCACAATTCGAGAGGACTTCTCATTAGATCAAATTGCATGGATTTACATCAAAGAAGTGGTAAGGCTGCATGGAGTACCACCATCTATTGTATCCGATTGTGATCCAAGATTCACCTCGAAATTTTGGAAAAGTCTCTAACATTCTCTAGGCACTGAACTGAACTTCAGTACAACCTATCATCTTCAAATTGATGGCCAATCTGAGTGAACTATTCAAACATTGGAATACATGTTGAGAGCATGTTCTATGGAATTCAAAGGATGATGGGACCAACATCTTCCACTGGTTGAATTCTCCTACAACAACAGTTTCCACTTGAGAATCCAAATGACACCATATGAAGCCCTTTATGGGAAAAGGTCCAGAACACCGATGTGTTGGGATAAAGTCGGTGAGCATAAGCTTCTAAGACATGAAATGGTCAAAGAAATGGTGGAGAAGGTGAAAACCATTCAACAAAATATCAAGTTATCCCAAAGTTAACAGAAAAGTTATGCAGACAATCGTCGACAAGACCTTGAGTTCAAAGTTGGAGACATGATATTTCTCCGCATATCTCCATGGAATAAGGCTATGAGGTTTGGAAAGAAAGGGAAGTTTAAGTCATAGGTAAATCGACCCCTTTGAGATCCTTGATCGAGTTAGAGCTGTGGCCTATTGACTATAACTTCCACCTACTATGTCGAAAAAATATGATGTCTTTCATGTATCCATCTTAAGGAAGTATATACCAGACCCTTCACATGTACTCTCTTCAGAGGTGGTATAGTTGGAGGTTGATCTTTCCTATGAGGAGCATCCAGTGAAGATCTTGGATCATAGAGACAAAGTTCTACGCAACAAGACAACTCATCTGGTCAAGGTACTATGGAGAAACCATAAGTACGAAGAGGCAACATGAGAACTGGAGGAAGCAATGAAGGAAAAGTACCCGCACTTATTTACAACTTAGAATATAAAACGAAATTTCGAGGGAGAAATTGTTTTTAAGGGGGGAAGAATGTAACGACCCGATGTTTTTCAATGGAAATTACTTTCTTATAAATATGTCATAAAATCACATGAAAACACAAAATAATTAACTATTAAGTGTTATGTGACCTTTAAACATAAGTTTGTCATTTCTGTGTTTGGAATTTCAAAAATCTAACATACATGATTGCGATCAGTATGTTATTTGGAGCCCGATAAGGAAAAATTAATTTTTGGTGAATAGTAACCTACCCTTATGAATAGTAACATACTCTTATGAATAGTGATATAACTTAATGAATAGTAAGCTTTCCTATGATAGTATAAAGATAATATTCAAGTTAAAGTATGATGTACCTATTGAATAAGTAAATGAAAGTTTTAAAACTGGTTTTTTAATAATAAATTATGAGTTTAATTAATCATTAAAATAATCATATTTAGATTTTTTTTGAAAAATGGATTTCATTTTTGGATTCTACACATCGAAAAATGGTTAGGGTGAATTTTTGGGATTTTTCTAAAATACTTGAATTTTTGATGAATAGTAAAATACGATAATTTATGATAAATGCTAAATAATGGATTTATTGAGTCATTGATGATTATCTGATGATGTAAACCCAATTGGTTCGAATTAAAATGCATTTATTACTATTTTTGGTCATGGAATCATCACTATTTTTGGTTTTGAGGTAAATTAATAAAATAATGATCAAAAAATTATGAAAACCCTCCTCTCCTCCACTATAAAACCCCCTTCACTCCCTCTTCTCTTCACTAATCTCAAGACTTGTGCCTTGCCAATATTCTACCTAAATATCTCCCCAAGATCCTCCCTATGTCCAACAGCCCCTATCCTCTTCAAAATACCAAGACCTCTCCCTTTAAGAGGTTCTCAAAGGAGATAAACTCAAGAGGTAAATTCCTCTTTCAAATTCTTTTATTTATTTTAAGTTATTTTTCTTTCTTGTTTATTTCCTTACCTCACTTCACCCAAATAGTATGATAAATCTAGTAACATACATGTACTGGAATGTTTTTATGCTAATGGGAAATTTTATTATCATCTATCCTTTCTCCATCTTTTATTTGAAAGAAATGAAAACACCGTTTGAGATGTGTAAATTTAACACATTCAAGGAAAACAGTTTATCAATTTCTTTTGTCATATTTAATTCTGGTCATGAAAACATTTGTGTTATGGTTTAACCATATTATTATATATGTAATATATCCTATTTTTGGTTTTGTAATCCTTTTGTACAAATGGTATTAACTTATAAATCAAAACATGTTCTTTGTAATCAAACCTGTCGATTAACCAAAACAGTTATCACTAAGGTTTTATATAATAATTCATCTTCAATCCTAATAAAAAAATGGATTTTTACAACCATGTAATATTTTGGTTTTTTACTAATAACCTATGAATTCATTTATGGATAACCACTTTCATCTTACATGTTTATCAAAACATGAATATAAGTGAACCGATCTTTAAAAAAACCAAGCTAGCGACCAGACTCGAACAATGAAATTGAACCTTATAACCAATAAAAATGGTCTTGAATGAACTTAAAAAGGTTATAATAAATATTTTACATATATAATAGGTTCTATACTTATGAATTAATAAATCTAATTTTTTTATTCAGGTCATTAATAACAAGTGGAGAACACCAATGAACTTAAGGTAAGAGATCCTCTCCATTTCTCTCTTAATCAAGATTATCCTCTATGATATTCCTTTTTATGTGTAAACCCAAATGATTGGGTATGTTTTCTAAACTCCACCATACTTCCATCATGATTTATAAGTGATGAGAAACCCCTTTTCTCTCTCATCAATCGCTCTTAGGTACACCCGACACCATGCCAACAAACCGTAATGAATTCTACCCAAACCGTTTTGTTCTTTCGGGCTGTCTTGTCTTTATTTATATCAAAATGGAGTCATCTTATCTGTTTATGTATATATAATAAAAGATATTTATTTTTACAAAATTAATTTATGAATACCCTTTCATCACTCTCTTTTGGGGATATACATGTTTTTAAAAGATTCCCTCCTTAGAACTTTCCGATAACAAATACCTGTTTTAAGGGAAGTTCCCAAATTTTTACCCAATTTCAAGTGAACTATATCCTATGTTTTAATACACCATTGTATTTATAAAATCATTATTTTTATTATGAAAACTATCTTGATTCAATTCTGGTTTTATATAAAAGATTATCCTCTTTTCTATTTTAAAGGCTCTATAGTATTTTCCTTAAAACCGTATAAAAATGTTTTAATTATAATGTTTCTCCAATACATTTCTTATATGTTGTCACTTATGTTTGAAACCACTTACCATTTTATATGCCTATTTTACCTTATGAACTTACATGTATGTTCTAAATCCTTTCTTTCATGGTCACTTTCATTATACGCCCATTGGTTATGCTTTATGTCATGATTGTGGTACCCAATTCTTTCCTTGGGTACCCTTATGTTTATGTATGGTTGATTATGCATGATTATTTATGTGGCAAGAATATTCATGAAAATTTTGAGATGGGTGCGCCCAGATAATGCTCCAATGCATTGGGTAAAGTTAAGTCTCATGAGATGTGATGTGAAATGGGATTGAAAGTTAGCCTTGACCCGTACTAAAATGGGAATCGGGATTGGTGGTTGTCCTTGACCTGTACTAAAATGGGAAATGGGATTGGAGGTTAGGTTTGACCCATACTAAAGACATGTTTTATGATTCTTCCACATTTATATGATTCCATGTTTATATGATCCCATGCTTATATGATATGATTTTATATGTTGCATGCTTTGGATATCATTATGTCATGCCTCCTAGCTTATGTTCTTAAGATTTATTCTTATGTTCATTCCCTTACTAGGATTTTTAGCTCATCCCTTTGTTCATGTCTTCCCCAGGGTACCTATGTAGATGTAAGGGCTCAAAGGAAGTTAGGAGCTTTTTATGGAGATTAAATAAATAAGTGTTTTTAGCCCCATGTTTTATGTTTTATGTACCTAGTATTCAAAGACACTAGACTTAACAATCCTTGGCTTTTACTCTGATTTATAATTATACTTAAAATCATGTAATGTTATGTGTAAAAGGATGGGGTCTCTATACCCCCTTAATCGAGTTTGATTTTAAAGAAGGAATTTGATAAATAAATTTATGACATGTATTACCCCATAAAAGAAAGGTATAATAAGCTTGGTATATTTTTAATATACATATATACATAATTTATAAGAAATAAATAAGATAAAATGGAGATATAAAGTGATTTATAGAGAGAATGGTCATAACCCAAAGAAAAAGGGTGGTTTGGAGAGATCCCTTACCTTAAGTCCCATATTTCTTCGTATGTATTAGTAACTCCTGTATAATAAATATAGATTTATTATATATGTATTATATAACCATAATCATATATATCATACCATATATTATTTTCTTATAACATATTACCACCCTTTTATTAACAATTATTTATTAAAATCATTGTTCCGGGTGATAATTACTTCATTTTTCATGCATGTTTTGGTTCAGAAGTCTTGGTCTTTATACATTTATCATGGTTACATCATCTATAGAATGTTAAACATGATATTTATATCATATATATTCATTATATATATATATATATATAAATTCATCCATAAAAGGTAGAGATAAAAAATGAATTAGAGTGTTCATGGAGATAGTAGGGCGTACATATGCATGAATGTTGTTTCCATTTTCGATGGATTGAAAAAAAGAAAGGTAAATAATAATTCGGATTTCTAGAAATAAATCCATCATTATAACCAAGCATGATAGGCAGTGTTGAAAGGTGAATTAAATGAGTTCGCGAGGTGGTAGTCCTCTGTACACAAGAACAATGATTTTGTTTCCCATTTAATTGAAGAAGAGATGAATGTAAGTGATGAAATTAACATAATAATATCTCAATATATGGAATATACTTGTATTATTATTTAATCATGTTTGAAGAATATTTTAAGGAGGTAGAAGAAGAAATAAAACTAAAACATTCGGTTAAAGACCATATATCTTCTTAAGACAACTTCTATTACTTTACACCTTAAACCCTATAAGGTTCATATTATAACCAAAATAATACCTCTAGAAAGTAAGGTACGATGTTAGGAAAGTATTTGGGCATGGATTGGCCTAAATAAAAGGCTTTTTAAGTTTGAATAAAAAAGGAGAGGAGGTTCCCTTTTATAAGTGAGGGGAGAGACATTCTTGGAATTACTTAAAATATTAAATTAATATAAATTAATTTTCATGCAAAAAAGGATCCAAAATGATATAATTTTAATATAGGATTAATATGGGTCAAAATAATACCATCAAATAAAATTTTAACAAGTTTATATTAGGTTTTTACCCTTATCTCTTTGTTTTAACCCATGCTAACGCTTTTTTGACAATTACCATGATAACAAAGTTTTTTACTCTTTAGGGGTTAATATAGTTACCGTAAAAGGAAAATTGACCCATAAATGGACCATAGTTGATATTATAAAATATATACCAATGTTCTGGCCGAATATACGATTTTTATGAATTTTAAATCATTTAATAAAATATTATTTATTATAAAATAACATTTATGTAATTTTTGGAAGTATTCATTTAATTTGACTTTGAAAACAACATGAAAAAAATGAAATTTGAATCTGATCCATTAAAACCACTCTAATATGTTATTTTTATCTATAAAATTCATGGAAAAAATAATTCATTAAAATTATATTAATTTTAACATTTTTTAAAATCATTTATTTTATTTTTCTATTAATTAAATAAATATTATGTTAGCGTTGCGTAAGCATTTAATGTAATTATTTCATCCATAAATTTTAAAAATAAATTAACATGATAAAAATCATTTATCTTTAAAATAACCATTTATAATAGAACATAAGTTGTCTTTATCCTTATCACAAAATATTATTGAAATTGAAAGCAATAAAGTGACATTTTTTACTTTATATTTTAATTATTTTTTAATAGGTAGGGGAAATACCCCCTTTTTATTAATAAAATAAGACCACTTTTCAATAGGGTTTATCGGTAACCCTTACATGACCTGAAGGCCTTGTATCTTGAAGACCCATTACAATTTGATGGCCTGAAGTCCTTGTGACCTAAAGGCCCAAGCTGAGTAACCAAACTTCGCATCATGATCTCAGTCTTCTTGCTGCGATTCCCCTTTTCCATCAGTCATTTCATTTCATTTCCCCACCATGAAAAAAGTATAGAACCTCTCTAAAACCCATGTCTAGGTATAGGTCTAGATGATAGGTTCTAGCACACCCATCATTCTTTCAAGCTATCCACCCAATAATGCCTGCATGTCTCTATGCCATGATGCCTACCAAGATGCATCGCTTCGCCTATCTGGTCGTCACCATTCAAAAATTTATCTTTTACTTAATTATTATAAAGGTACAAATCAAAGAAATATGCCACCAATTTTCCATATTTTATAAAATTTTATGGAAAATTCCAAATGAAACTCATCCAATGGAATAAAGACAAGTGTTATGGTCATTTTTTAGTCCTTATTATATATTTTTTAACCTTAATTACCCCATTTACCCTTACCATGGTGATAATTTGTCATGACCCATCCCAGTGGGGCTTGTGCCATGACTCCCCAAGCCCGCCTCCAGTAGACCAGGGGCTGATGACTAGCACCTAGTAGACATATTACTAACATGGGAGGCATTGCCTAAGTACCTATACACACGCACGCACCTCCAAGCCCACATATGCTAAAATGTAAAAACCACTAAATAACAAAATGCATCCATACAACTAAACCCGACCAACAAAGTACAATGTAAGTAAAGTGCGGAAGGTAAAACTAATCCAGAATACAAGCCCACCAAAAGAAGAGTCTGCAAACTACAAAGTCCAACTTGTAAGCACAAAGAGGTACTGGGACTACTGCTCATAGCTGTAAGAACACCTCGAACTGTAGGGAACTTAGAAAGCCCAGTCTGATCCTGGTCCACCCTGGACTCCGTTAAAAGGCCGCTCATACTCACAAGGCATGACACATATGGGAAAAGTCCATGCAGGGGTGAGTATAACAATACTCAGTAGAGGATCCCGAAAACCACAAAGCAATACACAAGGAAAAAGTAAAATCATATCTACATAGTATATGTATACCGAACATATAACAAGAGAAACACATCTAGATATACTCAAAACCCAGACCCATAGTCTAAAGAAAAGTCACAAAACTGCATACCAATGCTAGAGATTCAGTTCGAAAACTCCATGAAGCACTCGTCCGAGAGAACTCACTCCACGAGTCTGATAGATCTGATGATGTCCATCTGAGAAGTACCGTTCATCAGGAAAGGTCATGAGAGATAGATATACTAATTTCTGGAGAACACAATCATGAGTGGGGAAAGATCATGATACACAAGATGAGGATCACTTCCAGGGCCTTGGCGGATACCGCTACTCATCCAGATTCACCTACTAAGTAGAGAATCGGTGTCCTATAGGATTAGTCACATCGATACATGACTCTACCTAGGGTCAAGAATAGATAGAGGGTCTCACTTTGGGCCTCTTAGAGGGATGCCTGGCTCTATATCGGGAAGTACTACTAAAGGTATTATACTTATGTTAATGGAAATAATACCTGACCTTTAAGGAAATGAGAAAAAAAGGAACTCACCCAAATGAAACTTGCCCAAGGAATGGTGGACAAGAGGATCAAGCCATGTTCTAGAATATACACAGCATGCAGAAAGGGTCACACATTGTGTCTCGTGACTCCAGGTACTGCTTGTGTATAATGGCCCGAGTTAGAGGGAACATTCCGTGTAGAAAGGTAAGTACATGACGTGTAGGGTGGACCACACGCCATGTTCAAGTAACCGGGGTCCGCTCTGTGTTTGCAGCCGTGTTCCCGTAAACGGCTTCAACCCGTGTGGGCCATCCCATGTAACTGGTACATGGGGTAACCTGCATAACCGGCTTGGTATGGACATGTGGTGGGGTACACAGTTGTGTACTCCACCCCGTGTCTGTTTATCTTTCGAGATACACACCGAGTCCTGTGTAAGGACCCACAAGCCGTGTTCTTTGGAGAACATGCCATGTCAGTGCTTCAAGTCGACCAGAACTCTAGCCGCCACTGGGTGGGGCCTACACGCTGTGTCTCCCTAGGGGAACACCATGTTCTTCATTGTGTGCAACGCTCAACCCTAGCCACTATTTCCAGTCCCACATGGTGTGTTCTTCGGGATACACACCGTGTGTTCCAAAATTTTCCAGAATTGTGAAACTGCTTTGCCGCGCCTTGATAATGCTCCGATCTTCATTCCGATGATCTGTTTGCCACAAAACTCGAAAGTTAAGGTCATCCCAACATACCTAAGTCTTATTCATTATTTTTGGGCCTCTGATCGACCCTGAAGACGCGTATCAATCCACCCACGTGAAGAATGCTTGAAGAACAGTCTCTCCCAATCCAAGCCGATTCGTCATCCGCCATCATTATCACACCTCTAATAGGTCGTTGTGATGTCAAGTCCCCAATTTGGGATCATTGTGTTGTGAAACAGATGCACAATTATCTATTGTTCGTCGTCCCACGAAGAACGCGAAGAACACAGAGAAAAGAGGAAGAAATAAAATATACCAAATTGAGGAACAAACCTCCACCGTCATTCATCACGATGTTGATCCGCTCCCGTTAGAAAGATTAAATAGGGAGAATAAAACGATAATCAAACAACCATCATAAACAATATCCTGAATCAAACCCCAAAAGAAATGGAAAATGATAACCCTCCCACAAGAATGCACGACCCGCGAATCAACCTATTTGTGGGTTGATCCATGTTCGTTGTTTAATCAAAGAATGGGGAAACAAAAAAAAGAAACAAAACCCCTACCTCGAGAAGGGATCAATTACTGACGAAGTAATTTTGTTGCCTTCACTACTAAGATCCTTTAACTATATTATCTCAACGATTCGTGCCTTTGATTCATCATCATTCGTTGTCGAGAGTTCTCTCCAAGGCTCCAAGAATTCCCTAGAGTTGCTCTCAAATTTTTACCAATGATCAACATTTGTTTAACCTATTAAAAGAAGGGAACATAGTTCAACATTCTGTTATGATGTGGCATTAACGAGGCAACATTTATATTTCAAATTCATTAATTATTAAAATATATGCCTTGTCATTGCACTGCATCGAACGTTTCCAATTAAAATAAAATAAAATATTAAAAATATTTTATTTTATTTTATTTTATTAAAAAAACCCAAAAATTAACTTTTTCCCTTGACCCTTTCCGGTCAAGGTTAAGCCCATTCTTAGGTAAATTTATCATCTCAGAAGTAACAATGCCCTCATATTTTTAATTCGGGCATCTGTTTGGAAACTTCCACAACCGCGCACACACACTGACTCACTTAACTAAAAAAAGTTCAAAACACCATTCCAGGCTCATCGGGCCTCAAAATGACATGCTGTATCTACAGTTAGTCTTGAAATAATTACACTTGATATTTAGAAATAATACATGGAAAATCTGATACATTACATTATCCCCACCTCGGGGCTTTGTGTCCTCAAAAATCCAAAACAATGGATACTTAAAAAGATGTGGGTACTGGGAACATATCTGAGCCTCCCACTCCCACGTACCCTCTTGAAGATTCCCATGCTACCACTGGATGCACACCAAGGGATCGATCACCCATGAAGGCTCCTCTCCTGCCGATCCTCGATCTCCACTGGGTACTTAGCAAAGGTCTCTCTATCCTTGATGTTTAGCTCACCCCAGTTGATGACGTATGATGGGTCCTGCACGTACCTCCTCAGCTGTGACACGTGGAAGACATCATGTACCCAATGAAACTACGGTGGTAGAGCTAAGCGGTACACCACCTCACCAACTCTATGTAGTATCTAAACAGGTATGATGAACCTCATAGATAGATTTCCTCCCCAGCTAAATCTCTGCAACCCTCATCGAGGTGAGACGCTAAAGAAGACATGGTCTCCCTCATCAAACTCTAGAGGTCTTCATCGTCTGTTAGCATAAGACTTATACCAGATCTGTGTAGTCTTCATCTACTCCCAGATGATCTGCACCTTCTCGGTGGTAGCTCACACCAACTATGGACCCATGAGTTTTGACTCTCCGGGGTCAGTCCAGCAAAGTGGTGTCCGTCAGGGTATCCCATATAAATCCTCTAACAGTGCCACACCAATGGTGGAGTGGTGGATATTATTGTATGAAAAATATACTAGTGGTAGGTGGTCCTCCCAACTATGACCAAAGTCCAAGATACAAGCCTGCAACATATCCTCTAAAATCTGAATGGTCCTCTCCATATGACCATCTATCTGGGGATGGAATGATGTGCTCAAGTGTAGCTGAGTCCCGAAAGCCTCCTACAATCCCTTCTATAACCGGGATGTGAAGCAGGCGTCTCGATCCGAGACTATTGTTGAAGGAACTCCATGAAGCTGAACTATCTTCTACACATAGAGGAATCCTAAGCTCTCTATAGAAATCTACTCCCTAATAGCTAAGAAGTGGTCTGACTTGGTGAGTCGGTCAACAATCACCCAGATAGAATCATTCCCCTTGGACATCCGTGGTAAACTCATCACAAAGTCCATCGACATTTTATCCCACTTCCACTCTGAAACCTCTAGGGGTGAGCTAATCTCATTAGAACCTGGTGGTCAGCCTTCACCTGCTGGCATGTAAGGCATCGAGAAAAAAACTCTGCTACTACCTTCTTCATGCCTGACCACCATAACTACCGTCGGAGATCCTAGTACATCTTCTCCATTGCAGGGTGTACCACCAAGGGGAATGTATGAAACTCCCTCAGGACCTAATCCCGTAACACCACTAGAACAACATTGCGTCCTCTATAAAGAACAACATGCTCCCCACCTGGTGAATATTCATTAGGAGCATGTCCTATGGATAATTGAGCATGTAAAGCCTCACAGTCAACATCCCCAAGCTGCCCCTCCCTAACTCGCTGTAAGAGTGGAGGGGTGAAAACCATCAACTGAAGGTAAAATGCATCCTCTATGTACATAAAGGATAACTAAAACACAACCAACTACTCCATCGCCTCACTCAATAGCTGTAAGATCGATCTCTTGCTAAGAGCATCTGCCACCTTGTTCCCCTTCTTAGGCGTATATATGATCTCGAAATCGTAGTCCTGTAGGAACTCTAGCCAAATCCTCTATCTCAGATTTAGATCCTTCTACGAGAATATGTATTTGAGGCTCTTGTGGTTAGAGTATATGGTAAATCGCTCTCCCATAAGGTAGTGTCACCACATCTTCAATGTGAAGACTACCGATTCTAACTCAAGATCACATGCCGCATAGTTCTGCTCATGCGGTCTTAGCTGGTGCAAAACATAAAAAATCACCACCTATCCCTGCATCAAGACACACCCAAGCCCGATCCATGATGCGTCGCAAAAAACTATGTACTCAAAAACCTCCTCTGGTAATCTCAAGATCGGGGTGCTCATCAAACTCTTTCTTAACTACTCGAAGGTCTGCTGGCACTTCTCCATCCACATGAAGGGTTTCCCCTTCCTGGTCAAGGCTATCATCATTGCTGATATCTAGGAGAAATCAGGGATAAATCTCTGGTAGTATCCTACCAGACCAAGGAAGCTCTGTACCTCCATCATGCTCTGAGGTGGATCCCATGATAACACTACCTCCACCTTGGATGGGTACACAACTACTCCATCTGCTGAGATAACATGTCCCAAAAAGTAGACCTCCTGAATCCAGAACTAGCACTTTGAGAGCTTCCCATAAATATGGTGCTCTTGGAGTACATCTAAAACCATCTATAGGCGTCTCATGTGCTCCTCCTATAACACCAAGTACACAAGGATTTTGTCGATGAAGACTACTACGAACCGGTCTAAATACGGCTGGAAGATCTGGTTCATAATTCCCATGAACACTGCAGGGGCATTCATCACATCGAAAGGCATCACCAAGTACTCATAGTGACTGTAGTGGAATCTAAATGACTTCTCTGATATATCCTCATCCCATAATCGTAACTGGTGGTAACCTAATCGAAGGTCAACCTTCGAGAACCACTATGCCCCTCTTAGTTGATCAAAGATTTTGTTGATCCTTGGTAGTGGATAGTTGTTCTTCACCATCATCTGGTTCATGCTTCGGTAATCCACGCACAACCTCAAACTTCCATCTGCCTTCTTGTAAAACAAAACTGGGGCCGCCCAGGGTGAAACACTGGGTCTTACGAACCCCTTCCTATGAAAATCATCTAGCTACACCCTCATCTCATGCAGCTCTGCGGGAGCCATTCGATATGCTGGTGAGGATATCAGTGCCGTCCCTAGATATAAGTCGATGAAGAAGTCGGTCTTCTGGCAGGGAGGTAGTCCTGGAACATATTTGAGAAATATTTCCTCGTACTCCGCCACAACCGCTAGGAATTGGAAGCTCACAACATCTACTACTCCAAGGGTAAATCTAGCCAACTCATGAGTGACAGACTGCACCCTCTTATGTATGATCCCATCCTATGCTGCCTAGGTCTCCTTTTCACTAAAAAAGGAAAACCTCATCCCATCACTGTGGACACACTGCACCCTTCGCCTAAAGCAGTCAATCTAGGCATGGACCGAAGATAACCAATCCATCCTGAGAATGACGTCATAAGGCCTCGACACTTCCACCAAGAGATTCCAACCAAAACTCTCTCCTCCAAGGGTAAGATCACACTATCTTAAAAGGTGCGTGATCATAGAGTCCCCTCCCGTAGGTGTCTCCAAGCCTAAGGGTCGAGTCAACAACCCTACCAGAATCTCAAGGTTTCGCACAAGATATGCAGTGAGGAAGGAATGACTGGAACCTGTGTCTATAAGTACGAAAATTAAGGTAGAGAAGACACAGATCATACCTAAGATCATCCCTAGAGTACTTGGGTCATACACCTCAACCACATGCAGCTATCCCATCCCCTATCCCCCAGCTCCCTGAGCTTGGTGTGGACCTCCTGGGGGTGGTGGTGGAAGTAGATCGAAGTGTCTGCCACCACCTGCAGCTCTCCCTGCTCCTCTGCCACGTCCTCTACCTAGAAGATCTGTATTCTCCACTCTTTTCCTCTTCCTTGGTGGTCCATCCACCACCTCTCTATCAACATCTTTATGGGTCAGATAGTCTCTAGCGAGGCGTCTCCTACCATCGCACGAGTTTCATCGCATCTCCCTAGGTTGACTGGATCCAGCCTAAGAGCCTTGGATTGTCGATCCCATATCTTGGATCCTCCTGTGACATCTCCCCCATTTCGAACCCTGTGCCTAATGTCGGCTCCCTGCTGCTAAGGTCTCTGCACCTGTCTACCCATTGCTGGCTACTATTGGATATCTCTATTCCTCCAAGAAGATCTTGATCACCAAGGCCCACTTGAGAACTCCAGCATAAGTCGAAATGCATAGAGGCACGACACTAGCTCAGATGTCCCGTCATAGACCTCGCTCGAAGGTCCAATCTCTAAAGTAATGATCCCTAACCATATCCATCAAGTACCTAGAGAGGTTAGTGAACCTTGATGAATAGTCATCCACCGTCAAACTGCCCTGCTAGAGTTGAAGAAGCTCCTAGATACACACTTCTCTCATCGTAACCAGAGAGAAATCCTCCCTAAAGAGTCTGTCAAACTCCATCCATCAAAGAGTCTCCTCATCATGAGTCTGAGTGGTCAGAATCCACCATTGTCCCACTGAACCCTAAAGGAGGCTCGCTCCTAGGATCACCATCTGATCCGCTGGTGTCCTCACTAGATGGAAATCTCTGGTCACCACCTCAAGCCAGTCCTCGGCTGCCTGAGGTTCGGGCTTGCCATGGAACCTAAGGGGTCTCTGTCTCTAGAACTCACGAAGTGTGCTCAACCGGAACCCATCATCTGTTGGTACTGCAGGTGCCGTGGGATTCTCCACTGGTGGTGGTATAGCTGGTGCACCACCCGAAGGTAATGCCTGGAGAACTGGTCCCTATATCGAAGCCTCATCACTAAGGGGGTCATCCTTGTAATTGCGCTGCTGAATCCTAGAGGGTATGCATCATAGAGGAATCCTGTAAGGAAACAAGATATACCATGGTCAACGAGTATATCTGGATAGTTGACACAAAGGATATGGAAAACACAACCCATTTCTCTATGATGCATGTACCATTATTTTATTTTCCCATAACTAGTGTTTTTACACCCAGAGTCAAAAATCAGGTTATCAGAGTCCTGGTGCAGGGATACGTCGGCCGCCCACACCAACACTAGAGTCCCTGGCTTGAAATCCAAGCTTGAAACACTTAACATTGTTTCCCCAAACCAAACTCATAGACCCTTGGTCCCAAGGTAGAACTAACTTTTCCTCTAATACCACTCTGTCACGACTCGTCCTAGTGGGGCCCATGTCGCGACTCCACAAGACCACCTCCAATAGGCTAGAGGATAGTGACTAGCACCGAGTAGGAATATCACTAACATGAGTGGCATTTCCTAAGTACATGTACACATGTACACATCTCCAAGACCAAAAATGCTGAAATGTAAAAACCAATAGAGAACAAAATGCATGCATACAACTAAACCCAACCAATAGAGTACAATGGAAGTAAAGTACAGAAGGTAAAATTGAGCCAAAATACAAGCCCACCAAAAAACAAGAGTCTGAAAACTACAAAGTCCAACCTTTAAGCACAAAGAGGTACTGGGACTGCTGCTCATAACAATAAGAACACCTCGGCCTGTAGGGAACTCAGAAATCTCGGTCTGGTCTTGGTCCGACTTGGACTTCGTCAAAAGGCCGCTCATCTTCACAAGACATGACACGTGTGGGAAAAGCCCGTGCAGGGGTGAGTATAACAATACTTAGTAGAGGATACTGAAAAGCACAAAGCAATACACAAGGCAAAGGTAAAATCATCTCTACATAGTATATGTCTATCGAACATATAACAAGAGAAACACATCCATATATACTCAAAACTTAGACCTGTAGTCTAGAGACAAGTCACACAATCGCATACCAAAGCTAAAGATTTAGTTCAAAGACTCCACGAAGCACTCATCCAGGAGAACTCACTCCATGAGTCTGATAGATCTGGTGATGTCTGTCTAAGAAGTACCATTTGTTGGGAAAGGTCATGAGAGATAGATACACTTATTTCGAAAGAACACAATCCTGAGTGGGGGAAGATCATGATACACAGATGAGGATCACTACCAGGGTCTTGGAGAATACCATGACTCATACGGATTCACCTGCTAAGTAGAGGATCGACATCCTATAGGATTAGTCATGTCGATACCTGACTCTACCTAGAGTCAAGAATCGATAGAGGATCTCGCTCTAGGCCTCTCAGAGGGATACCTGACTCTATCTCAGGAAGTCCTGTTGAAGGGATCATACTTCTTTGAATGGAAATGATACCCGACCTTCAGGGAAATGAGAAAAAAAGGGAACTCACCCAAATGAAACTTTACCAAGAAATAGTGGACAAGACGATCAAGCCATGTTTTAGAATATACACGGCGTGTAGAAAGGATCACACGCCGTGTCTTGCGACTTCGGGTACTGCCCGTGTATAACGGCCTGAGTCATATGGAACATGCCATGTAGAAAGGTAAGTACACAGTGTGTAGGGTGGACCACACATCATATCTGAGTAACCAGGGTCCGCTCTGTGTACACAACCGTGTGCCCGTAAATAACTTCAACCCAAGTGGGCCACCTCGTGTAACTGGTAGAAGGGGTAACCCACATAACTGGCCTAGTCTAGCTATGTAGTGGAGTACACTACTGTGTACTCCACCCCGTGTCCATGTATCTTCTGAGATACACACCGAGTCCTGTGTAAGGACCCAAACACTGTGTTCTTCGGAGAACATGCCGTGTCAGTGATTCCTGTCGCCTAGAACTCCAGCTGCCACTAGGTGGGGCCCACACACCATGTCTCCCTGGGGGCACACCGTGTTCTTCATCACGTGCAGTGCACAACCTTAGCCATTGCTGCCAGTCCCACACAATGTGTTCTTAAGGATACATGCCGTGTGTTCTGGAATTTTACAGAATCTCGAAACTACTTCGCCATGCCTTGGTGATGCTTTAATCTTTGTTTCGATGATCCATTTTCCACAAAACTCTAAATTTAAGGTTTCCCCAACATCTTGAAGTCATATTCATTATTTTTGGGCCTCTAATAAGCCCAAAAGACACATATCGATCCAACCGCATGAAGAATGCTCAAAGAATGGTCTCTCTCGATCCGAGCCAATTCGTCATCTGCCATCGTCATCTCACCTCTGCTAGGTTGTTGCGATGTCAAGTCCCCAATTTGGGATTGTTGCATTGTGAAATTGACACGCAATGATCTATTGTTTGTTTCCCCATGAAGAACATGAAGAACGCGAAGAAAAGAGGAAGAAATCCAATATACCAAATTGAAGAATGAACCACCGCCTCATTCATCATGATGTTGATCCGCTCCTATTAGAAGGATTAAATAGGGTGAATCTAAAAATAATAAAAAAACTATCACAAAAAATATCCCGAATCAAACCCTGAAAGAAATGGAAAATAATAACCCTCCCGAAAGAACGCACAACCCACAGATCAACCTGTTCGTGGGTTGATCCACGTTCGTTGTTTAATCAAAGAATAGGGAAACAAAACAAAGAAACAAAACCCCTACCTTGAGAAGGGATTGATTTCTAATGAAGTAATTTCAATGACATCACAACCAAGATCCTTTAACTCTATTGGTGCAATGATTCATGCCTTTTATTTTTTGTCGTTAGTTGTCGAGATTTCTCTCCAAGGCTCCAAGAATTCCCCAGAGTTTCTCTCAACTTTTTTTCAATGATCAACATTCATTTAACCTATTAAAAGAAAGATACGTAGTTCAGTGTTCTGTTATGCTATGGCATTAATGAGGAAGCGTTTTTGTTTCAAAGTCATTAATTATTAAAATAGATGCCCTATTATTGTGCTGCAGCAAACATTTCCAATTAAAATAAAATAAACTTTTCAAATTATTTTATTTTATTAAAAACTCCCAAAAATTAACTTTTCCCTCAACCTTCACCGATCGAGGTTAAGCCTGTTATTAGGTAAATTCGTCGTCCCAGATGCAACGGTGCCCTCTGATTTTTAATCCAGGCATCCGTTTTTAAACTTCCACAACCACACACACATGCCAACTCACTTAACTAAAAAAAACATCCAAACCACCATTCCGGGCTCACCAGGCCTCAAAATGACATTTCATCTCTATGTTTGGTCTTGAAATAATTCCACTTAATATTTAGAAATAATACATAGAAAATCCGAGACATTAAATAATTATTACTATGATTATGTAACATCCTTCCCCTCCTTATTGGATTAAGAAGGTGGGAGGATGTTACTTGGACTTAAGTGACATCCCCAAGATACTAAAGGCTATAAATTAATTCCAAGGGATTAATTAAAATTTGGGGGATGATTTTACCTTTGAAAAATAAACAACCAACCAAACATGCCATAACCAAATAAACCACTACATGATGCATGATATAAATGAAAGACAACTCAAACATCCAACCATGCATGCAACCAGGACCTACCTATACCCATGAATAGTGAGTCATACTTTCACTAAGTCATCACTTAATGAACCATTTTGATGGGGGAGAGCCCTAACCCTTATCCATCCCACTAATTATGGGGGAGACTCCTTACCCTTATCTTTCCCAAAATTCACATGAACACACTTAACCATTATTCCAAAAACTAATGCCAAAACAACCATTTCAACCATTTCAATAAAATTGTTATTTTATTGAAAACCTTTCAAATAAAACATTTCAAATAAACCATTCCAATTCATTTCAATAAAACCATAATTTTATTTAAAACATTTCAATTAAACTATTTACCACAATTCTAGAAAATTCATATTTTAAAATCAAGAAACCAAATTATTTTTCCAATAGAACACCCAATTTCCATGTTTCCACAAACCTTCGCTCAAGAGGGTTTTCAACAATCATTGTACATAAAATTCACCATCAATTTAAAGAAAAATAACCAATTTGAAATCAAGACTTCAAGTTCTAAATAGAGGAGTTGAGAGTGAAGCCACCTACCTTATAAATTTAGTGAAAATGATAAATGACATGAAAAACGTTCACAAAACTAGGTTGAATCTCTAAGAAACTACCTTAAATATCTTCCCCTAACATTAAAAAGGAAAAATATAATCATATTTTTCATCAAATACTATATATCTATACACAGTGGATGTAGAAATAAGAAAATAAGAGAGAGGGAGAAGTAGATTTAAGGAAAACTAAGAAAGAATACCAAGAATGAAGACTTACCATAAGAATCTAGCTTCAACACACCAAGAGAAGCCTTATAATCACCTACAGATTGATGGGAGAAGCCGATAATGACTTTGGGAGGAGTAAATATCGAGTTAGGGTTAGTTTGGGGAAAAAATTTGGGGTTCAATCTTAATCTTGACATATATACACTTTTTGTGGATCTAGTTTTTAAACCATGCACGCTTAGTCGCACAGTTAGAAAAAACATACACTAACCATGCACCAACTTTTGTCTTAAGAAGGAACCTTGAATGATTGGATCTTAAGGTTTCCAAACCATGTACTAACCTTTACAAATCATACTCTCTCAATTTGCACAGTTTCTCCTAGGTGACAGCATGGTTTTGAAAAACCATGCGCCTACCCATGTGTCTTCCCCTTAGCCTCTGTCTCACCATACACAGTTTCCTGTAGGTGTTTCATAGTTCAAACTAACCATTCACTAATCACGCACCTTTAGAAAATCCCCAAACCTTCCAAAATGTCTCTAAACCCTCCCAAACTTCACCCATATACTTTACATACTTAAAAATCATAAAATACAGGTTACTTTCTTGAAACCAGGGGTGCTACATTCTCTCCACCATTTATATTTACATCCATAGAAAGTAGAAAACCATTATTTCTTTGAAATATTTTTGTCCATTTTTCTTTCATTTCCTTCTTTTGTTCCCATGTCTCTTCCTGAATCTGACCATGTTTTCAAAAAACTCATACTATACTAATGCTTTTTCCATGGAATACTTTCTCTTGCCTATCCACAATATGGACTAGCACATGCACCAATAAAGTATTCAGATCTAGGTCAATGTGAAACCATCTGATCACATGGTCAAGATCAGGCTGCCACTTTTTCAAATGAGATACACGAAACACATTATGTACTACATTGAACCATGGTGGCAATGACAACCGATATTACACCTCACCAACCCATTCAAGTATCTAAAAAAATCCTATGTATTGAGGAGATAACTTGACTTTATTCCAAAAATGATGATGTCTAAGACTTGAAGATATCCTCAAGAACACATGATCACTCACCTTAAATGACAATGACTATCAATAATGATCCGCATATGATTTTTGATGACTCTGAGCCATCTCCGTCCACTTCCTAATCAACTAAATATTCTTCATTGTTTCTTGGACAAGGCTCAACCCAAAAAGTGAAGTATCACCTATTTCCACCCAATAAAGTGGAGAATGACAAAGATTACCATATAATACTTCAAAGGGTCTATATGTATCAAGGCTTGATAACTTTTTTTTACGAGAACTCCACTAATAGTATGTGATCTTCCCATGAGACACCAAAATCCATTACATAAGCCCAAAACATATCTTCCAATGTTTATATCATCCTTTTGGATTGGACATCCATCGGAGAATGATACGAGGTACTCATAGTCAAATGAGTCCTAAGGGATTTCTATAAGGATTTCCAGAAACAATATGTAAACCTAAAATCTATTTCTAATACTATTGACACTAGTATACCATTCCTCTTTACCACTTCTCAGACATAGATTTTTGACAAGTACTTCACTATATGAGATTCATTAATAGGGATAAAATGGGATGACTTTGTGAGATGATACAATATCATCCATATGACATCATGTTTCTGAACCATTCTTGGGAGACCTATTACAAAATCCATATCTATCTTCTCCCATTTCCAAAACTGGGATAGGTAAAGAATGTAACATACTTTCTGGTTGTTGATGTTCTACTTTAACCCAATTACAAGTTAATCATCTTAAAACAAAATTAGCCACCTTTCTTTTTATATAGACCCACAAAAACTATAATTTCAACACTTTATACATATTTTATATTCTAGGATGAACATCGCATCATGAATGGTGGTAAGGATAAAGAAGTTGTTCCTAAAAATCTATAGGTATGACCATTCAATATCTTAACCACAACAATGAACTCTCATCCAGCTTCCATCCTTCAAAGGTATCCTCACCATTGATTTTTGATCTCAAATCCATGCATTCTATATCATAAATCTGTGCCTCTTTAACCATTTCCACAAAATCAGGAACAAAAAAAATGGAAATAAAACCACAACTTCACCTCGGTATTCACATTCCAAATGCATGTCGGCTAGGACCGACATCAACTACCACTCATCAAAAGCTTCTTTTTCAACTGAGTATATGAATTTCTACTTAATGCACCTGCCATCGAATTACCTTTACCCAGTGTATACATCAATTCAAAGTAAAAAATTTGGTGGTAATCCATCCATCTTCTTTGTCTTAGGTTCAAATACCTTTATGAGAAAATATGTTTCAATATCTTATGATATGTGAATATAATAAACTTCTCACCAAAAATATAGTGACGCCAAGTATTCAAATCATTGACTACAATAGCTAACTCCAAATCGTGAATTAGTTAGTTATTCTCATATAACCTCAACTATCTTGATCCATAAGCAACAACATGATCCATTTTCATGAGAACACATCCCAACCTTAATACTGAAGTGTCAAAATACACCATGAATCCTTATACTGATTCTGGTAGTATCAAGATAAGTTCCGATGTAAGGTGAATTTTAATCTCTTTAAAACACTTCTAACATTCCTCATATCATTGTAATGAAACACTTTTACTTTTCAGAGATTTCATAGGTGAATATAGTCATGAGAAATCATGGAAAAAGCATTGGTGATAACTAGATAGTCCAAGGAAACTCCATATCTTGAAGAAATTCTTTGACAGTTTCTAAGAGATAACCTCTATCTTTTCTTGATTCACAGAAACACCTATTTCAGAAATTATATAGCCAATAAAGAATACCTATTATATCCAAAAATTTCACTTTGATAGTTTTTCATAAAATCGATGATCCCTCAAGATTCCCAATACTGTCACCAAGTGTTGTTCATGGTCAGACCTTTTCCTTTAATACACCAATATGTCATCCAAAAACACCACCATAAAATAATACAAATATCTCTAAAATATCTGCTTCATTAATTCCATAAAGACCACTGGTGAATTCAAGAATCCTAAAGGCATAACCACATATTCATAATGGCCATATCTACTCCTGAAAGTTTTCTTTGTAATATCATCCTTCTGAACCTACAATTGGTGATATCCTGATCACAATTCAGTCATATAGAACCAATGATCTCCCCTAAATTGATTGAATAAATCATCAATTAGTATAAGTGGATACCTATTATTTATCATAACTTGGTTAATATTATAATAATACACACACAATTGCAGAGTTCCATCTACCTTCTTGATAAACAAGACTGATGCTTCCCATGGAGACATGCTTGGACGAATGAAACCTTTGCTTTCCAAATATTCCAACTACACTTTCAATTCCATTAGTTCTATTGGGACCATCTGGTAATATGGAAGGGAAATAAGACTGGTCCCTAGAAGGAAATATATCATAAACTCCACTTCCCTTATAGGTGGAAACCCTGAGATTTTCTTGAAAAAAATAACATGAAACTGATCAACCACTACTAGAAAAATACCACCCTCAACCACTTACATTGATTCCAAAGTCAAAGCTATAAAATGGTTTGAGATCGTTCTAACTGCTGGTTCCAACAATCCCATTGCACTTTCCCTTACATTATGGTCCCCTCGAAAGATATACTTGTCACCATCATCAATTGTAAAACTGACTCTTCTGGTATAATAGTCGATGTGATCCTTGAACATCATCAACCAATCCATACCCAAGATTATGTAATAAACATAAATTTATAGCATAGATAAATCCAATATCAAATCAACTCCATAAAAAATTATAGAACATGCACTATACACAAAGGCTCGGCATTCTCTTTGACCCAAAGAAGTTTGAAGTTTTAACAAAAAAGATATCATCTCAAATTTTAAACTCAGAAAATAAACAACATGAGAAACAATAAAATAATGGGATACATCCATATCAAAAAAATATTTTATAATGGTATAATCCAAAAGAATCATACCTCACATGATTGATAGTGAAGACTGATCATCCACAATCACCTGATCAGGTCCATATAATTGCTAACTCACCACACTTTGCTCTCTATTTCCTTGTTGAGATTTTCCCTGCTGAGGAGTCATGGTATTCCTAGAATCACCATGGATAGATATGTTCTTCTAATGAGTATTGTTCTACTTACCTCATCTCATCAAAGCATATGATGTTTGAAACACCTAAAAAGTGTCCTAAACACCCGACCTTAGAGCACTATGACAATAACAATGAAAATTCCCCATCTAATTACAGTTGCGACATGATCTAGGTGGTATCATACACTGTTGTTTCATGTGGTTGAACGGACCACAATGAAAATTCCTAGGATGGATTTTTTTATTGTGGAGGAAGATTCACTGATCTAGTCATTTAATTCTGATCCATACTCCCACATTGGAAATATGTGTCTCTCTTCCACTTTCTCCTAACATTATAGTTCCCACCATTTACCATAGGTATCAACATGCTTCCTCTAACTGTAGCTCCTAAGATATCCCATTCAGCCACCATCTCTCTATTGACCATCTCTGTATAATTATTAATATAAAGAACAACAATCTTCAAGTGAATCTTCTGCCTCAGCCCTAATTCAAAGATGTGTGCCTTCAAGGACACACTAGCAACAACTTTGAGTGAAAATCATACTAAATTCATGAATTTAAACACATACTACGTAATAGAAATATTTTATTGCTTTAAGCTAAAGAAGTCCATCGTTATTTTAATTTTAAATGTGTGAGGATAGAATTTTTTATTAAACAATTCCTCAAAATCCTTCTATGCAATACCTTGGTCTAATTTATCCTGAACAACTAAATCTCACCACTAGCATGAAATATCCTTCAATATATACATTTCCAGCTTGAATTTAAGCTCGTCTATTGTGCTAATGAAATCAAAGATACGATTCATCATGTTCAGCCGCACCTCTACCATCTTTGGTTCTAAATCAACCTGAAAGATGGGTGGATTATACTTGTGGAACTAGATAGAATGATCCAATTTCCTCAGTTCATCCCTCTGGTTCCCTGTATCCATAGTTTGAAAATCTTGGACTATACTATGAACTAGTTGTTGGTTCACTTGTGGCTTAGGTGAAACCACATTCTCAGCAACTTCCTCCAATTGGTTTCTATGACACCTACTGGATTCCATTTTTTATACAGACAAAAAATTCCATAAGCCTCACTCTCTATAAACCGAAGGCTTAGTATTTCAAATTCTACCACATCATACCATCACAATAATGGTTTCCAAAATCAATATGTACCATGTTCAACCATTTTTTAAGGAATTCAACTTGCTTTTAAAAATTCAACCATTTTCAAAATACCAAAACCATGCTCTTTTCAAAATATTTCATTTGAAAACAATTTCAATATTTTTCAAAAATGAACACTTTATACCAAATCATATATCATCACTAAAAATTAAATATGCACTCCTAGTGGGAAGTAATTTTCTAATTCATGTCATGCTCATCTCATTGGATAAACCAATGACAATGAAATTTATAATCCTATAAGTGTCTCTAAAGATCTTATGCACCCAAATCCTTGGTAAATTAAATATCAAATCCAAATCATATATCATATTCACCTTAGATTCAAGTCCTGGTGATCCTAATCCTTTCTACCAACCCGTCACAAGAAATATAACAAAATGAATATCAACTACGAGGCTGAAGACATTGAAGACCACTTGTTCCACAAAGATAATTGGAAAGACCAAGACTGACACCACTTATAACATCCCTCCCCTCCTCATTGGATTGAGAATGAGGGAGGACGTTTCTTGGACTTAAGAAACATCCCCAAGATACCAAAGGCTGATAATAAATCGCAAGGGCTTAATTAAAAGTTGGGGGACGATTTTACCTTTAAAAAATAAACAACCAACCAAACATGCTATAACCAAATAAACCACTAAATTATTCATGATATAAATTAAATAAAACAAAAATCAATACCATTTTTATAAATACCAACTATAAAAGAGTACCACAATGGAAGACTACAAAACAACCAAGTGCACAATGAAAGATATAACCAATAAAACTCAAAGACTCCAAGACAAAACTCCAAGCTCCAACCAGCTCCATGCTTCAACTCCACAAAATAACCCAAGTATCACTAAGCACCACTATAGAAATGTGATACTTTACCTTTGATTGTGTCCCAGTAAACAATATCTGCAAAAGCACTAAAGTTCCAAAGTAGTGGTGAATTTTAAAACTCAGAATGGTTTCCCCAAATGAAATCCCTACCAACACCATAAGTATATAAATTTTTTTCACATTTATATAAAATAATTTATATAAAAAAATTTCAAAAAAGTTTATATCAAAATATAAAAAAGTACCATAACAAAACAGTTTTCCAATAAAATTAATTTTTCCAAATAAATAAACCCATAAATTCTTTAAAACCATTTCAAAAATTCCATTTTTTAATAATCAATTCCATTACACATATCCACACATCCAACCATGCATGCAACCTGGACCTCCCTATACTCACGAGTTGTGAGTCATCCTTTCACTAAGCTGTCACTTAATGAAACATTTTTGTAGGGGAGATCCCTAAACCTTATCCATACCAATAATGATGGGAGATATTCCTTAACCTTATCCACACCGAATTCACATGAACACACTCAACCATTATACCAAAAACCAATGCCAAAACAACCATTTAAATAAAAACATTATTTTATTGAAAACATTCCAAACAAACCATTTCAAATCAACAATTCCAATTCATTTAAATAAAACCATCATTTTATTGAAAACATTTACATTAAAAAATTTACCAAAATTACATCAAATTCATATTTTAAAATCAACATTTTAAAATCAAGAAACCAAATTCTCTTTCTAACAAAACACCCAATTTCCATGTTTCCACAAACTGTCACTCAAGAGGGTTTTCAAAAATAATTGCACAAAAAATTCAAAATAAATTTCAAGAAAAATAACCAATTTAAAATCAAGCCTTAAAGTTATAAATATAGGAGTTGAGAGTGAATCCACCTACCTCAGAAATTTGGTGAAAACGATAAACAACATGAATAACGTTCACGAAACCGGGTCAAATATCCAAGAAACCACCTTAGATATCTTCCCCTAACATAAAATAGGAAAAATATAATCATATTTGGAATCAAATAACTTATATATATCCACAATATATGTAGATATAATAAACCAAGAGAGAGGGAGAAGTATATATATGGAAAACCATGCAAAACTACCAAGAACGAAGACTTACCACAAGAATTCAACTTCAACGCACCAAGAGAAGACTTTATATCACCTAATAATTTATGGGAGAAGCCTATAATACCTTTTAAAGGAGAAAATATAGAGTTCGGATTGGTTTGGGGAAAAATGAGGGGTCAAATCTTAATCCTGACCCAGATCCACCTTTTATGGATCTAGTTTTTAAACCTTGCACGGTTAGTGACATGGTTAGGAAAACCACGTGATAACCGTGTGATGGATTATATATCAAGTAGGAACATCACATAGTTGGATCACATAGTTTCCAAAATATGCACCAACCATGCCAAATCTCACTATCTCAAGTTTCACGGTTTCTCCTAAGCAGCTGCACGGTTTAGAAAACCCGTGCGCCTTCCCCTTAGCCTCTATCTCATTGTGCACAATTTTACCATAGTTGTTGCATGGTTTCCACTAACCATTCACCAATTGTTAACCTTTATAAGATTCCTAAAACCTTCCAAATTGTCTCAAAACTCTCCCAAACTTCACCCATATTATTTACATACTTAAAAATCATAAAGGGTTACTTACTTGAAACCGGGGGTGCTATAGGTTACTATTCATTATGATAGAAAATAAAAAGTACCTATTTAAAAATTTGGATCTCCATATTCTAAATATTGAATCCATTTTTCAAGATTTAATTTATATAAGTGATATAAATTAATTTAATATAAAAATTCAAAATTAAATGAAAAACAATTTTTTTCAGAAAAACATATTTTAAGTATAAATATGTTTTTATACCAAATTCATGTATAAAATACATTAAAAATATCATAATTGGATTGTGTTTAATCAAAATTAACTAATTAAATTTTAAAACTAACCCAAAATAGAATTTGACTATGTAAATACTTGAAAAGAAAATACAGTTTCCAATAAAAATCTGTATTTTTCACTATTCATTAAAGAAACAATCTTTTTAGAAAAATACCAAAACATTACCCTAAGATAATTTTAATATGATAATTTCAAAAATGAAGTTAGCTTTATCAAATATATTTTTTAAATTTTCCAGAAATTTATTATAATATTTACTCACAAAAAGCAATAAAAATCATTTTTGATGGAAATGTATTTTTTGAAGAATAAAATAACTTTAATAAAAATTGAGTGCTTATTTAATAATAATTAATAATTAAATTTTTATTTATTTAGACCTTTATATATATATATATTTTATAATTTGTATAATTATATTCATACCTTCCAATTTAATGACTAGGTTATAACAATAATAATATTTCATGGTTTTTTAATCTTGGTTTTATGTGTTGTATATGCCATCAAACATAGTGCTATTTTAAAATATCAGGGTGTTATAAAAATTGTTTCTAATGGATTAAATGATAGTGTTGGATTAAATCTCCAACCATAGATTTCACCATCTCATTTGTTTGTCAAATGAAATTACATTGATAACAATCAACATCTCTACTTCAAGGGAGTAGGTAAACCCACAGGTGCCATAGAAGCATCCAAGAACCTTCCCAATGTGATCCCTAAATACCTACCCACACCTTTAGGGTTTAGGATTTCATTTTTAGGATACATATGTATTAATTTTTATCTATCTTATAAATACCAGTATCCAAAACACTTTAATCAAACTGATAGGGGGATTGAAGATGCCATCAACCTTAAATCAATTTAATATAGTGAAATCATTAATAGTGATGTATCAATGCCCATAATGAAGGGAGTTATCCTCCATGACTTTCATTATAATTTGGTAAAATTCCTTTTATAGTTTGAATAGATATTGAATATGTAGGGAGGAATTAATACCAAACCATATAAAATGAAACAATTCATCTACTACAGCCTGGAAAATATTATTGATCTATGGAGAAAAATGAAGGTTCATGCAATGTTGAAGAATAAGATTAAGGGAGGTAACATGTGGTTTAGGAACATTAAATTAATCAAATGGAACCTTCTAAAGGGAAGTGACAATTTCAAAACTAAGGAATAAGTATTCTTTATCTTCCTTATGTTGTTTACACAGATCACACTAAGAGAATAATGAAAGACCAATTTTTTTTGAATAAAACTCCATAGGAACTCTATTATGGGTGAGCCTCCATATCTAGGTCATCTGAGATAGTCTGACCATGGTTTGTTAAAATTTTTAATCCATGAAAAATCAGTTCTATAATGGTTAAAGATGGCCTGATAATAGTTCTTGATGCTCAACCTTACATTCTTTGTAGGATCCCATATAAATATATCCTCATTCAACGAAAAAGTATTATTTATGATGAAATTGTCAGCATCTTCAGGAAATTACAAGTGTGTATCAACAAGCTAATATTTGATGGGGATATGGAGATCAATAGAAGAATCTATATTCTATAAGAAAGAGACATAAGGTGAGCCTATCTAGCTATCAATCTAAAACTTGAGAGAATATTCATTAATAGAAATCCATATCGAGTGATACATAATACTTGAATAGGTGAAATTTAAAACTTTAAAGATAGAGGATTCAAGATACTATGCCTTACCTTACTTGAGTTTCCCTAATATCATGCTCCCAAGTAAGCTTAAGCCTTTATATTTTTCATTGATGAATTTTTACATAAGCTGGGCATGGAGGGACTCATTGAAATTATTGATGTTTTTATTAAAATTCCTCCATATTTGAGAAGTTTATAGTTGTTATTCCAAGTAATATTGATCAATTTTTATTTTTGGATTCTCTTACTCTAGATGAATTTGCTGATACAGACATTAATGTTTTTGATCAGGTTGGGTGATCATCTATATACCATGAAGGTGCAAACTAGTTTGGAGACAATAGTGGATTTGACTAGAGTAATTATACCAGCTGGTGAGAGGGCCTTCCATTTCCAAGATTTCAACTACCTTTTAACCTATTTATCCACCCTGATGAAGTGAAAAAACTTATGTTTTCCCTAGAACATGGGGACACCAAGGTATACAAAATGCATTACCCCTTCTATGATTCCTAGTTCATGCAAGATGCAGATTCTTCTAGATAAAGAAATTATTTTTCCAAAATGAATTAATGATTTATCCCAAATTATATCCCAACCAAAGTCTCTCTCATAATCTGAAAAAATTTCATTAATAATATGAATGTTTTTCTTATTACCGTGGATGAAGAGGATAGTGTATCTACATAAAAGAGTTGAAAAAGAGTAGATAAACTTCTAGAAACTTGTATAGGTTTTAGATTTCCAATATTCACCAGATGTGTTAGAAGTATACTAAGATAATATTTTATCATAGAGAATACAATGGTAGAGAGAGGGTCTCATTGTCTAACCCCTATCTATCGTTTGATGTACCCTTTGGGAGAGACATTAATGAGAACTGAAATATGAGTAGATCCAAAAAGAGTCTTGATCCAATTTATGAAGAAAGCATTAAATCCAAATTTATTCAAAACTTTAAAGATAAACCCCCAATCCATGGTGTCAAAAACTATATTCACATCCAACTCAAGGGAAATTTTACCACCCCTGGTGGGTTTTTTGATGAGGTTGACCCACTTTGAAGCATTAGTAAGATAATCTTGATTTTTTTTCCTTTGATAAATCCAAACTGATTCTAGGATATGATTTTATTAGTGATGGGGGAAAATTGATTTGCAAGGATATTTATAATAATCTTATAAATAGAGTTGAAAAGGGAAACTAACCAAAATAGATGTATCTCACATGAATTTTCAATATTAGGTATCAAGGTGATTAATTGAGAAATGATTCTTGAGGAAGTTTTCTATTCTATAAAAAATATTTGACTAATTTCTAAACATCAATATGAACCACATCCAAAAAATTTATGGAAGAAAATATTTATAAATCCATCGAGTCCCAAAGCACTACCTAGATTTAGGCTAAAGACTATTTCCTTAACTTTAGTCTTAATAGGAATTCTAGTGATAAAACTTTTATCTTTTAAGGTAACCAAATCTATAATAATGTTATTAACTAGATATTTATTTAACTCAAGGCCATTGAAGAGGTTTGGGTAACAATAAATGATGCAGTCTGTAAGGCATTCTTTATTATCAATGATCTGATCAACTTCTTTTAGAAATGAGAGAGGTCTGTAGGCTTTAATGGCCCTTTAGAGAGAGTTATAAAATTTGGCGTTCTTGTCCCCCTCCTTGATCCGTTTAACTTTGAAAACACCTCTTTAAATTCCTTCTTTCAATTTTAGTAAAGAATTCATCCTTGTGGTAATATATTATTTAAACTCATTACTAAAAATACATAAATCTAGTATACCTATTTTACACATGTATATCTAATGACCATTTCTACAATGACCATATTTGCAATGACCAAATTTTCAATGGTCAGATACCATTTCTCTATATAGTCATACTAAAATCATTCATTCCATTTTCACTTCTTAATTCATAATTCTCATTTCTATAGTTTCCATTTTAGAATTCATAACATGATTTCTCCTTCCATTATATTCTTTCTCATTGTATGTTTTGTTTTACAAATAGAGATTCTTAAAGGTGATGGTGTTTTAAGAGAGTTTCTAGTTCTAAAGATAATATTCTTTTCAATTTATTATCCAGTTTTATTTTTTGTAGTTTTAATGGATGTAGTCATCCATGATGTGTAATAATCCATTATATGTGATAAATTACTTCATATACCTTCATTGTAATATTCCATTATAATTGAATAAAGTGTCATTATCTTGGTTCATATATTGTATGGGACAATCTCTAATCAAGTATTAATTATTTGGAAATAATAGAGAAACATTATTTACAACTATAGGGGAACAAATTAATGGCTCCTAAAACCTAGGGATTTATGCTCGGTGAGGGTTAGTATGAGATTGTGATTCTTGAGGGTGTAGTCTCGTATACAGATTCCTAATGAGAATTTTCACCTAAGTATGGAAATGAGTTGGCATGTGGGGTCATTTGTGTATATGTGAGAAACTTAGAGTGATCGTGTTTACACATAAGTTGTCGAGTGATATTTGAGACAAGAGCACTTGTGTTCCCCATGATCTATGATTCATATGAGATGTGACTTATGGATTAGGTGGTAAATCCTAGTGATTTTGAGATACAGATCAAGGTAGATGAACGAGTTCTATGGATGAGACAGGGTTTGTTATATGCGATGGTAACTCGAGTGAGGTGTTAGCCTAGACTTGTGGCTGCCCTTAGATACATGAAGCATGGGTAGATTCTTCAGGATAAGATCGGTGAACATGAGGTGTGACTGAGTATATGGTATAGGTGAGGAGATGCCTTGATCTACATGATAAAAATCACTCGAGGTGCTTTTGGTATCAAAGTTTTATTCTGAGTGCAGGATTAGTAGGATATCTGGACTTATATGTTCCAAATGAGCTTTAAGAAGCACGATAGGGCATGGATAGACACTTGAAGTTTTTTAATGATTCCCTAATGGTGGGTGACTATGCGATAGACCTTATAATGGAATAAATTCCTGATTTTGAAGAGAAGTGATATGGGTTCTTCTCAATATATGAGATTGACATGCATTGGGAGCATGTTCAGTTGTGTAGGTATGTGGGCCTAGGTTTGAGGAAATACAACCCATGGGATCATGAGTCTGGTTGTGTGGATGGGTGGTACAAAAGTGTACACTCATTACATTTGGATGGGATTGAGGTAATACACGTGGTTCCATTAAATCATGGATTAGTGAGAAACCTTGTGCAAGCCAATGGCTGATGGTTTCGATGGAATGTTTGTAGGTTGGGTTTCCCAGGATTTCAACAAGAATTAAAAATGCCACTCTATGGTGAGAGGTGACTTTAGGGATAGATCAGTGTGTCATGGTGAAATCAACCCATGGTTGTTCCTTAATAGTTATTGTTAGGAAGGCATGGTGTTTGGATTGATAGTGGATGAGCATGGCTTTGGAGGATCGACACTCATGTGATGATGGAACCTTTCAAGGTAGCGCTTGAAGATCAGTATGAGGAAATCCATATGATGGGGATTTCATGTAACACCTTGACCCGAAACACCTGGTCTAGTACAAGGTCAGTACATGACCTCATATGCGCCTTGACGTACATAAGAGACTACTGACTAATAGATAGGGCCTAAGTGACATCATGGGATCACTATTCCCTAAGTATCAGATGTCCATCATAGTAACACATACAACATAAACAACATATTAAGCAGAATCAACAATAAAGAAAATTAATATAATATAAAAAATAACATCATCATCACATGATATAACATAATGGCATACCAAGGTTATACATACCAATCAAAATAATCCCCACATTCATAAGATCAATGTAAAAAAAGTAACAATGGAACAAAATAGTAAAAGAGGTACAAATGAAAAAGATCCCAGAGTCTATCCTAGTATCAACTCAATTCAAGTCCCCCAACATCCACTCAACAATTTGTCATAGGGAACTTTCCATTGTATGGATCCTTGATCATGAAGTGGATTGAGATGCCCATACAAGGTGTGAAAATAAACTCATTATGACACCACCAACAAGACCATACCATAAATGAAACAAGTGTATAAAGGTGAATGAATAAATAAAAAATAAACGCATAAATAAACACACAATATGATAGGTCATCTTGTGCTAACCAGGCTTCCATGAACATCGATCTTGCCTACTTCAACTTTGTGCCTGAAGTATAGTCTGTTGGACCCACACTAGCAAGGTATAAGCCATGACCCACACTTGTCTGATAGGTCACAACATTTTCAATCACTCTGACCCATACCTACTTACTTAGGGTAGTCATCTTAGTATTTCAACCCATACTTAGGAATCTAAATAAGCCATCTCAACACACTGACCCATACTGAGGATTATAGGGTGGTCGTTTCATGCACAGAAACCCATCCCAAGGATTTTAGGGAGGTATTTTCATGCACACAGATACATCTCGATGATTAGAGAGAGGTCACATCACCACTTTGATCCATCCCCAATGGTTCTAGGGAGTTCACATAAATAATAATACATATATAAATAATAAGCATCAACAAGAGATATCACAAACAAATGAAACATCACCCACCCATACATCATATATCTTGGCCACACTAGCCTCAACCAATCCCAAACAGCTACTTTAAGATTTCTTTACCTAGGTATACAACCTCTAAATCACTCATAAGGCGGGGAATAAAAACACCACAACTAACTCACGTACTTGTCGCCCCCCCTCTAAAGGGTCCTCTATATCTCTACAAATCTAGTTGGTCACATTGACTCCACAAATAGAAGTTTCATAGGGATATACATGAAACCACATGCAAAACGAGTCATAAAAATTTATGAAAACACTATAAAATGGTAAGGGACTTCCTACCTTATGTGTAAAAAAAAACCAAGAATTTCCATCCAAAACAAGCCTAACATGCTAAATCCTTAAAACCAACTCCAAAATCATACATTAGGGTTGTGGGAAAAGGTAAATAAATAGAAATAAGAAGAAATAGAGATTTAAGGATAGAATTACATTATATTTACCTATAATAACCAACCACAATAGAAAACATTGAAATTAGTGAAGAGACATAGATAGGGGATCCAAAACCTTCCAAGAGAAGCCTCCCATAGCCGAAATCCCAAGAAAAAGTTGAAGGGAAGGTGGGGGAAGGTTTAAGATAGTTTAGGGGGAAATTTACCCTTTGAACCTTTAAAAAGGACTAGCCAGGATACATTCATGGAATGAACCTATGGTTTACACTATAAACCACTTCAGCTAGAACCCCCACCCCCAAGGTTTTGTCATGATTTTTCATGGTGTAAATCATGCCTTCATGTCATGAATGCCTACCTGCCGATCCTGATCAGCTATAGCTCTATCACGTTCCTCTTAAACCCACTCCTGAGCTACCCCGAAGCCCCAAATATATCAGAAAAATTAAAATAAACATGTTTAGGATGGAATTAAATTAAATATAAGGTGTATTAAAAAATCCCCCTCTAAGGTATTCTTTTCCCCGATAAGAATCTCTAGAGGTCTCCTCCAAAAAACTCCATCCATTATGCCTGAACATCTGACTATAATTCCTAGGTCTCTTCTCAGATTCATCCATGATATAGAAAAACCTAAAAAAGAGGCACTATCTTCTCACAAAATACCTTATTTCTTTGGTCCATGATCCACACTGGGTGTTCCTCAAATAAAGCATCTACCTCTAAATCAAAATCTTCACTATCAATTATGTGTGTCATGTTTAGATCATACCTCCTAAGCTACGACATATGAAACACATCATGTATAACTTGATATCATGATGGGATATAGAAATGGAAATTCACTATCCCAATCCATTCCACAACCTCAAACGGAACAGAAAACCACAACACTAGCTTTCCCTACCTCCTTAAACATCAATTACCTAGCTGATGTAACACCCACAATAATACATGGTCACCCATGGTGAACTCTAAGGTTCGTCACCTTTGGTTGACATAAGAATGTTTTCTTATCAAAGTGGTAACTAAACACTTCTATATCAATTGTACTCGCTAAAAAATCTCATATACTAGGCTTGAACTGATCACTACCAATCACCCACCTCAATCCAAAAAAACGATGAATGACATGGTTGACCATAAATAGTCTCAAAAGGATCCATCTAAATTAAATACAAAAGATATTATTACATAAAAATTCCACCAAATACATATGTTAATCCCATGACCCATTGAAACTAAGCACACAATCTCTAATAATATCCTCTATAATCTAGGTTATCCTCTTGCTTTGTCTATCTATTCATGAGTGATATGTTATACTCAGCTTCAACTATGATTCTATCACTTTATGAAATTATTTACATAACCATGATGTAAAATAGAAATATTAGTTTGATATGATACTAGTAGGCACACCAATAAACCACACTATTTACCGTACATATAGTCTTCCCAACTCATCCATAGACTGAGTCTCTCAAATCAGTAAGAAGTGTGCAACCTTTGTTAGCCAATTAACCAACACCCCCACAACTTCTCAACACCTCAGAGTCCTAGGTACTCCCATGATGAAGTATATAACCACATCATCCCATTTCCATACCACATAATAAGAGGATGAAGCAACCCACCTGGTCACTAGTGTTTTATCTTTAACCTCTGACAAGTAAGACAACAAGTGAAGAACCCCATGACATCCTTCTTCATGCCTGACCACCAAAATAGTGTTTCATATCACAATATATTTTGGTTGATCATGGATGTACCACCCATTATGAGGCATGTGAGTCTCTCATTAACTCCTCTCACATTGAAATAAGAACCATAAACATTCCATGGATATGAAACACATCATTACCATCCAAGGAATATCTTGGTACAATATCATCTCCCATTAAGTTCTCTCGCATCACCTGACCATCTAAATTAGATTCCTAGTTGTCCTTTACCCTATCCACTAATGAGGAAGTAATGATCATGAGAACATAGGTAACCATCCCTTGATACTCAGATATACCCACTTTCCAATCCATTTGCAAGATCATAAGCCTATAATATTCCTCTAATGTTTGCGAACCCAGTCCCTATGATTTCCTACTAAGGGAATCTAAAAAAAAATTCTACTTCCATGGGGAATATTACATTTTAAATTTGAAAATCTATAAGTAATCAACCAATAATCTCTATAGTAGGATCAAGTCTCACTGAGAAAATATGTATCATAAGATTTTGTGGTTAGTGTAGACAAAAAACCCCGCACCGAAGAGATAATGAAACCAAGACTTCAAATCATGAACCACATCAGCTAACTCCAGGTCACGAGTTGGGTAATTCCTCGCACGAGATCCTAGATGATGATACCTATAAGAAAATAACCAATCTACCTACATTAAAACATCCCACAAACCAACTCTTTAAGCATCAAAATAAACTATATAACCAATATATAGGTCTAAAATAATCAGAACCAGAGTAGATGTCAAACTCCTCTTTATCTCATAGAAGGATTCCCCACATCGATCCATCCTTATGAACTTCACTACCTTCCTGGTCATCTTTGTTATGGGTGCTATTAAGTGAGAAAAGTTTGATGAATCACCTATAATACTCGACCAACCTGGGGAAAATCTGAATTTTGAATAAATTCCTAGGTCGATCCGAAGACACAACTACTTCCACCTTCTCCGAATCAATAGATATTCCCACCCCAAAAACTATGTGACCAAGGAAGCATATATCCTGGATACAAAAATGACTTTTTGAGAATTTGTAATAAATTTGATACAATCATAGTATACTCAAGGTTATATCAATATTACTTACATGTAATAATGAGGCATGTGTGTACACAAGAATATCATCATTGGATACCAAGATGAAGGCATCCAGGTAAGGGTGAAAAAATTGGTTCATGAGATCTATGAACACCATCAGCACATTTTTTAGGCTGAATGGCATCACAGGATATTCATAAAAACTATAACTTCTCTTGAACGTTGTCTTTGGTATATCCTTGACCCTAACCCATAACTGATGGTATACTGATTATAGATAAATCTTAGAGAACCAACAGGCTCCCCTAAAATAATCAAATAAATCATTGATCCTTGGTAGTGGATACCTATTTTTCACCATGAACTGATTCAATTTCCAATAATCTATGCATGGTTGTAGGATTATATTATCCTTTATGGTGAATAAGATCAGAGAACCCCAAGGAGAAGTGCTTGGGTGAATAAATCCATTTTCCTCCAAGTCATCAAGATGAACCTTAAGATCTCTCAACTCAAATGATTCCATAAGATATAGGGGAATTAATATGGGTTGTACACCTGAAAAGTGTTTAATCTCAAAATCAATCACTCTTTTAGGAGGGATTCCTAAGAAATCATTCAAAAATATGTCATGGTAATAATACACCAAAGGAGGAAATATGACTGGACTCATTACCTAGTCTACTATAAGAACCATACCCACCACCTATTTTGTAATGGATCTAACATGACTAAGGATAGGTTTCAATCTACCTACCTATAGGTTCCAATCTCTGGTAAGAACATAATTTTCTATCTCAGGGGTGGTAAAATCCACCTTCATTTAATAACAATCGACGCGATCTTGAAAACACGCTAACCAATCCATGAAAAAAAAATATTGAAACTAGTTATCTCTAAAATCAGAAAATCCTACAGATTTCCATAGCCTTTAATCACTATAGGATAGTTTGGGAACCTCTGAATATGTTCTACCCACTCTCTGAGAGGTGTATCAAGTGATAAAAAACTAGTGTAAAACCACACTACTAACTATAAACTAAAGATAAATTAAGAAGAAATAAAAGAGTGATATACCCATGTGTTAAAAAATCATTATATAGGATTGAAATAATCAAAATTATACCTATAACCATTGAAGACCACTCCCCACCATCATTTAGAACATGGTCCAACTCATACACTATATTAGCCTCAAACCCAAGACCCTAACCCCATGATCCCTGACTCATTAGAGGAACTGAACACTATATATCCTGTAACTGTTGTTGCTGAAATCCCTAACACCACTCCATGAACAAACCTAATAAAAGAAGATTGAATATTCATTTGAGGTCCTCCTAACAAGGACCTTGAGGCTTGTATCTACCCTAAACCTTTTTCCCACACATGACTAGGATAATATTGACCAAAATATATAGAGATATCCCATCTCTCTAAAAAATGAAACTCTCTTAGATAACTAGTACATGTGCTACTATAATGACCTTATTTACCACACTAGAAGCATAGGGGGGAGTCCCTCTTGAATTTGGAAGAGATGAACTCCTCCCTGACCTGACTACCTATTTCTACTCTGGTGTGCCTCCTTTGATCTCCTCTTTCCACCATTAGAAGAACCTTCCATAAATCCACTCATAAGGCCATTATAAAAGAGGGTAGAAACATTGTTTCACTATCCTCTAATAATACCTTCTAAAAATAGAGTGGAAACCTTACTTCACTATCCTCTACTAAGACCTTGTCACTAGTGAGAGACTTGTGTACCACATCTTAATATAATATTAGATCAAAATTATAGACCCGATGCCTCACTTCTCAGTGAAGACTGATATCAAAATTCCAGGACTTATTAGCCTCATTACCAACCAACAATGGGTTAAAACGAATTATCTCCTAGAAACTTGTCTCTTAGCCAACCATCAATACCGTCACACCAAAATTTTTTATTTCATTCTTTATTCCAGTTCATCTTTGGACCTTTGTTTTTCTCTCGAGTTCCAGGTGTTTTGGTTTTAAATTTTGAGCTATTATTTTATTTATATGTGGAATCATGTTTATTTCTTAGTTTCCCCAAGAGTTTTCAGTGAAAAGTGTGTATTTTGTTCTTAGAAGTAGGTGGCACATGATTGGTGCATGGTTAAGGGAAACCGTTCACCCTTTCCCAGGAAACCATGCAGCCAATTGCATTTTAAAAAGTGGTGACCACACGGTTGTTTCATGGTTTCATAAATTATGCGGGCTAACCATGTGGCTTGTTCCTCTTAGATAGTGAGGGATGCATAATTTCCACATGGTTTGGAAAACTATGTGGGAAAACCATGTGACCTATCCAGGTCATTAAAATTGTGAAATTCCTCTTATAATTTCTTCGAGATTTAACCCCAAATCACCCTATTCTTCCCCCATTTAATTCATATGACCCTAGGACACTCCCCCTTCTTCATCACACCTCCCACATCCTTCCATGGTGGTTATAAGGTGATTTATTCAATAGTTAAGGCTAGATATTCAAGGTATTATTCCTTTTCCTCTTTTCTCAATTTTATATTGACTTATTCTTCTCCCTTGGTTGTGTGGATCTAGGGTTCATGTTTATTTGGGTTTTAATTGTGGTTTTTTCTTGGTTGTTCTTGTTTTTTGGAACCCTCATGGAGTTTTTTTGGGTTGGTGTTGTTGAAGAGCATGCGATTTGAGGTAGGTTTCCCTTTTCACTTATCCTTTAAATTTAAAAAGAATTGATTTATTACTTCTATCACCCCCTTATATGTTAAATAGTGATGTGTGATATTTTGAATTATTGTTTAATATTAAATGAGGTGGTTTTCATAATTTTTTTGAAGTATATGTCATTGTATTGTTAAGTGTTGCACACCAAGTGTTAGGTAAAATGTCTAGTTGGATTTTGAGAGTGATTTGTGATTTTTAAAGCAGAATTTGGATTAGTAAATGTATTTATGGAATTTTAAATGATGGTTTGGGTTTCTTGAATGGGTTTTCCAATTGGTTTTGGATTTAAAAGAGGTGTGTGTTAATCTTATGAAAATGGTTTGACTTGTGAGGTAAATGTGTTGGTTTCCTTTTGAAAATGTGGTGTGAGTGCTTAAATGGAATTTTCTAAATTATTGTGAAATGTGAAATGGTTTATTTTAACCTTTTTGGAAATGTGGATTTGGTTCCTTAGAATAAATGATTTCTTGAAGGGTGTTTAAGGCCCGTTTGGATTTTTTGTAAAATTTGGTAATCTTGAATGCTCTCCTTAGATAATTATCTTGCCTTAGTTATGTTGATTGTTGTGGGAGGCCCATGTTGAGAAGATCCCTTATAATCATTAGATTTAAAGGAAAGAGGTTGTTCCTTAGGGTGACTTGGGGGTGACTTTTTATGTTAATTGATTGTGTGTGATATATGTGCATATGATTGGATACTTGGCTGGAATTGTTGGCTCACCCCCACTTTAGTCTTGACATGGGAACCTGACATAGATAGAATATTTTAGGTGAATGGTTACTACAATAGCTTTGTATTTCACTCTAGATAGTTACCCATAATAGGGGATATGTTTTTTTTGTTTTTGTTATGGGATATCTCCCCTCAGTCAGATCGGGTAGGGTGTGATCGAGCATGTGGAAAAAATTTGATGTCATTAAGTGAGGTATTCCTTCAGGATGATTCAAGATGTATAGTATGTTCTAGATTATTCCACTGATCTCCTAGTTTATCCCATGTTCTTTGACACTTAGTTTTCTGCATCATATGATTGTGATGCATTCCTGTTTGGTTGCTTGTGCATGTTATTATTTTCTATTTCCCTTGTCATGTGAGCATTATTGTTGTTTTCTTGTATGATGTACTCCTTGGATAAAATTGATGTGTTGATTTTCAAAGATTCCTAGAATTTTTTTGAACTCCCTTACCCCTTTTTAGATGAAAATATTATCTTTATCCTCTAAAGTGTTAATGTATGTTTCTTATAAAGGAATCTGGATTTAAATGAGAAAAGGGCAATGGACCGTGTTTTTTTAAAAAGTGGAAAACGCATATGGAAATCCTAGTGTTATATATTCTATTTAAAACCTAAAATTGATGTTTCTTTTATTTAAAGTAAATTCATTGGTAATAGATTTTTTCAGTTATGCCTACTGAGTTTTAATACTCACAACTATAGTTATTTCTTGTTCTTAGCTTCTGGTACAGGTTTCATCTTGGTTTCGATCGCTGTTGGAAATGGTTGTTTTTGGTATTAGAGAGTGACCCTTGGGGTTACATGGATATGTTTTGGTCATTAAGTTTAGTTTGGGTTTTTTAGTTGTTTTATTTTCAGTTTTTTTAAATGATGATCAGTTTGGTAATTGTATCTATTTTTGGGTTGCTTTGTTTTTTTATGTTGTTTATTTATTTTTCATTGGGAGAAATAATTATCTTGGTTACTCTGTTGATTCCAAAAACTATTTTCTAGCCTGGGAGGATCAGGAACAACTCTTGGATCTTCCCACATATCGACTCATGTGACTGGTTCAGAGTTGACCCGGGTTGGTTCATGAAAAAATGGTATTAGAGGGAGGTTGGTTCTTTAGAGGACCTTACTTACAGAGCACCATATATTATTTGGTCTGTAAAGGTAGATAGAGTAGGACTATCAAAAATAGGTGTGTAGGTTTGGGGAAGTGTCTAACCAACACTTTCTAGACTGAACCTTGAGTTTCCATGGTAATTTAGGTTTTATTTGGTTTATCTAGTTCTTGTTGGTTGTTTGGTATTTGGGATATGAAATAGGAGTTAGTTTAGTGGTCTAGGTGTGCTCGTAGGGCCTATAAAGTCATGTGGATCCAAGTAAATGGTTTATAAAGACTCTCTATGATGGTGGTGTGATTGGCATATGGTATCCAACCACATGGGCAAGTCATCCATTGACACTAGTTTCACCTTGTGAGTTGTTTTGGGTCTTCCTTGATTATGAAAATTATTTTGAAACCCCTTACTTTAGAATTTTGAAAAATAAGTTAAAATATGTAATGTTTTTTGTTTTGGGAAGACATAAAATGATTTTTCAGATTTATCTTGAAGAAAACTTTGGAAAATGGATTTTTATAAAATGTTTTTTAGGTGAAACGAGGATGAGTTTATCGAGACTGGATTTCTATGATTAAAACATGGGGTTTATTGAAATTGTTTGTTTGGAAAAATATAAATTTATGTTAGAAAGGTTTTTGGAAACCTGTTTTAAATGAGAAGGAATTTTTGATAAAATGATTTTTAATCAAATGATTTTTTTATGGAATGATATTTTTTGAGTTGATGTAAATATTTGAAATGAGATGAATTGGTTTTTTGGATTAAATTCAAGGGATTTTTATTTATGAATGGAATAAAATTTATTGAGGTGTGGAGTTTGAAATGGGTTTTTGATTTAGTGGTTGGTGGTCTTTTGAAAAGGTTTTTTGAAATTTGAAATGGGAATTCAATTAAGAATTTGAAATGCGGGTTAAATGTTTTGTATATGAAAGTGGAAAGGTTTTGTTTGACCTTTGTTATTATCATGAGTGATCACATGCACAGATGTGTTTTAGGAAGTGGATGGTTGATGACATGGGTGGATGAGTACCCAGGTTGGAATGAGTGGATGGGTGCCCGAATTGGCACGAGAATGTGCATGTGAGTGAGGATCTAAGGAATACCATTGGTGATTGTGCAACTTATCGAGTTTACCTTTATTTTAAAAAAGGGGTTTTAAGAGAAAAAAATGTGATGTTTTAGTAATCGATAGTTGTGTGGATTGTTTTCTTGTGATTTGGAAAATTTTGTTTATGTGGCATTTTGAGTTTGAGAACTCTAATTGATGAGTTGATTTTGATTGAGCTCTTGGTTTTCTTGTTTCCTAGTGTATGACCCCACAAATATTCGATGGATATTCAAGGTAAAGCTATGGGTTATTTACCATTAGTAGATACTCTAGTTGATCAACCCATATAATTAATTCTTGAGTTTCAGAAGTTGAATCCTATTATCTTTTATGGTCAAGCAGATTCTCTCAAAGCATAAGAGTGGATATAGAAAATTTTGAGGAACTTCAGTTTCCTTGAGTTTCCTATGTTGTTAAAGATAAATTTTGATACCTTTATACTCAAAGGTCCAACCTAGATGTGTTGGAAGTAGGTCTCTTGAACCAAGCCTCTGGAAGATCTTACATGTGATTTCTTCAAGGATTTTTTCATCTGACAATATTTTTCTGAGACAAAGAAGGTGAGGAAGGGGATGGGTATATGTTGTCTATAACAGGGTGATGGATCAGTTTTGGAGTTATTTGGTCATTTTTGGATCTTGTTTTTTACCTTATGGAGTGAGCTACAAATGATTCCTTGAATGCTTGACATTTTGAGAGAAGGCTTCATCCTGATATACAGTCAAAGGTGTTGGAGTTCAGTCTAACCTCTTTTTCTGATGTGGTGAGGAAATCTATTCATGTTGAAGCTACTATAGTGGGTGTTCTTGAGGCTACCAACCTTCCTCCAGTCTCTGGAAGCGGTTCCTCTAGATCTTTTTTCAGCTTCTTCTAAGCATATGATCATGGTGTGTAATCAAAGTAGAAAGTTGGATCATAAGAATTCATTAAGTCTAAATGCTCCAAATACCTTCCATAAATATGGATGGCTAGGTCACTTTCAATGATTCTATCGGGGTGTTTCCAGGAATATACATGGAGCCATATCCACCCCTTCAAAAAACAACCTATCCCATTTACTGTAGTAAGGTGCCGACTTGGGCTCAGTTTGAAGACCCTTCCTATTTTAGTGTTCCTTACATTATAATGGTTGTGTTCGGTGGTGTTCAATGGTATTTTATTTTCTTTAAAAAGTAAAAGTGGATGTTTTGGATATCTTGAGAACTTATGTTTTAATAGAATCATGTTTTCATTTTGGAAGTTATGAATTTTTCTATTCTATGAGAAGGTGCATTCTGCATATACCTTATTCTTGCTGTTTCTCATTAGGGTGAAATAGGATGGAATGGGTGTATCTTTCAATTTGGTGGAAGTTCATTATTGGAGAAAAGTGAGTTCTATGGCATGTCGTGTTCCTATGGTTCTACCTGGGATGCTGTGTGGCTGCTTGTGGCATCAAAAAGTAAGAGTTCCAATCGGGGGTTTTCAGTTCCAGATTATAGGCCATCAGATGCTTCAAGACATTAGGACTCTATCCATAGGTCATGGAGTGAAGCTCTTCACGTAGTTAGAAATCTATAAGGGTGTGAGAAACCTTAGCTCAACTCTTGTCTCCACTGTTTGGGTGTAGGTGGTTTAAGTGTTCCTATGTTAGTTTTCCTTATCATTGTAAGTTCCTCCTTATTGAAAAAATCTTAGTGATCTTATCCTCATGTAATTATAGGGGTTGTGAATTTTTGGAGGAGAATTTTAGGATTGGGTTTCCTTATGTTCCTAGACCTTATTGTTTAGTTTTAGTTTTGGTTTTTTCTCTTCTAGAGATGGTTTCGTTATGTGGAGATGATGAATCATGGTTTGGTTTGTTTCTTGGTTTGGAGTATCTTTCATTGGATCCCCCCTGTAGTGGGGGTTGATCAATAACGGTTAGTGATGGTTAGTTTTAAATGGTGGGGAGACGCACCATGGGTATCAGTGTGATCTCTTCCAGATTTGGTTGATTCCAACTGTTTTCTAATGGTGGGGAGTCCATTATGGCCTCCTGTGTTGGAAAATCGGTTTGGTATCTGGTGTTAGTTTGGCACTATTTGGTTTCTTTCAGATTTTTTTTGATCTTGGGTCTCTTTCATTTGAACAGACATCATGATTTTGGAGTACTCCCAATGGGTTTTCTTGTGTCAAGGTTGTAGAAGTTGTAGTTCAAGTTTTCCATCATTCTTCGAGAAGTGGTTTTGGTTTGTTGGATTGTTTCATGTAGAGGTGCGTGTTTTCGTTTTGGTAGCAGATGAGGTGATCTCGGTTTGAGAAGTTGAATCATATTATTGTGTGAAACATTTTCTTTGAGTATATCAACTAAAGATTTTGTGGATTTCTGGGAGTAGAAATAATTTTGATGGGGAGAATTGTCACACTCAGATTTTTATTTTTATTATTTATTCCAGTTCATCTTTAGAACTTTTTTTTCCTCTCATGTTTTGGGTGGTCTAAGTTTAAATTTTGAGATATTATTATTTTTATCTATGGCCTCATGTTTATTTCTTAGTTTCCCTAGGAGTTTTTGACAAAAAGTGGGTATTTTGGGCTTGGAATCATGTGGCACATGGTTAGGGGAAATCATGTGCCCTTGACCAAGAAACTGTGTAGCCAATTGCATTTTTGGATAGTGGAGACCGCATGGTTGTCACATGGTTTGGTAAACTGTGTGGGATAACTATGCGACTTGTTCCTCTTGGATAGTGAGGGATACAATATTGTTGTACGGTTTGGAAAACAATGTGACCTGTCTAAGTCATTAAAATTGTGAAATTACTCTTTTATCCTCCTTTGTATTTAACCCCAAATCACCTTATTCTTACCCATTTGGTTTGTATGACCCTAGGAGGCTCTCCCCTTCTTCATCATGTCTCTCACCTCCTTACATGGTGATTATAAGGTAATTTCTTCAAGAGTTAAGGCTAGATCTTTAAGGTATTTGATAGAGGAAATATTTTTATTTAAATTTACATTGAATTTCATTGTTTTAAACCCAAAAAAGTGTTACTTTAAGATAAATTGATGTATTTTTATGATATTGGTGTTATTTTGAGCTGAAAAGTAAAAATGTCCCATTTCAGATTTTTAATTATTTTATATTATTTCTGTATTTTGTCCATAACATTTTATACACTAATCTAAATTGAAAAATTATTTCTTTTACAGATTCTAAACATCCAGGTCTGAATTTCATCATTTTGGACCAAAAGTTGAATCGACCATATAAAATTTCAAAAGAAGCTCACAAGTTGGACCAAGAAAACTATTTAAAAATCTTTAGAGTTTTGGTGTGGGGTCCATAAGTAGTTCATTTTGGTCCCACATGCTCTGAAATTTGATGGGTGGACGTATAAGATGTTTTGGAACAACTTTAATGTAGAACAGGACGTGTGAATTGTCCTTTTAAGGGGTCATTAAAGCATCCTAATCCAGAGGTTTTCAATTTGGAGAGTCTGATTGGATTAAATAAATTATTAGAGTAAAATGGGCATAACTCTCAGAATACTTGTCCAAATCCTCTTAGATTTTTAGGGGAAACGACCAAGATAATTATGAACAACATTTAAGAAGGGTGAAACACGTGAAGATGTCTTTTATTGAGGCTACTATAGCGACCCGACCTTTTCTTATATTACTATTACATCATTTCAAAGATAAAAAACATAATAGTATTACACAAAGAGGATCCAAAGGATTAATGTCTTGGGAAAACTAGGACCACACATAACAAATACAACATCTAGAATAAACATTTATTTAATTTCTTCTTCTCTAGCTTCTTATTGGAACTTGTCCTCTCCTTAGTACATGTATCCACCTGAGGATATACATCAAAAGGGGGTGAGATAGAAGCCTAGTAAGATGATAGATAAGAACAATATATCATGGGGTGAGCATAATCATAACATAGGCAAAAGATCATGAACATGAGATGAGCATAAATAAAAGACTTGAGATGTGGAAATGCATAAAAATGAAACATCATGTCTTAGTGGTTAACTACCACACATACTTATGAAACAAGCTAGAATCTTGTTCACACATAATTTCGTATTTACTCATGATATTCATCACTTTACCCAATGCATTGGAGTGCTATATAATTCTGGGCGCACCCGTCACATCATAACATTATCATTTATCATGCATGACACAATGAACATATAACATAAATGAACATAACTAACCCATGAAAAGGAATTGGTTTCATCTCATAAGAATACATTCATAAACTTTGGGTTCCCAAAAGAAAGAGGGAATGATATACTTGATACAAGAACCATCAACCTTGAATGAGAGGTAAAAGGTGAGTTCTTAAAAGAAGAGTTCTTTTGGAAATTTTTTTAATTTAAATAAACCTTAGTAGAAAACATGTATATCCAAGAAAAGTCAATATAGTTATGAACAAATGATCTTTAAGGAGCAACCATATGAAAAATGGAGTGAAAGAGGGAGAACCTGAGGGATGAAAGTTCGGTTCGAGAATTTCCCCTTACCTTGTACCTGAATGCTTCCTTCTCTTCAATGTACTGTATAATGACATTATATTCATTAATTCGAAAACCAGAACCATGTGTACATTAATAGGGTTCATTCTGGTTTCATTATGTCATATTATGTTCCTTTGGATGACTTATAGAGTTTAAAAACATTGTTCGAGGATGTTCGTTTTTATGGTTTTTCTTGGGTGGTTCACTTGTATTCTTAAATTGAAGTTTGGGTAGAACATGAGTAAACATCCAGAAATTATATTACATGACAATAATTATATTACATTAGATTTAATGATTTTATAATGAATTATATTAGATCCATGTGGATGAAGAATTAAATGATGGTTATTTGTGTCAATTTAGGCGGTTTTTGGATCACAACGAATTTGTTTTAACTTATCACTTAGTAATATGTCCATAGGTTATTTATAGAACTTTAAATAGAACATAATACAAATAAAATATTCTGTTTCAACCATAAAAATAGTTTCATGACCAGATCTGAAGGTATAAATGGAAGAAGAAAGCATGTCGTTCTTGAAGGTGATAAATTAACACCTCACGAACAACGTTCTCTTTAATAAAATAAAAGAAAGAGGGAAAGGGGGTTGGATGATATAATATACCATTATAATAATAAAATTAAATTATATGTATAATAATGGAGTTACAATACAATTTTGATGAAGATATGTGGGGAGAGATCAAGAAATGAACTTGAACTTGAAAGGAAATTAAAGGAGAAGAGGGAGGGAAATTACCTCTTGAATCCTCCTCTTGAGATCTTTCTTAAGGGCCTAAGCTTGGTCTTTTGATGAGAACAGTAGCTCTTGGACATGGGGGAGGAGATAGGGAAGGTTTTTGGGAAAAGCTTAGAGAAGGCTTGGAGCTTGAGAGGTGTGAGGAAATGAGGGTGTGAAGGGTGGCTTTTATAGTGGAGGGGAGATGGGTTTCCTTAATATAAAATTAATTAGTTTATTATTTACCCACAATACAAGGAATAGTGAGTCTTGAACGACCAAGAATAGTAATTTTATAATATAATCCTGAACTAAGTGGGATTACATCAACAGAACATCACACATGACCCTATAATTAGCTTATTTTGTAAATTACGATATTTCACTATTCATCAAAAATTCAAGTATCTCAGAAAAATACCAAAAATTTACCCCAACCATTTTTAGACGTGTAGAATACAAAAATTAAGTCCATTTTTCAAAAATAATTTTCTAAATATTATTAATTTAATATTTAATTAAAATCATAATTTACTTAAAAAACAATTTTTATGATTAAAACTGATTTTATAGTGCTTTCAAAAATTACGTAGGGTCTTTAAAATTATCTAAAAAATATAAGACATTGATTAAATAATTAATGAATATATTTAAGGGAAATAAATATTCTTTTAAATTAATTAGTTAATTATAATTAATTATTTATGACTTACAAAATACCAAAACGTTTACTAAGGTCAAATTGTCAGTTTTTAAGATGTCTAAATTTTATTTAATCATTCATGGGCAAGGTTAATCTTATGTTGGATGATTTAATATTCATAAAGGGTTATATTACTATTCAAAAGGGTATGATACTATTCATAAGGGTAGGTTACTATTCACCAAAAATTATTTTTGTTTCATTAGACTCTAAAAAACATCTTGAACACAACCATGTATGTCAGATTTTCGAAATTCAAAACATATAGGTGAAAAACTTATGTTTAAAGGTAACTTAGCAATTAGTAGTTCATTATGTTGTGTTTTTATGTGATTTTATGACATAATTATAATAATGAAATTTTCATTGAAAAACTTTGGGTTGTTACAGCTACAATGAATCAACATTCGGGAGAAAAAATCTAGCTATAAAAGGAGGAGAGTTCCTTCCTCTCAAAGGATCTCTCATTCCATCTCATTCCTTCTGGGACACCAAAAAGGTGAAATTTTCGTATTTCTAACTTTTATTTCTTTTCTTTTCCATAGTTTTGTAATGCCTTCTTCTTCCCCATTCATCTCGATTACTCTTACCATGGTGGGGTAAATATTTGGAGTGATTGGGGAAGGGTTGGATTTCTATTTTGTAATGTTTGAGTTCTTGGATGTAATTGAATGAAATTTATTTCTTTTTAAAATTTGTTTTCAATTTCATATAGAGTATTTTATTATCAAGTGTGATCATTCTTGAATTTTAATTTTGTTATTGATTTTTTCCTTGGTAAATCAATCATTATCTCCCTTCACTAATTTCTAGTTTATATACGATTGAATAGACCAGGGATTAGTGGTGAAGTACTCGACTATCGTCAGTACGTGTAAAAGGGGCAGTGAATGTTCTTGATTATTTGGGATAAACAAGACCCGATCGTGTATTTATTATGTCAATTGAGGATATTCAATAGAACTATTTTTCACATGGAAGGAAAGTTGACCAAACTAAGATCTTGGTAAGGTTTTCTCCCACCATCATAATTTCACAAAGGAAGTGAGAGGAAATGATTGTAGAAAATCACTTTAATCAACTAAGAAGAAGATGTTTGAGTTAAATTGAACAAGGATGGCATTATAATTGGGAAACTAAACCTGACCTAATCACCCTTTCAATATCATAGTTTTTTAATCATTTGAATTTCCATTCAATCATTTTCTTATCAAACACACCATTTTTACTCTCATTTAGAAGTGACAAACTATTTTGTGTTCACTCCTCTCCAGGAGACATCCTAGGTCAACCACATTACTATATTTTAACTTAGGAAATAATTGTTTTTACACACCCTATGATAGGCATGTGTCAGTATTCTCCTCCTTTCTTATTTATTTTCTTCCTTCCCCATTTTCTCTCAAGTTATTCTTCTCCCTTGGTTGTGTGGATCTAAGGTTCATATTTTTTTGGGTTTTAATTAGGGGTTTTTCTTGGTTAAGCTTTCTCTTGGTTTTTCTTACTTCTTTTAACCCTTGCGAAGTTGTTTTAGGTTGGTGTTATTGAATCACATGTGATTTGAGGTAGGTTTCCCTCTGTACTTATCCTTTAAATTTAAGAATCATTGATTTCTTGCCTTTTAAACCTTCCTTATATGTTAAACAGTAATTTTTTATGTTTTGAATTATTATTTGATATGAAATTAGGTGGTTTTAATAATTATTTTGAAGTATTTTCCATTATTTTGTTAAGTGTTTCACACTAAGTGTTCGATAAAATTTCAGGTTGGCTTTTGAGAGTGATTTGTGATTTTTAAAGCATGTTTTGGATTAATAAATGTATTTTCAGCCTTTGAAATTATGGTTTGGATTTATTTAATGTCTTTTCCAAGTGGTTTTGGATTTAAAATAGGTGTGGGTTTGGATTATGAAAATTATTAGACATGTGATGGAAATGTGTTGGTTTGCTTTTGAAAATGTGGTGTGAGTGCTTAAATAGAATTTTCTAAATGATTTTGAAATGTGATATAATGTTTTTGAACCTTTTTGGAAATATGGGTTTAGTTCCTTGAAAATAATGATTTCTTGAAGTGTGTTTGAGGTACATTAGGAATTTTTGTGAAATTTGGTAATCTTGAAAACTCTCCTTGGACAATTATCTTACCTTAGTTATGTTTATTATTGTGGGAGGACCATGTTGAGAGGATACCTTGTGATCAATAGGTTTAAAGGAAAGAGTTTGTTACTTGGGGTGACTCAAGGGTGACTTGTTATATGAATTTCTTGTGTGTGATATATGTGAATGTGATTGGATACTTGGTTGGAATTATTGGATCACCCCCACTTTAGTCTTAACATGGGAACCTGACATATCTAGTGGATTTTCGGTGAACGGTTGATTCACTAGAATATAATTTTTCCCTGGTTAGTTTTCTATAGTAGAGGATATGTTTTTTTTGTTTCTATGGGATAATTCCCCTCGGTTAGACTAGGTAGGGTGTGATTAAGCGTGTGGACGAAATTTGATGTCATCGGGTGAGGCATGCCTTTGGGATGAGTCAAGATGTATAGTATGTTCTAGATTATTCCACTGAGATCCTAAGTTCTCCCAAATTCTTCGACACTTAGTTTTCTATGGCAGATGATTGAGATGCATTCCTAGTTGGTTTCTTGTGTATGTTATTATTTTTCATTTCCCTTGTTATTTGAGCATTGCTGTTGTTTTCTTGTATAGTGTACTCCTTGGATAAAATTGATGTGTTGGTTTTAAAAGGTTCCTATAAAATTGTTTTGAAAATGTTTTTCACTCCCTTTCCCCCTTTTTATATGAAAAAAATTACATTTCTCCTCAAAAGTGTTAATGTATGTTTCTTGGAAAGGAATCTGGATTTAAATGAGAAAAGGGAAATGGACCTTGTTTTTTTTGAAAAGTAGAAAATTCATATGTAAAGACTAGTTTTATACATTGTATTTAAAACCCAAAATTGATGTTACTTTTATTTAAATAAAGTGAATTGGGAATAGATTTTTTCCAGTATACAAACCGAGTTTTAATACTCACACCTATAGTTATTTATTGTTTTTAGCTTCTGGTGTAGGTTTCAACTTGGTTTTGATCACCGTGGGAGATAGTTTGTTTTGGTATCAGAGAGTGAACCTCAGGTTACATAGAGGCATTGTGGTTGTTAGGTTTTGTTTGGGTTATTTTCCAGTTGTTGTATTTTTATCTTTTTTATAAATGATGATCAGTTTGGTAATTTTATCTATTTTTGGGATGCTCTTTTTGTTTACAATGTTTATTTATTTTTCATTGGGAGAAAGCATTCCCTTGGTTACTCTTTTGATGATCGACACTAGTTTCCATCCTGGGAGGATTGGGAATGCCTCCCGAACCTTACCACAGATCAATTCATGTGACCGGTTTGGGGTCGACCTAGGTTGGTTCGTGGAAAATACAGTCCTTGTTAGAGTTCTATAAACTTCTAATCTTGATCTGAACTTAGTGATTTAGGAAAGAACTCCTCAAAAAAGTGGTCCTTGAAAGTTTTCCACATTAGAAACTCACATAATCGGGACTGGACCATCACATGTCACCACCTCCTAATAGGTCCTTATAGCATAAATGCTGCCAACATTACCCAATGATTGATGAGTGTCTCTATAATGTCTAAGATACCTTTAATGTCCTTGATCTATTATTTGGAATCTTGAGGAACACATATTCCCTAGAAGTCTAGAGGGTGATGTAACTAAAAATCCTAAGAAAAGTCCATAATTATTATCCCTCCTTGATGGGAAACTCTACCTCCCACTGACACAATATGAAAAAAATTGGATAAAGAGGCTCTATTACCTGAACCATAAGAAAAAAATTTAGGGAATGCTCATCCCGACCTTCCAGAACATATGAAGGTACTACCGAATCATCCCCCCTGAGAGCATTCTAACCCTAGTCCCTTGGTGGCACCATAAGATGTCGATAAGGTGACATCATCTAAAATTTCAAGATGGATACTCCAAAATTCCCTTAGTATCCCAAATATTCAAAATACTTAAATCAATTATTAATTGTACACACACACAAAAAATCCATAGGAAACACACCCTAGAGCTACCCACAACCACTAGGTACAAACCCCTTAAAACTTTCCTAAGGCCTAATCCCACATCATAATAACCACATATTAGTCATAATCATAATTACATAACAAAAAAATAATTGGCATTCTTAGGTTAAATTAATTAAATTTCATCAATGTTGTATTTGGAAAAACATTTAATATATGATTGTTGGCATTTAATTAATCTAGACCTATATCATTCACAAGAAAATAGGCGTATACCATGTGAACCTAGATGCCTATCCATGATGCATGAAATCACAGACTCATTCCAATAATTCCAAGAGAAACCCTATAAACCATAACCACACAATAACACCCAAGAAAAGCATGAAATCATAACATCACAACCAATAAAAGAAATCACACCTCCTTGATAACTCAGAGGTACACTACACGAGTGCTAGTCAGGCACAAGATTAGATTCCCTACCTAAGTCCCATCTAATCTATCTTTGTTTTACCAATCCCCCAAAAAGAAATTCAAAAGAAAAAGGGGATCTAATATAGTTTTGTAATTACTTGACTTAAATCACTCAGTCCAGGATGAGGTTGGTAAATGAACTCATGTATGCCTCTCCATTTGTAAGAGGTTATAAAATAGTGATAAAATCCAAAGTGGCACCATGGGGAGACTATTCCATCTGTATCATATGTCCATTAGAGTAACATATATAATAGAAAGAATATACAAAGTGGAAACAATAATAAAGGAAAGAATAAAATCAATGCAAAGTAAAAAATATCATCATCATAATTTTCTATAACATAATGGAATACTAAGGTCATACAAAGTAATCAAAAGGGATCCCCACATGTGGAAGATCAATGTATAAAATGGAATAAAATAACAAAATAAAAAAAAATTAAAAACTACAAAAGATCCCCATGTTTTTCCCAATATCACCTCAATACTTATCCCCCAAAATCCAATCAACAATATATCACAGGGTCTTTACCCTTGGATGGATCCCAGATCATGAAGTTTTCATGCACATCAAGATTCCCATGTAGGGTGTGAGAATAAACTTAGCAGGACACCACCAACGATCCCTTATCATAAGCTCAACAAGTGTATAAAGGTGGATGCATTGATAAAAAATAAATGCATACATAAACACAAAATTCGTTAGGTCATTTTGTATTAAATAGTTTTCCATAAACCCCGATCATACTTGCTTTAGATTTTTTCTGAAAGGATTGTCTATCAGACCTAAAATAACAAGGCACAACCCATATTCCATGCTTGTCCCACAATCCAATACCTTATTAAGTACCTTAACCCATCCATGCTTACTCAGGGTGGTCATCTCAGTACGCTGAACAATATTGAAGAATCTAGGGAGGTCACTTCAACATACCAACCCATCCTAAGGATTCTAAGGAGGCCATATCACTACTCTAATCCATCCCCAAGGGTTCTAGGGAGTTCACATTAAGCATAAGGCATATAGAAATAATACCCATCAATAAGAGATATCATAAATAAAGGAAACATCAACCCAACCTATACATCATCTAATCTAGTCATACTAGCCCTAACTGATCCAAAAATACTTCTACAAGGTCACTTTACCCTGGTGGACCACCCCTACATCACCCATAATACATGGTAGATAAAAACCACAACCAACTCATGAACCCATTTCTCCCCCACTAAAGGGTCCACTATGATTCTACAGACCTACCCAATCACTTTGAAACCATAAGAATAAGTATCATAAAGGTGCACATGAAATTTCATGAAAAATGTGTCATAAAAATTTATATAAACATTGTCAAATGGTAAGGGACTCCCTAACTTAAGTTTGATGAAGCCAAAACACCAAGAATCGCCACAAAAAATGACCCTGACATTCCAAATCCCTAAAATCACCCTCAAAATTAGATATTAGGGTTGTAGTAAAAGGGAAACAAATAAAAACAAGTAGAAATAGAGATTTAAGGTTAGAATGATGCTATATTTACCCATAGGAACCAAATTTAATAAACGATATTATAATTAGTTAAGAGAGATGGAGAGAGGATCCAAAACCTTCCAAGAGAATCCTCCTATAGCCAAAATCCCAAGAAAAATCTAAAGAGAAGGATGGGGGGGGGGATTTAAGGGGGATTTAGGGAAAATTACTCCTTTGTACCTTAAAAAAACCATCCATGTAACATTCATGGAATGAACTTATAATTCACACTATGAACCACTTCTGACTGAACCCCCTAGGGCCTTGTCATGTTTTTTTCATGGTGTAAAGCATTCCTTCACACCATGAATTCTTTCTTACAGTAATCGACCGACTATAGGTTTTTCCCGTTCCTCCTGAACCCACTCCTGAACTACCTTGACACCTTGAATAGCTCGAAATAAGTAAAATATACATGTTTAGGTTGAAATTAAATAATAACACACCTAAAATACGAGGTTCATTACACATAGGTTGTTTGAGGGTTTATCCCTCGTATTATATTTAATTTTGGCATATTCCAAGGATAATGTTACTGGAGAGTCAAGAATGGTTATTTATTTACATCGTGTTGGAACTTAGGTATGAGTGATATGGTCATGCCTATTCATTACATGTATTAATGGATAGAGGGTAGGTTTTGTAGGTGCGATACTATTTTGGTGGGGTTGTGTGTGTGATATGACTGATATTTGAATGATCAATGAGTCTTTTGTATAATGGTGGGCATGTGAATTTGATATACCTGGTCCCATGAAGAATAACATATTTGGGTTTCAAATGTGATTTTTGGTAGATTCCATGTATTAGAATTAATATAGGGATGATTTTAACATGATTTGAGCATGTGTTAGATCGATGGTGCATCCATTCTCAGGGTGAGAGCATTGTGGTAGATTCAGTTGGTCAAGGATTAAACTATTGAATTACACCTAGGGTTCGGTCAAAATTTAGTGTGAGTGCTTGTATGTTCATGAGATTTCTTCAGTAATTAAGGATTCCTGATCAAGTGCTTTGGTAGTGTGTCGGTGGCTGAATCCAAGCATTTATTTAATGGGTCAACTAGAGGAGGTCTGATCGATGATTTTGCATGTAATAAGATGTGATGGGTTGGAAATTGAATTGGGTATGTTTCATTGGATATGATGGATGTGTTTCAGTAATTGTCTATGGCTTTTCTAGGGAAATCTAGTGTGTTTGGGACTTTTGCATAGACGTTGGTTACTCATTTGATTTGGTTTAGAATCAAATATGAGGGGTAGTACCAGCTTTAAACTGGTGTTTTTATGTGTTATCTGATATAGTGAAATGGAAACTACATTTAGTGGGCCATTGGACCATGGGAAGTACATTTTTTATAGGTAACTCCATTGGTGGGGATAACCGTAGATCATAATGTTCCCTCATGAGTTGAGTCTTATGGTGGGGAGTACCATGAGATCAAGGATGAGATAGTTGATGAAATTATGGTATCTGAGGTTAGTTGGGTGTGGGTAAGTACCATCTTGATGTTTTGGGGGTATAAGTGGTGGCTTGAGTTTTGGAGATTTGAGGGGTTTATGTTTGGAGCTATGCAAGGGAAGCATGTTTGGCATTAAGAGATGGAACATAATGAGTTGTTAGTAAATTTATGACCTATGTAGATAAGTATATGTGGTTGGAATACCATAGAGGTTTCTCAAGGATTATAAGTGCCGTGATGAGGATATTATAAAGACAAACTCTTTTTTTGGTCATGAATTGTAGTAAAATTTGATTTTTTAGTTTAGTGAGGATCTTGTTTTGAGAACTGGGACTCAGAATAGAATTTTGAGAGTTTGAACATATTTAAACATTTTTTTGGATTTTTTGAGCTTCAGTGGAGGGATCGAGTGTTCAAGAGGATTTCAGAGAAGGTTTGGGTGGTTGGGTTGCTGCAAAATTTCAGTAGCATCCCATTCACAACATGACATAGTGGTCACGCCATGAAAGTATCACATGTAGATGGAGGGTCCCTCTACCTAGGAAGTTCATGGTGTGAACATGTGTCCACACCTTGAAAGGTTTATTGGTAGTTTTTTTAAAATAAAAGGGGGGTGGGGGGGTGGGGGGTCAGATCCCTTAGATTTTTGTCAAATAGCGATGCTTAGGGATGAAATTTTGGCTAGTGCCTCTCCCCTATCTTTCACCCATTTGGTTCCCCCTTGAGAGGAGATGTTTTTTATGGATATTATGTGGTGGGTCTAAGGTAGGGTGTCCGATCCTTTCTTTTTTCTTGATTCTTACCACTAATCACTGATTTAGATCCAATTTTAGTTAGGGTTTTTTGATGATTCCCAACAGATCATAGTGTAAATCATCAAGATCAATGGAGTTTTTGGTTGTCTTGCATAGAGGAGGACCCAAGACAATGTCTGCACGTCACCACATGACGTTTCAGTGAAGGTATGTCACCATTTTAATTTTCAAGGGTTTTAGCCTTAATAAAATAAAATTAACGATTGAATAATTAGTTGTTATTAGGTATTTTTCCTAGAGTGATGTTGGGAGTACATCACATACCTCCTGTGGGTGATTGGTTATGACTCTGGTGTGATGGGAGCACCCTATGAGTTTATAGAAATTATTATTAATCGAATTAAATTGTTTAATTAATATTAAATTATTTAATTAAATATAAATTATTATAATTAAATAAATTAGATGTATTTATTTGAGTTAGGGCCCCGATTAGTTTGGCAATGGTCAAACAAAATTGGAGAATCTCAGGTGAGAGCTACCAGATAATGAATTAAAAAGGTAATAACTCCATATTGAGGTAGGTGTTCCCTCATACATAGACTATGAAATTATGATTTATTTTTATGGCATGTATTATGTGGTATCACTATTAAGGGTGATTGGATTTTTTTAAATTGAATTATTTAATTTAAAATTAAATGTCTATGGACTAAATAGTGTTATAAGGGCCAAGATAGAACCCTGTTCACTAGCTTGATACCTTGACCACTGATGGTCTAGGCCTTTACTATATTAGTATTCCTTAAGTCAGTTGGACCCTAAGGGGTTTAGAAATGAAATGAACAATATGTAGTGACCCTAGTAATAGGTTACCTTAGTGATCTATAGGTATAGGTGAGTGAAGAACTGAGATGGATGGCCTAGGGTTTGGTCGTGTGAGGACCTTAAGATGCCTAAATGCCATTGGTCTATTCAAGATGATCATGAGGCAAGTTTTCCTCCCCCGTTAAGACATTATTACCTGGTTGGGTTGAACCTATAGATATTAATGAATACATTGGGTTTGAGGACTAGCCTAGGTGACTTGTTAAGGTAATGGCCTTGAGGATATCTCTCTTGTGAGACTTTATTAAGAGTACAATGATGCCTCAATGAGACTTTGAAAATGTTGAGGGATCCTATTCCCTATAAGGTGATGGGATTTGAACTGAGGTATGTGTTGAGATAAGAGGTCCCATGAAGGGGTTAGTTGATATTATGGGACCTAGGGGACCATATAGGGTCCCCCAGTGTGATGTTGACCCTATAGAGGGTGCTTATGGGAAAAGGGATAGTGATGATTTCATGTGTCACCTTAGAAATCTAATAGATGATTTGAGCATGTTATGGCAATGATTATGGAAGGTGATGAACTAGAGAGAATGAAATCAGTTTTAAGGACAAGTTTAAGAAAATGGTCAACCCCTCAAGATGTTACTAATGATATGATTGGGGTGGGTTGCACTGCCTAAAGAGATGTTTTGAGGAGTGGTTTGGGATTTCTTGGGTAAAATTCATGGATCCAAAGATACAATGGTTTGAGATGCTATGGACATGAACCTTGGATTAATATGGTGGGATGAAAATTCCATTGAGACATAGATACTATGATTTGGTATGCCTTTGGAACACTCCTTGGATCTAGATGATACAATATTCGACAGGAAGAAATACACCTATGGAATTGGACAAGGTGATATCGAATAGGGGGAACTACACCCCTGGACTCAAATGAGGTTGGTAGGGGAGGGATAAAACTCTAGACTCAAATGAGGTGATTCCTATAAGGGTATTCCCTATACCCAGGTGATGATTTCCTGATAGATAAATAACTTGAGTTTCTATATATAGTTTTTCTAGCAGGGTACACCTCTATCTCTAGGAAATGATTTATTGGAAGGGAAATCCCTTAAGTTTATAGATGTATTTTTCATGGTAGGGTATGCATCCATATTCAGGATATGGATTACCGGTAGATTAATCCCCTGAATTTCCAAAGGAGATTTTCTTGGAAGGGGATAGGAATCCCAAACTCTAGGTGATGGATTTATATAAGGGTATTATTAGGATTTAGATGATGGGATTCCTAGTAGGGAATAAGAACACCCCTAGAACTATGTGATGGATTATCGATAGGGTAACCCCGTAAGTTTTCAGATAAGGTTTTCCTAGTAGAGAACATCCTATCTCTAGGTGATGGGTGGCCTGTGGGTGTGATTTGTATTTTCTAGGACACACTCCTAGGAATAGACCATTGATAATGATATTGGCAGGCATGGTTGTGTGACATGCTCATAGATAGCTTAGCATTGGCTGAAGCATGTTTGGGTCGATATTGAGTATTACATAGGACCCAAGGATTGATACTAGTTATTTATTTACTCTTCAATAATTTTTTTATTATAATTCAAATGATAATGTCACATTTAGACACATTATTTACTGGTTATATACAACACCACATTAGTGGTGTCCTAGTGAGTGTATGCATACCCTGCTTAGGCGGTCATGACACTTGGGTACCCAAGAAAACTTCATTAAATGTAGGTTCAAGTTGTGCAGAGGCATAGAGTTTCTTGATTGAGTAGGATAGCTCAGATGATCTAGAGACTGGGATAAGCTATGTCTTAAGGATGAAGTGGAGTATCCTATATTTTATTCTTTTATTTATTTTGTATATATGGTCATACTAGTGGGTGACCAATGAGTATGTATGACTATATGCTTCTGTATTAATTTTGATATTGATTGATATGTTTATTACTTCCACATAATATATTTATTTATTGATTTATATGTTTTTTGGTTATTTTATCAATTATTGTGCACTCTGATATGGGGTAATAGACTCCCCATAGTACTACCATATACCCTCACTATTAGTTGGAAGACTCTGGTGTATGGGGAGGTGCCCCTATGGTCCTAGTTACTATCTAGTATAGTTACTATTTATATTGAATTGGGGTGGGGAAGTTACAAAATTAATTTCATGGGAAATAAAATAAAAAAAAATCAAATAATTTTTTTTTTCAATACATTGAAAATTTATTTTGATAAATCCTCACATTACAAATAAAAATGTATAACCTATAATTTCATATAGTGTTACTGCACCAAGTTTATTGAATTAAGGGAATTTTTAAAATTCATAATCAATTTTTAAACTTCAATAATGAAACAAGCTTATTCAAACTTTTGGCTGAATTATCATTCATGTGTATCTTTTTGGAACATACTATCTCATATTAAATAGCATCTCTAAAAAAATGTAATATGATATCTATATGGATAGCCTAACCATGAAAAACACAATTTTGGAAAAATTTATAGTTTATTAGCTATAACATTATAAATGAATCTCTATTATAGATAAGTGATTTATCAGATGTTATAGAAAAATTTATATTTAGTGGTGATTATATAGTGGAAATTTTAAAAACCATCACTAAAAGTTGATTTCTTCCCTTTTAGAGACACTTTTCAAAAACATCTCTAAACCATTTATTTAATGATTTTTTTATCAACAACGCCACTAAAAGTATTTTTTAAAAAATATTCTCTTTTCTACACCCCCTTATCCTCAACACCCTAAGCGCATTTCACACCCCTCCTCCATTGTTGACCTACAATTATCCATTATCATCCTTGCCTCACTGGTTTTCCACCTATCACCCTATTCTACTATGAACCCTAATACATCTACCTTTATCCATGATCCAATATGCTCCCTAAGTTGTTCACTCCTCACTATGATCCCTAAGTCATTTGACCATCATTATGATCCACCGCGAGCCCTAAGCTGTCCACACCCCTCCCTCACTGACCTTGTAACAAACCAATGTTTTTCAATAGCAATTACCTTCTTATAAATATGTTATAAAATCACATTAAAACACAACATAATGAACTACTAAGTTCTAAGTGACCTTTAAGCATATGTTTTCCACTTCTGTGTTTGGAATTTCGAAAATCTTACATACACGGTTGTGATCAGTAAGTTGTTTGAAGTCCAATAAAAAAACTTAATTTTTGGTGAATAGTAACCTACCATTATGAATAGTAACATACCCTTATGAATAGTGATATACCATAATGAACAGTAACCTTACCTATGATAATACATAAATAATATTCAAGTGAATGTATGATGTGCCTATATTTTAGAATAAGTAAATGAATGTTTTAAAACTGGGTTTTGATAATAAATTATGATTTTAATTAAATATTACAATAATAATATTTAGAAAATTATTTTTGAAAAATGGACTTCATTTTTGGATTCTACACATCAAAAAATGGGTGGGGTGAATTTTTGGGATTTTTCTGAAATACATGAATTTTTGATGAATAGTGATATACTATAATTTAAAAAATAAGCTAAATAAGCTAATTATAGAGTCATTCATGATGTTCTTCTGATTTAAGACCAATTGGTTCTAGATAAAATGATAAAATTACTATTATTGGTCATGGAAGACTCACTATTCCTTGTCTTGTGGGGAAATAATAAATTAATGAATTTTATATTGAGAAATCCCCTCTCCCCTCCACTATACAAATCACCCTTCACACTCTCATTTACTCACACCTCTAAAGCTTCAATCCTTGTCTAAAATATACCCAAGAATCTTACCTAGCCCCTTCCCCACGTCCAAGATATTCTAGTCTCATAAAAATACCAAGCCTAGGTCCCTTAAGGAAGATCTCAAGAGGAGGATTCAAAAGGTAATTTCCCTTCCTATTTCCTTTAATTTCCTTTCAATTTCAAGTTCTTTTCTTATTCTCTCCCCACCCATCTTCATTCACATGGTATGGTAACTCCACTATCATACTTATACTGTAATGTTATGATACTAATGGTATATTATACCATCCAACCCCCTTTCCCTCTTCCCTTTATTTTATAAAAGAAAACGTTGTTCGTGAGGTGTTAATCTATCACCTTCAAGAAAGACATGTTTTCTTTTTTCCATTTCTACTTTTAGATCTAGCCATGAAACCATTTTTATGGTTGAACCAGAATATGTTATATGTATTATGTCCTATTTAAAGATCTGGAACTAAATTATGTATATATTATTAAATGATTAATTAAAACAAGTTTGTTGTGGTCAAAAAACTGCCCAAATTAACTCAAACAATCATCATTTAATTATTATATAATAATTCATCCACATGGTATATAATATATCAGTTATTTAGGTTTACCCATGTTCTACCCAAACTTCAATTTATGAATACAAGTGAACCGCTCAAGAAAACCATAAAAACGAACATTCCCGAACAATGTTTTTAAACTCTATAACTCATCCAAAGGCCCATAAAATAACTTAATGAAACCATAATGAACCATATTAATGCACAAAAGGTTATATAATTTTCAATTAATGAATATAATGTGGTTATACAGTACCGTAAATTGAATAAAGCATTCAGATACAAGGTAAGGGGAAAATCTCGAACCCAATTTTCTTTCTTTGGGTTCTCCCTCTTTCACTCCATATTTGGTATGGTCACTCCTTAAAAATAATTTTTTCATCATTATATTACCTTTTTTGGGATATAAATGTTTACTATTTAATTTTATGTCAAACAAAAGTTTTCCAAAAGAACTATTCTTTCAAAAACACACCTTTAACTTCTCACTCAAGGTTGATGGCTATCGCATCAAGTATGCTATTCCCACTAAAATTTGGGAACCCAATGTTTATGAATGTGTTCTTATGAGAAGAAACCCATTCCTTTTCATGGGTTATTTATGTTCATTTTTGATATATGTTCATTGTGGAATGCATGATAAATGATAATGTTATGATGTGACGGGTGTGCCCGGAATTATATAGCGCAATATGAATGTTTCAATGTGACGGGTGCGCCCAGAATTATACAGTGCTCCAATGCATTGGGTAAAGTGATGAATCTCATGAGTTAATGTGAAATGATGTGTGAAAAATATGCTATATTTGTTCACAAGTATGTGTGGTATTTAACCACTAAGACATGATGTTTCATTTTTATGCATTGCCACATTTCAAGTATCTTATTAATGCTTCCTATCATGTTCATAATCCTTTGCCTATGTTATGGTTGTGCTCACCCATTGTTATATTGTTCTTATATATACTCATACTGGGATTTTATCTCACCCCTTTTGATGTATATCCTTATGTGGTTACATGTACTAAAGATAGGTCAAGTACCAATGAGAAGCTAGATAATAAGGAATTAAATAAATGTTTATGCTTGATGTTGTAATTGTTATGTATGGTCCTAGTTTTCCCAAGACACTAAACCTTTGGATCCTCTATGTGTAATACTATTATGTTGTTTATCTTTAAAATTATTAAATAGTAATGTAAGAAAAGGTTGGGTCGCTATAGTTGGTATCAGAGTCAAGGTTTAGTTAATTTGGGAATTAGGATTAGTGAACACTAGAGAAAACCTCTAGTATGAGACTAAGTACAAATATGCATACAATAAGATTTACATATGGATACCATATGTTATGATTTTAGTATAAATTGTGAAAATTAAGAAGTTATTTATTAATGACTTGTTGAATTATGTTTTGTTATAACCTTTTCTATTTTAGAAAATGGTGGGAACTGGGAGAAACCAGGCCAACAACTTGTGCGAGGGCCAATGCAACAATTTCCCGAATGACATCCCCAACGATTTGGGAGGTGGAGTTCAAAAATTCATAGAGATGATTACCCAACTATCTCAAGTTATTAACAATAACCATAATAATTAGGAACATTATCCTTCACCAAAGAGGGAGCAACTGGATATCAAATTTTTTATACAGCAACGACCACCGACATTTAGTGGATCTTCCAATCCACTAGTTGCAGAACAGTGGGTCAATTCCATGGAGAAGATATTTTCTGTTCTTTACTGTTTTGAGATGGAGAAGGTGACACTAGCCATTTATCATCTAGATGGAGAGGATGATAAATGGTGAGATTTGATTAATAACACCAAGCCAAGGGAGGAAATTGAAGAGATGGAATGAGAAGACTTTAAGAAAATGTTTCTTAACAAGTATTTCCAAAGAACTCTTTGAATAAATATGGAGAGAGAATTCATAGAGCTCAAGAAAAAGTAAGAATAATCTATCACAAACTATGAAGATAATTTCATAAGGATTTCAAGGTATGCTTCGGGTTTTGTTATCAACAATGATAGAAAAATTGATAGATTCTTTAGTGGATTAAAACCACACCTTCGAAAGGCTCTTGCAATTCGAGACATTGGGTGTTATGAAGAATTTGTTCGATGTTCTCTCAAAGTAGATATGGATTTTGGAGAATGGTCCCATGGATATGGTGATAAGAAATTAAAGATAGAGTTTCAAGCTGGAGGATCTAATGACAAAGGTGGGAAGAAAACTCAGCGACCCACATGCCAAAAATGTGGGAATTTGCACCATGGGAACTACCTCAAAGGGACAGGGAAGTGCTTCAAGTGTGGGAAAGAAGGACACCATGATCGAGAGTGTTGAAAGGACATGAAAAGGAAGGAGAATGTATCCAAATAAAGGAGAGAACCACTCATGGTTCAATGCTACAACTGTAGGGAGCTAGGGAACTATACAAGCCAATGCACTAAACCTCGAGTTCTTGAGGGTAATCAGCATCAACAACCACCAAAGCTAAAGGAAAAAGGGAAAGATTATGCCATCACTACTGCAAAAGTTGATCAAGACAATGAAGTCGTACAATGTACACTTCCTATTCACTCAATAATGGAAAAAGTCTTATTTGATTCTGGTTATATACATTCCTTTATATCTTGAAAGTTTGCTAGAACTATAGAATCGAAGCCTCAAAACCTTGAAGTAGAGATATCTGTAAAAACACCAAGTGGTGAAATCATTTCAACCCAAGTGTTTGACTCTTCTTCTATTGGAATATATGGGAAGATTCTTCCAGTGAATATTGTAATACTTCCCTTGGTGGAATTCAACACTATAATAGGAATGGATTGACTCTCATTATATAGAGAACATATCAACTGTCAGGAAAAGGAAACATCTTTTCATATTTCAAACCATCCCATGATCCTCTACAAATGCAAGTAAGGTCATGAATCTACTTTGAAAAATCATTCAATGGTGTGGGTGTTGATTCCCTATGAAGAAGCATACCTTTCCCAAATGGTTGAGTAAAAGGAAAGTGCCAACCTTTAAGAAATTCCCATCATAAGTGAATATGGTGATGTATTTCCTGAAGAGTTACCCGGAATTCCCCAAGATCATGAGGTATAGTTCTTTATAGAACTCATACCCGGAGCTACTCCTATCTCAAAATGTCCCTATAGGATGGATCCAATTGAACTGGAAGAGTTAAATAAGTAGCTTCAAGAGCATTTAGAAAAAGGGTTCATACTCCCTAGTGCATCACCTTGGGGTGTACTAGTACTCTTTGTGAAGAAGAAGGATGGAACAATGTGGTTGTGTATCGACTATCGAGAACTCAACAAGATCACCATAAAGAACAAGTATCCTCTTCCAAGGATAGATGAATTGTTTGATCAGTTAAGAGGAGATCAATACTTCTCAAAGGTGAATCTTCATTATGGATATCATTAGTTAAAGGTGAATAAGGAATATATTCAGAAGACTTCCTTCCATACAAAGTATGGGAACTATGAGTTTCTGGTGATGCCCTTCGGACTTACTAAGGCCCCTGCAATCTTCATGGATTTGATGAATAGAGTCTTTAGACATTACCTCGACAAATTTGTGGTAGTGTTTATTGATGATATTCTCATCTACTCCAAGAGCAAGGAGGAACATGAAGAACATCTAAGACTTGTGTTGGCGACATTGAGAAAGGAGAAGTTGTACGCCAAGTTTAGAAAGTGTGACTTTTGGATGAAGAAAGTCACGTTCTTGGGACATGTGATCACAAGTGAGGGAATTTATGTGGACCCTTCAAAAACAAAGGCGATTTAGGAATGGACCAGGCCCTCTAGTGTCACAAAAATCCATATTTTTTTGGATTAGCTGGGTACTACCAACGTTTTGTGAGAAATTTATCATGATTGTCAAGCCCTATAACTAAGTTAACAAGGAAAGGGGAAAAGTATGTCTAGACGGAAGAATGTGAGGGAAGCTTCAAGGAGCTAAAGAGAAGGATGATCACTGCACCTGTACTCACAATACTGAAAAGTAGAGATAATTTTGTGATATACAATGATACTTTAAAGAAAGGATTGGGTTGTGTACTCATTAAAAATAAAAATGTGATAGCTTATGCCTCATGGTAGTTGAAGATACATGAGTATAACTACCTGGCGCATGATCTAGAGTTGGAAGCCATAATTTTTTCCTTAAAAATCTAGCGGCACTACCTTTATGGTGAGAAGTGTGACATATACACTGACCAAAAGAGCCTAAAGTATATATTCACACAAAAGGAACTCAACACGTGTCAAAGGAGATGGTTAGAGCTAATCAAAGATTACGATTTCTCTATTCACTATAATCTTGGAAAGGCGAACAAGGTAGATGATGCTCTAAGTAGAAAAGAACCTGCTTTTCTATCCATGTTATAGATTGAGAAAGACCCTATCTTCTTGGATATGCAAAGGATGGATTTAGAAATCATAAGGGTAGGGGATACATCCTACCTTTCCTAAATTATTGTGTAACCATCCATCCAAGAGAAGATTAAGGAAGCACAAAGGGATGATGTGGTGATACAAAATAGGGTGAATGCAGTAAAGGAAGAGAAGCTGTAAGAGTTCCATATCGACAATGATGGTGTGATTCAGTTTGGAACATGGATTTGTGTACCTTCATCACCCAGGATAAAGAAGGATCTATTGGACAATGCATGCAGCTCAACATTAACTATCCATCCTGGGAGTACCATGATGTACCGTGATCTCTGAGAACAATTCTGGCGGGATAACATGAAGAAGGGGATTGCAGAATATATCTCAAGGTGCTTGGTATGTAAGCAAGTTAAATCAGAGCGACAAAGGTCCAAAGGGTTGATGCAGCCATTGCCTATACCCATGTGAAAATGGGAGAATGTTACTATGGACTTTGTCACAGGTCTCCCGAAGATGTCGAAGGGAAATAATGTGATATGGGTTGTGGTTGACCGGCTCACCAAGACTTCCCATTTTATCACTATTCGGGAAGATCTCTCACTTGAAAAACTTGCAAAGATATATGTGCAAGAAGTGGTGAGACTGCATGGTGTTCCAATCTCAATTGTCTCTGATCGTGATCCAAGGTTCACATTTAAATTCTGGAGGATCCTTCAACATGATTTGAGTACTGAATTAAATTTTAGCACAGCCTATCACCCCCAAACCGATGGCCAATCTGAAAGGACTATTCAGATTCTTGAAGATATGTTAAGAGCCCACTCTCTAGAATTCAAAGGTGGATGGGATTAACATCTCCCATTGGTTGAGCTCTCATAAAAAAATAACTTCCACTCGATTATTCAGATGGTTCCATATGAATCTCTGTATGGAAAGTGATGTAGAACTCTAACCTGTTTGGATGAAGTTGGAGAAAAAAAGCTACTTGGACCCGATCTTGTGCAAGAGATGACAGAGACAGTTCAATTCATCCCGAAACACATCAAAGCTGCCCAAAGTCGGTAAAAGAGCTATGCTAACAACCATCAAAGAGACTTGGAGTTTTAAATTTGGGAAAAAGTCTTCCTTCAAATATCACCATGGAAGAGAGTCATGTGATTTGGAAAGAAATGAAAGCTAAGCCCAAGGTACATTGACCCCTTTAATATCATTGACTGCATAGGAGCTGTGGACTATCAGCTTTCACTTCCACCGAATATGGCTCAAGTTCATGATGTGTTTCATGTATCACTCCTAAGGAAGTACATACCAGACCCCTCACATGTACTAAAATCAGAGGTGGTATAGCTGGAAGATGATCTCTCCTGTGAGGAGAAGCTAGTATAGATTCTAGACTGGAGAGATAAGGTTCTACACAAAAAGAAAATCCACCTTGTCAAAGTGTTGTGGAGGAACCATAATTTTGAATAAGCTACTTGGGAATCGGAAGAGGCAATGAAGGAGAAGTACCCTCACCTATTTATGTAAAATGAAATTTCGAGGGCGACATTTCATAAGGGGGTAAGAATGTAACGACCCATTGTTTTTCAATGGAAATTACCTTCTTATAAATATGTTATAAAATCACATGAAAACACAATATAATGAACTACTAAGTGATAAGTGACCTTTAAACATATGTTTTCTACTTCTGTGTTTATAATTTTGAAAATTTGGCATACACGGTTGTGATTAGTAAGTTGTTTCGAGTCCAATAAGAAAAAAATTAATTTTTGGTGAATAGTAACATCACTTATGAATAGTAGCATACCCTTATGAATAGTGATATACCATAATGAATAGTAACCTTACCTATGATAATATATAAATAATATTCAAGTGAAAGTATGATGTGCCTATATTTTAGAATAAGTAAATGAATGTTTTAAAACTGGGTTTTGATAATAAATTATGATTTTAATTAAATATTAAAATAATAATATTTAGAAAATTATTTTTGAAAAATGGACTTCATTTTTGGATTTTACACGTTGAAAAATGGTTGGGGTGAATTTTTGGGAATTTTCTAAAATACTTGATTTTTTGATGAATAGTGAGATACCACAATTTAAAAAATAAGCTAAATAAGCTAATTATAGAGTCATGCATGATGTTATAATGATGTAAGAACAATTGGTTCTGGATCACATGATAAAATTAATATTCTTGGTCATGGAAGATTCACTATTCCTTGTATTGTGGGGAAATAATAAATTAACGAATTTTATATTGAGAAATCCCCTCTTTCCTCCACTATATAAACCACCCTTCACACCCTCATTTCCTCACACCTCTCAAGCTTCATGAATTTTCTAAAATCTGCCCAATCATCTTCCCTATCCCCTTCCCCACATCCAAGATCTTCTGGTCTCATCAAAAGAGAAAGCCTAGGTCCCTTAAGGAGGATCTCAAGAGGAGGATTCAAAAGGTAATTTCCCTTCCTCTTTCCTTTAATTTCCTTTCAATTTATAGTTATTTTCTTATTCTATCCCCACCTATATTCATAAAAATGGTATGGTAAATCCAGTATCATAAATATACTATAATTTTATTATACTAATGGGATATTATACCATCCAACCCCCTTTCCCTCTTCCTTTTATCTTATAAAAGAAAACATTGTTCGTGAGGTGTTAATCTATCACCTTCAAGAACGACATGTTTTATTTTTCCATTTCTACTTTCAGATCTATTCATGAAACCATTTTTATGGTTGAAAAATAATATGTTATATTTATTATTTCCTATTTAAATATCTGAATCTAACTTATGTACATATTAATAAATGATTAATCAAAACAAGTTTGTTGTGGTAAAAAAACCGCCCAAATTAACTCAAACAATCATCATTTAATTATTATATAATAATTCATCCACATGGTATATAATATAATCATTTATAAGATCATTTAAACTCCTATAAGATAATTAATAACATGTAATATTAGTTCTGGATGTTTACCCATGTTCTACCCGATCTTCAATTTATGAATACAAGTGAACCGCTCAAGAAAACCATAAAAATGAACATTCCCGAACAATGTTTTTAAACTCTATAACTCATCCAAAGGCCCATAAAATAACTTAATGAAACCATAATGAACCATATTCATGTAAAAAAGGTTCTTTAATTGTCAATTAATGAATATAATGTGGTTATACAGGACATTAAAGTGAAGAAAGCATTCAGATACAAGGTAAGGGGAAAATCTCAAACCTAATTTTCTTTCTTTGGGTTCTCCCTCTTTCACTTCATATTTGGTATGGTCACTCCTTAAAAATAATTTTTAATCATTATTTTACCTTTTATGGTATATAAATGTTTTCTAATGAAGTTTATGTCAAACAAAAGTTTTCCAAAAGAACTATTCTTTCAAAAACACACCTTTTACTTCTCACTCAAGGTTGACGACTATCGTATCAAGTATGCTATTCCCACTAAATTTTGGGAACCCAATGTTTATGAATGTGTTCTTATGAGATGAAACCCATTACTTTTCATTGTTTAGTTATTTTAATTTTTTATATATGTTCATTGTGGCATGCATGATAAATGACAATGTTATGATGTGACGGGTGCGCCCGAAATTATATAGCACAATATGAATGTTTTAATGTGACGGGTGCGCCTGGAATTATACAACACTCCAATGCATTGGGTAAAGTGATTAATCTCATGAGTTAATGTGAAATTATGTGTGAACAAGATTCTATCCTTTTTCACAAGTATGTGTGGTAGTTAACCACTAAGACATGATGTTTTATTTTTATGCATTGCCACATTTCAAGTCTCTTATTAATGCTTCCTCTCATGTTCATGATCCTTTGACTATGTTATGGTTATTCTCAACCATTGTTATATTATTCTTATATATCCTCTTAATTTGATTTTAGCTCACACATTTTGATGTATATCCTTAGGTGGTTACATGTACTAAAGAGAGGTCAAGTGCCAATGAGAAGCTAGAGAAGAAGGAATTAAATAAATGTTTATGATTGATGTTGTAATTGTTATGTATGGTCCTTGTTTTCCCAAGAAACTAAACCTTTAAATCCTATATGTGTAATACTATTATGTTTTTTATCTTTAAAATGATGTAATAGTAATGCATGAAAAGGTTGGGTCGCTATAGACCTCCACTTGTGGTCTCTTATTTTTTTACTATTAAGATTTCTATAATTTCTTCCACCCTCTCTTATGTTCTTGTTTTATTAATACTGATTCCTTTTTTCATATTATTTAACTTAATCATTATAATTTCTATCAAACATCTTTATTATAATTTTATTAGTATTTGTATAGTTTTTTAGACTAAAATATTTTAGTTAATGTTACTATTTGAGTTAAAAAAATTCAATGATAATTTAAAAAACATAAATTTACCTATGGGATCTATACTCAATACTTTACCAGGGTAGGGAGAACATTTTTTCATTATGATGACAAAAAAATCATTGATGTTGTTCAAACACAACTTAGTTATTCACCCAGGTCCCTTAATACCCAATAATATTTTTTATATCCCAAAACCAAAAATGATTTTTTATATTACTTAATGACCTCTTTTGATATAGTAAAACATCCATTATATGTTTACCCAAAATTTAAATGTATGGATCTATATAATTAATTATATTTTATATATCTAAAATACCAAATATACTCTAGCCATATAATATTTTTGGGTATTAATAAGTCATGTTTATGGTAGGTTGTGTATGATATTTTTTATATGATGGACTTGAATTTACTTAAAAGAATCCAAAGTAATTGTTACTTATTATTTAATAAATTAATGTTTATAAATTTATTATAATATTACCAATACTAATGCAACCAAATAATTAAAAAAATGAGTCTAAGTGTGATCCACATGGAATAATCATAACTCCATTATAATTTATTTTTATAATTATTAAATAAAACACCACCTTGTCTAGAATAGTTTATATTAAAGGTTAAGCATGAGATGTTTCTTTAACAAGGAAGTATGTTTAACTGTGATTTATGAACCTTTATTTTTTAGTGGTTTCTAACTATCACGATTCATCTTGATCATATTTGGAAAATAATATAAAGATGAAAAGGGAGGTGAACATGAAACCTTTGAATTTAATATGTGTTTTCATTCATGGATGAATTATTTGTAAAGTTATGGGGGTGTATAGTTAGAATTATTACCCTTTTTTCACTATTGTGATTTGTATAGTTAGAATTATTACCCTTTAATATGTGTTTTTATCTATGGATGGATTGTTTGGGTGTTTGATTTAGGGGTATCTTGTTATTTTAACTAAAATGTAATCTTTTATTCCTATATATGTATATAACTATATTTTTTATTTGAAAGTATAGGAAATCGATTACATATAGATAAAAGTTGGATTACATTACCTTGGAACACATTTCAGTATGCCGAGGGTTTAGAGTTGGTTTTTAATTTTGTGATTTCAAATCGATCCATGAATGAAAAAAATAAAATGTCTATATCCTAAACGTAAATTAAAATGATGGTTTAATAGATATTAAGTATGAGTGAACTAGATATTGAAACAATTTATTGCTCAATATGTGAAATGGACTTAGAATGGAGAATCAAATGTTACAAAAAGTTCAATAAGTTATGACCAACATCAAAATGAATAGTTTAATGCCTCGATGTTGAATAATGAAATCTAGAACATGATAAATAATGATTCTGACATAGTGGAAAAACACCATCATGATCTTAACACATTAGTTGATCCATATATTGATGTTGAAAATATTAATGGTGATTCCAGAACTGCAGGATAATCTGATCAAGATGATAACATATTAATGGATGATGTTTTGGATAATTATATAATAGAAAACTTAATTAAGCAAACAAATTAATTTTCTTAATTAGTTGAAGTTAAAAATCAACAATTATATTAAGGATGTTCCAGTTATTCAAAATGTCTTTTTTTTTTCTAAAGTTATACCACATCAAGTGCCTATGTGGAATTAAAAATAAATCAAAGTCCATGATATTGTAATTTTTCATGGTACATTTGTTGAAACTAAGATCCTTGAACTATTTCATGAGATGAATAAGTTTATTATCAATATGGGACTCAGTTATATGAAGATATATGAATGTCCCAGTGGTTGTATGTCATATTATATAGAAGAATCCAATGAATAAGAGTGGAAAATATGGCATGCTTCTATATGGAAGTCAACAAATAATGATGCTAGTATGGATCAACGTACTATCTTGAAGAAATAGAAAAAGACAACCAAAATAAAGGTTTCACATTAATTTCCTTTAAAAATATGATTGTAGTGATTGTTTATGTAATCTAAAACCACTAAACATATGAAGTGTAATGCATTGGATAATAACAATGATGATTTTATGCAAAATCTAAGTGATTCAAAAGTGTGGAATACGTTCAATTAATCATATCTTGATTTCTATTTGGATCATAGAAATGTTTATTTGGGATTAGTAGTAAATAAATTCAATCCTTTTGGGAATTTAAATATCAATTATAGAATATTGAAAATTATTTTGATCCCTTATGATTCACCTCTATGGATGTGTATGCAAAAAATTTCATTTATCATATCAATGATTATTCCTGAAAAAATGCCTAAAATAGCATTTATGTCTATATTCAACCTCTTATCCCATAATTAAAGGAGTTATGTAATGAAGATGTAGAAACATTTGATATATATATTGTTAAAATGTTCAAAATTCACACTACCATCTTGGTCATTTTAAGTATGTAAATAATAAATCTCAAACAAATGGTTCTATTACTGAAATTTACCTTGCTGAAAAGTTTTTAACCTCATGAGTAAGGTATTTGGATTTGATAGAGACAAGATTCAATCGAGTAGGTTGTGTTGATGATAATACAAGTCATTCTTAGACTGATAATAAATCATTATTCTTTCAAACTTTAGGTCAAGAAGTTGGAAAAGTATATTCATTTTCATTGGCAAAGTTGTAGTTAAGATAAGCACACAAATATGTGTTACTCAATATTGATATTTTCAATCCATGTATCGAATAATTGAGGACATGAAAAAAGTAATTAACAAAGAAATTAATAATTGTTTTACACTTCATGTAATTTCTTAATATAATACATATTTTGAATATCAATATATTGATAATTATCTAATATAAGCAACAATATTTTATATCAATTTTGAATAGGAATATAATACTGATAATCAAGATGAACTACTAGAAAATTTGAAGTATTTAACTATAGGCCCTATGAAAAATTATAAGACATTCAATTCTGATGATATTGATGGTTTCAAGTTTCATATTGTAGATTGTGAGGATTGTTTAAAAACACAAAACAATAGAATATTTACAATTAAAGATAATGGTTTCTATGGAAAGTTGGTTAATGTTATTGAGTTAAATTATCATAAGGAATTTTTAGTTGCATTTTTCAAATGAAAATGGATAAATATTAACAAGGGTATAAGGAAAGAATCATTACAATTTACTTATATAAACTTCTCTCAGTTGATCGATACTGGTGAATGTGAATAAAATAATCCATATATTTTTGATTCCTAAGAAAAAATGGTATATTATATTAATGATATAGTAGATGAAGGGTGAAGTGTTATTGTTCACATGAAACCAAGAGACATGTATGATATGGATAATGAAAATGAAGTAATTTTTGACAATGAACCGCCTAAAAAAATCACATTGAATTGTTTATCCCTGGTGATATTGAAAACATTGGTCTTGAAAGGGCGAGTGAAGACAGTGATGATGAAGAAGAAATGTTCACAACTGAAGCTCATAATACACTATGCAAAAAACACCACAAATTCCAGTGTTCGGGATTATTTCACAATGCTTTTAAAAACCATTAAGAGTAATTTCATAGCAGTTTTTAGTGGAAGTTTTAAATTTTTAAGAACATTTTTCTATTTTTTAATTTTTTAATGAACATTTTTTTTAAAATTATTTAGCAGTAGTTATTTTGTGAACCCCTTACTCTTTGGTTATTTTATAAAACTTTTACCACTCCACTAAGCCCTTCATATGGTGGCTAATTTTTTTAATATACTTATAAATATACACATAAATAAATGTAAATACATATATATGAGTACACACACACACACACAGATAAACACACACACACAAATAAATACATAATCTATATAAATGTATATAAATATATATAAATATAAATTAATATAAATTAATATATATAAATATAAACAAATTTACATATATATATATATAAATACATATATATATAAATATAATTGTATATAAACACACAAACACATATATAAACATGTATATATATATACCCACATAATATATATAAATACACACACACACACACACACACACACACACATATATATGTTGGTCTGAGTAGATTACTCAAGAGGGGGGTGAATTGAGTATCTATAATTTTTTTTTTAAAATTGGTTCTTTGAAAATATACCTCAATTAAAAATATAATCTAAGTTAGTTTGTAGTGAATTTTTAAGAGTCCTGAATGTTTAATTAATTTCTCAAGAGACTGATTATTTCTCAGTTATACTAATCTAAAGATTAATATACCTTTTGAAATTAACCTACTGGTTCAAAACAGTTATAAACAATTGCTAAACTAACTATCAGAGTTCAATTTAGTTTTATGAAATAAGTAATACAGATAGAGTAAAAACTAAAAGGTAAAAACACAGAGGATAAAAAAATTGGTTCTGTCTCAAGTTGAAACTTATTCCTCCCCACTTGGTGATCACCTACCACCAAGTAGTTTAAATTAATACACAGTTTGATCCACACCCTGGATTGAGTTTCACAACAACACATAGGGCTTTCTAGGTCACACTTGACCTCTACCACAATTATTTGTGGGAAAAATAACAAATAGGTCACACTTGACCCCTTCCATAGTTCTAAATGGGATAAAAAAGAATAAATAGAGTGTGAGATTTGAGGATATCAAGTATCCTCCACTTATGCACAGGAGTCAGTGCGTGTGTAACAGGCAAATACACACACTACTTAGAAATGTGGATAAATGAAAACAATAGAGCTAAAATATATAGAGTTAGGTTTATAAGGCTATGTGTGTCATTCACTATAGCTCTGGACTTGTTTTATGTAGTGGAGTTGAAGTTTGAGTCCTCTTCTGGAAGTTGACTCCAAGACGGAGTGTTGTATCCTCTACGGTCTGGATTCTAGGAGGTAAAATGTGTAGCTTCTTGTCTGAAATATGTTCAAGGTAGATCATCAGGTTTTTCTTTACTTCTTGATCTCCTCGTATGCTCTTCCTTTGAGTTCTTGGGTTTTTGATGTATGCTTCAAGAGTTTCATGAGTTCTAGCATGTTCTCTTGTGTATGCATGTCTGGAATGATCCAGCTTGTAATTCTTTTATACTTCGAGGTCCAGTAGACACAAAGATCTCCCCACGTACATGTACCTCATACTGTCTACTGAATGTCCTATAAAGAGCATTAAATAATGTCATAAACATTAATTTATCTAAATATGACCGTTAGATATAAATTTGAATTAATAAATTAAAAAACAGTTTTTATGACTATCGGTGAGTCATAAGTATCGGTGAGTTATTGGCATCAGTTTTTCATCATCATTCTGTCAACATCGATCTGTCAGCATTAGTGACTCTCTATATCGGTGAGTCCTTTCCATCGGTATCAGTGACTCTGAGCATTAGTGATTCGTTTGTGCTATTGGTCCGTCCGGGCATCAGTGAGTCATCATCAGTGACTCATTTTGAACTATCGGTGTGTCACCCATTGGTGACTCGTCCATTAGTAAGTCCTTTGAACTAATGGTGCATCACCCATCAGTGAGTCGTTTATTAGTGAGTCACTTGAACTATCGATGTGACCGATCATCGATGACTTCTTCGAACAATGGCTTCTTCATCCGTGAGTCCTCATCAGTGAGTCAGCCAATAGTGGCTCTTTTGAATTGTTGATGTCAGGGACATTGAAAAGCATCCAAAGTGTCTATCTTATTTGAACAATTACAGATCAAGTGAAATTCATAATTACATGTAAAATACATCTGTAAATATATTAAAACACAAATATTTATAATATATTGGCTCATTGAAATGTATTATACTATGTGACATAATTTATTCACTTATAAATATTCATTGACATGATTAACTTGAGTTATAACTTAATTTATGAATTAATAGGATTTCTAGATTGGCATGATTTGTGATTATGAAAAAAACTATCTCACAAAGGGTCCAACAATCTCCTCCCTTTTGATAATCACAAATCATGGCATTAATGAGTTATAAAAAATGTTAAGGAGTAAAAAATACTTTACTTAGCATACCAGCAGTGGATGTGAATTCTAAATATAACTAAACTATTTATTTTTAAGCTCCCCATAAATTATTTTATCAGAGGATATGTATAGACGGTTCCTTTTAAGAGATTTATATAATAGAATTTTCATGTTCCCCCATAGTAAGTTGTATTAGAATAGTCTGAGTGATTTGTATCAAAGGTGGGATATATATTTTTTTGATTACATGCCATCTTTCCTATGCCAGAGTTCCCCCCCTTAGATTAAGAATTTATGACATACATATCTTTCTCCCCCTTTTGGGATTAGAAAAAAGGTTAAAAGAAAAATAACACAAAGAAAAGTGGAAACATAGTGAAGGTGGAATTGATATTCATTAAAGTACAAAGAGTACAATCATCAAAAGAAAAAGTAAATAGCCATATAAAATATACAATCCATAGATAAGGTTTGGGCATTTTAGGAGATTTTATTTTGACTGAAGGGTCAATGGGAGGTTCATTATAGGTTAGTTTTGATATAGGAAGGGCTGGTCAAATGATGACACTAGGTAAGGCAACACCGGTAGGAACATTTGCTGCAAGGATTGGTCGCCTTTCTGATAGAACATGACTTTGTGGATGCTCCTTAATCACTGACCTAATATGAGATAAGGCTTGAGGTACATACATATGAGTAGAAGACAAATAACTAAGTCCAATGGAAGTAGCTTCTAGGACCACTATTACCTCATCTTACACATGTAGGTATGGCTTCAAAAGCTTGATAAATCATTTATGATTTCACCTCCATAATGCATAGCCTTTTCAAAATCATCCTTATTCTCCATGAAATTTTCCAAAGTGGGTGTAAAATCCATCAAATGACCCACTTACATCTTGAAATCTTCCTTCACTAGAGGTATCTTGAGATTTTCAGCCAAATACTTGAAGTTGTTTTTCAGATCATGCTTGGTATAGATTTTGGAAAAATACTTGTCCACCTTCTCTCTAATCTCTTTCTGAGCAGCATGTGCTTCATTGGTACACTGTCTAACCATGTTATATATAGGGCCAGTGTTCTTGTGTACTTTTGCAAGAGTTTCTTTATCAAAGTCACTCTGAATACCCTTGAGATCTTCCCTCATCTCAGTCCTAAGGGACTCCATATTAGCAGTAGCAGGCCTAGTACCATTAGAACTAGAGGAACCATAAATCATATTTCCAAGATAATTCTTTAACTTCTTCAAATATACACTCAGTAGATGTGTAACCAGGTTCCTAATAACCTCCATAACACCACCAAGTGTGGTCTTGAAATCATTGGTCATAGATTCCAACCCATTCTCTTCACCTATTCTCTCAGCAGTGTATTGTGTCTAATGATGGTCTTGGATGTAGTGATTAGGTTAGTATGAATCTTCTAAATTACTATCCTTGAAATCCTAGTAGAATCAGCTTCTGAAATACCCATAGATGTAGATGCTTAATTTTTGAATCCAATAGCATATCTCACCAACTCACATATATCAGTCTTGAATTTCTCTAGACCAGCCTTAGTGACATAGTCACTAAGCATTGTATGTACAATCAGATCATCAACATTAGGTACTATAGGTGAAGTTGGAGCAATCAGTTCTGCTTCAGCTTGTGATTATAAAGTAGGAGGAGGAGAAGCTACCATCTCATCATCTAAGTTATAGTCTAGCCCAAACAAAATGAATCATGGATTTCTATTCCACTCATGAGAACATGTCTAGTCTCTAGGCTCCCAGTATCAAACCCGACTCTTCTTACTTGAGGCTCAAGTAAAATATTAGCTTCATCTTCATCTTTTTCTTCTTAAGCTTCAACAAAAACAACATTTTGTGGCACTAGTACTAACTAAACTTGAGGTTCTTCTTGAACTCTATCCACTCTAGATACTCCATCCACTTGACCCACTTGATCCACTTGAGACTCTTATTCAATATGAGTCATAGGTGAAATTTGATCCTCAAACTCTTCCTCTTGTCCTCTAGCCAGGATTTCATTTAGTTACTGAATTATGCCTTGATCATCATCTTCAGGGTGGTCATGTTTGTCTTCATTTCCAGTATCTCCATCATCATCTATATCACCATCCTATCAAACAAGATCAACATCACCCTACCTATCAACCTCAACATCCTCTATATGTACAGAGTCCTCACTAGAACTAGCTCCATCTTGTTTGGCTTTTAGTGAGTCACTCACATTCTCACCTTCATCCTCCTCCTCCTCCTCATCATAATCATTATCCTCATTATCACCATCAGTTTTTCTTACATATCCTTCCACTCCAAAGACTTCAGTATCTTCCTCTTCTTCATCACCTAACAAAGGTTCTCGAGTGGGTAGTTCTAATGGTGGAATGATATATGACATGTTATTAGGGATTTGAGCTATATATGGGTCACTCCTATCATCTATAGGAGACCCCTCTTCTCTTGGAAGCTTCGGATCTGCTCCCTCTTCATCTGAATAAATAGCCTCCTCACCAGGTTTAAGACCTGGATCAGCTTGATCCCTTGGTTTGGTAGGATGATCAATGGGATTATAATCCTTATATAGATTCTCTTCATATTCTAACCATTTTCTCTTCCACAGGTTCCAAAAGATCTTCATTCTTTTACATATGTCCTTGTACAAGAAAAATTCACTACAAGAAGTGATTACCTCATCTCTATCCTCTACACATACCAGCCTTTTTAACATTTCCAAAATCATCCTTGGGTAGTATAAACATGTTTCTTTCTTAGAGGGTTTGATCATCTCAAAAATGTGTACCATAAGGTACCTACATAAGTTCACCTTCACTCCATTCCTCAAAAAATAAACTAGGTAAACAACCTGATACTTCACAGTAGAAAAATATTCCTTTCTTGGGTAGATTTGGTGTTGAATAAATTTGAAAAGTAGTCTAGATTCTCTATCTAACTCTATAGGTTTCTCTTCGTGATGCCTCTAGTTCCAATAAATTTCCTTCAAAGAATTATCATATGAAAATAAATCTGAGGTTGGAGGAATTTTACCCTAGAAATCAGCATATATTTCCTCATGTGGAATCTCTAAACATTTAGCCCACTCTTTTGAAAATAAAGAGACCTCTTTTCCTTTTATCACTGACTTCATCATAGCCTCCTCATCTTATCCAAAAGACACTTTCAATTTGAGATAGAATTGATGAACTAGCTGAGGATAAAAGGCTCTCTCATTATTTTCAAACTAGCTAATCCACCCTTGAGTTTCCAAAACTCCCAGTAAGAGAGACTTGCTCAGCAAACTCCACTCAACAGACACTTCCTTCTCAGTAGTTACCACACTGCTTCCCAGTACTGACTTTAGAAAACTTTATGCATTTCTCAACTCTCACTACTGGAACTTGGTGTATTCCCAATGGTACTATAGAAACGGTTTGAGGAAACCATTTCTATAGTGTAAAAGAAGCAACATTTTCCAATGGTTTTTTCAAACCATTGACAATGTGTATATATTCTTAAAATTTCCCAATGGTTTGCTAAAATCATTGTTAAAAAACTATTTTCTCTAAAGTATACCAATGGTTTTGATAAACCATTGGTAAAGAGAAGCTTTCCCAATGGTGTTTAAAAACTATTGGGAAAGTTTTCCCCCAAAATACCCAGCACCCAGCTCCTAGTCGGCCCGATTGCAGACCTAATACAGACCTCCTCCCGAAGTATTCTCATCCACGAAAAACATATCAGTTGAGGACCCTTCTTCAATCAAACAAATTTGTATTTCTACACTTCAAATTAGTAAGTGTTACCTTAGTTTTAGTGTTATTCCTCTTTTAATTTTATGTTTTATGTTTTGATTTTAGATAAATTAGAGCTATTGTTGTTGGAGTACCGAAACCTTTGTTTATTTTATGTTTTTTTTATTATACACTTCATACATCGTAATGGTCTGTTTAGTGGGGTTTGTTTAGTGAAGGGGGTAAAGGGTTTGTTTTATGTTTTTTTAGTGGGGTTTTATGTATTATGTTTAGTGGGGTTTTATGTTTTTTGTTTAGTAAAATGGTTAATGCATGATAGTTTGTCTTTCTTAATGAATAAAATGATTTTAAATAAAAATACACTAAGGGGGGATGCAGGAGGGGTAGGGGGGCTGTCCAGGTGTAGGGGGCTGTCTAGGTGGGGGGTGGGTTTTCCAGGGGGTGGGGGGGGGGGGCTGTAGGGGGTAGGGGGGATATAGGGGTGTGGGGGAGGGGGGTATGGGCTGCCCCAAGGAGGGGTTTGGGCTGTCCAGGGGGGTCAGGGTGGGGTGTATAGGTGGGGGGAGGGGGGTGTAGGGGTGTTCGGGGAGGGGGGTGGGCTGTCCAGGTGGTGGTGGTGGTGGTGGTGGTGGGGGGGGGGTGATGGCTATCTAGGTGGGGGAGGGGGGTGTAGGGTGGTTCGGGGAGGGGGGTGGGCTGTCCAGGTGGTGGTGGTGGTGGTGGTGGTGGGGGGGGGGGGGGGGTGATGGCTATCTAGGTGGGGGGGGGGGTGGCTATCCAAGTGGGGGGGGGGGATGTCTAGGTGGGGGGTGGGGGTGGGCTGTCCAGGTGGGGGGGGGGGGTGTAGGGAAGGGGGTGTGGGATTTCCAGGGAGGGGGGTCAGATGTATTGGGGGGGGATACCTAGGTGGGGGAGGGGGGTATGGGCTGTCCAGTGGGGGGGTGTCTAGGTGGGGGGGGGGGTGGCTGTCCAGGGGGCTTTCGGGGGGGGGGGGGGGGTAGGGGCTGTAGGGGAGGGGGGTGTGGGCTGTACAGGGAGGGGGTGGGTTGTCCAGGGGTGGGGGTGGGGTGGGATATCCAGGTGGGGGAGGGGGGGGGTGTGGGCTGTCAAGGGGGTGAGCTGCCCAAGGGGGTGGGGGTGGGCTGTCTAGGTGGGGGAGGGGGGGTTTGGTTGTCTAAGGAGGTGGGGGGTGGGGGGGGGGGGTGGGCTATCAAGGGGGTGTGGGCTATCAAGGGGGGTGGTATGTCAAGGGGGGGTGGGCTGTACAAGGGGGGTGGGGGTGGGCTGTCCAAGTGGGGGAGGAGGTGTTGGTTGTCCACGGGGGGTGGGGGGTGGGCTGTCCAGGTGGGGGGGGGGGGGGGGTGTGGGCTGTCCAAGGGTGGTGGTGGTGGGCTATCCTGGACACCTCGTACCCCTTGGAAAAACCCCCACCTATGGAAATCCCCCCCACCCCCTAGACCCCCTGACCTCCCTGGACATCCCCGCCACCCCCATGGACAACCCGCCCACCCCCCTGGACAACCCCCCACCCTTATGGACAACCTGCCCACCCCCCTGGACACCCTGTACCCCCTGGATAGCCCCGCCACCCCCCATGGACAGCCTGCCCACCCACCCCGTACCCCCCTGGACAGCCCCACCCACCCCCTGGACACCCCTCCCCCCAATGGACAGTCCCCACCCCCGCGGACAGCCTGCCCACCCCCTTGGACACCCCATACCCCCTGGACAGCCCCGCCACCCCCGCCACCCCCTGGACAGCCCACCCCACCCCCCTGGACACCTCGTACCCCCTGGGAAAAACCCCCCCCACCCCTAGAAAAGCCGCCCACCCCCTAGACACCCTGACCCCCCTGGATAGCCCCACCCACCCCCCGTGGACAGCCTTCCCACCCCCTTGGACAACCCGTTACCCCCTGGACATCCCCCCCACCCTCATAAACAACCGCCCACCCCCCCAGACACCTGCCCACCACCCCCCGGGACACCCCGCTCACCCCCTTGGACAGCCCACCCACCCCCTGGACACCCCCTACCCCCTTGGACAGCCCGACCACCCCCATGGACAACCTGCCCACCTGGACACCCCGACACCCCTAGACAGCCCCCCCACCCCCTGGACACCTCCGACCCCCCTGAAAGCCCCGCCACGCCCCTGGACACCCCGCACCCCCTGGACACTCCCTCCCCCTTGGGAAATGTATGTGATCACTCAAATTATCTAATAAAATATAAAATTTCTTAGATCTAAAATTTAGTCAACTCCTAAATAATTCTCCTCCACAAGTGTACATGATCTTGTACACTCATGTATAGTTCTTCCAAGATATTTTGTTATAAATATAGCATTTTTTTTGTCTTTTATATTATGATTCTTATATAGATTAGTGTGTCGGTTATAGTTTCATATAAAGTGAACAATTCTCATTTACTTAAATATATTTTCGATGAAACTTCAATCTTATTGAATTGCTTTTGACAAAATGACTTATAACAATTTTTTTTACAGAATGGATAGAAGTTGTATGTATGAAACTGATCAGATATCAAGCGATTTTCAAAACAATTTGTTGAGTTTTTTAGATTTTTCATTTCATAATGCTTCATATTGGTCGCATACAATGCCCATGTTCCAATTGTGTTGGAAGACCTTGGTTGAGCCGTGAAGAAGTCAGATACCACATAAACAAATATGGTTTTCAAGCAAACTACTATGTGTGGTATCACAATGGGGAGAGAATGAAATCTCAAATTTCTGATGATCCAAATGAGAGGACTGGATTGGAGAGTTTGTTATATGACCAGTTTCCGTTTATTCATCATCATGAAAAAGAAAGGATTCCGACCCAAGAAGACTTTTATATGAGCACACATGATGCGTTTAATGAAAATGATGATGTTGTCAAGGTGAAAAAATTGAATGATGTTGCCACGACTCTAGTATATCGACAATGCAATAAAATGAAAAAGCTGGAATTTTTAATCCGATTGTTTCATGGGAAAACTATGTATGGGATTTATAATACAGAAATTGATTACATTCTTAACTTATTGAAGGATTTACTTCCAGATGATTTAGATATTACCTCAAACCACTATATGGAATGGAAGCTAGTTGAGGAACTTGGATTTTCAAGAAACAAAATTCATGCTTGCTTGAAAGATTGCAGTTTATTCTGGGAGGAAACCACTGAATGAAATGATTGTATAAAATGTGTAAAATCCCACTGGAAGTCAAAATCTGATGGAACACCATCCCACATGCCAAAAAAAGTAATGTGGCACTTTTCATTGATACCCATACTCCCAAATATTTTTATGTCTGATGAAATATAAATAAAAATGAGATGGCATGATAACGAGAGAAATAAGAATAATGATGAGTTGGTTCACCCTGTATATGGATTTTCATGGTAGAGATTTGATGCTCGATATCCTGATTTTGCAGCTAATGTGTGTAATGTGAGGTTGGGTCTTTCATGCGACGGTTTTAATCTGTTTTGGCAGATGCTTACTTCGCACAACACATGGCCAGTTTTTATACACATTTATAATCTTCCCCCATGGTTGTGTATGAAAAAACCTTTCACTTTCATGAGTATACATATATCTGGCCCTTCTGATACCAATATTGATATTGACGTATACATGAAACCTTTAATAAAATAGTTGAAACTTATTTGGGATGTGGGTGTGTGCACATACGATGCATATTCGAAAGACATATTTTAGATGTGTGTTGTTCTTATGTGGATGATCAATGATTTTTTGTCTTATGCAATGATGTTTGGATGGATCACGAAGGGAAAACCACAATGTCCTATTTTTTTGAAGAATACACGATCTATAAGAATGAAACATCACTGTAATTTCAGTTTTATGGGACATCGACGATTCTTTCCAATGGACCATCCATATAGAAATAATCGTCGAAGATTTGATAATACCATAGAGACCAATGATCCACCTCATCATATATCTAGAACTGATGTTCTTAATGAATTGAAATATTTCAGTTTGTCATTCGGGAAGGGTCAAATGAAATTCAGAAAGAGAAAGAATGTTTCCACTGAAACTTGTTACAATTGGAGGAAGAGGAGTATCTTTTTTGATTTGCCTTATTGGTCAACCAATTTGTTACGTCATTGCTTAGATGTAATGCACATTGAAAATAATATATGTTAAATGTTTCTTTCGATACTTCTAAATGTTAAGGGAAAGACAAAAGATGATTTACGGTCTTGGAGTGACTTGGTGGATTGGGGCATCAGAACATAATTGCATCCTGTGCATATCGGTGAACATAAATAGTAAGTTCCATGTGCTTCTTATGTGATGACACCTATGAAAAAAAACAATTTCTGGAAGTATTAGAGACTATTAGAGTTCCTGATGGCTATTCAAGAAACATATCTAAATGGGTCAATAGAAGAGAGTTGAAGCTAAAATATTTGAAGACTCATGATTATCACGTTCTTCTGCATGAGTTGATTCCAATAGCAATTCGTCATCTTTTTTCCAATAATGTAAGGGTGACTGTTATTCTCTTGTGCCATTTGTTTAGAGATCTTTGTGCTAAGAAGTTGTCCAAGTCTTTCTTACAAAAAATGTTGAAAAATGCCCCATTAATTTTGTGTGAGTTGGAGAAAATATTTCCTCCATCATTTTTCACATGCATGCTGCATCTGACTGTCCATATTCCCACTAAAATACTTATCTAAGGACATGTTTCTTTTCTTTGGATGTATCCAACTAAAAGAAATATGTACACATTAAAGTCTCATTTCTGAAATAAGAATCATCCCAAAGGTTCTATCGTGAACGGTTACTTGGCTCAAGAATGTATGGATTTCTACACAAAGTATTTTTATGATCATTCTACAAGAATGAACAGACCAATGAGAAATGAAGAAGAACAATATGAGAAAATTGAACCCAGTTTTCCATCACTTCCTCAAACAGGAGGAATTCCTGGATCACATACATTGAAGACATTAAGCCTTGAAGAGCGGTAGATGGAACATCGCACAATTTTGTTCAATTGTGATTTATTCGATGACTACATCAGCTAACTAAATTGAATATGTATATCTTACATATATATCTGTTAAACTATTCATATTTTTTTTATCTATAGGGAACAAAAAATAATGATAAATAGAAAACATCATTATTTATCTTTGAGAAGGAGGGAGACTTTGCATATCAAAGAGTTTTCTGCTTGGTTAAAATTGAAGGTAAAAATATTACTGTTTAAAATAATTAAATAAATATTTAATTAATTTTAATATTCATTTATATTTCAGGTATTGAGTTTACATGCTGACTCTATCTGTGAGGAAATAAGATATTTGGCTTTTGGTCCTGATACCATGGTTTGTGACTGTAAATCAATTGTTATTAATGGGTACAAATTTATTGTCACTGAACAAGAAAAAAACATGAGAACACAACATGATGGTGTTATGGTTACTGCCACAATAGATTGTTATGCCAGTGCATCAGATAGTAGTCTGTGATTTGAAAATATGGGTTATTATGGAGTCGTTGAAAAAAATAATAATATTGTATTATTACTCTCATGGACGAGTCACGATGATGAAATTCTATTGGTTTGATTCGATGATGAGACATGACACATTTATTGATGATTGTGGATTTCAAGTAATTAATATGACTCATACTCTTGCTACCGAAGAACCATATGTATTAGAATCAATGGCTAAACAAGTTTTTTATGTCAAAGACCAACTTCGACATGAATTTGGTGTCATAGTTGAAGTAATTCCAAGAAATATTTTTTATGATGGTGGTGATGGAATTGACACTTTCCCTACTGCCATTGGAACCAATCCATTTACTTCTTTTGATGATTATAATAGTTCAATTGTCAGAGTTGACTGTGAACCTAAAGTTGTGGTGGAAAATATATAGAATCATTCATCCATGGTCTCAATTATTTTGGTTTACCTCGAGTTGGATTGTTAAGGTTGGTACTATTCAAATTGATTTAATATTAATTACAAATATGTTGTATCTGACTTGAACGTTATGTGAATTTTCAATGTTTATTGGTTGGAATTTTTATTTGAATTTCATTTTCTAATTTGGAATTGAATTGTATTTAAACCTACGAAACCAACATTTCTAACTTGGTGAACATTTCAATGCTTCAAATGTGATTTATATAAAATTTGTATGACTCGAATACCTCTCTTTAACATTTTACCAGGTAATGAACATGATGGTTTGTATTCTTCTACAAAACATGTATTGAAACCTGCATCATCTACCTGATCTAAAGAAATTAAATTTTTCCTTAATTTTGAAAAATGCTTTACCACTTATGAATCTGGTAGAATCAATGTTCCATGATTTTAATAGACTGATGACACTTAGTAAATAATCATCCTACTAAAAATTAAATTTATTTATTATATCTTGTATGATTTATTGACTTCATTATATATTTGTTCAAGCTCACCAAAAACAATGGTTAGTTAAATTATACATGAATCCCCCTATTCCCTCTCATTTATTTTGTTTTTTGGGTTACACATTAGTTATCATTTTCTATTTAATTCTGTATTTGTTTTCAAATGCAGGAAATGAAACCAATTGAAGAGAGGCAATGAAAATAGATTATGGACAACAATCATCGCATGAATGAGCTAGGAATTCCACCACTAGTGCTTGCAGTGAGTATTTTATTTAAAATATATTTATTTAAATAATATATAATGTCATGTGATTAATTTTTTTAAACGTTTTTTCAGGATCCATCTATGAGGCGACAATTATTTGATGAGCAACCTAGTATTGGTCCCAGTACTTGGGGTGTTCATACTAGGGGGCTTGTACGGGAGCTAGATGATCTAGTCAGCGTACTCGATTAGACCCTAACCCTCCCACTGACATACCATCCATCCCACATTATGATCCCGATGTGCCGTTAGGGACACACAAGATATTAAGGACTCCCAATTTTTCACCACCCTTTACATCCGAGCCTCCTCACCCATCTGTACCATATTAAATGACGATTCCCACTCCCCATCCATCATTTGGCCATCCATCCCTGTCATATTCTTTTACTTCTACTTCCTTTTCTTTGGGTTTTTATATTCCATCTTCTTCGACTCCTACTCCACCAGAGTCTGTCCTTGTGGAGCATACATTGGGACCTACTCCATCTGTACAGGGTGTTCCTTCAGTTTCTGTGGATCCAGCGGCGCCCATTGATCAGACTACCGCAAGTATACATATACAACCCTAACAAATTGTAACACCATTATTTATTTTCATTATAACATGTATTGATAAAATATTTTTTTTTCTTTCATAATAGATATATCTACTGATAGGAGGTAGGGACGGGGGTGTACACGCATGAGTGTGGTGTGGAACTGCCGCATGCAGTTGATGGTGGAGTACAATGAATATATTCAGATGATTGAAAAATTAGGGCAACAATGTCGGAGTTTTATGGCGATGCTTTCCAAATACTCCGACATCATTCCTGTCAGCCTGCTCTCATGGAGACAACTGCCAAATGAAGTCAAGGATAAAGCTTGGGCAGAGATATGGGAAAAAAGTTGTATTTAATGAAATATATTAATTTTTGTATTTATATGAATTAATATTTTGGTGTCGTTTGCGGTTTAATTTCCATGATGGTTAGGGTGCACGGACATCACGTCTAAAGGATTTAGGCGAGCTTTAGAGAGATTATAAGAATGAGTTATACATTGGTTGGCGTGCTAGAGTGGGTATAGAGTTAGATATGGTCCCTGTTGTGGATGATTGTCCATTAGAATAGTACCGACATATGATTACTCATTGGATGACTATCCAATTAACGGTATTAATCAAATTAGAGGTATTTAAATGAAATTTTTCATGTTTTTCGTTAATACTAATTATTGAATTTTATTTAGGATGTATATAACGACCCATACTTTACATACATTGTTAATACTTCAAAATTGAAGCATACTTATTACAACATATAACAAAACCATGAAAGGACCGTATAGGTATAGTGTCTTTAGAAACTGGGAAACAAAAACAACTGGTTCATAAATCATCTACGTTGTCTCCCATTTATTTCATAATATCTAGAGTCCCTTTTGGCATACTCTACTTAATACCCTTCTTCCAGACCTGGGGAAAATAAAACATACAAAAGGGTGATCTCAAATGCTTAGGAATGGTAAACAAAAGAAATATTAATCATATCATATTCTTAAGAACATAACATTTTGAAAATCTTGTCGTGTAAAAAAGATCATAATATCATGACATGGGATCAATCATAATAGTGAAATTTAATCCAAATAATCATAACTTAAAACATGAAACTTTGTAGCATAAACACATAATCATAGAGAATCATTTCTTATTAGTCAAGACTCATTTCCAAGACCATCTTAGCGGACAAAGTCCATTTCTGAACCAAGTTCACTCCTCGTTTCAGTCTTGTTTCACTGAACCGGATTAAACTACCGTTCCAGCCATGTCTATCTCATGAGATATAAATCTTTACCCAATGCATTGGAGGGAGATATAGGTCCCACCCTTCTCATAATTAAACCATTCTTATGTGTGCCACAAAATCATAAGTCATACATCATAGAATAACCCATGTAATAAAAATGGGATTCTTAAACATCTTGACATCATAAATCAATTCGTATAAGATAAAGGACTTCATAAAAATAATTCCATCACAACATAATCAAATCAATGTAATAATAGGGATAGAAATAGAACCCTAGATTATCTTAGATGGAAATAATTTTGATAAAACACTTAAACTCCCTTCTTGAGAAAAATATCCTTTCTATTTAAAAAAACATTTTTTCCATTCTTAACATGTCATACAATTTTAAAATAAAAGAAGTTGATTAAAAATAAACTTGAAAACTTGTAAATTAAGCTTAATGGAAATAATGTTCTAAAAGTCCATTCAGGCCGTATAAGTTAAAAAAACATTCTTCTTGTACTTTGGTCTGAAAAGTCAAAAAGTACCTCATATTAAAAACGATAAAAGATTCCTTTCATATCTTTTACTAAAAACTCACCAATGGGTAAAATTGGATTTAAAAAATTGTAGGTGGATGGAAATAATATTACATATTGAGGAAACATGGATGTAGATGATAAATATTCCCCAGTAAATCCGGAAGTATAAACAATCTCAGATAAAAATGAGATTGTGAGATTTTCCCTTACCTTAGGTCCGATTTTCTTAATACGTGTCCGAATCTCCTGTATAATGATTTAAATAATGTTATTAACTTATTACAGAATCATACCCATTGTTACAATATCATATATGGTCATATTCTTAGCTTCTTATTAGTAATATTTCATTACTACTTGTTATTCAGGTGTTTATTTCTTTATGTTCTTATGTATGTTTTGTCGAATAAATTCTTATTCTTCTTTTTAGGTTATAGATACCTCATTTACATAATTTTATTAGTGTAATATATATCATATTTTCTCATTCAATTCATTTATAAAATCATTATTCAATGAAGATCATGTAGAGCGAGTTGCATTACATCGTGGAGACGGTATTCCGTACGTACGCACGAGCGATGATATCGTTACCATGATCGTGGAATTTTATTGAAGTGTATGTATAATATTTCAGAATCAATATCAATTTAAAATAATAATATATAGTTATTATTTACACCATTATACCCATCCAAGTAAGGTGGTGGTGGAAAACAGATTACACCACGGTGTGGTGACAGTATTCTGTACGTACGCACGCGTGGTGATTTCGTTTTCCGTAGGATGGATAGAATGTTAAATAGGGTTGTTTCATACTTATAATAACATATCAGTATATTAGTGATACTGATTTTATTACTTCATAATGAAACAACTAAAGAAGAAGAAGTATAAGAAGAAATAAATTTGAAATAATCGGTAATGGACATTACCTCTTCTTTGAAGCGCCTCTTCTTAACCTCCTCTTAGGGCACTAAATATGGTCTTTGAAGAAGACCAGAACCTCTAGGATGTTTCTAGGGAAGTGGAGAAGAGAATTTGGCAGGAGTTGGCTGAGTTTGAAGGCTCAAAGTGGTGTGAGGAGGAGAGGGAGGAGGTGCCCTTTTATAAGGGAGGAGAGGGGCACCTTTGAAAAAACTAAAAATATTATTTTATTATAAAGTCATATTCGGTTTTTAATAGCTCAAAATTGATTTATTTCTAAGATAAGGTGGGGATGGGTAGAGATCCTCTGATACAATATAATTTAGACAAGTTTAGGTTTCTATTTTAACCTTATCATTTAGATTTAACTTTAAGTTAAATAATTTTACTTTTACTGTGTCTTCTTGTTTTCTTACACTATATGGTTAATAAACTTACTATAATAAGCCAAACGAACCCCAAGTGGTTTATTATTAATATATATATCCTTATATAAGTCATTTTTCCAAACCTTGTATTTTTAGGAATAAAATAACAATTAATAATATAATATTTGTTTTAAAAACTATTTTATGTCAATTTTGACACTATTTGGTACTTGATTTTTTGTGAAAATCATAACAACACGATTAGTTCTAAAAAGGTTAATTAAATCAATAATAACATGTCATATTAACCTAGAAAATTAGTTTAATTCATATAAAGTCTCAAATTACATTTATTTGGGTATTTATAATATCTATTATTTTAATATTTCATTATTTAGGTAATTACTGCATCACCATTGTGTCATATATAACATAAATTATTTAATGTCTAAAAATTATAAATAAAATATAATTAGGTAGGAAATAATTTTATCTTTCTAATGAATATTTATATTCGAATTTATCTTATGTATATCCCTATATTAAAAATGAATTAGTTATTAAACTTTGATTTTAACTATTTTAACCCTTCTTTAAATAAATTAATAATAAGTGTCCTAATCTAATCCAAGTGGACCTAAATGGTCATATTTTATTCCTAAGGTTGTTTTTGGTCGAATTATACTTATCCAATAGAATTAGGACATGTTTTAGGGTAATAATAATAATATCATTTTTACCCTTAATTACTCTATTTACTTTTAACCGTGGTAAATAAAAGTAAAAAGTTACTATTCACCAAAAATTATTTTCATCTCATTGAACCACATTTTAGTACTTGATATTAACTGTGTCTCTCAGATTTTCGAAATTCCACTCACAGAAGCGGTAAAATTACATTTTATGTAAATTTGCAAAAAGCTCCTTGGAGGTAGGTAAAAGACGGTGAAAAGTTCAATAAAATTTTTATATATCTAAAATTATTATAAAACGACTCAAATTAATTACATTGAACTTATATAGGTATTATGTATCAATTTTGTCCTAAAAAAAATTTAAATAAAATAAATAATTATTTAAATAAAAAGTCGGTTTTTAAATAGTAACCCAGTGTTTTCACTATTCATCAAAAATTGAAAGTTTTCAGAAAAATACCAAAATTTCACCCTAGGCTAATTTTTGATATTCCGAATCCAAAAGTGAAGTTCATTTTAAAAGATAAAATTTATAAAATTTTAAAAAGTGTGTATTACTATTCATAACGGCTAGTTTTAATAATATTTTAATAGCATATCGTTGTTTAGTGAAACTCGGTATTGCGTACAACGCAAACTATCGAGGAAGGTTGTGATTGCATGTAAAGAAATCCAAGATAGTGTTGTGTGTAGTGAAAGATTCCTTTGATGATTTATATAACATAAAAACAAAATATTTCTCATAAAAATCTCGGGTGTTACATTCTACCCCCCTTAAAATGAATTTCGCCCTCGAAATTCGTCACTTTGTAACGAACAGATGAGGATACCTCTCCCTCATCATATCCTCAAGTTACCATGTAGCTTCTTCTAATTGGTGGTTCCTCCATAAAACTTTCACCAAGTGAGTGGTCTTGTTCCGTAGAACCTTTTCGCTATGATCCAGAATCTCTATCGGTTGTTCTTCATAAGAAAGATCTTGCTCTAGCGGTACAACTTCTGAGCTGAGTACATGTGAAGGATTGGGTATGTACTTTCTTAGGAGAGATACATGGAACACATCATGAACTTGAGAGAGATTTTGTGGAAGTTACAATCGGTAATCTACCTTCCCAACACGATCCAGTATTTCGAAAGGACCGATATACCTAGGGCTCAACTTTCCCTTCTTTCCAAATCTCATTACTCTCTTCCAAGGAGATATTTATAAGAACACTTTATCACCCACTTCAAACTCTAGGTCTTTTCTTCGGTTATCGGCATAAATTTTTTGTCGACTCTGAGATGCTCTTATGTGTTGTTGAATAGATCAGACCTTTTCTGCCATCTCATCAACAAGATCAGGTCCTAATAGCTTTCTTTCCCCAACTTCCATCCCAGCAAGTTGGAGTTCATAATTTCTTTCCATAGAGAGCTTCGTAAGGAGCCATCTGAATACTGGAGTGAAAGCTATTATTATAAGAAAATTCCACCAAAGGTAGGTGTTGATCCCAACCAACTTTGAAATCCATAGAGAAAGCTCTTAACATATCTTCTAGAGTTTGAATTGTTCTCTCAGACTGACCGTCTGTCTGAGGATGATAAGCAGTGCTGAAACTCAACTCTGTATCCAGAGTATGCTGAAGACTTCGCTAGAACTTTGAGGTAAACCTCGGATCCCAATCAGATATAATGGAAAGTGGTACTCCATGCAATCTTACCACTTCCTTTACATATATCCTGGAAAGCTGATCCAAAGAGAAATCCTCTCTAATAGCATTGAAATGTGAAAACTTTGTAAGACGATCAACTATGACCCAGATAGCATTATTGCCTTTGGATGTTTTAGGAAGTCTGGTGACAAAGTCCATAGTGATGTTTTCCCATTTCCATTCGGGTATGGGTAATGGTTGTAACATCCCCTTAGACTTCTGTCTCTCAGCTTTAACTTGCTGACAAACCAAGCATTAAGAGACATATTCAACAACATCTCTTTTCATGCCATCCCACCAGAAGTAGTCTTTCAGGTCCCTATACATCTTCGTGCTTCCAGGATAAATAGAGAATGAAGAACTATGAGCCTCATCTAGCATCTCCTTCTTTACTTCTGGGATGGGAGGAACACAAACCCAATTCTTGAACTTTATTATCCCATCACAATCAAGGTTGAATTCAGGAACATTTCTCACCTTCTTTTGTAACTCTACATCTTCTTTCTGTGCCTCTTTAATCTTCACATGTATAGACGGTTGAACATTCATTTAAGAAAGATAATATTTTTCCCCTTCCATTATAATTCTAAGATCCATCCTTTGTAAATCCATAAATATTGGATCTTTTGTGATCCTCACCATGGATAAGCTAGCATGGTCTTGTCGACTTAATGCATCTACCACCTTGTTTTCTTTCCCAGGGTGGTAATGATTTGAGTAGTCGTAATCCTTAATCAGCTCCAACTATCTTCTTTGGCGCATATTCAGCTCCTTTTTGTGAAAATATACTTTAAACTTTTATGATCAGTATAAATTGTTGTACCCCACACTCTTTGATTTTCATGATCACAATCACTTTCATTTTTGTCTAACATTTTGTTTTAAGTGTTTGTGCTGATAGGCAAAAGATTGCCAAAGAATTGGCCCAAGAAAGCTGATAAGTGGACTGAAATTCAGTCCACCGGCCAACCGGTGTGATGGCACCGGCCAGCCGGTGGACCTGGCAGAGGCATTGCCCACTGCCAGGCTCCACCGGTCAGCCGGTGGCTCTGTCACCGGCCAGCCGGTGGCATCCTGGCTCAACAGTGAGACCTACTGTCTCACCACCGGCCAGCCGGTGGCCTCAGCACCGGCCAGCCGGTGGCTCCTGGGCAGAACAAGTTTCCTTTTTGCAAGGCACCGGCCAGCCGGTGGAGCTGTACCGGCCAGCCGGTAGCCCAGTCAAACTAGCCGTTGGCTTTGACCAGTCAACCCTCTTTTGGCCTCCAACGGCTCCGAGGACTTCTCCAACGGCTCCGAAGGCCCCCAATGGGTTCCATGCCTATAAATAAAGGCCAAGGAAGCCCCGGACATGAACCGGATCATATACCAAGCGCCCGGACATATTATTGCACATTTGGGGAACCTCCGACGCTCCACCTTCAAGGATCCTCAAGTGCTCCAATCCAACTTCCAATCCAAGGAGCACCTCAAGAAGCTTGGGAGAGCACGCTACATCAACTCCATCATACCTTGGCACCCAAGTCTTCCTCACATACGAGTTTTATTGTTTTATTCTTTTTGAGCTTAAATTTGAGTTTGTGCCTACAAACTCCCAATTTTCTCATCCCCTCTTTCCTTTGGGTTTCACATCACCACTAAGGTGTGAAAAGGTTGCCAGGCTTTTCTTTAAATAGCTTGAGACATAGGTGAGCTATCCTTCACCTGTAAGAAGGATAGTGGGTTCTTGCTAAACCAATTAAAAGCAAGTGGGTTCTTGCTTAACCACCAAAAGCAAGCTGTAATAGGTCCTAGTGCTACCTCAAAGCCTAGTGGGTTTCTTGCTAAAACCATTGAAAAGCAAGCGGTAGGAATCTCTCAACGGTTGAGTTGGGAGCGGAGACGTAGGCCGGGTTTTGGCCAAACTCCGTTATCAATTTCGTGTGTCTTGCCTCTTTACTTTCCGCTGCATTTCAACTTTGATTTTTAATTTGTTAATCATTTTTTAAAAGGCAATTCACCCCCCCTCTTGCCATCATTCCCCGTTTGTTCCGACCTAACAATTGGTATCAGAGGGCGTATTTGAATAATTCCCTAACCGGTTTCAAATTAAAGATCCTATTTTTTTTGATGGCTTCTACCGCTTCTTCTTCTCAAACCCTCGAAGGACATTCTTTGGATCGTGCTCCATTCTTTGATGGAACCGATTATAGTTTTTTGGAAAACCCGCATGACCACTTTTTTAAAAAGCATTGGCTATCCTATTTTTAGAATTGTTATGCATGGTTTTACGCTCTCTTCTCCCGATGAGTCTAAATGGACCCCCGCGGACATTGCAAATTTCGAGCTTGATGGTAAAGCCATGAATGCTCTTCATTGCGGGTTAGATAGAAATGTATTTAATTGTATTTCTACTTGCTCATCTTCTCATGATATTTGGAAGCTTTTAGAACTTACCCATGAAGGCACTAAGAAGGCTCAAAAGCAAGAACCCGCTCAAAAGCAAGAACCCGACGAAAAGATCAAGCCCGTTTGCCCACCTCACAAGAAAAGGGCCAAGAAGAAAAAGAAGAAGGCTTCAAAGGCAACATGGAGTGATAGCTCCACCTCTTCATTCTCCTCCTTCTCCTCGAGCAACCAAGGTAAAAAATGCCTAATGGCAAATCATGAGGTATCATCCTCCGACTCTTCTTCCTCGTCTTCTAGTTCTTCAAATTCTTTCAATCATCTTTCTTATGAGGATCTCCAATTTGCTAGAGATCAATTAGAAAATGGTTTTCATGAACTTTCTTCAAAATTTGTTTCTTTGAAAAAGAATTTCAAAAAGATTTCCTCCGAAAAAGACCAACTTCTCAAAGAGAAGGAGGAACTCTCCCTAAAAATCCAAAATTTCCCAAATGTTGATTCTTTGGAATCAACCATCAAAGACCTTAGAGAGTCTTTAGCCAAGTTCACCCAAGGTGAACAAAATTTTTCCAAACTCTTAGGTTCTCAACGAGTATCTAGAACCACCAATGGACTTGGCTACACCAACCAAGCTTCCTCCTCCCGTGCTCCAACTGTTTTTGTAAGGGGGAGCTCTAGTTATAAATTTTGTAATTATTGTAAAAAACCCGGGCACCTAATTTATGAATGCGATTGCAAAAACGCCCGGTATGGTCAACCCAAAAGTATTTTCTTTTCGGACGAATTTTATAGGAGAAGACCCGCCATGAGACAAGTTTGGATTGAAAAATCCCTTCTAGCGAGTCTCTCCGGGCCTAAGATAGTTTCCTATCCCCGGTGATTTATTGTCTTTATTTAGGGGGAGTTAGGTTCTTTTAAGCCTTTTTGTGAATTAAAAATTTTCATTCAAAATTTTCATTTCAAATTTTCTATTCATTTTTTGATTCAAAACTTTCAATTAAAACTGTTATTCAATTTTCATTTCAAAATTTCCAACAATTGGTATTATTTTCAATTGGTTTAAAATCTTGATTTTCAATTTTTCCCTCAATCAAGTTTTATGCCCCATTCTATTTTGATAATCACAAAGGGGGAGAAATTTCTTGATTGATTGGGGGAGAATATTTTCTCTCATGCTTAGTATTTTTTTTCAATTTTTCATTTAAAGCATGCCTTCATTTAAGCTTTTACATTGCTTAGATAAGTGATTGTGATCATCAAAATAGGGGGAGATTGTTGTACCCCACACTCTTTGATTTTCATGATCACAATCACTTTCATTTTTGTCTAACATTTTGTTTTAAGTGTTTGTGCTGATAGGAAAAATATTGCCAAAGAATTGGCCCAAGAAAGCTGATAAGTGGACTGAAATTCAGTCCACCGGCCAACCGGTGTGATGGCACCGGCCAGCCGGTGGACCTGGCAGAGGCATTGCCCACTGCCAGGCTCCACCGGTCAGCCGGTGGCTCTGTCACCGGCCAGCCGGTGGCATCCTGGCTCAACAGTGAGACCTACTGTCTCACCACCGGCCAGCCGGTGGCCTCAGCACCGGCCAGCCGGTGGCTCCTGGGCAGAACAAGTTTCCTTTTTGCAAGGCACCGGCCAGCCGGTGGAGCTGTACCGGCCAGCCGGTAGCCCAGTCAAACTAGCCGTTGGCTTTGACCAGTCAACCCTCTTTTGGCCTCCAACGGCTCCGAGGACTTCTCCAACGGCTCCGAAGGCCCCCAATGGGTTCCATGCCTATAAATAAAGGCCAAGGAAGCCCCGGACATGAACCGGATCATATACCAAGCGCCCGGACATATTATTGCACATTTGGGGAACCTCCGGCGCTCCACCTTCAAGGATCCTCAAGTGCTCCAATCCAACTTCCAATCCAAGGAGCACCTCAAGAAGCTTGGGAGAGCACGCTACATCAACTCCATCATACCTTGGCGCCCAAGTCTTCCTCACATACGGGTTTTATTGTTTTATTCTTTCTGAGCTTAAATTTGAGTTTGTGCCTACAAACTCCCAATTTTCTCATCCCCTCTTTCCTTTGGGTTTCACATCACCACTAAGGTGTGAAAAGGTTTCCAAGCTTTCCTTTAAATAGCTTGAGACATAGGTGAGCTATCCTTCACCTGTAAGAAGGATAGTGGGTTCTTGCTAAACCAATTAAAAGCAAGTGGGTTCTTGCTTAACCACCAAAAGCAAGCTGTAATAGGTCCTAGTGCTACCTCAAAGCCTAGTGGGTTTCTTGATAAAACCATTGAAAAGAAAGCGGTAGGAATCTCTCAACGGTTGAGTTGGGAGCGGAGACGTAGGCCGGGTTTTGGCCGAACTCCGTTATCAATTTCGTGTGTCTTGCCTCTTTACTTTCCGCTGCATTTCAACTTTGATTTTTAATTTGTTAATCATTTTTTAAAAGGCAATTCACCCCCCATCTTGCCATCATTCCCCGTTTGTTCCGACCTAACATAAATATCACACCTTTCTCCATAAAGATAATGCCTCCAAATCTTTAATGCAAAGATTACCGCAGCTAACTCCAAATCATGAGTTGGGTAATTTTTCTCATGGATTTTCAACTGTCGTGAGGCATAATCTATCACCATATCATTTTTCATGAGAACATACCCCAACCCCTTCTTGGATGCATCACTATAGATCAAAAACCTTTCTCCACTACAAGGTAGTGTGAGCACAAGTGCACTGGATAACCTTCTTTTTAACTCCTTGAAATTATCTTCACACTCCTCCGTCCAAACGAACTTAACTCCTTTTCGAGTCAACCTGGTGAGTGTATTAGATAATCGTGAAAAATCTTTGATAATATCCATCCAAACCAAGAAAAATTCGGATCTCAGTTACTGTTGTTGGTTTTGACCATCTTTCGATAACCTCTATTTTTGCTGGATCCACAGATATCCCCTCTTTTGAGATTATGTGACCCAAAAATGAAACTTTTTGAATCCAAAATTCACACTTGGTAAATTTGGCATAAAGCTTATCCTTTCTTAGGGTCTTCAATACAATTATCAAGTGATCTTCATGTTCTTCCTTACTCTTTGAATAGACAAGAATATCATCTATAAAGACTACCACAAACTGATCAAGATAGTCTCTAAAGACTCTATTCATTAGATCCATGAAGATAGTAGGGGAATTATTAATACCAAATGGCATCACTATAAATTCATAGTGTCCATACCTTGTACGGAAAGCTATCTTTGGTATATCCTCCCCTTTGAACCTTAATTGATGATACCCTAAACGAAGATCAATCTTGGTAAAGTACTGAGCTCCGCGTAGTTGGTCAAATAAGTCATCAATTCGTGGGAGAGGATATTTGTTCTTGATAGTGATCTTGTTAAGTTCTAGATAATCAATGCAAAGTCTCATCGATCCATCTCTCTTCTTAACAAACAGAATAGGTGCTCCCCAAGGTGATGCACTAGGGAATATGAATCCCTTATCAAGATTCTCTTGGAGTTGCTTCTTCAATTCCTATAACTCAATTGGGTCCATTATATAAGGTGTCTTTGAAATAGGTAAAGCACCCGGTACGAGTTCTATTGAAAACTCAACTTCACGATTTGGTGGAAGACCAGGAAATTCCTCCGGAAATACATCATCAAACTCCCATACAATGGGCATATTCTTAATCGTGAGTTTCTCTCCAACCATTTGAGATAAATAACCTTCATTTAGTGGAATAAAGACCCATATGATGGAAGAAATTTCCACTGGAAGGTTATGTTCATCCTTGCATCGATAGACGATCATATATTGATCTGGAATATGAAATGTGACTTCACTTCTTTGGAAATTGATATGAGATCCATATAAAGAAATCCAATCCATGCCAAGAATCACATCAAATTCCACTATAGGAAGGATCACAAGATTTGCAGGAAGCACTTTCCCACAAACTTCAATCGGAGAAGAATTGTAAACTTTTTATGCGACTATTGTGCCATTAGGGGTTGTCACAGCTAACTCAACATCTAATTATTGAGGTAATACAACGATACCCTTAGAAAATTCTTCAGAAATAAAAGAGTGGGTGGATCCAGAATCAAATAAAACATTTTCTACTTTAGAGTGGATGGTAAGTGTACCTTTCACCACTTCGTTATCGTACTCCACATCACCGATAGAAATTGCATGTGACTTTAATTTACCTTTAGCCTTAAGAGTTTTTTGATGTCGATCATCATCAACAACCCTTGGATTAGGGCATTGATTAGCATAATTCCCCATTTCCTTACACTTGTAACATTGAAGTTTAGGAGGTGCACTCTGTGTATCCTTTTCTTTGTTCGCATCATTAGACATCTTATTCCCATCATTGCGGTATTCAAATGCCCGATGACCTTCCTTTCCACATTTGAAACATTTACTTGTCCCTTTAAGACAACTCCCTCCATGTTTCTTTACACACTTTGAACATAAAGGAAAACTCATCTTCTTTTCAGTGTGCTCTTTAGATTTTCCTTTGAATTCAATTTTCCTCTTCTTATCAAACCCATATGACTGATGGGTTACTCCAATCTCCATCTCAACCTTGAGAACACATCGAATGATTTCCTCATAGCTATTGAAGTCCCTTATGGCTAACGCCCTTCGAAAACTTGGTTTTAAGCCACTAAAGAATCGATCGATCTTACTCTCAGGTTGGATAATAATCCCAGAAGCGTACCTTAAAAGTCTTGTAAAATTTTCTTCATAGGTACCTACCGATTCATCATCCTTTTGCTTTAGTTCAAGAAACTCCTTCTCCATTTTTTTCGAAGAATACGAGGGAAGTACTTATTGAAAAATAAGTTATTGAACTCGTCCCATTCCATGGACTCAATTTAATCTCTTGGCCTCATATTCTTGATAAGATTCCACCATTGATAAGCTTCACCTTCCAAACGATATACTACTAAGATGACTTTATCATGTTTAGAACATTGAAGAACTGAAAATATCTTTTCAGTAGTACTAATCCATTTTTCAGCAACTAATGGATCAGAAGACCCGGTGAATGAGGGTGGACGATGCCTCATGAAGGATTCAATAGAATGTTTCTCCTTCCTTTTCTCATTTGGAAGTCCTGTATGATTCATAGATTGAGAAAGTTGTGTGATCATGGCTACAAGATTTTTCATTCCAGCTCCCATAACTTTTGGTTGCTCAGGGGGACAATCATTACGTTTCCCGTCGCATTCCGCATTAACACAGTTCCTTCGGGTTCCAGCCATTGACTAAAACCAAGAAGAATTGTGTGAGCAACACTAATTATAATAGGAAAACCACATAATCATGAATAAAATTTCACACTTGAGGTCTTATCATAGGTTTTTCATGGCCATTTATAAAACACTAAGATTGTGTTCTATAATTAGACATATCCTTAGGGTTCTTACTAAGGCTTTCACATCCTAGTTTCCAAAGGTTGACTATACTTTTCCTCTGATACCAACTATAACGACCCATAATTTACATACATTGTTAATACTTCAAAATTGAAGCATACTTATTACAACATATCAAAAAACCATGAAAGTACCATATAGGTATAGTGTCTTTAGAAACTGTGAAACATAAACAACTGGTTCATAAATCATCTATGTTGTCTCCCATTTATTTCATCATATCTAGAGTCCATTTTGGCATATTCTACTTAATACCCTTCTTCCAGACCTGGGGAAAAGAAAACATACAAAAGGGTGAGCTCAAATTCTCAGTAAGGGTAAACAAATTAAATATTAATCATATCATATTCTTAAGAACAAAACATTTTGAAAATCTTGTCCTGCAAAAAAGATCATAATATCATGACATGGGATCAATCATAATAGTGAAATTTAATCCAAATAATCATAACTTAAAACATGAAACTTTGTGGAATACACACATAATCATAGATAATCATTTCTTATTAGTCAAGACTCATTTCCAAGACTATCTTAGCGGACAAAGTCCATTTCTGAACCGAGTTCACTCCTCATTTCAATCCTGTTTCACTGAACCGGATTAACATACCGTTCTAGCCATGTCTATCTCATGAGATATAAATATTTACCCAATGCATTGGAGGGAGATATAGGTCCCACCCATCTCATAATAAAACCATTCTTATGTGTGCCACAAAATTATAAATCATACATCATAGCATAACCCATGTAATAAAAATGGGATTCTTAAACATCGCGACATCATAAAACAATTCGTATAAGATAAAGGACTTCATAAAAATAATTCCATCACAACATAATCAAATCAATGTAATAATAGGGATATAAATAGAACCATATATTATCTTAGATTGAAAATAATTTTGATAAAACACTGAAACTCCCTTCTTGAGGAAAATATCCTTTCTACTTTAAAAAAACATTTTTTCCATTCTTAACATGTCATACAATTTTAAACTAAAAGAAGTTGATTAAAAATAAACTTGAAAACTTGTAAAGAAAGCTTCATGGAAATAATGTTCTAAAAGTCCATTCAGGCCGTATAAGTTAAAAAAAACATTCTTCTCGTACTTTGGCCGGAAAAGTCAAAAAGTACATCATACTAAAAACGACAAAAGATTCCTTTCATATCTTTAACTAAAAACTCACCAATGGGTAAAATTGGATTTAAAAAATTGTAGGTGGATGGAAATAATATTACATATTAAGGAAACATGGATGTAGATGATAAATATGCCCTAGTAAATCCAGAAGTATAAACAATCTCAGATAAAAATGAGATTGTGAGATTTTCCCTTACCTTAGGTCCGATTTTCTTCGTACATGTCCGAACCTCCTGTATAATGATTTAAATAATGTTATTAACTTATTTCAGAATCATACCCATTGTTACGATATCATATATGGTCATATTCTTAGCTTCTTATTAGTAATATTTCATTGCTACTTGTTATTCGGGTGTTTATTGCTTTATGTTCTTATGTTTGTTTTGTCGAATAAATTCTTATTATTCTTTTTAGGTTATAGTTACCTCATTTACAGAATGTTATTAGTTTAATATATATCATATTTACTCATTCAATTCATTTATATAATCATTATTCAATGAAGATCATGTGGAACGAGTTGCATCACATCGTAGAGACGGTATTCCGTACGTACGCACGAGCAATGATATCGTTACCATGATCGTGGAATTTTATTGAAGTGTATGTATACTATTTTATAATTAATATCAATTGAAAATAATCATATATAGTTATTATTTACACCATTATACCCATCCAAGTAAGGTGGTGGTGGAAAACAGATTACACCACGGCGTGGAGACAGTATTCCGTACGTACGCACGCGTGGTGATTTCGTTTTTCGTAGGATGGATAAAAGGTGAAATAGGGTTGTTTCATACTTATAATAAAATATCAGTATATTGGTGATACTTATGTTATTACTTCATAATGAAAAAACTAAATAATAAGAAGTAGAAGAATAAATAAAGTTGAAAGAATTGGTAACGGACATTACCTCTTTTTTGAAGCGCCTCTTCTTAACCTCCTCTTAAGGCACTAAATATGGTCTTTTAAGAATACCTGAACCTCTAAGATGTTTATAGGGAAGTGTAAAAGATAATTTGGCAGGGGTTGGCCGAGCTTGAAGGCTCAAAGTGGTGTGAGGAGGAGAGGGAGGAGGTGCCCTTTTATAAGGGAGGAGAGGGGCACCTTTGAAAAAACTAAAAATATTATTTTATTATAAAGTCATATTTGGTTTTTAATAGCTCCAAATTAATTTATTTCGAAGCTAAGGTGGGTTTGGATAGAAATAATCTCATAAAATATAATTTATACAAGTTTAGGTTTCTATTTTAACCTTATCATTTAGATTTAACTTTTACCGTGTCTTCTTGTTTTCTTACACTATATGGTTAATAAACTTACTATAATAAGCCAAACGAACCCCAAGTGGTTCATTATTAATATATATATCCTTATCTAAGTCATTTGGCCGAACCTTAGATTTTTAGGAATAAAATAACAATTAATAATATAATATTTGTTTTAAAAACTATTTTATGTCAATTTTGACACTATTTGGTACTTGATTTTTGTGAAACTCATAACAGCATGATTAGTTCGAAAAAAGTTAATTAAATCAATACTAACATGTCATATTAACCTATAAAATTAGTTTAATTTATATAAAGTCTGAAATTAAATTTATTTGGGTATTTATAATATCAATTATTTTGATATTTCATTATTTAGGTAATTACTGCATCACCATTGTGTCATATATAACTTAAGATATTTAATGTCTAAACATTATAAATAAAATATCATTAGGTAGGAAATATTTTTATCTTTCTAATGAATATTTATAGTTGAATTTATATTATGTATAACCTTATATTAAAAATGAATTAGTTATTAAACTTTGATTTTAATTATTTTAAACCTTCTTTAAATAAATTAATAATAAATGTCCTAATCTAATCCAAGTGGACCTAAATGGTCATATTTTATTCCTAAGGTTGTTTTTGGTTTAATTACCCTTATTAAATAGAATTAGGACATGTGTTAGAGTAATAATAATATCATTTTTACCCTTAATTACTCTATTTACTTTTAACCGTGGTAAATAAAAGTAAAAAGTTACTATTCACCAAAAATTATTTTCATCTCATTGAACCACATTTTAGTCCTTGATATTAACCCTGTCTCTCAGATTTTTGAAATTCCACTCATAGAAGCGGTAAAATTAAGTTTTATGTAAATTTGCAAAAAGCTCCTAGGAGGTAGGTAAAAGACGGTGAAAAGTTCAATAAAATTTTTATATATCTAAAATTATTATAAAATGACTCCAATGAATTACATTGAACTTATATAGGTATTATGTATCAATTTTGACCAAAAATAAATTTAAATAAAATAAATAATTATTTAAATAAAAAGTCGTTTTTTAATAGTAACCCAATGTTTTCACTATTCATCAAAAATTGAAAGTTTTCAAAAAAGTACCAAAATTTTACCCTAGGATAATTTTGATATTAAGAATCCAAAAATAAAGTCCATTTTGAAGGATAAAATTTATAAAATTTCAAAAAGTGGGTATTACTATTCATAACGGCTAACTTTAATTATATTTTTAGAGCATGTCGTTGTTTAGTGAAACTCGGTATTGCGTACAACGTAAACTATTGAGGAAGGTCGCGATTGCGTTTAAAGCAGGCCAAGATAGTTTTGTGTGTAGTAAAATATTCCTTTGATGATGTATATAACATAAAAAAAAATATTTCTCATAAAAATCTCGGGTGTTACAATGTATCTGGAAGAAATAAAAAAACATTGATGCTAAGAAATATGTCCACACATTGGGACGTACTACGATTCTAGATCATGTGAGACAGCAGGTATGACAGTTTATAATCTTTCTTTATGATGTGCACTTTCTATTGCTTCCTCCATAATTTATTCGATTGCTAAAGTTGTTATATAATTTTAGTTATGAAATTACTATTTTTTTTACTATCCTATTTTTAATTATGGTTTCCTACATTAAATGTCATTATAGAGGCATAAATTGAATATAAAAGGTTGTGTGCCTCGAGCAAAGCTATTTTGCTCGAGTAGAAAGAAGAAAGATGGAAGTGTGGTTAATGAACTGACTCAGCACCAGATTATAAGTTTTACTTTGTAGATTTAAAATTTTAATCTCTGTTTTGTAACTTAATAATCTATTTATATTTGCAATAGGCTACTTTAGAGGCCCTTGATTCCCAGGAACCTAACAATTTTGGGCCAAACGATCACTTACATTAGGTGTTGGGAGATGAACACCCTGGTAGAGTATGCTGCCTACCTGGGAAGAGTATAGTTTCGATGAGGTATTGGCCCTCCTCAGGTATGATTTGTAGTGCCACCGAGTTGCAACAGGTTAAGGCACAGAGAGAACAGGCCGAAAAAGGGCCACAGAGATGGCAGATCAGTCTGCTAGGGCAAACACTACAGTTATGAAACTGATGGAAGTTTTATGTCCAACACTTCCACCAGAGGCCAACACTACTTGTGATGAATATATTTCGTTGATGAGTTCTATATATGGTCCACTAGGTGGTAGTTCTAGTGGTGGTCGAGATGATGGCGATGAGGAAGCCAAGGCGGAGGAGGAGGAGGGCGAGGAGGAGGGCGAGGAGGAGGTAGAGGCATAGTAGGAGGGCGATGAGGAGGTTGAGGCTGAGTACGATGGCGAGGAGGAGGTTAGAGATGATGATAGGGACAATGATGAGGATGAGGGTGAGAGTGACGATGATGGTGATGATAGTGATGGTGATAAGGGGCAGATTGATCCATTACATTTTTGACTAATATTCCTGACCTTTGATGTATATTGATTTGTTGTACCTGAATATATGTGTGATTAGTTAGGTCACCCTATCTTTATTTTTTTATAAATAATATAACTTTACTTTTTGATTTTCTCTGAAATACACCTATTTTAATGAAATTGTAAATTTTTAGTGGAATTTAAAAAATTGGTGGTCTGATTAGAAGTTGATATAATGAAATTATTTTCTTAACCTTGAAAGAATTTACTTAGAAAATATGTAAATACCTTCCCATGAACCCGGGACAGCCCCACAAACATCCCCCCACCCTCCTCCCTAGATAGCCCCCCAGACAGCCTCCCCACCCTCCTTCCTGGACCTCAGACAACCCCTTAGATAACCCCCCGGACAGCCCCCCAGACCGCCCCCCAGACAACCCCCCCACCCTCCTCCCTGGACCCTGGACAACCCCTCAGATAGCCCCCACCCTCCTCCCAAGACCCCCCCCCAGACAACCCCCCACCCTCCTCCCTGGACCCTGAACATCCCCCCTGACAGCCCCCCGAATATCCCCCCACCCTCCTCCCTGGACCCCATACAACCCCCCACCCTCCTCCCTGGACCCCGAACATCCCTCCCACCCTCCTTCCTGGACCCCGGATAACCCCCTAGACAGCCCCTTACCCTCCTCCCTGGACCCCAGATATCCCCTTGGACAGCCCCCCCCAGACAACCTCCCCACCCTCCTTCTTGGACCCCAGACAACCCCCATACATCCCCCCAGACACCCCCTGGACAGCCCCCCTCCTCTCTGGACCTTGAACAGTCCCCCGGACAGCCTCCCCACCCTCCTTCCTGGACCTCGGACATCCCCCGGACATCCCCCCAGACAGCCTCCCCACCCACCTTCTTGGACCCCGGATAGCCCCCCAGACAGCCCCCCCAGACAACCCCCCGGACAGCCCCTCGGACATCCCCCCTTCCTCCCTGGACCCCGGACAGCCCCTCGAACAGCCTCCCTACCCTCCTTCTTGGACCCCGGACAGCCCCCTGGATATCCCCCTAGTAGCCTCCCCACCCTCCTTCTTGGACCCCAAACAGCCCCCCGGACAGCCCCCCCACCCTCCTCTCTAGACCCTGTACAGCCCCCCGACTCAATACCCCAACATTGGGCAAGCGACGATTCGACATATATAAAACATCACGACAATTCATGAAAGGCTAAGGACCACCAACCTTGATTCCAGAGACAATCACACTCTTAATTCGGCATCTCAGATCTCAATCTATGATCTCTTCAAGATTCACCCTAAATCCCAACGGAAAAGTGGGTTTGAGAGATTTATAAGTAGATAAGAGAAGAGTGCAAACCCTAATCTAAAACAGGAAGCAATGAGAGGATTAAACTCACCTGGATCTTTAATCCGCACTTGACGACACTCAAAACACCCAAGGATTGAAGGAGATCTGACCTTAAGAGCTTTTGGGATCTTTGTATTGTGTTGATACTTTTTCACAAGGATCCATGGTTCATTTTTGATGTGTAAAAGTCAACCCCAACTCAATCCGAGGCATGATATGGCCGGTACCACTCAAAGTATCTCACTTTTATTTGAAATGGACAACATTTTTAGTGAAAACAACAACTGGCATACGGAAAACCGACCAAACACATTTTTATTCTGTTTATACTTTAGGACAATGATCCATGGGTCATATGTGATTTGTATGAGTCAACCCCTCCCTAATCCGAGGCACGGTGTGGCCTGTATCACTCGTAGTATCTTTCTTTTGTTTAAAATGTACACCCTTTTAAATAAAAACAACTAGCATACAGAAAACCAACCAAATGTATTCAGATTGTGTTTATACTTTTTCACAATTATCCATAGGTCATTTTTTACATGTACGATTCAACCCCGCCTCAATCCCAGGCACGGTGTGGCCGATACCACTCAAAGTGTCTCACTTTTATTTGAAATGGACAACATTTTAAGTGAAAACAACAACTGGCATACGAAAAACTGACCAAACACATTTGGATTCTGTTGATACTTTAAGAAAATGATCCATGGGTCATTCGTGATGTGTATGAGTCAACCCTGCCTCAATCCGAGGAACAGTGTGGCCGGTATCACTCGAAGTGTCTGTCTTTTGTTTAAAATGGACACACTTTTAAGTAAAAACAACTGGCTTATAGAAAACTGACAAAACATATTCTTATCGTGTTGATAATTTAGCACAACAATCCATGGGTCATTTGTTATGTGTAAGAGTCAACTCTTCCTCAATCTGAGGCATGGTGTGGCCGGTACCACTCAAAGTGTCTCACTTTTAATTGAAATGGACAACATTTTAAGTGAAAACAACAACTGGCAGACGGAAAACCGACCAAACACATTTGGAGTCTATTGATACTTTAGGAAAACTATCCATGGGTCATATGTGACATGTAGGAGTCAACCCTGCCCCAATCTGAGGCATGGTGTGGCCGGTATCACTCATAGTGTCTTTATTTTGTTTAAAATGGAAAACCTTTTAAGTAAAAACAATTGGCATATGGAAAACCAGCCAAAAATATTCAGATTGTGTTGATACTTTAGCACAAGGATCCATGGGTCATTTTTTATGTGTATGAGTAAACCTCGCCTCAATCCTAGGAATGGTGTGGTCGATACCACTCAAAGTGTCTCACTTTTATTTGAAATGGACAACATTTGAAGTGAAAACAATAATTGGCATACGAAAAACTAACCAAATTCATTTAGATTCTATTAATACATTAGGGAAATGATCCATGGGTAATTTGTGACATGTACGAGTCAACCCCGCTTCAATCCAAGTCATAGTGTGGCCGATATCACTCGAAGTGTCTGTATTTTGTTTAAAATGGACACTCTTTTAAGTAAAAACAACCGGCATACGGAAAAATGACCAAACGTATTTGGATTGTGTTTATACTTTAGCACAATGATCCATGGGTCATTTTTGATGTGTACGAGTCAACCCCGCCTCAATCCAAGGCACAATGTGGACGGTACCACTCAAAGTGTCTCATTTTTACTTGAAATGGATAACATTTTAAGTGAAAACAACAACTGGCATACAAAAAACCAACCAAACACATTTAGATTGTCTTGATACTTTAGGAAAACGATCCATGGGTCATATGTGATGTGTAAAAGTCAATCCCGTTGCAATCCGAGGCACGGTGTGGCCGGTATCACTCGAAGTGTATGTATTTTGTTTAAAATGGACATCATTTTAAGTAAAACCAACTGGCATATGGAAAACTGACCAAACGTATTTGGATTGTGTTGATACTTTAACACAAGGATCCATGGTTCATTTTTGACGTGTACGAGTCAACCCCACCTCAATATGAGGCACAGTGTAGCCGGTACCACTCAGAGTGTCTCACTTTTATTTGAAATGGACAATGTTTTAAGTGAAAACAACAACTGGAATATGGAAAACCGACCAAACGCATTCTAATTCTATTGATACTTTATAAAAATGATCCATGGGTCATATGTGACATTTATGAGTCAACCCCACCCCAATCCGAGGCATGGTGTGGCCGTTATCACTCGTAGTGTCTTTCTTTTGTTTAAATTGGACACCCTTTTAAGTAAAAACAACTGGCATACAGAAAAATGACCAAACATATTCAGATTGTGTTGATACTTTAGAACAAGAATCCATAGGTCATTTTTGACGTGTACGAGTCAACCCTGCCTCAATCCCAGGCATGGTGTGGCCGGTACCACTCAAAGTGTCTCACTTTTATTTGAAATGGACAACATTTTAAGTGAAAACAACAACTGGAAAATGGAAAACTAACCAAATGCATTCAGATTCTATTGATACTTGAGGAAAATGATTCATGGGTCATCTATGACATTAACGAGTAAACCCCGCCTCAATCCGAGGAATGGTGTGGTCGGTATCACTCAAAGTGTCTGTCTTTTGTTTAAAATGGACACTCTTTTTAGAAAAAACAACTGGCATACAGAAAACTGACCAAAAATATTCATATTTTGTTGATACTTTAGAAAAACGATCCATGGATCATTTGTGATGTGTAAAAGTCAACCCCGCCTCAATCCGAGGCATGGTGTGGCTAGTACCACTCAAAGTGTCTCACTTTTATTTGAAATGGACAACATTTTAAGTGAAAACAACAACTGGCATACGGGAAACCGACCAAATGTATTCATATTCTGTTGATAATTTAGGAAAACTATCCATAGGTCATATGTGATGTGTATGAGTCAACCCCACCCCAATCCAAGGCACGGTGTGGCCAGTATCACTCATAGTGTCTTTCTTTTGTTTAAAATGGACACCCTTTTAAGTAAAAACAACTGGCATATGGAAAACTGACCAAACGTATTTGGATTGTGTTGATACTTTAGCACAAGGATCCATGGGTAATTTCTGACATGTACGAGTCAACCCTGCCTCAATCTGAGGCACGGTGTGGTCGGTACCACTCGAAGTGTCTCACTTTTATTTGAAATGGACAACATTTTAAGTGAAAACAACAACTGGCATACGGAAAACTAACCAAACGCATTCAAATTCTATTGATACTTTAGGAAAATGATCCATGGGTCATTTGTGACATTTACGAGTTAAAACCGCCTCAATCTGAGGCATGGTGTAGCTAGTATCACTTGAAGTTTCTGTCTTTTGTTTAAAATGGATACTCTTTTAAGTAAAAACAACCAGCATACGAAAAACTGACCAAATGTATTAGGATTGTGTTGATACTTTAGAACAATGATACATGGGTCATTTTTGACGTGTAGGAGTCAACCCCTCTTCAATCTGAGGCACGGTGTGTCCAGTACCACTCCAAGTGTCTCACTTTTATTTGAAATGGACAACATTTTAAGTGAAAACAACAACTGTTATACATAAAACTGACCAAACGCATTCAGATTGTCTTGATATTTTAGGAAAATGATCCACGAGTCATATGTGACATGTATGAGTCAACCCTGGCACAATATGAGGCATGGTGTGTCCGGTATCACTTGAAGTTTATGTCTTTTGTTTAAAATGGACATCATATTAAGTAAAAACAACTGACATACAGAGAACTGACGAAACATATTTATATTGTATTGATACTTTAGCACAAGGATCCATGGGTAATTTTTGACGTATATGAGTCAACCCTACCTCAATCCCAAACACGGTGTGGCCGGTACCACTTAAAGTGTCTCACTTTTATTTGAAATGGACAACATTTTAAGTGAAAATAACAACTGACATACGGAAAACTGACCAAACACATTTGGATTCTATTGATACTTTAGGAAAACGATCCATGGGTCATTTGTGAAATATATGAGTCAATACCGCCTCAATCCGAGGCACGGTGTGGCCAGTATCGCTTGAAGTGTATGTCTTTTGTTTAAAATGGACACTCTTTTAAGTAAAAACAACTGGCATACGGAAAACCAACTAAACATATTTGGATTGTGTTGATACTTTAGCAAAACGATCCATGGGTCATTTGTGATGTGTAAGAATCAACCCCACCTCTATATGAGGCACGGTGTGGCCGGTACCACTCAAAGTGTCTTAGTTTTATTTGAAATGGACAACATTTTAGGTGAAAACAACAACTGGAATACATAAAACTGAACAAATGCATTCAGATTGTCTTGATACTTTATAAAAATGATCTATGGGTCATATGTGACGTGTACGAGTCAACCCCACCACAATCTGAGGCATGATGTGGCCGGTATCACTCAAAGTGTATGTATTTTGTTTAAAATGGAAATCATTTTAAGTATAAACAACTAGCATACAGAAAACTGACCAAACGTATTCGGATTGTGTTGATACTTTATCATAAGGATCCATGGTCTAGCCTCACACAATTCACTTCTCATGTGAGGAACTCCTACCCCTATTCTAAAACACATGAAATTTAATATGCCAAGGACAACTAAATTCCCTAAGTCACACAAGATCATTGATACACACCCATTATCATCATCACTAAGTTCAAAGACACCCTCCCAAACTATGGGACATTATATTTGTGTTTAGTTGAAGTCATTTATCCATTTCCTTATTTTGGGGTTATTAGCTTCTAATTTCTGAATTCAGTGTATGTGTTATACAAAATGCAATTTTATATGTATTCTTAATTCTGTATAAAACATATAATTATGTATTCAGTTTTTTATATATTGTATTCATAATTGATAATTAAATTATGTATGTATTCAATTCAGTATTCAATTATAAATTGAATTCTGTATTGCACATGTAATTGTCATCTAAATTCTGAATTGAATTCTAAATCAATTATGTATGTTTATAATTAACTTATGAATTATGTTTTAATTCTATATGTGTATAGTCTCAGGGTGAATTATGTGTTAAATATATATGAATTAATTGTGTATATGTATGTGTTATAGTTGTTATTGCAGGTAATTGGAGTTGGGAAGCTGGGAATGCAGAAAGGGCAGCCTGCATCAAGCTGCTGCCTGGATTTCACAAAAAATCCTATGCCAATAGTTGTAAATCATTAGAATAGGGCTGTGAATGTGTTTTATACCAACGATTATAGAGAACTGTTAGTAAAAACACTTTCCCAATGGTTTACAAACTGTTGGGATATAGTGAAATGTCCAGCCTTTACCAATGGTTTAGACAAATCGTTGGAAAAAGGCTATACAAAAATATATTCCAATGGTTTGAAACTATTGGAATAGTATGTTTACCAATGGTTTTAAATCGCTGGTGAAAATTTAAACCAATGGTTTGACATAACCGTTGGTATAATGTAGATTTACTAACATATACTAATAGTTTTATAGAAACCATTGACATATGTGTTTACCTATGGCTTACTTCCCTACTGTTTGGATAACCGTTGGTATATATTATACCAATAGTTATCCAGCCTTTACCAATGGTTTGGAACCACTGGTAAAGGGTGAATTTCTAGTAGTGTCTCCTTTTTGACGCTTGTCCACTATTGATTCACTCATTCCTTCCATAGTGCGCTTCTTCCTTGAGATTATGAAGGTTCAGGTTTGAAGGAGGGAGTCAAAAGGTCAAAAGGTTCAAAAGGTAAAGTGAGGGTAGTGAAAGGTTGAAGTGCAGATCAAATTTATTTTGTCATTTATGGATTGTAACTTGTAAAAAAATAAAATAGAATAATGGTAAAAATAAAATAATGAAACTGTGTCATTTTATTTAAGGAAGATAGATTTACTAAGAGGTCCTCATATGCATTGATATCGGTTTCATACTAATGGTATTAGTCTCACTTGATCAGTATTGCATGATCAATATCATGTGATAAGCTTTATCTGATCAGTTTTACCGATCAGTTTCACCTAATCAGTTTCACCTAGTCGGTTTCATAGATTGATTTCACAGATCAGTTTCACAGATCGGTTTTACAGATCAGTTTTACAGATTGGTTTCACATATTAGTTTCATTGATCGGTTTGACAGACAAACAAATATTTCTAAGGGGATGATGTTAGATAGTCTTTATAGATTTATCATTATTAGTTAATTTCTGATGTAGCTCATTCTCTCAGAGTTTAAGGGTTTGGTGAAAATGTCAACAAGTTGGTGCTCATTCCTAATAAACTCAAGAGTTATATCACCTTTTTGATAATGGTATCTTAAAAAGTGTTGTATTACATCAATATGTTTTGTTCTGGAATGAGAAATTGGATTCTTAGAAATGTTAATAGCACTTGTGTTGTCACAATTTAAAGGGATATGTCTGAATTGAAATCCATAGTCTAATAAAGTGTGTTTCATCCACAAAATTTGTGCACAACAACTACTATCAGAAATGTACTCTACTTCATAAGTTGATAATGCAACCAAATTTTTCCTTTTACTAAACCATGAAATTAGATAATTTCCCAAAAAGTGACATGTTCTAGAGGTTCTCTTTCTATATAATTTACATCCACCAAATTCAGCATCAGAATAACTAACCAAATCAAATGGTTTTCCTCTCAGGTATCCTAAATTAGTTGTATATTTGAGGTATTTGAAAACTCTTTTAACAGAATTTAAATATGACTCCTTTATGTTTGCTGGAAATCTTTCACACATACACACACTAAACATGATATTTGGCCTACTAGTAGTTAAGTAAAGAAAACTACCAATCATTCCTCTGTAAGAAGTTTGATCAACAGATTTCCCATTTTCATCAAGATCTATCTTACATTTAGAACTCATAGGAGTTTCACTACTCTTAATTCTATAAAATCCATATCTTTTCAAAATATATTTAGTATACTTACTTTGATTTATAACAATACCTTCTTTATTTTGAAATATTTGAAATCCAAGAAAATATTTAAGTTCACCCATCAAACTCATTTCAAACTCATTTCAAACTCACTTTGCATCATTTTTGAAAAATCATTGAATAAATATTTTTCAGAAGATCAAAAAATAATATCATATACATATATTTTAGCTATTGAAACTTCTTTATAAATTCTTTTTATAAATAAATTAGGATCTACAACTCCTTTTGTAAAACATTTAGAAATGAGGAAGTTACTCAACCTATCATACCAAGATCTTGGAGCTTGTTTCAAACCATATAAAGATTTAGATAATTTGAAAACATTATTTGGAAAATGTTGATTTTTAAAAATTGGGGTTGTTCAACAAAAAAATCCTCAAATATATAACCATTTAATAATTCACTTTTAACATCTATTTGATAAAGTTTGAAATCCAAGTGTGCTGTATAGGCAAGTAAGATTCTAATGGCTTCAAGCCTAGATACTGGTGAAAAGGTCTCTTCATAATCCATTCATTATTCTTTATTATAGCCTTGTGCAACCAATATATATTTGTTTATAATTATATTTCCAGCTTCATCTACTTTATTCCTAAACACCCATTTAGTTCCTATGGTCAAGGTATCTTTTGGTCTATCAACAAGATTCCAGACTTTATTTCACTTGAACTAATTAAGCTCTTCTTGCATATCCATCACCTAAAATTCATCATTGATTGTATCATTGATATTTTTAAGTTCAATTTGTGACAAGAATGCTTGATGTTCAACCTTATTTCTCAAATAATATTTAGTTTTTGTTACTCTATCTAAATCTCTAACTACAACATCTAAGGGATGGTTTTTAAGGGTTCTAGTTGGTCTAGTAAAAGTAGGGATAGTTATTTCAGGTTCAATATTTGGTTCTGGTTCATTATTATTAGATTCTGGAGAATTTATAGAACTATAAGTTTTTACTAATTCCTTTATAGGATGGTTATAATGTTTAACATTAATGTTCATATTTGATATATCCTATTTAATATTTCCTAGTGAGGTCTTAGGTTCATGTCAATCTGTTTCATCAAACTTGACATGTACAGATTCCTCTACACATTTGGTTTTCTTATTAAAGACTCTATATGCTTTGCTTGATATTGAATATCCAAGTAACATTCCTTTATCACTTTTTGAGGAAAATTTATCTAGATTATCTTTAGTGTTAAGAATATAAACTTTACATCAAAACACTTTAAAATAATTTACCTTAGGTTTCCTATTATTCCAAAACTCATAAGGAGTTTTCTTAAGGATAGGTATGATTAAGACTCTATTTATTATGTAACAAGATGTACTAATAGATTTAGCCCAAAAATAAATCGGTAGGTCATATTCATTGAGAATAGTTTGGGATATCTCTTTTAAGGTTCTATTCCTTCTCTCCACAACTCCATTTTTTGAGGTGTCCTAGGGGCATAAAAGTTATGACTATAGCCATTTTGTGAGAAAAAAAATTCAAATTATTTATTTTCAAACTCACAACCATGGTCACTGATTAAAGATTTAATTTTAAGTCCACTAAGGTTTTCTATAGTCCTAGAATACTTGGGAAAGTGAGAGCAAGCTTCAATTTTGTGAGCTAAGAAAAAGGTCCAAGTATACCTAGAGAAGTCATCTACAAGAACATAAACATAGTGCTTCCCATTGAGACTTGAAACTCTAGATAGTTCAAACAAGACCATGTGAATGAACACAAGAAGTTGAGAATTTGTAACTTCTTTATTTGGTTTAAAAGATATTTTATGTTACTTTCCCTTTGATAAGGATTGCACACTCTATTATTTGGAAACTCTAGTTTGGTCATGTCCTTAACTAAACATTTTTTGGTTAATTTCTTAAGGGAACGTACATTACAATGTTCTAGTATTCTATGCCAGAGCCAAGAAATTTTTTAAAAGGAACTCAAATAAGAAACATTTTGTGATTCTAGTGTGTCTAAGTTTACAACATATACATTGTCATTTCTAAGATCAGTAAATAATAAGTTATTTTTGGCATAAAAAACATGATATGAATCATTTTTAAATTTGAAATTGAATCCATCATCACACAATTGAGATATTCTAAGCAATTTATACATTAATCCATCAACATAAATTACTTTGGAAATTGAAATGGAGTTAGGGTTACCAATCTGGCCTAAATTGATGATTTTCCTTTACCATTGTCACCAAATGTGACATATCCTCCATCAATCTTGATGAGATTATTGAATATTGAGTAGTCTCATGTCATGTGTCTTGAACAACCATTGTCTAAGTACCAAAGTTTTCTATAGTAACTCTTTAGACAGTTTACCTACAAAAAAATTCATCCAAGAAAAGATTTTGGTACCCATATTTGTCTAGGTCCAAAAATATTAGTAATAAAGGATTTAGGCACCCACACTTGTCTTATGGGTTTCCTATATGTAGAATATAGAGTATTTGAAAAATAAACTTTTTTTGGTCTAGAAAAACTCGATGCAGTGAAAAAATATTTAGAACTGGAACTTGTAGTAAAATTGTGATTTTTGGGCAAAGAAGCAGATTTTCTAGATTTAGTCACAAAATGTGTTTTTGATAAATTTCTTTGTCCTGGATGATATCCTATTCTAGTAGTATACTTAGGAGCTATCTGTTTAACAATTAACTAAGTAAGCGTGTCTTTCCCATTGGTAAAATTTTCAAGATCCTTATTTTATTGGTCATTAGATAACTTTAGATCATTATTTTCCTTTAGCAGTTGAGAAATTTTTTCTCTCTCAATAGTAAGTTCAAATTTAATATTTGCAGAGAGTGCATGTTGTTTATTTAATGATTTATAATTATCCTTTAGTTAATTATAGGTTTCTTCTAGTATAATACAATGTTAAAAAAATTCATCATTTTTCATATTTTCATATTTAGATTCATCTACAGAATAATAGTCATTAAGTGCAGGAGAGTTTAAAAGTACCTCTGAGGTATTTTTCATAAATAACATGTTTTCCATATCTTCTTTCTCATTCTGAGAATAAGAATATTCCCTAGAGCTATCCTTGGATGCACTCTAGGTGGCCTTCATTTCTTTCTTATATTTCCTATCTTTATTCCCATACTTCCTTTTATACTTTAATTTAGGACAGTTATCTTTGACATGCCCTCTTATTTTTCATTCATAGTAAACTATATCTTCTGATTTGTAAGGTTTCTTCCAATCCTTTTTCAAATTTCCTTTGTTGTTATATTTTACTTTAAAGTTTGGTCTCTTGAATAACTTTTTCTTTCTGTAAAATCTTCTAAATATCCTAGCCAGCTGGGCCATTTCCTCATCACTGTCTGAGGCTGATTCTTCACTACTTGTGCTCTCAACCATAGCTTGAACTTTCTCTTTGTCTTTACTCTTGGAAGTGGTAGTCTTGAAGGCTATAAATTTTATTTTTGGATCTTCATCTTCTTGATTTACTTTGAGTTCCTATTTATACATCATTAATTTTCCAATCAACTCCTTCACTATAATCTTATCAATGTCGCATGATTCTCTTATAGACCCTGATGTCCCTCACCATCTCTCTGGTAAGTATCACAAAATCCTCATGATTTTTCTTTTGCTGTGATAACTCTTCCTAAAGAAATCATGGTATTCACAATTTCATTGAACCTGAGATACATATCAGAAATAGATTCATCAGGATTCATTCTAAATTTTTTATATTTAATAGTATAAGTATTTATTCTCATCTCTTTCACATTAGATGTTCCCTCATGGGAAACTGACAAAGTGTCCCAAATCTCATGGGTATTTTTACAAGCAGAAACGCGATTAAACTCTTCATCTCCTAGTGAAAAATATAGAGAATTCATTGATTTATAGTTATTATTATAGGAAGTATTGGTAGGTTTATCCCATGTATTTATATCAGTTTCAGGAATTGCATATTTACTTTCAATTGTAGTCCAGATTTCAAATATCATACTTTCTAGATGTATTTTCATCTTAATATTCCACTGAGTATAATTTGTTCCATTAAAAAATGGAGGTATTTTGGTAGTAGTACCTTCCAGTCTATTATCTATAATATTACTTTTGAATTTTTTTTAAAGTGATAAAAATTTAGATATAACAGAAATTTTAAGATATTTAAAATCCAACTAAAATCATTGTTGAAAAATATGTGAAAAAGATTTGAAAACTAAAAATTCCAAAAACCCATGATACCAAATGTTGGTCAGAGTAGATTACTCAAGAGGGGGGGGGTGAATTGAGTATCTATAAAAAATTCTATTAAAATTGATTCTTTGAAAATATCCCCCAATTAAAAATATAATCTAAGTGATTTTGTAGTGAATTTATAAGAGTCTTGAATGTTCTATTAATTTCTCAATAGATTAATTAGTTCTCAACTATACTAATCTAAAGATTAATATACCTTTTGAAATTAACCTACTAGTTCAAAACATTTATAAACACTTGATAAATAACTATTAGAGTTCAATTTATTTTTATGGAATAAGTAATAAAAAAAATTAAAAACTAAAATGTAAAAACACAAAAGATATAAACAAGAGGTTCTGTCTCAAGTTTAAACTTAGTACTCTCCACTTGGTGATCACCTACCACTAAGAATTTTAAATTAAGAAGCAGTTTGATCCACACCTTGGATCAAGGTTCAAAATAGCACACAAGGTCGTCCAGGTCACACTTGACCTCTACCATAGTTATTCATTGAAAAAAAACAAACAGTTCACACTTGACCCCTTCTAAAATTCTACATGGGATACAAAAGAACAAATAGAGTGTGTGATTTGAGTATATCAAGTATCCTCCACTTATTCATAGGAGTCAGTGTGTGTGTAACAGATAGATACACACACTACTTAGAAATGTGTATAAATGAACACAATAGAGCTAAAATGTGTAGATTTAGGTTTATAAGGCTCTATATGTTATGAAATACATATCTAGAATTGTTTGATGTAGTGGAGTTGAAGTTTGAGTCCTCTTCTGAAAGTTGAATCCAAAAAAGAGTGTTTTATCCTCTAAGGTCTGGATTCCAGGAGGTAAAATGTTTATCTTCTTGTTCAAAAGATGTTCAGGGTAGCTCAATAGGTTTTTCTTCACTTCTCGATCTCCCCATATTCTCTTACTTTGAGTTCTTGGGTTTTGGAAGTATGCTTCAATAGTTGTAGGAGTTATAGTTTGTTCTCTCATGTATGCATGTCTGGAATGATCCAGCTTGTAATTCTTTTATACTTTGAGGTCCAATAGACACGAAGATCTCCCCACATGCATGTACCTCATACTATCTTCTGAATTTCTTACAGACAACATTAAATAATTCCAGAAACATTAATTTGTCTAAATATGTCTGTTAGATATAAATTTGAAATAATAAATTAAAAAACAATTTTTTATGACTATAGGTGAGTCATAAGTATCAGTGAGTTATTGAAATCGGTTTTTCATCATCGCTTTTTTAGCATCGGTCTGTTAGTATTGATGACTCTCTATACCGGTGAGTCCTTTCCATCGGTATCAGTGACTTTGAGTATCGGTGAGTTGTTTGTGCTATTGGTATGTCTGGGCATCGGTGATTCATCATCAGTGACTCATTTTGAACTATCGGTGTGTTTCCCATTAGTGGATCATCCATTGGTAAGTCCTTTGAACTAACAGTGCATCGCCCATCGGTGAGTCTCTTAAGATATCAGTGTGATCGATCATTGGTGACTTCTTTGATCAGTGACTTCTTTATCGATGAGTCCTCATCAGCGAGTCAACCAAATATGAATCCTTTGAACTATCAGTGTCAGGTACTTTGAAAAACTTCTAAAGTGTCTATCTTATATAGAACAATACCAGATCAAGTGAAATTCACAATTACATGTAAAATACATTTGTAAATATATTTAAACACAAATATCCATAATATATTGACTCATTGAAATGTATTATACTATTCGACATAATTTATTCACTTATAAATATTCATTGACATTATTAACTTGAGTTATAACTTAATATATATATGAATTAATAGGATTTTTAGATTGGAATGATTTGTGATTATGAAAACAACTATCTCACAAAGGGTCCAATGATATATATAATTATATATATATACACACATATAAATATCTATATATGTATACATACTCACATAACATATATAAATAAAAATAAATATACACACATATATATATATATGTTATAAATAAAAAAACACACACAAACACATATATATAGATATATGTATTTGTATACACACACACACACACACATAATAATATAAATATATATTAAATATAAATATTTATAAATATATATAAATATATATAGATAACTATAAATATATATAATTATAAAAAATATAAAAAATATATAAATACACACACAAATATATATAATTAAATTTAAATATATTCATGCCAGGGTAGAATCCAAAGGACTTATTCCATTTATTAGAATAAATGAAAAGGTACAACATGGGGAAATGGGGCCAGACAAGGAAGGAACCACCCTAATAAAAAACCCAAAATTATTGTACTATGTCAGAGACACCAACATCAAGCACTAAAATGGAAAATCAACACATCAAGATCTACCTCTACTGTGATAAGATCGCATTCCCTAACCATGGGGGTTATCTCTTCCTAGTGAATGATGACCTCCCATCCATGTCTTGGGTTGCTTCCAAGATTCTTCGTTATCTAATGAAGAATAATCCACCGAACCTTCACTTTTTCTAGCTAGTGTAGGGAATGATCCTTAGAATCTCAAGAATCCCGATCATTAGTTAGACCATGAAGGTTATGGATGCAACAAAATAACCTTCATTGGGTGATATATTATTTTTTTAACATAGAGTTTCCCAAAACACTAATAGAGAATCATTTTATATTAAATTTATAATTAATTTATCTAAGAATAAAAAAGTGGTTACCTTATCTTAGGAACTTTCCCTGAAGAAGATATTGATGATCATTAGAGAACACTTTTCTGGATTAACTCTGTTGTGGTTATAGGATCCAAGTGAAAAATCCCTCTAGTGATGATCCACATGTTCTACTTTGATTTCTGAGAGACGCCAATTTATTTTTGGGTGTTAGAAGAGTGAATAAATTGTCTTTAATTTCTCAAATTTATTGGTATAATATCCTTTGGTCTTGAATGAGTTCTTCTCGTTCTTGAGAAGACAAGTCAAGGTGTTCGAGGGAGAAATTCGTTTTTTCACAACACTTCTCAATTCTCAATTAACCCTACACAGTAGACATAAACACCTATTTATAGAGTTAGGATTTTGGTTAAAAATATTATTTAATCACATACCGGTCCTTAAAATAATATTATAATATTTAATAAACCCCATGCCATATAATAATAATAATATTAATATTTTATGATGCATGATAACTTGTGGGCTGATAAATATTATTTTACTGGCTTGTAAATTAATATTCATCACTGGATACGATCTTGGTCTGCTCGAACTCTTCAACATTTATTGAATACCCAAATAAATATTTTATTCAATTAAATAAATATTTTATTAACAATCCAGTGAATAAATATTTATTAAATATTCAATAAATAAAATAAACATTTTATTCACAAATGAGAAAATAAATATTTATTATATATTCACATAATCAAATAAATTATTTATTGACCAATAAATAATTATTTATCAATTTTTGAATATTAGTGATCAATAGAACTTGAATAAAATTATTTTTTGGTCTTGAGAATAATATTTATTCTTTTAATTAAATTCGAATAGAATTTAATCAAGATTAATGAAAAAAATTAGTGTTTGACCCTATGAGGTTCTTTCTTGTAGGTATTAGGTAGGCTTTCCTAAAGTCCAAGATTACTATCTAATAATGGGTCAAGGATCCCAAGAGAAAAAACTTAATGTCACAATGTCGACAACCATATAAAAATTATTACTGTGTAATATAATTCCTTTGTCTCAATATCTCATCAAGAAGATTGTCCATCTGCATCATCAACCTATATACTTGATACATCATTCTTTGACTATCTAAAATAAATTTTGTTACACCATGGACATGAAATTTATGTGATAGATATATTTCAATCCATGGTCTAGGATATCAACTTCCATAAAGATGGAAGGGACAAATCATTCCTCAAATTATCCATGAATAACTTTTCATTTGTGATGCACCCAATGCACCCTACATCCCACAAACATATATCGTGATATTTTTTATCTGTAAATCTAAGTGTGCGAGTCATGAAATGTATTAATGATAATCTTAAAGTCTAAGGACTATTACACATGCTCATAAATAGGAATATTTTATGACACCAAAACATGCATAATTAAAACTAGCGAGTCTGTTCTCATAATCTCCTTTCTTGGAGATTACCAAGTGTAAAATTTATGAGAAGAAGATTCATCCACTTATGAGTACTCACACATGATGGTCTATATACTATATTCCCTATTAGAGTATGCTATACAAACACATAACTATATTTAAGAATATCATCATAGCATTTCAAGGCTATCATTATAGAGGAGAACTTCTATGACATTATCAATGTAACAAATACTCTAGTACATTAACACATCAATGTTATATAGAAGAACAAACTATTGGAGTTTGTTTCCTGGGAGAAAATATTTTTACTTAGTCACATGGATATTCGATGTATTGAATATTAATTAAACATCTTATTATATATCATTCATCTTTATACATGGAATTAATATAATAATGTCCCATAGTATTTGTCGCATTGATAAGGTCATATCAGTTTCCCACCATGACGAGAACTATGAAGTGATATGACAATATTTTTAATATACCCCTGTGGTTAGATAACATACTATGATGGGACACATAGTATTTAGATAGTAAGGTGTGATTACTCATAAGCGGATGAGGTTTCTTCTCATGAATTTCACACTCAGTAATCTCCAAGATGGGAGATTATGAGAATAGACCCGCTAGTAGGAATTCTTCATATTTTGGTATAATTAGATATTTCTATCTGAAAGCATGGGTAATGGTCCTTAGAATTTAATATCATCATTGGTGCATGTCACCACTTGTGCAATTTTATTTAATGATGAAAACCATCATGCTATATGTTGGTGGGAAGTAGGGTACATTGGGTGCATCATGATTAACATTTCATTAATGAAAAAGTCAAGGAAAGATTTGTCCCTTCCATCTTTATGGAAGCTGATATCTCATCCATTTGATTGGAATATCATTGTTTACATAAATTCCATGACCGTAATGTAACAACATGTTATTTTAGATATTCAAAGAAAGATTTATTGAGAATATAGGTTGATGACATCGTCGTGTAACCTACTTGATGTGATATTACGACAAAGAGATTATATTACAAAGTGAGTGTTCGTATGTGGTTATCATTATTGAAATATTAAGTTTTTTCTCTTGGGTGCCTTGAACCATTTCTAAATAGTAATATTGTACTTTAGGAAAGCCCTCCCAATTCCAATGAGAAAGAATCCTAGAGGGTCACAAAATATGTGTTTTTGTTGATCTTGATTAAATTCTATTTGAATTTAATTAATGGAATAAATATTATCCTCAAGTTTGAGGAATAATTTTATTCAAGTTATATTGATCGCATAAATTAAAGCAAGTACTGGACACAAAATTTTTACTTGGTTCACCCTCACTAGGCTATGTCTAAGGAGCATACATCGGCGATGTTCCAATGTACCAAATCCACTAAAAGCGCACTGCTGTTTACAAAGTTCGGAGAGGAATCACTGTCCCTCTTAGTTTACAACCACTCACAATATGAAAGCTCACTGCTCTCTCAAATGAAGTGTGCTCACTGCTTCTTTAGAAGATCTAATCACAGTTTAAAGACTTGTAGGTCCCTTCATTATCAAAAATGAATATATCTTTATATGTATGTAGATGCTCTATTGAAGTCCAACTTTCACCCATAGATGAATCTCACTTTGCACCGGAAGTATCAGGTAATATTCTAACTTTCTCACAACCATAGAATGACTAGAACACTTCTCTAAGCCTGGCGCACTTCTCTATGCCTAAAGTGATCCTCTATGCCTAGCATGAAAGTGTCACCTAACCACTTGTGTGACACTCTGTTAGCCAACTCAGAACTTGGGCGACTCACACCCTTTTACACCCAAACCAATATTGGCAGACAACTATCAACTGGCTCGCAAATTATGAATTACTTTATACTTGCGCACCCAAACCACCACTTGCACGCCCAAACCTACTTGTGTGACTGGAGATAAAATTCCATCTAAGTGTTGAGTTTCACAAAAAATGAGTAGGGTTAGCCCTCTATTTATAGGAATTTTGGGAACCCTGAGCGCCGCGTGCAAGTTTCCTCTCGGCGTGCAAGTCTAGCCGCTTAAGCCTCTGTCACCCTAGTCACCTTCTGCGCCCAAACCAAAAATTGGGTGCCCCTATTTCCTTTTCCATATTTTGGGGTTCTAATCTTGAAAAAATATGGCATTCAACTTTCCAAGACTCCAAGAAACTGGCATGAAAGTCCCTTTTCCACAAACACTTATCTCCATTTGTCTATTTTGAGGCCTACAAATTTGGCTAACACTGGAAAACGGTTCCACCTTGTATCTTCTCTTTTTTCACCACATCCAGATCATCTATTCCTTTGTCTAGGTTCTTATGTTGAACCTGGATCATCGACAACATCTCTTGAACTTGACAACTCACCATGTAAACCCCCATTTGTTAAAATATTGAACATCGTGGTCTGCTTTTTCAACAACCACAACATGGTGGCCCGCTTTTTCAACAAACAAAATCACCTAAAAAATGATTCAATGATGCCTTGAGGGATTTTTTCCCAACAATCTCCCCCTTTGGTTTTGTTGAAAACTCTTCTCATAACAATTCTATGCACTTTGATACCTTATTAATGCTTCAGCCACCATTCGCCTCTTACGATTTCGATAGCGATCATGGATTCACTCAACAAATACTCTAAGCCTACATGAGAAATGATTGGTATAAGAAACCCGATTACATGAAACGTTCATCAATGAATTAATTCATTTTTGACACCAATTGTTGATACCAAACTGATACCAATTGCTGATCCCTGGACACCTTCTAACACCACTCCCACGCCACTCTTATTCTTTTATCATGATCCTTAGATATCGTGATATCTATTCTTTGATCGATCACTTATAGCATCATTAGATTTAAAATTACTTCTTATAAACTTCTTGAATTCTTGTGTTGTCCAAGATAAGCTCTAGCTGATAACTTCGAACACCAAAGTATTCTCATCATGTTTCTCCCCATATCAGCTTCTTTACCTGTCCCGATTAACTCCCCCTATCTCACTACTCCACCTATCAGCTTCTCCCCATGTATTTGAAAAAGACATTGTCTCCACCTTGACTAGTACACTTCCCCCCCTTTGTCAATGAACCCAAATGACACTCCTTTCTGGTCTACAATAGAGTAGAGAACACAAATAAATACATTAGGTAAAACCCACCATACCTCAAGGAGAGGGGAGTGGGGGGGTCTATATCCACACTGTTTCAAGTCAGGGAAGTTAAATAGACTCCTAGAGCTAGTCGATATCTCTCAAAAGCTTCTTTGGGTAAGGTCTTTGTCAGAATTTCGGCAACCTGCAACTCTGTAGTTATATACTCCAACTTCATGATTCCCTGCTAAACCTTCTCCTTGATAAAATGATACTTTATCCCAATGTGCTTTGTCCATGAGTGATGGATTTGATTTTTGATAAGATTTATATCACTTGAGTTATCACACTAGATTCTGATCGAAGACTTCAATTCAACTCTGATATCATCAAGATGATGCTTTATCCATAGTAACTGCGTGCATGCTTGAGTGGATGAAATATACTCAGCTTCCATGATGCTTAATGAAATGAAATCTTGATTCTTTATTATCCAAGAAATAAATAATCCACCAAGATAGAAATAACCTCCTAACGTTGATTTCCTGTCATCTACTGAACCAGACAAATCTGTATCTATATATCCCAATAGCTCCGGCTAAGATTTTTCATTATACATTAAACTGAAATCCACAATGCCCTTAATATACCGAAGTATTATTTTCACTGAAAGCATATGGATTTCCTTGGGATTTATTTGATATCACACTACTTGGAATATGGGAAAAACAATATCAGGTCTTGTTTCTATTAGTTACAGTAAACTTCCAATAACCTGCCTGCATTCTGTTACATTAACTGCCCTTCCATTATCATCTTTTGATAAGTTCATCCAGGTTGCAACCAGAGTCTTCATATCCTTGTAATTTTCCATTAAAAATATTCTCAAAACCTCCTTGGAATATTTGGATTGAGAAATGAAATTTCTATTCCTTCCTTATGTCACCTATAAACTAAGGAAAAATGTTATCACTCCAATCATTGACATTTCGAACTCACATTTCATGAATTCAAAAAACTGTCTGCATTGAGCTTCATATGATCCACCAAATATTATGTCATTGATATAAAACAACACCATCATCCTATGATTACTATAATTATTGAAATAGATATTATAATCAACTCCACCACGTTGAAATCCAAGCTTCTTCAAATACTGATCAAGCCTTGAGTCCATACTCTTAGTGCTTATTTTAGCCCATACAACACTTTCATCAACTGAAAAACTTTGTTTTCATCATCATGAATGAGAAAACCATATGGTTTCTCAATATAAACTTCTTCTTCTAGAAACCCATTCAAAAATGTAGATTTGATGTCCATCTAGAACACTTTGAACTTCCGTTACACTACAATGGCTAGAAATAATCTGATTGTCTCCAACCTTGCAACCAGTACAAATGTCTCATAAACATCTATACCTTATATATAGGAGTATCCTTTTCACACTAGTCATTATTTGTTTCTAATCACTAAACCATCTTCATTCATCTTATTGTGAAAGACCCATTTAGTCCCGATGAAATTCTTATCTATTGGCCTCAAAACAATCTCTCATGTCTGATTATTCTCAATATGGTATGGCTCTTCATTCATTGCATGGAACCCGTTTTCATCCTTAGATGAATCAGAAAAAAATTTAGGTTTAACTTGAGATAAGAGAGATGTCTGCTATAGTGACTTCATTCTTCTTGTCTGAACTAGTGTTGTCTAATCACTAATGATATTTTTCCTTTTAATTTCAGATAAACTATTTGGCTTCTTTGCAGATATAGACTGTACTTCTTCTTATTCATCATCAGTATCTTCTTTTGAGTCAACATCTACTACTTCTGCGCCCCCTGTGTTACTTTCCTCTTCATCACTTTCATCAAGAAACTATTCACCATACTATTGAGTATTCTCTTCATTTTCCACAACAGTGACACCATTGCTCTCAACTACTTTTCCCATCCTATTTTTAAATAATTTATATGCTTTTATTTTTCCTGAGTAGCCAAGGAATATCCCCTCATCTCCACATGACTCAAATTTCTACTGTTTTTTTCTTTGTTGAGAATAAAGCACTTACTTCCAAAGATTTGAAAGTATTTCACTGTTGGATTATTTCTGTACCATCATATAAAGTCTTTTCTTCCTTCAGACATAACAAATCCCTATTAGAAATGTAGACCAATGTCAATACTACTTCCTTCCAAAATTTTATGGTAGGTCTTTTTCTATAAGCATCATTCTGGCCATGTTGTTGATGATCCGATTTATCATTTCAATCACTCCATTCTATTAGTGTGTTCTTACTGAAGAAACTTGATGCCTTATCCCATGTTTCTCAAGATATCCTTCCACCTGATTGTTTGTGAATTATGTGCCATTGTTATTACAAAATTTCAGAATTTTCTTCCCAAGCATCCTTTTAGATTCCCTCTAATACTATTTTAGGAAACTGAACACATCAGAATTATGGGAAATGAAAAATACCCATACCATTATGATATAATAATCAATGAATATAACATAATATATATTTCTATCAATGGATCTTGGTGAGAGAGGTCAAAAAACACCAGCAATCACCAATTTGAGCACTCTTGTTGGCTTATTTTTCTTCACTTTGTACATATTTCTAATGATCTTCCCCTATTGAAAAGCATCTCATGTATGTGTACGATCACATGATAGATTGGGAAGATCTCTAGGTGCATCACACTTTACCAGATCTTCTAGGGAAGGTTAGCATAGATGAAAAAGTTGTTTATTCCATAACTTCTTTTCCTCTTCTCTGGATAAAAATTAACCATCTTTATCACCACTTACAAGGTAAAGATTTATTTTTTTCCTTTTTCCCTATAAAATCACTGCACCATATCTTCCTTTAACTATACACATTTTCCTAGTAAAAATAATAGAATTCCCTGATTCGCATAGTTGATTTACACTGATCAAATTATGACTGAGACCTTCTACTAATAAGACATCAACACGTCTTATTTATTTTCCCCCAAACATAGACTTTCCCAATCCAATAATATTTAGGCCTTCATCATTTCCAAACTTGAAAACTCTTTATTTGTCATATTTTATTCTTGTAATAAGATCCATATTACCTGTCATGTGAGATGTGAAACCGCTATCAAGGATCCATACACCAGAACTAAATAATTCTTTAAGGGAAATTTATGTAACAACTTCCTTCTCATCTCTCTTCTTCTTGATCTATGTTTTTGACTTCATTCTCAGAATAGATTGGAAATCATGAACTTCCTTAGAGTATGATGGACTAGATTCATCCTGCAGAGCTGCAAATTGATTTTGTGTTTTCATCTCATTTGTTAATCCTCTTATTTGCTGCTTGCGGCTACTCGGGTTCTATTTTGGTACATTTCGCTGTATGATTGATGTTTAGTATCTATCCATGTGTCCAAATCCTCCACCCAAAAAACAATGTCCCTAAAAATATGTTCTATAATATTGTGCTCTATTAGGCTGCCATTGATTCTCTTGTGTCCTTTGATATCTCTTGGCTATGGAGCATACATTCTGTGAATGTCACAAATTTCCACAACAATAACACCTAATGTAGGGTGAATTCCTGTGTGTCACTTCTGCACTTATAATTTCCCTTTGGGATCTCTGAATCTTTTGATTTTTCTTCGTACCCAAATCAATCTTTAATTTCAGAGCGGGTGCTTGCTGTCTGACTTTAACTTTCATAGTTTTCTATTTTCAGTCAAGACCCACATTAGCCTTAATATATGAGCACAATTGTTTCTTCTTTTATTCTTGGCTACTATGCTCTACTTTTAAAATTTCAGTCTTCTAAATGAATTTCATTGCTGATATCGTATAGGGAGTCAAGATTTTTTCATGATCCTTTAATCTTCATCATAGACCAAAAACTTCTTATTCAAGTTATTCAATATTCTTGATTTTATCTTCCACTATATTATTTAAGCCATCGATCTACCTTTTATATTCTTCAATCTTGATTTTATGTTCATCAACCTTTTCTAAGCTCTTTGGCCTAGAGGACTTAAGTTTTTTAACTTCATTTACCAGTTCAGACTTATCTTCTTCCTATTATTTCATATAGAGTTTGGAATCACAAACCACATTATTGGATTTATTCGTTTTTTCTCTCCAAACATCTATCACCTCAAGGGATACTTCTAATTTAGCTTTCATATCAACTGTTCCTTCAACTTCTTCTTCTTTTGTTTCAGTTTCTTCCTTTTTCTAAGAACTCCCGACAACCGCCACCATAGCATTTCTACATGATCTTTTTAGTTATCTATCTCTTTAACCTCCTCATCCCCAGACTCATCTGAACTATCTAATTCTTGTGAAAGAATATTATTTTTTTAAATGAAATTTCTATTTAACTATTTCTTGCCTTTCACACAGGCTGAAGACTTCTTCTTGGGAATTTCAAATTCATCCTCATTATCTTATTGGAACTTCTTTGGACACCTTTCCGCAAGATGTCCAATCTTTTCACATTGAAAACATGCTAGTGTAAGTTCCCCTTTGAACTTTCCTTTTCCTCTTTGTAGGTTTGAGGAAAGGAATGACATCACCCTGTCTGTCTCTTCATATTTTTGAGAATCTTCAACAGTGAGATTATTTATGGCCTTGAGTTCCACCACTTTAGATTTCCCCTTTTCCACAACATCATTATCATCATTTCTCATTTCATATGCAACAAGGGTATTGTGCAGGTTATCTAATGTCAACTATTTTGGGTCTTTATCTTCCAAAAATGAAACTTTCGGATTGAACCAAGGTGTAATTTTCCTCAAGATGTGTTTCAAAATATTTAGGTCTTCAATAACTTCTTCAAAACATCACATGTCTTCCACAATGATATTTACCCCAACAAAGAATGTATCAACAAACTCGTTCGGTTTCATTCTCAGATCTTCATAATTTTTCCAAAAAACTTGCAGCTTTTCCTCTACGACCTTTGTAACTCCTTCATATATATTCAATAGATTTTCCCACATAGCATGTGATATTTTTCATGAAACCACCTTCGTATAGATAGAATTGGATAGGGCTCCCCCTAAAGCATTGATTCCCTTAGTGTCAGTATCAAGTTCCCTTCTTTCAGCCTCCGATAACACACCACTATTGATATCAGCTAAAATATCATGCATCACTGCTGTAAACACATCCATTCTTGAAGATCAGAAGTAGTGTTGCATCCGATTCTTTCATAACTAAAAGTTTTTTCCATCGAAGATCAGAATCCCTTTATGATCGGTGACCTCCATTGAGAGAGAAAAACTGATATCAACCTTTCCCTATAATACCATTTGTTAGGTCCACTAGGTTAGATACCCTGAGAGGGGGGGGGGGGGGGTTAATCAAGGAATGATAGATCAAAGAAACTACCCCTATTGATCTTGTTTCGTTGTTAGACAAAACTATCTTCTCTATCCTTTTCATTGCAGAGTATGAAAAATTATTAAAGAAAGCACAAGAAACAAAATTTTTACTTGGTTCACCCTCAGTGGGATATTTCCAAGAATCATACACCGATGATGTGATGATGTAACAAATCCAATAAAAGTGCACTACTGTTTACAAAGTTCGGAGCAGACTCACTATCCCTCCTGGTTTACAACCACTCACAATATGAAAGCTCACTGATCTCTCAACTGAAGTGTGCCCACTGCTTCTTCAGAAGAACAAATAACAGTTTAAAAACTTGTAGGTCCCTTAATTATCACAAATTAATGCATCTTCCTATTTATGTAGATACGTTTTTAAGTCCAACTTTCACCCCCAGATGAATCTCACTTTTCACAAGATATATCAGGAAATCTTCTAACTTTCGCGCAGCCCTAGAATGACTGGCGTGATTCTCTAAGACTGGAATGCTTCTCTATTCCTGGCGTGCTCCTCTATGTCTGGCAGGTGAGTGTCACCTAAACAATTGAATGACACTCGCTTCTCCAACTTAGAACTTGGGAAACTCACACCCTTTTATCCCCAAACCAATATTGGCACACAACTATCAACTGGTGTGAAACTTATGAATTACTTTATACTTCCATGCCCAAACCACCACTTGTGTGCCCAAACCTACTTGTGAAACTGGAGATCGAATTATCTATATGTTTTGATCTTCAAAAAAAATGATGAGGGGTATCCCTCTATTTATAGGAATTTTGGTCACCCTGAGCGCCACACACAAGTTTCCACTTGGTGCGCAAGTCCAACCGCCTAAGCCTCTGTCGCCCTAGTCACCTTGCACTCCCAAACTATAACTCGGGTGCCCCTATTTCATTTTATATATTTTTGTTTTATTATCTTTAAAAAAATATGGCGTGAAAATTTCCAATCCTCTAAGAAACTGGCGCGCAAGTACCTTTTCCAAAAACACTTATCTCCATTTGTTGATTTTGAGGCCCAAAATTTTGGCTAACATTGGAAAACAGTTCCATCTTGTATCTGCTCTTTTTATACCGCATCCAGATCATCTATTACTTTGTCGAGATTATTATTTCAAACTCGTATCATCAACAACATCTCTTGAACTCGACAACTAACCATGTAAATCCCCTTTTTTCAAAATATTGAACACCATGGCCGGCTTTGTCAACAACCACAACATAGAGGCCCAATTTTCCAATAAACACAATCACCTCAAAAATGATTCAATGATACCTTGAGATATTTTTTCCCAATAACTAGCTAATTAATTTTGTGAATTCTTTGCTTTTATGACTATTCATGATATTTAATAAGACCTATGTATGTGTTGAATGTTTTAATTTAATTTATTGCACGGGTTTTCAATTATCTATTATTAAATTTAATATGATGGCATATGAGTCACCCCCCTCCATTATTATGTAGGATCTACATTCCAAAGGATATTTATGTAATCCTCTTTTAACCAATCCTTCGGTTCCCCTCGCCTGCATGTGAGTCATAAATAAATGTAATAAATGGAGTATCCCAAGACACATGGAGGCGGTTCAATATGAAACCATTATGATGCCAACTGAGGTGATACACTGGTGGACAAGTGGAATTTTGTAACTCATGAAAAGACCACCAATACGAGTTATTTCCCCTAGGTCAAAGGTTGATTTAATGTTTTCTCATTAAATCAACCATTATATAAAGCTCTTGAATGGGTCATTTATTATCTGTTTATTTATTTCTATGAAATTATTTATTTTATGGATGTAAGGTTTCAATCACATAAATAAATGAATTAATGTGAAAAGATGGAAATTAAATAAATAAATTATTCATAAATTTTTTATCCAACCTGGATAATTAATTAAGTAACATCCACTTAATATTAACAATACATGTAAATGATAAAACAAGATAAAATTTATGCATAATAAATTAAAATATCTCAATTAAATATTAAGTCAGAATTGACGATCCATTATTTGATTAGGAATAAAACTCAATAGAAATAAGTGTTTGACCAACCCTTCTTGTGTCACTTACTTTTATAAGGGGAGTTCTTATGAAGGTTTTGGGTTGAATTAACCATTTTACATAAAGAAGAGTATCCCTTGATAAACTTAGTGTAATTTGGAGGAAAGTGTTGAAGAAATCCAAGTCAAGATTTTAGGACAGGGGAGTCCACTCAACAGATCAAGGAGCTACAAGACCGGAGTTGGAAAATACCTACCTACCTAAATACCTTTAAGTAGCTTGAATAACCCTTTTTGGGGTTATGCAAAGGGGAATATGGATCCTTAACACTCAAATATCTTAGAAACTAGAAATTACGAGTTTATTGGTGATGACTATTAGGACTTGATAAAATAGTGGAATATTTAATAATTAATAAAATATATTAATTTATCATTTCTCATATAATTTTTAAATAAAGAAAAGTAATAATTATATGCTCTTTTAATTGTAGAATAAAATGTAAATCCCATCATCCGCATTATCCCTATGATTAATATTGGATAAAGGCAACCTCCTAACTGGAAGTAACTTCCAGGAATGGTATAGTATCCTTTGGGTTGTTTTGCACTATCAACGAAAATTGTACGTGTTAGAATCCTCATTTCATGACCTACCTGCTAAATAGGTGTGTGATGAAGAGTTACTAGTCTATGAGAAACATATGAATGATGTAGTCAATGTTTAATGTTTTATGATTTTGTCTATGTCTAGTGACTTCATGAAGACTCATGAAAACATGGATGTATATTGAATGCTTGAGAACCTCCATGATCTTTACTAGGAGAGAGATAAATATGAATAGTCTGATATTTACAAGGTGATTTTTTAGAGAAATCTTGAAGAATGTGTCCCATATGGACCACACATAGTCATGACCATTGGCTACATTAAGTTCTTAGAGGTTCTAGGGTTTAAACTCCCTAAAGAACTGAGCACTAATCTTATTCTGGAATCACTCCCTCAGATATTATCTAGCTTTGTTGTTAATTTTACCATGGAAAACACTGAGAAGTATCTATGAGATCTTCTTACTCTTATTTATCAAGTAGATAAGGATATAAAGCATGGAAAAACTTATGTGCTTATGGTTAACAAACAAAAAGGGAAAGCAAAGAGATTTAAGCCCAAATATTTTTCACACCCTTCTAAGAAGAGAAAGATCAAGGAGAAAGTAAGGGAATGAGATGCTATCTATTTTTCATGTGGAAAGAAGGGCCACTGGAAGAAAAACCACACCCAGCCAAAGAAGAAAGGGGAAGATTTAGGTGTGTTTTTTATTGAGTGCAATTTATCTATTTCTAAAAATTGGGTATTAGATGTAGCTTTTTGGTGCTCACATATGTATTAAAATATAAGAACCAAGTAGATTCAAAAATATTGACCGAGGGGAGGTAGATATATGAGAATACAACAGACCTAAACTTGTTGTTGTAGCTATCAGGGACTACCACCTCACGTTGCCAACCAAAATGACATTGGTTTTGAAAGGTTGTTATTCTATTCCATTTATTATCAAAAACATTGTTTATATATCTATACTTGATATGGATGGATTTATTTTCAAATTTGGGAATATAAGTTGCTTCTTTTATAAAGATTACATTTTTTATAGTAAGGTCAATTTAAATAATGGTCTTTTTGTGTTGGATGACATGAACCAAGTAATGGAAATCAATAACGATGTTACTTTACATGAATCATACCACAACCAAATTTTGCATCACCAGATAGGTTATGTAAATGAAAATCACATGACTAAATTACATAAAGATGGATATTTATATTCTTTTGAACTAAAAACACTTGGTGTATGTCATGCATGCTTACAAGGAAAAATGACAAAATCCACATTTTGTGGGAAAGGTGAAAGGGATAAATATCTTCTAGAATAATTCATACAGATGTGTGTGGACCATTTTCTATTGAAGAATGGGGAAGGTACTCATAATTCATAACATTTATTTATGATTTTAGTAGATATGGATATGTTTACTTAATGAGGAATATGTCGGATTACTATGAAAAATTTAAGGAATACAAGAATGAAGTTGAGAACCATCTTAGTAATAAGATTAAGAAACTTCGATCAGACTATGGTGGAGAATATTTTAATCAAGACTTCCTTGATTACTTATAGGATTTTGGGATCCTATCCCAACTCACTCCATTTTAGATTCCTTAGTGGAACGGTGTAAGTGAAATGAGAAACCACACTTTGTTAGACATGATGAGATCAATGATGAGTCATGTGAGTCTTACATTATCCTTTTGAAGATACACATTACAAATAAAAACACATATACTAAACCAATCATCAACTAAATTGATAAATAATATTCCATATGAATTTTTGAGTGGAGGAAAAACCATGTTATCTAATTTACATATGCGGGGAAGCAAAGCATTTGTTAAGGCCTCTTCAGGTAACAGACTTGCACCCTGAGGCACAAAGTGTACCTTTATAGGATACCCTAAGTAAATGAGGGGATATTACCTATAATACCCCTCATAAGAAAGTTTCCAGTAGCAAGAAACACTATATTTATTAAGAGGGATAAAATCTATAAAAGAGATAGTATAATAGAGATAAAATTTGATAAAGTTGAGGCTCAAGGCATATAAGAGTTGGTATAAGAACATATTCCAAAAATCCCCATGCAAGAAGAAATTGTTCTGAAGACACAAGTACTCTATAAGATTAAAAGAGAGGTTAGATAACTAGAATGTTATGGTTTTCTAGTCACTGAGGATGGTGACTCATTATTAGTTGATAATAATGATCCTCTAAACTATAAGGAAGCTTTAAGTGGCACAAATGTTTCTAAGTAGCAAGAATCCATGAATTATAAAATGGATTCCATGTACCAAAACCAAGTTTGGATTTTGGTAGACCCTCCAGTAAATGTAAATATTGTTTGTTTCAAATGGTCATTCAAGAAGAAACTGGAAATGGATAACAATTCAATACCTTTAAGGTGCGACTAGTTGTACAAGGGTTTTAACAACATCAAGGCATTGACTACGATGAAACATTTTCACCAGTTTAAATACTAAAATCTATCAAAATTATACTTTCCATTGTGTAATTCCATGATTATGATATTTGGAAAATGGATGTAAAAATAGATTTACTTAACGAGAACCTTTAGGTGGATATCTATATGAAACTACCCGAAGGGTTTGTGAATCCAAAGTATGAAAAAAAGTTATAAAAGTTTCCAATATCCATTTATGGATTAAAGAAAACATCCAGGTAATGGAACATTCATTTTGATGAGGCCATAATGGAATTTTGTTTCATAAAAAATGAATGTGAGCCTTGTGACTACAAATGGTTTAATGGGAGTGAAGTAATTTTCTTAATAGTATATGTTTATGTCATATTACTCATAGGAAATGAAATACTTTTCTTACAGCCTGTTAAGACATGATTGAATAAATGCTTCTCCATAAAGGACATAGGCGATTTGACATATATTCTTAGGATCAAGATCCATTATCATAGATCCAATAGAATACTCAGCCTAAGTTAAGGTACATAAATTGTTAAGATACTAAAAATATTTAATATGGAATAATCCAAGAGGGGATTGTTTCCAACATCACATGGTATTAATATTTATAGAAAAATGTGTCCTTAGACTCATGATAAAAGAAATAAATTAGAAAGGATTATATATGAATAAAAAATATGTTCAGTCATGTATTCTATGCTATGTACTAGTCTATATGTTTCCTATGCATTGAGAGTGACATGCAGATATCAAGATGATCTAGGTGACATCTATTAGATGGTAGTCAAGAATATCCTTAAGTATTTAAGGTTTACTAAGGATATGTTCCGTGTCTATAGAGGAGATAAGAAAATAGTAATCATAGGATAAGAAGATGGTAGTTTCCAAACTGACCAATATGAATTGAAGTCACAAACGAGATACATCTTCACTTTGAATAGAGGCATTCTGAGCTGGAAGAGCTCAAATAAGGTCGTGGTTACATATTATATAGTATAGTATGAGTATAGTGTGGCTTATGAGGTATCTAAGGAATCTTCATGAATATGAAACTTCATCCAAGATCTTGACATGGTACCTAGTAGTAAAGATCCTATCACACTCTATTGTGTTAATACTGCGGTGGTGGATCTCACAAAAGATCTAAGGTCACATCAGTGAACGGAGAAGATAATTCAGAATTATCATATGTTAAGGGATTTTTCTCAGAGAGGTGAGGTTGAAGTAAGAAGTATTTCTATAGAATATAATGTGAAGGACCCCTTGAAAAAATCCTTGAATTGGAAGGAACATGATTATCATTTAAGGTCTAGAAGACTGAGATTCATAGGCAATTGGCTCTAGTCCAAGTGAAAATTTATTAGAGTTGGTGTCCTAGGACCAACTGATTTTACTTGGTTTAATGTCTATTCAATGTATTGAATATTAATTAAACATATTATTATATATTTTCATTGTTCTCCATGAATTTAATGTAATAAGTTCATAGAGTGTTTTTCGCATTGATAAGGTCATAATAGTTCCACACTATGATGAGAACCTTGAAGTGATATGAAAATATTCTTAACATAGTTCTATGGTTATATAATGTACTATGATGGGAAACATATTATTTAGACCATCAGGTGTGAGTACTCGTAAGTGTATGAGGTTTATTCTCATAAAGTTCACACTTGGTAATATCCAAGATGGGAGATTATGAGAACAAACCCACTAATAGAAATGATTCATGTTTTGGTGTCATCATATATCCTATCCATGAGCATGTGTAATGGTCCTTATCATTGGTTCATATCATGACTCTCAAACATAGATTTAATAACAAAAAAAATCACGCCATATATTGGCTGGAATTAGGGTATGTTGGGTGTGTTGCGATTGAAATGTCATTAATGGATAAGTTGAGGAAGAATTTTCCCATTCCATCTTTATGGAAGCTGATATCTCAACCCTTTGATTGGAATAGAACAGTCACCCTAAATTCCATGTATATGTTGTAACAACATGTTTATTTAAGATAGTCAAAGAAAGACATATAGAGCATATAGGTTGATGACACCATCATGGAACCTACTTGATTAGATATTGTGAAAAAGGGATTATATTACACATTGAGTGTTCATATATAGTTGTCATCATTATGACATTAAGTTCTTTCTCTTGGGGCCTTAACCTATTTCTAGATAGTAATCTTGGATTTTATGCAAGCCCGACTAATGCCAACAAGAAAGAATCTTAGAGGATCACACAAAAAGTGTTTCTATTGATCTTAATTAAATTCCTTGTGAATTTAATTAATTTAATAAATGTCATTATCAGGACCAAGGAATAATTTTATTCAAGCTATATTTATCACATAAATTAGATAAATATTTATTCACCGACACGTGAATAAAAATATATTTATTTACTTTATTTAATATTTAATATATATTTCTTCATTGGTATGTGAATGAAATATTTATTTATGAATAAAATATTTATTTGGATATTTAATAAATACTTAGGAGTTCGAATGAACCAAGACTATGTCTGGTGATAAAATAATTATTTACAAGCCGGTAAATATTATTTACCAATCTATGCAAGTTGGTGAGCACCATAAAATAATAATAATAATAACAATATGTGAAATGTGGTTGATTAATGGTTATTATATTATTTAACAACTGATATGAAATTAAATAAATATTTTAACTTAAAACCTAGCTCTATAAATAGACAATTGTGTCTATTATGTAGGGTATCCAAAATATCAATTAGTGTGAAATCGAAACAGAGAGAATTTTTTTACACAAAGAATTATCTTTTGACTCCTCCATCTATATCCCTCTCAATAATGAAAATGAAATAGAGATTTCTTCATGACCAAATAATGAGTGATCAAGAATGAACAAATCATGAAATTGATTTTTCGTGCTATCACCTAGAGATTGAGTGGCATTGCTCGGAGATCATTGGAGAACATTTGGATCATATTTAGAGGGATTCTACCCTTATATCCTCACAAAAACAATGAAGGTAATCCTAAAGGGTCTTTTCAGATGATCAACATTCATCAACACAGAAATTTCCTAAGACTAGTTATTCATTAATTTGTATATTAAATAAATAAATTACAAATTTGAGGTGAAAGATACTCTCTCATGGTTTTGGGAAATGATAATTAAAATAAATTTTAATATATCACCCACCACCACACGCTTTTATTATACTTGGAACAAAAAAAAGTGATAAGTTATTTATATTAACATTCACTTTTTTGATTATACATGTAATCTAAAGTACAAAGTAGTTAATTTTAGGGAAAAAACTACAACAAACACCCTCTTACACTAGAGCCAATTTCTAATGACTAGCTAGTCCTCACATAAAAAAATGATTCTATTAAGTATGGATATAGTTTCTAGTACTATCCACATTTCTATAGTTAGGGTTGGTAAATCCATGTGTTTGTGTAGAGAATCTATTTATTGTAGCATTGCTATCTTGAGAAAATCTCTCAAGTAGTGATATAACAGAGTATCCACCTCTTATTCCCATTTCAGAATCCCAACATCATGACTAAATCTATAGTCAAATATTCTCATACAGTGATAAATATATTTCTTTTGGTATAACCAAAAATCATAATATGACATTGCTAAAACCGCTTCTTAAGATGAATTAGAAGTCGCAACGTATTCAAATATTATAGGTATAGAAACCATTGGTTGTAATAAGTTTTTATTTCATGTTACTTTATACTTTTCTAAGATACTAGATCAAATTGAACCAAGTGTAAATGAGTGTTTAATTCCCTTGATTACAAGTATTATCACTTCTCCAGACACTAAGAACTCATCCATTTTTACTTTTCCAAGTACTATTGAATGGTTCTTACTATAAGTATATAAAATTACGTTAGATCTATTTGATATTAACCTATTATGCTTTATGAATCAGTAATATCAAACTTTTGTACATATCATGTCACATGAGGTGAATTCCTAGAATTTAATCTTGTAAAATTATTTTAATATCTATAATCTCTTCCAATGCCCATGAATGTTCTAATAGAAAGATTATATGCCAACAAAAAATCGGTCTTGAATTGTTTCAAATTTTATTTTTCAATAATATATTAATATATTTACTATAACTATATTTAGTAAACTCATAAATCCATTTTTGTAGATCTTATTCCCCAGGACCAAGTTGCTATTTTAATTCAAACTTGGAGAAATTTCATTCCTTAGTCTTAACAAATTGGTAAGACATACAAATTATTTTCATATATTATCATCATATTTATCTTGAAAATTTATAGAACTCTCACTAACCAGTTAGATACACATGTCACTCATTCATTTCCAAATGAATATTATATGATCACTATGCATGATTTTTTTTATAAATTAATACATGTAATCTGCATATCTTATGGGAATTTATTATTTTCACTGACCCTTTTAGTTATTCCTTATAGATATATACCATAGGATCTACTTTTGTCATGAAATATAGAAATATACCATGAGGATTATTCTAAATGATGTTTCCTTAACAATAAATAGCCCAATATGATGATCATATAAATATTTAAGTTTCTCTTGAATACGCACTAGTAGTATCAATTCTTAGAAACATTTAATATATGGAATCCTTAAATTTTGATACATGGAGTCCATTACTTGAATTTATACATAATTTTCAACCTTATCATATTACTATTTACTTCTGAATTATAATAATATTTATTTAGGGATAATAAAATATATATATCACCCACTTTTTTGAACATAAACCACCTATCTGGTTATAATTTCCTATGCAGTATATGTCTCTAGAACTACTCCTCCAACTAAGATTACTGGAGTCCAATATTACTATGCCAACACATATGCATCCAGAGTATTAACCATAGAAGTTAATTCTGATCCCACTTTCTTTAAAGAGATAGGATTACTTTATGGAATACAGTCAATCTTGACTAGATGTTAATATCCGTAGTTTCTATAGGATCATTAACTTATAAGTACCTTAGCGTTTTAATGTTCGTTTGTAGCTAAGGCCAGATTTTAACAAAATTTTCTCAAAAAAAAACTTGTGGTAGTGTCCTAATATATTCTTATCATATCACAATTGATATGATATCCATTAGGTAATATAGTTGGCATATGGTTAGTTTTTTCACTAATCTTTGAAAAACATGTCTTGAAAGTAATCATGGAAGATTTATAATATATATAAGACTCATCATTGATCTTCCTTTTAATACCATCATTAAATTGATGTATATAAATAAATGTGAGATACAGATAACCTTTACTTCACATACATGATTAATGATTACTTGGATAAGATGTTTTATGAAAATACTACTCAGATATTCCTTAATCTTTACCAAATTCACTCATTTACTTTAATGAGTGTTTCTAAAATATATTAAAGAAATATAATATAGTATATGATGTTACCTTTATTTTTAAAATAGTTTACATGTCCATGCTGAACCAACTCTAAAATTTTTGTGACATGCCTTTATTTATGAAGGTTTATTTATCTAAAACATGGTAAGTAGTTTTTTTGTATATCCAGTATCTTAGATCAATTGAGAATAAAAAACTTTTATGGGTATAAATAGGTCAAATAATTTTATTTCTATTTGAAAAATAATTATCTTTCCACAATTATTTAATAGTATTATATTTTATATTCATCATTCATTTCAATGGATATTTATGATTAAAGAGTTACTGAACCGTTAGTTTAGAATTTAAATACTAAAATAACATTTATTACATAGATGAAATAATATCTCATTGTGTCAAGTTGGACACTAAGATAAATGTTTTGGTCACACTTATTACAAACTTTAATCAATCCATTCTAGTAATGAAAAAAGTGGTATCCCCTTGGCTAATATAGGAATCACCATTTTTCAACTCCTTTTTATTTCACTTTACAACCTTTATATTCTTGCACATTTCCTGTATTTAAATACATTTATTTTGTAAGAATATTGTATTTAAAACACAAGTGGAAAATATAAACTTAATGAATATACCTTAAGTTTACGCAACTACTTTCCTATTTAATTCATTGAAATTTATTTTCTAGTGTCTATTTTTTCCACATAAGAAGCAAATAGCCTCTGGTTCATTCTTATACCTTTGAATATTTCCTCTATTTGAAGGAAGTTTTAAAGGATCTTTTAGATTTAGATTATACATGGGATATTTAGACTTGTATTTCAAACTTTTCACTATAAGGGGTGGAGAAATAGGTTTCAACCAATCCTTATATGCTTGGTGAAGTATGGAAAAAAAATTCTCAAGTGATTTATCCATTTTTTTATTCAGTCTTGGAAAAATAAAGATAACCTTGATTTTAAGGATAATAAGATAAGATTGATGGATAATTTCATTTTCAAGTGGAAGCCTAATTTCGCTAGCTAATCAATATACCCCAAAATTTTGAAAGCATGAACTGTAGATAGATTTCCTTATGCAATTTTACACTAATATAATTCATTGAAAATCTTATTTATTTCAATCCTTTACCTATCTTTCTCAAGAGAAATAATATAAGATATTATGGTGTAAGCATCTATTTATTTATGTTATATCATTATCTCTATAGACATAGTTGATAATATAATACAACAGACATAAGAATCATTCTAAACATATATCTAGTAGGAATCCTTTTCACCTTTTCCCACTTGATGGGGTGGTAAAATAGGAGTAGATAATTCTAAAACATAATAAAAACTTTCTAATAATAATGTATTTCATAAATACTTATACCATATCTGAAATTTTTATTTGTTAGGATGTACCTTTATTTAAGTAATGATCACACTATTTTTGTGGTTTTTCTTTCCATTTTCGATAATAATTAAAATATTTGATTGGTACTTTACTTGATTATAGATTATGTGAGAAATATTAATAATTAATCTCCTTAAGTCTCCCACTATTTTATCAAGTCCCAATATCCCTCACCATTGAACTTATAATGTCTAGTTTCAAGGAAATTATAGTGGAAATGATCCATATTCCCCTTAGAATAAACCCAATAAGGGTTGGTTAAGCTACTTGAAGGTATTTAGGTAGGAAGTTCTTTAGAAACCTTGGGTTTAAAGCTTCTTGATTCATTGAGTGGACTCCCCAATCCTGAAATCCTGAATTGGATTTCCTCAAACCCTACCTCCAAGTTACATCAAGTCTAGAGAGGGATACTTCCCTTTATGTAAGATGGTTAATTCAACCCACACCCTTCATAAGAACTCCACATTAAAATTAAGTGTCCTAATAAGGGTTGTCCAACACTTAGTTATAAGGATTTCATTTATAATCAAGTAATGGAAGGACAAGTTTTAATTAATATTTAGTTAAGGAATTTTAATTTATTATACATAAATTTTATCTTGTTTTATCCTTTACATGACTTGTTAATATTAAGTATATTTTACTTAATTAATTAACCATGTTGGATAAAAAATTTATGCATAATCCATTTATTTAAATTCTATATTTTCACATTAATTCATTTATTTATGTGATTGAGATCTTGCATCCGTAGATTTAATAATGCATAGACATAAATAAATAAATAAATAAATAAATAACCCAGTCATGAGCTTATCTAATGGTTGATTTATTGAGTGGAAAATAAATCAACCTACAACCTAGGGGAATAACTCCTTATGCTAGTCTTGGCATGAGTTGCAACATTTCATCTATCCACATATGTATCACCTAGGATGGTATCATTATGGTTCCATCTTAAACCACCTATACACACCATGGGATACTCCATTAATTCCATATATTTATAACTCACATGAAAGTGAGGGGAACCAAAATATTCTTTCAGGGGACTTTGATAAATAACCATGGAAATGCAGGTCCTACATAATAATGGAGGGATGGATGACTCACATACTTTAAAGTTAATATTAAATAATTACAAACCCATGAAAAAAAAATTAAATTAAAACAACCAACACATACATAGGTCTTATTCAAGCTAATAAATAGTCATACATGCAATGAATATGAAAAAGTAAAACCAGTTAACATTCATTTCTTATTTTTTACATTGTTATAAGGATAAACATACTTAAATTAATTAATTAATCAAATCATTTTCATCTCAATTATCATCCGAATTCTCCTGGAGATACCCATCATAAATTCATTCATAGAAAATAAATGACAGAACCAATAATTACAGATTATTACTATAAATTAATTTAGTATTTAAAATTATTTTAAACCATTATTAAATTATCAAACACAATAATTTATAATCAATATGATATGGTTTTAATGCTCCAATTTTCAATTTAATGTATTTTTAATTCTATCCTTTATTGGGAGACTACACGGCATGTAATGTCCAACAAAAAACCTTGTATCTTAGTTTCTATGTGTCCAGGGTATACGCCTGGGGCTTTGGTGTGTTCCTAAATCAGACTACATGACATGTACTAACCAACCACACACTATGTGTTTTGATTTCCATGTGTTTTACCAACCCGCCAAAAACTCAGTGTATTCATTGGGTGTGGGACTACATGACATGTACAATTCAGCTACACATCATGTATCTTGCATGATGTATGTCCACATAACTTACTAAACTAAATGTGTATTTTAGACATGAGAATTAATTAACTACACACCATATACGCCAACTAAAAGTTGTGTGCTTCATTAATTCTTCAGGATATTAGTCTCACATGATTTTGATCATGTATTTGACCACATGGTTTATGTGAATTTCACTAATAAACTATGAAGAATACATGAAATGTACAATATCTAAACACCATGTAATATGACATGTCGTGTTACAGATTATCCCAGTCTACACATGGTGTGAAAAAAATGTACCACATGTAATTACTGCTCGGCACACCATGTATCCTACGACATGGCTAGGTGAAGTGTAATTGGGTACACAAAATGTACTCCGACTACATTCCATGTAATCCCATTCTATCCAACCATATTCCTCAACACTTCTTGATGGAATCACCAGTAGTTATTTATCTATTCTTAGACTTCATAAATTATGAATCTTGAATGAAGAAATTAAAATGTCAAATAAATGTTAATTTAACCAATTAGATTAAAGAAGAAATGACTATTGAAATGAAAATCTGACCACTATTGCACATATAGATCAATTATTAAATAAATAATTATAAATTTAAAACATAACTGCTCTGATACCACTTGAAGGTTCCAGACACTACTGAAGCACCTTTAATGAGTGATATTAAAATTTATTTTAACATAGAGTTGCTTAAAACCCCAATAGATGATATTTTCATGTCAAAATTATAACTAATTTATTTAATATCAAAATATTTGGTTACCTCATCTTAGGAAATTTCTCTTAAGAAGATATTATTTATTATCCAAAAACCCTTTTTTGGATTACCTTTATTTCACTTAGAAGATCCAAGTATAAAATCACTATAGCAGTGATCTGCATGTGCTCCTTTGATCTTCGAGTGAAGCCGATTGATTTTCAAAATCTAGTATAGCGAATCAATTGTCTTTTTTTGCTCCACTTTATTTCTCTAATACCCTTTGGGCTTTAAGGATTTCAAATTATTGAGAAGATGAGAGGAGGTGTTCGAGTGAGAAGTATGTTGTGCACAACACTTCTCAATTCTTGATTAACCCTATACAATAGACATAACCATATATTTATAGAGCTAGGGTTTATGTTAAAAATATTTTTTAATTTCATAATAGACCTTAAATAATATTATAATCTTCAATAAACCTCATTTCATATAATAATAATAATAATATTATTATTATTATTATTTTATGATGCATGATAACTTCTGCACCAATAAATATTATTCTACTCTCTTGTAAATTAATATTCATCATCTGACATGATCTTGGTTCAATCGAACTCCTTGAAATTTATTAGATACCTAAATAAATATTTTAATCACTGTTTCATTTCCAAAAATTATGTGGGGTGTGAATGGAGTTTTATGGTGGCGGCGGAATGACCCTTCATGTCAGACACATATTTCCACATTCTTTCCAAGTGGTTTCCAACAGGTTTTATTTGTGGAACCAGAAACACCCAATGGTTCACATATTCATGAAATTTCATGAACCTTCTTTTCAAAGGTTGGTGTTCTTTGTGAAATGGATCCAATGATGCCTATAGAATCACATTGGTCCAGAGAATGGGATATCAAACTCATCACACCTTTTTGGGAGGAATTATTTCCTACTCTAGGACTCTCTTATAGATTTATACATATTAGTGAATCCTTTATTATGTCCTAAATATGAAATGGGTCACCCTTTAATTAACAATCAATTATTAGCATGTATTGACTTTAGAATCACCTGTATGTATCCAAGGTTATCCATCGATGAGAATATCCGTATGTATCTGAAGTTCCCCATCAATGATAATATTTTTATATATATTAAATATTATTATTTCATTTATTATCATGATGATAGTTTTAAGACACACAATGGGGAACTCTAGAATTTATCATCATCCAGAAATATGGGAGTTTTTTGTGTTAGGATAGGGACCATGAGAAGGGCTTCCTACGTATCCTTGTAAAATGAATTAGAAACCACGTATTTTGGTTCCACTTAATGGGAAACATAATACCTTTTAAGGTTATTTAACAAGGACTAAACCATTCAGTTTAACATAGTGTGTAAAGGATATCTAGGGGAAAAGTTCCCAGTCAAGGTTAGTGTGGGACTTATGCTAAAGTGGTCCAAGGGACATAGAAGGGATGTATCCTCCAAGGTTGGATATTAACCTACTAGGGATATGTCCCAAATAAGGTCAGGGTGAATTTTTGGTGTTGGGTTTGAACCTTAGGGAGGCTTCCTACGCATCCCATTTAGACAAAAATCAAAGCCCACATAGTTCAATAAGTTGAGGCTTATACCAAATATGAGGCCCATTCTACTTTATTTGGAATATATACCTTTTAAGGTTTGTCTCATAAAGAATATGGCCATTTTATATGATGGTAACATGGTTTTGGGTATTACACCTAGTAGGAGGTCAATGTGGTTACCTCATTGGGAATATGACCCTTTTAGGTGGCGATAACATGGTTGGGGCTTATACCAAATAGGAGGCCAATGGAAAATCAAGATGAAGATCTAGAAAAAGACTCTCTACCAAGACAAGTATTTGATTTTGTGGATTTCATGATCATCACTAACCTCTAAGCCCACATGAGTCATGCTTGGTGTGAGAAAGAAGAGGGATTAGAAGATCCAACAAACCACACAATCTCCTTCATCCGCTGGAGGACAAGGGTGGGGCTATAAAAGTAAAGTTAATACCCCCAATAAAGACTAGGGGCTTAATCTAGGAGGGATTACCTAGGGTGAAATTTACTCATCATCTTCTGGTAGATGAGGGTGGAGTCATTTGTGGGAGTTTTTTTAAGGGATATGGATTTGATTTTCATGTATCATCTCTTTTTTTTCAACCTAGGGGTCCCATAATTATACCTATGGTTTTTTTGATGAAGAGGGGAAATCCCCTAAAAATGAAATATAAAGAACTCCTTTTGAGTGATGGGAAAAGGAGGAACCCATTACAATGACAGATGAAAACATCTTAAACAACAAGGAAAATGTCAAAAAAGTGATCCAAATTCCAGAAAAGAAACAAACATCATAACAAGAACAAGCCAAAAATCTCTCCACCACCCCTGTCTGAAAATGAAACAGTGAAATCAAACAAAGATGATGCGTCACCCCTCTACGAAGAAATGTGTCGTGATGGAAACATAATTATACCTATGGTTGAGATCCCCATTAACATGATAATGTATAATCTAAAATAATTTGATTATCCTATCTATTAGTTATGATAAGTTTAGGACCTCCATTACCCTGATAATTTATAATTGAAATGACACACCGATATGCCTTGTTCTCAGATCATAAATATCTAGAGGCTTTGGGGGAGGTCTTGAATCAGTAAAACTTGGGAGGGGGATCCAATTAAAGAGGTTCCCTGCAATTTTTGGTATAAAAGGGGGATCAAAGGTTGTCTTGTGCAGGTGAGTCCTGGGAAAATTGGAGGTGGCTCTTGTAGGTGGGGCTTGGGAAAACTGGAGGTGGCTCGTAGAGGTAGGACTTGGGTGAGGCAAAGATGCTTCATCTAGGTGGGGCTTGGGTGAGATGAAAATGTATTGTTCAAGGTAGACCTAGGTGAGATGAATATGTCTTTGGGTGATGGAAAACCTAGGAAATAATACTTGGGTAAGGCCTTTCTCTAGGCTCCAAGGGTCTCCTCATGTGTCTTTGGACAACTGTCTCCCTAGTGCTCTTAGACTAGGGGATGGTGGATCCTCATGCATTTATTTTTTTGTTTCATACACTATATTAATTGAAATACTAATAACCTCATTAATTTCATCTTCTTTCAAGGGTTTTATATCTACCTAGAAAATTCTGAGGACTTGGGTGAAGGACTAGGGTGAGCATAGCTTCAAGGCTTCTTCTGTTCTTCCAGTCATCTCAAATGAGGAGCCCGAGGGTCTTATTTATAGGAAAACTCAAGACCCTAGGTGAAGGATTACATCCATGTAGGTCCATCGTGTGAGTGTATCACATAGTAACCTCATGTAGGTAGTGGTCTCTCATGATGGACCATGCAGGTAGGGCCTATGCGAGCCTCTTGGTGCGTAGGTCTCTCATGCTACCTAGACCTACTCGAGATTCTAGACCACGTAGGTGGCTTTCATTGCTCAACATAGGTGACTTGGATACTTTCATGACTTTTTATTTTATTTTTATGCATGATGTACTTTAATTTTAATCTTTTCATCTTTTTTTTGAAAAGGAAGTGTCAACAAAATCCCCCACTCAAGATTGGATTCGATAAAAAAAAGAGGGTATGATCCTGAGGTTGAGAAATATGGATATTTATGGAATTTTCACCTATTGATCTTTATGTATTTTATTATCTCCATGTTTGGGTTTAGATAACAACACTAATTTTTCTTAGTATGAAAAATATTGGAGCAGGTGGATAAAGCACACATGTCATCTACGTGGTCTATCACACAGGTCAGCAGTGCAGGTTATCCATGTAGGTTGATCTTGCTGGTCAGATGCACTGGTCACCTGTGTATATATGTAGGTCCACCCATTCCCTCAGTGTTCACCTTGTTCCATTGATCACCCACTCTAATGTTTTCATAATTCATACATAAATAAGACTTAGCGAGCGAGACTTGGATTTTTCTTTGGATTCCTTTTGAATGTTTTAAACATAATAAGTTTTATGCATTTTTTAAATTTCAATTTCTCAATTTTTTTATAAACCATGAATAGTTCATGTCTATAGAACTCAGACTCAACTTTTACCCAGGGTACCCTCTGTTTATTTTTATCCTGGTGGGCATTATGTCTCTTTCCATTGGAAATTTAGAGTCCTGTAAGATTGACTAATGCAACTGGTGTTTTAGGTCAAATAGCTTTAACCATGAGTTATGAGATGATAAACTGAGTAAGGATTTCAAGACAAAAAATTCCAACACTTCTCAGATATAAGGAGGGAAATTATAATTCATGATTTTTTTATTTCCATATTTGAAATGTGACATGGGACAAGTATACAAGAAATGATCACAGAGAATGCTTGAAAAGTGGTTTCCAGCTTGATGCTATTTGGAATTATGGAGATAAAAGTGGTTTCTCCTTAGGAAGAAGGTGCCTATGGTTGATATTACTTTTAGGGGTGACTTATGCAAATCTAGAGTGGGTTATATCAATGAATAGTCAAGAATAGGTTTCCTCTGGTATTGGACATTCTATTATCAATGGCCAGTGAAAGTTTATGTAGATCTAGATTTATCAAGACCACATAGGGTGGTTTGTGAAAGTAATGTGTCTGGTAATTAAGGGAGCATCTGGGTTGGAACTGATCATGGATGAGAAACCAATCCTAAATAAATTTTATTTGTATGTAAATAAGGGGGAATTCTATTTCAACCATGAGCTCACAAAGGAAGGGTCCTGGAAGAAATTCAGAACCTCCTTCCCAGACCGGGGTTGTGTCCATGAATAGAGGAACAATTTTTTTTTGGATGCTATAGTATTTGGTCCTAGAATAGTGGATCCAGGTGTCACTACGTGTCTTGATGTAATGAGTATCAATTCACACATAGTTCTTTGGGGTGATGCAGTGGATGAAAGACACTATAAATAAAGGCTCCTCCCAGACGAGGGTTGAAGCATCATGAAGTTTAATGTCATACGAAAAATATATGGACCGTGTAGCTTAACATCTTACAACAAGGATGTTGATGTCTGAAATTTATGTTTGTTTATCTTTGATCAAAATATTAGTGATTTGACATTTCATGGTGATTTGACCAAGAATGTTCTACCAATTTCATTCCTGAAGAGGTAAAGTTTTAAGCCACAATCTGAGGTATTCTAAATCCAAAAAGTGATATGGGATAGGTATAGAGGGAATAAACATAGAGAATGTTTGAAAAGTGGTTTCTAGTATGATGTTGTTAGGGATTATGGAGATAGAAGAGTTTTTTTCCGAAGCATGAAGGTGGATCTAATTGACATGCCTTTTGGGGGAGACTTATGCAAAGTTAGACTAGGGAGTATCAATGCATAGTTAAAATAAAGGCGTAATCAAGAATAAAACATTATATCACCAATGACCAATGGAAGTTTATGGAGATCCATATTTCCCTAGATATAGATTTTGATTTATGTAAGGAAGTTTCCTAAGTATGGATGGAGAATTTCATATCAAAATTACTAAAAAATGGGGACAAATGTTTCCTATGTAGGTCTTAACCATACACATGGAGGTGGAATTTTTTTATATTGAGGTTGCGGCCAAGACATCAAATCTGAGCATCTCTATGTATCTTGTCAAGGTGATAATCAAGACACATGTAGTTCTAGGGTAGATTCCCCACACTAAATGAATTCTTGTGTGGAGTGGGGGTATTTTTCTTTGAATACGGGATCATGAGTGGGGTGAGAATCCATACTGGACCCTCCTCCTATGTAGATCTAGCACGTACATAGGAGAGTAGGGGAATTTTTATATTGTATATGGACCAGGATACAGGATCTAGAAATCACTACATATCTTTTTCAAAGTGAGAATCAAGCCACACATAGTTCTTATATAGAGGGGTGGTGGGGGACTGACACCTAGGATAGTGGTCCTCTTGGGAAAGGTCTATAACAATTAGTAATTTTACATCATGAAGGAGACGCCAACCATACAATTTAACATCATGTAGTAAATATTTTTGGTGTTCCTTTTAAGGTCTTTTATCTAGAACCATGCTAACCCTGACATGAACTGATACACCTTGATCATGTGGGGAAGCCTTTACCTTAACTCCTAAGCCCATGTGATCAATGATTGTTGTGAGAAACAAGGAATGACATATGATTATTTCACCACACAAAGGCGATTTAAAATAAAGGTCAAGAGAATTTTTATCATGTGGTAGTTGGACCAGGATGTATGATCTGTGTGTCGCTATGTATCTCATTGGGATGAGAATAAATCCATTCATATTTATTAGGAACATATTAACATCAAATGAGAGGGATGTTAACCATACATTTTAGCATGGTGAGGTAAGGAATAATGGTGTCTTTCAGTTTTAGGTCATATGACTAGGACTATAAATTATGTAAATGATGAGTGTCATAGGGATTGTCAAGCCAAGGATGTTCCAACATTATTTGGAAATGAGGAAGGAAATTGTAAACCATAATCTTGGGGGTTCTCAGACTGGGTAGAGTGATATGGGACAAGTATACAAGGAGTGACTATAGACCATGTCCTAATAGTGGTTTCCAGTATGATGTTCTTAGGGATTACAAAGATAGAAGAGGTTTATCCTAAGGGTGAAGGTGCCTCTGGTTGATAGGCCTTTTGGTGGTGACTTATGAAAAATCTGGACTAGGGTGTATCAATGCATAGTTAAAACAAAGGTTTCCTCATGAATCAAAAAATTTATCACCAATAACCGAGGAAAGCTTATGGAGATCTGAATTTCCCTAGACATTGAGTATGATGTGTGGAAGGAATGTGTTCGGGCACAAAGGAATCATTTGGGCTGACATTATCCATGGAGTGTGAAGTTCCCTGCATAGATTTTTTTTTATATAAAGGAAAGGGAGAATTTACATTAATTAATATATGGGCCTAGTATATAAGGTTTATGCATCACTATATATCCCACTAGAAGGAGAATCAAGCTACATTTAGTTCTAGAATTGAGGCATGGTGGGAGACCAACACCAAGGATTGCAATCTTCTCAAGCATGGACCAAATTGTCATGTAGTTCTATATCATACAAAAAGGATGTGAACCATGTAGTTTAATGTCATGTGGGAATGGAATTATCATAAATTTTAACGTCTTGTGACTAGGACATTAGGCTATATAGTTTAGAGTCTTACAACTTAGACTATGGTGTCTTACAGTTTTAGGTCATATGACTAAGACCTTAAGTCATTCCTTTTAAGGTCATGATACAAAGACCATCACATGATTACATAAAGTATTTATTGATAAAAATTGTATTGATAGGGTCCTTAAAAAAATCTCCATCCATCAAGATCAAGGAATAAGCTCTATTAGAGTTAAAATTGTGTATAGAATAAGGTATATTTCACTTTGGTTCAAGATTTAGAGGTTTCTTCCCTAGTACCATTGGGTTCTTGAGGACCAATACCAGCTATCCTTACAAGAATGATCTGAGGCATACTCTCATGTTAAAAGATCATGTTTTCCAATTTTGGTGGACCTCCATGTGATGAGAAGTATGCAGTATTTTCTCATCAATTCACTCCAATTCATCCATCAATTTTTGGGACTGCTCATATTAGAATAGTCAATCATAGATGGAAATGTTAAGTGAGGGAAATTATATCTCAATTGGAAGTATTACTTCTCTCCCGTATACTAATGAATACGGGGTTTTCTATGTGGCAGTGCAGGTTGTAGTTCGGTAAGACCACAAGGCATATAATAGCTTTTTAGGCCATTTTTTTATCTTTTCCCCCATATTTTGGATTATGTTTGATAAGGTATTGTTAAAGGCCTCTATTTATCCATTAGTTAATGCATGATAGTGAGATGAATGGTTTTATTTGATATTATACTCCTGATATAGCTTCTTTGACTCAACATAACAAAAATTGGTTTCATTTTTCATCAGTATCATATGAGGGACACCAAATATAGTAATGATATTAGATTTAAAAAAGAAAACGATACTTTAGGTCCTGACTTCTTTGAGGTATATTGCTTCTACCTTTTTGTATAAGAAGTCAGTAGCAGTGTGGATGTATTTAAATTGATTAACTATAGCTAGAGAATATATCCCTAAAACATCCACTCCCTATATAAAAAAATGAAAAGAGTATTTAGCAGTGTATAGAAACTCTAGGGGTTGATGGATGAATTTGGCGTGCACTTGGTAGGAATGACACTTTTTGGTGAATTTTATGAAATCCCATGATATTGAAGGCCATAAGAATCCAAGTCTCCAAATTTGATGGGAAATCCTGAACCCTGACTGGTTAGCACCACAAGATATTGTATGTAATTATTTTATGAAAACAACAGTCTATTCTATATCAATTCACCTAATAAGGACTCCATCAAAGCCAAGATTATAGAGGGATTTCTGGTGATTTTGGCTTTCATAAAGAGTAAAGCTGATTGATCATCATTGGGTTTTCTCTTTTGAAACTTTTTCCAATGGGAGTAATCCATTTTGAAGGTAGTACACAATGGGAATCTCCCAACTAGTTACGGGAGCATCTGGTTCAGGGATGGAATTGACCTTATTGATTTCTTCTATATCAACACAAAAAAGGTGACACCATTCAGTGATGCACAATTATGATGAATGCTTCATCTTGATATGGATCTACCAAATCCATAGATGCATTTTCCAATGAACCTACCTGAGAATTATGTGATTGTGTGAAATGATTCAACATTGGTTATGAGGGTAATTCTTCCATTAGTTCTTGGACACAATCAAATAGGAGGATTAACTCTTCCTTTATGATGGTGTAATCACTATTCATATGCTTGATTACTAATTCTAGATTGCCTTTAACATTTAAGTGGTCTATTATAAATTTAAGTTCTAGTTCTAGCCCTACAATGAGGGACTGAGACTTTGCCTCATTATTTTTACAACCATCTGACAACAGGAACGAGTGAGGTAAGACTAACTTTGTTAGAGAGATGACCAAAAAACCCAATATAACTTTACCGAGCTTGGGGTATTCCCTTATTTTCCCTATTGGGATTATATATGCTCCATAAAAATAAATCTCCCATATCCAGGAGAAATCTTGAATATAGAATATCTATTCAATAGTAAATTTTGTATTCAACGAGTTTGTTTTTGTAGAGGGATGTTCTACAAGGAAGTCTACTAATGCCTAGCCTTTTACTTCCATTTGAGGCACAAACTAAATGTTGAAATGCTGCAAGATGAATTCCCACCATGCCAAACATTCAGTCAACATAGGAAAATTGTGGATATATTTGAGAAGGTTATTATGAGAGGCTAAATGGACCTCATGGTGCTACAGGTAGTGTTTGAGTTTCTAAACCAAAAAGATTAGTTCTAAATGGATCTTCTTGATATCTTAATAACAAGTCTCAGTATTGATCATGGATCAAATGAGATAATAGCAGTGGTTTTCATTCCTAACATCATTATTTTGTGTGAGGAAAAAACCTAGTGATCATTCTAGGGTTGTGAGATACAAAATGATTGGATTCCCCTCAATAGGTGACATCAACACTAGTGGAATCAAAAGATATTTTTTGATACAATTGAATGCTTCCTGACAGTCATCAATCCATTGATAGACAAACCCCTTTTTCATTAACTCAGTGAAGGGAAAACACTTTCCTGCAAGGTTTTCTATGAAGCATAAAATATAATCAAGGTGTCCCTATAATCCCATAAAATCTTTAAGGTTTTGAGGAGGGGACATATCAAGGATAACCTTTTTCTTCTTGGGATCAATGTTGATGCCATGATGGAATACCACATAGTCTAGAATATTTCCTAAGGTAACTCTAAAATCACATTTCAAGGGGTTTATATTTAGGATATTCTATTGTAGTTTATTGAAGATGATCACAAAATCATCCAGGTGGTTAGAACACTATCGAGGCTTGACCACCAGATCATTGACATAGCACTCGAAAAACTTTCCCAAAAAGGGTTTGAAGATGAAATTCATGGCATGTTGGTATGTAGTGCCAACATTCCTCAAACCAAAGGTCATTACCTGATATTAATACACCCTTGGGGTGATATGAAAGTTATGGATTCCTCCTCTTTAGGGGACATCCTAATTTGGTTGTACCCTTAATATCTATCCATGAAGTAAAAGGATTGATATCTGGATGCAACATCAATAAGTAGTTATATGAAAAAAACTAAGAAATAATATTTTGTAAAATGTTAGTTGAGATCTATAAAGTCATTAAAAACCCTGATTTCTCCACTCTTATTCTTTACCAGGACTATATTGGATATAAATTTTGGATACTGGACTTTACAAATGAAATTGGACTTGATAATCATGTCAACTTTAGCCTTGATTTTGGAAGTGTGAGTTGGGTGCATCCTTATGGCTACCTGTTTGTAACCCCAATGATTTTTTTTGGAAAACCTAGGTAATGAGAAGACACCTCAAGATCAAGGCCCAAAATTTCTATGCTATTTTAAGTAAACATATCCTAATGTTTATTTAGAAAGGAGGTATATAGCTCTTGTTCTTCAGAAGAAACGATCGTGCTAATCAATGTGGGTCATGGGACCTCCTCTGTACCTAGATTTATTTGTCTAAGTTCATCAATAGTGGTAGGGACCCCTTCATTAATTGCTGGAGGAGCATCCATGAGGCCCCCTTCCCCTTCCTCTTCCTCTTCCTCTTCCTTTTACTTTTCCTATTCCACCTTACTCTTAAGGAAAGTAGGTAATGAAGTAAATTTCTCAAAGTTAGTAGAGGAGTAAAAATTTTGACATATGGATGATGAAGAATCTTCCTTTGACCTAACTGATGATGTAGTGTTTCTTTGAAGCTCAAGGGATGGAGTAAGAGAATTTTCACCCAAGATTTTACTACTATTTGGAGGGTTAAAAACCTTTTTAGTGATTTTGGGATTATTATTCATGACTGATATCATGAAAATTCATCGAATATATACTAGAATAAAGACTTATATCTTTGATTTGATTGATGGGAAACACATATAGTTCAATGATCTATTTTAAGGGATTTATTGGGGTCATTTATATACCATCCAGGGTAGTGAATAGAGAAACTTCATTAGTAATGTGTTTTCCCCTTACCTCTAGTCTAATCCTGCATCTATATATTGATATTCTCAAGATTTTAATGGGTCTTTATCACCATGAAACATCCCAATTTTTCCATTAATACAATACTTGAGGAATTGGTGGTAAGATGAGGGGAATTCTTCATGTTGATGAAAAAAATTCCTTCCTAGAAGAACATAGAAGGCTATGTCTTTCCAAATAACCATAAATTATTATTTAGATACAAGGTCCCCAAACTAAGCTTGGAGATTGATTCTTCTAAGGGGATTTTGCATGATTTTTTCATAAAAATATAGTCTCAAAAAATAAGGGAATAGGTGGGCTTTATTGTAACCCAGTCATCAAAGTGTTTAGACTGGAATGATGTTTACTCCCAAGCCATTATCAATGAAATATCATTGGATATCAATGTCATTTATCCTACCAGACACATACAATAGTATGATGTGTCCTTGTATAATGAAATATTTTTCTTGCTTCCTGAAAGAGTTAATCGAGTGGAATTCCTTATGATCAATATATTAATGATATACTTCAGCAATTAAAACCTCATTTTAAAACTCTTTAGGGATTATTAAATACACTATGAGAACTTTTTGAAGGTCTTTAGATAAACTGAGAGCGTCTAGGATTGACAACCTGGCCGACAACAGGGCCAATTGATTTAGAATATCATACTTCTAGGATAATTGTATGTGCTTCCTAGAATGATAATTCCCCTTCATATACTCTTTAGGATCTGGAGTAATTGATATAGGTAGATCACTCCTTGGAATAGGAGTTGAAGGAACTCCTATCCTCATTGGTTTATGCCGAACATGTCTTCCTACTTGCCGAGGTTAATCAAAAAATTACGCCCCCTTTAATCAATCTTCTAGGAAGATTAGGTTAGGGTTAATCCTAAAATATGTGGTGGAAATTTCCTTCCCCTTATAGGCCCATCAAAGGGATCTCCCATGATTTTTGGTGGCATAAACAATATGAGTAGGGATGTGGCCGAAGTATTAAGTTCTGTCATGACTGCGTCTTCCTCTATACCCTCAGCTTCTGCGGCCTCTTCCTATGATTCCCCAGTTAGGTACAATGAACTCAGGTTAATGGACATATTCATCATTAGAAAATTTATTCATTAAGTGAATTAAATTAATGGAACCAAATATTAATTCTTCGCCTGATGATGATTCTATTTAGCGGGTAAATTCCCGTGGTACCGTTTGGTGGGGCGGTACCTATACCTTCAGGACTAAAGCATGAAGTATGAGAGAATCAAATATAACATTATATATGGTATAGGTTCATCTTCCTATGTTTTTTCTTTACTTATAACTATGTTTTATTTTTTTAAAACTATCATTTGGAGGGTTTTGGTGCTGACAGAGTCAGCTAGGCCATAGTGAAAGTGATTGGGGGAAAAATTGGTTGTTTCAAATGTGCTTAGAGGATAGAATGAGTCAGGTTAATTTTTTTATAGTCATTAAATCACTAAAATTATACATATTCTTGCTAGTAACTTCCTACAATCTACCACATTCCTCCAGTGTGGTGCCGAAAACACACACTACCCGTGATGGTGGTTTTCTGAGCATCACTTTCCTAGTATCAACCATCTTTTATAGGAAATATTTGAAAATTAAATAGTCCTATATGGTGTGCCCAAATATTTGGTGAAAGGGTAAATATTTCATGCAATCATAAAGGATGAATTACTCAGGTATTTTGGGTTCAAGTAGGGTTAACAGGTTATTTTCTCAGGCTGTTAATAAGTATCTAGGAACATGCTCATCTAAGGAGTAGAATTTTTTCTTCCAGTCTCAAAATTGGGAGTAGTTTTTCTATTTCCTTTCATTCTAATGAGGATAAAACTACTAATTATACTATTCAAGAGGAGGTACCACATGAGGATGTGTGTTCTTTAGAGTTAGAGTTAGTGTAGAGGCTGGTTTCAACCTAACTGTTACATCTTCCTCTCTACCAGCCCTCTTCCCTTGAGATGTTCACATGTGATAAGAGTTATCCTTGGTTTGAAAAAAATAATCTTCTAACCTTTGTTCTACTATTAAAATATCCTAAAATACACCTGGATAATTTACTAAGATAAGTGGTGTTCATAGTTTTTCATGAAGATCCTCAATGAAAAGACCTAGTAAATCTTCTTGAGGGGGCTGAAAGTTCAGGGAACCATTTAAATTCTTCCATATAATAATGAAATATGAAACCCTCTCATTTTATCATTGTCAACATTTTTGATAGAATGAGGACTATTTTATTTTATAATGTAGAGATGAATTTATAGAATAATATTTGGTAAAGATATTCATATCCCTTGATTGATCCGCTTGGTAGAAAGGTAAACTAGGTGAAGGACAGTCCTTCTAAAGTCTGTATAAAAAAATCTAAGATTAGTCACTTGTTTCTGCTCGAGGTCCCCCATAATGGGGCCAAACCTAGACACAAAGTGCATCAGATTCTATTCTAGATCCCCTAAACCATTGAATATTCAGAACACATGATTCCCAAAGTTTAGTGAGGGAGGAGTTATGTCCACCCATTTAGGGTAAGGATTCCTCTATAGTTGTATTTGTGCACATCATATTTTCATATAATCTAATCATTCTACCCATGTTTTGATAGTTTTGATGAGTTGGGGAGGAATGATCAGATGGGTAGGATCCTGATAAAGGGGAACAACAGGTTGGGATAGCTATGGAGGTCTTCTTATACTCACAGTAGGTAACCTACAGGGGATGGTCTGTGAGGATGTGTCTGAACTAGCTATGGTCATGTACCCAATGGAGGTAACTCCTAATATCTTGATTATATGGGGTATAAATATATTGTTTTTTAGTACCCCATGTTGAGATAATGTTCCTGCTCCATTTTAATTTCTAGGACAAATTCTATTATTTGAGGTATACTAAATGGGAGTATGAGTTGAGACTTCACTTATAGAACATATCTATATGTTTTCTCAGAGTAGTTCTACATTGAGTTTTCTAAACTCCTTCATCTCTTCCTCCCAATGAGAAAATCTTTCCTCAAGTGTGAGAAGTTCAACCTCTTTAGGCGATCGGTGAGATACAACTGCACCTTAACCATTTTCATTAGAAGATTCTCGCTAAAGAGTTAGTAGTGGAACAGTCAAGGGAATCCCCAAAATCATAGTGATCCTTTAGTTTTGGGTATTCACACCTTCTTCAATCATTTTAGTGTGGGCCATATTATATAAAAAATCCTCCTCCTCTCATTATTCTATATTGGTAGTGATAAAAACATTTACCAATACACAACACATTTAAAATGGAACATTAGTGTCAGAATGATAAGAGGGTTGGTTGTCTTGTGGATATACATGGAAAGAATTGTGATTTTCTAGAGCAGTTGTACCCTTAAGAGAGTGCTTTTATTTGTACGCATCACAAGGCCTCATCCTCCGCTTCGTTGGTCCTCTTAGAATCATTTTATGAAGGGTTATCCATAGATAATCTTCAAACAATTTTTTCATACATGTTCTAAGTGGGAAAATTGGGTCACAGGGTAGGATGAGTTGGGAAGATTTGTTTGGAAGTGATCCCCCTAAATAGGAAAACAAAAACTTCTATTGAGGATGAGATTGAGGTAGAAATACCCCAACCCTATGGGATAGGTATTCTCCCATTCTAGGTTCACATCCTTTCAATCGTGGTTTTTCATCCTTGAAGGTTGTTTAAAAAAAATACCTCATCCCTATGGGATTGGGATGCTACTGGATTTTCATGGTTTTTTCTTCTATGATAGATTTCTCGATTTTACAGAGCTTTATTCGAACATGGGATGGGTTCATTGTCTAATTTTCACTTGTTTCACTTACTTCAAAATATATTGGAACTTCTTGGTGATTTTCTTCCCATATGGTGTAGGATTGTTCAATATTTTAATATGATTTTTGTAGGAGTATTTGAATGGATATCTCTCTTTTGGACCGATGTCTTCAAGAGTCGTTCAGGGATGGTTTTTGTTGATCATGCCATTTGTTGAGAGTAGAGATTGTTTCTTAAAGGCATCCAGAGGAAATGAAATTACATGATTTCACCTTTGGTGTAATATAATGATTAGAGAGCAAGGTGAAATGAAATTTTTTATGTTCACCCCATCATTGATATGAACACTAGATGGGGTGTTAGTGATCACCTGACACAACTCTTTTAACGCATTGAGATATACTTGATGAAGGGATCCTTAATATTTTCATAATTTCGGGTGTCGTATAGCTAGTAGGGCCACCAATCTGATTTGACGGCGTGTCCCTTCTATTACCTTGACATGGCTTGGATATTCATCATACTGAAATACTTTTTTTAGGTGATGAAGTGTAGTCCATAAATTTAGGCAGATTTCATGCACACATTCTTTCAACAATGTCTATGGAATACTGTATTAGGGAGTGTCTAAAGGGCATAACATGACTGGTATATTGTTTTTATCCAATTGTATCCTCATTATAAATATTCCTTATTTATCTTTTTCAAGAGGTTCATCAACCTAATTTGACAATAGTGGATGTTTCCCCATTACTTTATTGTAAACATCAGGATCGACAGAGATTTACTCTATCATATTGAAAGGAAATCGACCTAAGGGTAGTTTAGAGAATGATCATTGCCTTGGGATATCTTTTAGTTGATAAAGAATGCCACTTGTCAATTATGAGGCATCAGGCATGATTGGCCTCATTTTTCCAAGTGCCTTGCGATAGAAGGGCTTTCTCATAGTTGATTTAGTAATTAGAGGAACTCCTTGATGAAATGAAGTTTCATAGTAGGGAGGACCTTCGTAGAAGATTCCATCATGGGGGGGACTACCATCACATCTTGACGTTCGATTACAAGGGGAATTCCTACAGTGTATACCTTGGGGAGGACCTTCAAGGAATATGATAGAAAGGGGAGGGCCTTCTTATTATTTGATATTCTATCCATGATGAGGGTTTCCACAAATATCATCAGGATATGGGATCTCATGATCAATTAGATTGTGGGTATAATGTATGTCTTCATGGTTAGATGTATGGGGAGGACCTCCAGAATTGCTGGAAGCAAAGTTTTAGGGAGGAAATTCACAATTTAAGCTACTATTTCCATAATTTGGTAACAAATGAGTAGGATCATGATCCTATATAGATAAACATATGAGTTATTTAAGAACACCATCATTTTGAAGAGTGGGATCATATAATGACTCTTCATCTTCCAATTTCCTTTGGTGAGACTTATTTTTGGATGTACTCTTATGGGAAACTAGGGGTGCTTACTATGGATAACATATTTCATATATGGGGGCATGTTTGAGTAGCTCCTGAGTTGTTCTGGGAATTTTTCAATAGATTTCTGGAATTTTGACAGGGATATATGTTTTCCCTAGAGTAGACTTTAGGATGGAATAATGACCTCTAGTTGGAATGGGGAATGGTCCTAATCCGGTTTTCCATTTATCATAGGATTTATCCCATGATCCACCTAGATAGGAGAAGGGATATGCATATGCTTTAGAGTGACCCTCTTATTATGTGGATGAATCACCCCAATTACGGGGATGAAGTTGTGTGTTCTCCCTTTGACCACTACTACTGTCATTATTATATCTTGTTAGGTTTGTAGGATGTGATTATGAATTTTCATCCACCCTTTCAGCATTGTTAGAATATGTTGAGTGGCTTCAGAAGCCATAACAAAGATATATACACATTTCATGGTTGGATTAAGGGTGTGGGCCTACTCTTGTCCTCCATTTCCTATCAGTATATATTGACAGTATTCACATGCGAGGGTGGAGATATGGGTTTTCCCCCTATTGTTTGCTAGGATTCACTAATGGTTTCTCTGAATACTTCCAAACTAAGCTGGCGGGCTTGGTGGATGCCAGAAGGTGTGTGTTCATGCTCAAAATTTACCACCATATTTTATTAGTGGGATTCTCTAGAGGGAACAAAGCTATGTTCCTATTCCCTATTACTTTTTCACTACCCTTAGTAGGTTGTAATGAGTGCCTAAGTCAGAGTGACTTGTGATGGACTTTTGAGGGTAACACCCTCATCATGATGAGGGTTCATTGTCATTTGGTGTTGGAAGGAGCCATGTGGTGTAATCCCTTTCATTACTGGAATGAGGTTATCGGTGACCACTTAATCCACCACCTTAAGATAAGGGAGGAATCTATTATTGTGTTTTATGGAAATTATCCCTAAATGGTTTGAAATTACAATAGGTGTCATCTTCTTATGGGTCACTAACCATCACTAAGTGGATAGTTTGTGGGGATTCATGTGCTATAGATCTTGTCGAGAAGCCTCCAAAGTCAATATAGAACCATTGAGGTGGTACTCCCGAATCAGCATATTCAAAACCCAGTGTTGAAGATGCTGGGTTAGTGATGGTTTCATTAGGTTAGGTAAAGACCCATCTTGGGTAGTAGTAGATGAATATGTTCATGATAGCTGAAAAGACTCCATTGGATCAAAGGGAGATATTATTGAATGTGTTTGGATACATATGAAAATCATAAATAAGAAAACCATGTTAAAACTGCATCTCAATAAATGAAAACATGTCTAATATATTGTTTTAAATCCATATTTGGCCCAATTTCATTTGGAAATAATGTGAAAGGGACCATACATGTGGGAAACACATAAATTTTTGTTAAAGATTCACATTAGGTTCACCATTTTTGTTTCATTCCCAAAAACCATGTGGGGGTGTGAATGGTGATTTGTGGTGGTAGTGGCACAACCCTTCACACCAGACACATATTTCCACATCCTTTCTAGGTAGTTTCTATTGGGTTTTGTTCATGGAACCAGAAACACTCAATAGTTCCCTTATTCATGATATTTCATGAACTAGATTTATAAAGGAAAGTGTTAATTGGGAAATGTCTCCAACAATGCTCTAATAGCTCTAATAATTGATTAGTCTTATTGGACCAATTTTTAGAGGAATTATTTCCTACTTCAAGATTCTATTACAAATTCTATTACATATTCATGAATCCTTTATTAATTCCCAAATATGAAACATTCCACCCTTTAATTAACAATCAATTATTATCATGTGTTGGCATTAGAATCATATGTATGTATTTGAGGTTCTCCATCGATGAGAATATCTTTAAGTATTGAGGTTTCCCATCAATGATACCATTTGAATAATTATTAGAGATTATTATGTTGTTTATTATCATGATACTAGTTTTAAGCCACACAGTGGGGCACTCTAGAATTTATCATCGTCTAAGAATACAAGAGTTGTTTTGGTGTCAACATTGGGCCCATGATAAGGGATTCATACATATCATTGTGAAAGGAATAAGAACCCATGTAACTCATTACTACTTAATAGGACACTTCATACCTTTTAATGTCATGTGATAAGGACCAAACTGTGAAGTTTAACATCATGAAGAAAGGGAATCTAGGCGAAAGGTGCCCAGTCAAGGCTGGTGTGGGACTTACACTGAAGCGTCCCAAGGGACCTGGAAGGTATGTATCCTCCTAGGTTGGATATGACCATACTGGGGATATAAACCAAATATGGATTGGGTGAATTTGGGGTGTTGGGTTTGAACCCTAGGGTGGCTTCCAACGCATCTCGTTTGTATAGGAATCAAATCCTATATAGTTCAATAAGTTTGGGATTATACTGAATAGGAGGCCCATTCTGCTTCATTAGGAATATGATCCTTTTAAGGTTTGTCTCATAGGGAATATGACCTTTCGAGAGGATGAGAACATGGTTTTGGGACTTACACCTAGTAGGAGGCCTACGTAGTTACCTCAATGGGATTATGGTCCTTTTAGGTGGTGATAACATAGTTGGGGATCATACCGAATAGGAGTCCCATGGAAATGTGAGAGAAATATCTCAAAAAGGACTCTCTTCTGAGATAGGTATTTGATCATGAAGATGTCATAATTTCCACTAACCTCTAAGGTAACATGATTCATTATCAATATCCTATAAACTGAACAATATTCTCCATCTTCTGGTGGATGATGGTGGGAATAAGGATTTTGGGGAATACCCCAAAATAAAGAATAGAGGCTTACTCTAATAGGGATTCAAAAGGGTGAAATTTACTCCTCATTGGTTGGGAGACGAGGGTGGAGTAATTCGGGGGAGTCGGGGAGAGTGATGAGGTATTGATGTGTTTGTCTCCTCTCTTGATTTAAAACCTAGGTTTCAATCATTATACCTAAGGTTGAGATACTCATTACCACATGAATGTATAATCGAAAACACTATGAGGATCCAAAAAATTAGGTAGGATAAATACAGGACCTCCATTACCATGAGAATGTATAATCTAGAGGACACACTGATGTGCCATGTGCTTTGATCATACATATCTGGATGCTTTGAAGGAGGTATTGACTCAGTCCCCCTTGGGAGAGGGATCAAAGGAAAGCGGTTCCCTACCATTAGTGGTATGAAATGGGGATTAAAGGGTGGATAACTAAGGTGAGGCCTAGGAAAAATGGATGTGGCTTGCATAGGTGGGGCCTATGTGAACTAGAGGTGGCTCATGTAGGTGGGGCCTGGGAGAACTGAAAAATTCTCACGTACGGTAGACCTGGGTGAGTTGAAGATGTTTTTGGGAGATAAATGGGAAATAAAACTAGGTAGAGGCCTCTCTCTAGGCTCTAAGGGTCTCCTTAGGTGTCTTTTGATGACTATTTCTCAAGTCATAGGATCAAGAAGTGTAATTCTCCTTAGTGCTCTCAAACTATGGGGAGGTGTCTCCTCACATAGGTATTTTGTGTTTTGTACACTAGAGGAACTCAAATACTACTACAATCCTTAATTTCCTATTATTTAGAGTCTTAGAGATCTACTTGAAAATATTCGAGGACTGAGGTGAAGGAGTAGGGTGAGTAGATCTTTGATGATTCTTCTAATCTTGCATTCATCTCAAATAAGGGGCCCAAGGGTCCTATTAATAGGAAAACTTAGGACACTGGGTGAAGGAGGACATCCACACAAGTCCATAATGAAGGTGTCTCATGTAGGAACCTCATGTAGGTAGTGGTATATCATGTTGGGCCATGTAGGTAGGGAATACATGAGCCTCTTGGTGTGTTGGTTTCTCATATTATCTAGACCCATGTGAGATTACAGACCATATAGGTGGCCCGCGTTTCTCAATCTCGGTGAATTGGAGCATTTATTTCCTTTTTATTTGTTTTCCATTCACAATGTACTTTAATTTTAATGTTTTAATCCTTTTTGTGAAAAACGAAGTTTCAAAATTCACTTAAATAAATATATTATTCACTATCTAATAAATAAAAATATAATATATTTAATAAATAAAATAATCATTTTATTCACAAACAAGAAAATAAATATATATTATATATTCATGTAATCAAATAAATTGTTTATTAACAAATAAATAATTATTTATCACCTTGAGAATATTAGAGATCAATAGAACTTGAATAAAATTATTCCCCAGTCTTGAGAATAATATTTATTCCATTAATTAATTTAAAATAGAATTTAATCAAGATTGACAAAAACACCGAGTGTTGAACTTATAGGATTATTTCTCATTGGAATTTGGTAGGCTTGCCTAAACTTTAATATTACTATCTAGTAATGGGTTAAGGCACCCAAGAGAAGGAACTTAATGTCTCAACATCGACAACCACATATGAATTCTCACTATGTAATATAATCCCTTTGTCTCAATATCACATCAAGAAGGTTACACATATGCATAATAAACCTATATTCTTGATATGTATTTATTTTAGTATCTTAAATAAACATCGTTACACCATGTCCATGGAATTTATGCGACAATTATATTTCAATAAAAGTGTTGAGATATAAACTTCTATAAATATGGAAGGGAAAAATCCTTCCTTAACTTATCCATTAATAACTTTTCATTCATGATACAACCAACATACCCAACTTCCTACCAACATATGGCATGTAAGTTTTTGTCTATCAATATAAGAGTGAAATTCATGATATTTATTAATGATAATATTAAATTATAAGGACCATTACACACAAATGTAGATAGGAATATTTGATGACACCAAAACATGACAAATTATTACTGGTGGGTCTACTCTCATAATCTCCCATATTGGAGATTACCAAGTGCGAACCTAATAAAAAGAAGCCTCATCCTCTTATGAGTAATTGAACATGATAGTATATATACTATATTCCTTATCATAGTATGTTATCCAACCATAGAACTATATTTAAGAATATCATCATAAAATTTCAAGGTTATCATCACAGTGGGGAACTTCTACGACCTTATCAATGTGACAGATACTCTAGGACATTATCACATAAATGTTATACAGAAGAATAAAAATATTTGATAAGATATTTATATTAATATTCACTTATTTGAATATACATGTAAGGAAAAGAACAAAGTAGTTGGTTCTAGGGAACCAAATCCAATATACCTATCATTGGGACAACAACATCAAACACTTTATTGTAAAAAACTATCACTTCCACCTATTTATGAGCCTTATGAACCATATAAAATTTATAGACTTTGGAATAAAATTTCCCTTTGAGTGAATTCTATTTATTTTCAATAAGGTTGATTGACTTATTTGTAATAAGATTTAAATATGTGTTGAGGTGAGTGATAATGTTTGGAAGATTGTTATGAAAATATCCTCAACTTAATTGGGATGATTATTGAACCAGTATTAATGCCAAAGACACGTTCAAGAGATGTTTGGATACTGCACATTGTTACATCATTTAATAAAGTTGATTAGAAGTGATGAATTTAATTTGAGAAATGAAATTTTTGATTTTACATAATTACAGAAATAAAAAGGTAGATTTTAAATGTAGCTTTTGAGAATTTTGGCTTGGAATTTTATGTTTATATTTATATTTTGGATAAAATTTTTGTTAATACTTTATTAAAATATTGGCCAGTAATAGCCAGTCATGTCTAGCCAGCTCAACCAAACATGTAAGAGGAAAAATCAATCATGTGGGATCCTACCTAATAAGGAAAACCAAGGTGGAAAGGGGTTTCATAGTTATTTCCAAGCCCACAAAGGCATGGTTGAAGGTGCCTATGTTTGGGTAGGCATGGTGGGAATTCATAGCACCCACAAGATGCACACAGGTGGTGCGCATGGGGTAAAAGGGTATGCTCACCCCATGTGGGTGTATGAAGTGTATTCAGATTCTGACATTTGTTCCAGATTGAGTGGTGGATGAAGTACCCAATATTATTAAGAGTAAGAAGGACATAGTTTTCTCTGATGTGGGATATGCAAATCATGACACTGTTCCCACATTAAAAAGATATGTAAATATTACAAGCCATCAGATTTGATTAGTCCAGGTCATCTGATCATGGCTGATCACATCTTCTTCCTTGATCCTCATCGAAGAAGTCATGTTCTCCAAACTTTATGTGCCTCAAAATCCGGAAGTCATATCAAGTAACTATGAACTTACCCAATTTTGTATATTGATCATTAGATATCATATTAAATTCAAATATTCTTGACTAAATCATGTACGAGGTTATATTTTGTGATGGGAGTGATTTTATAAATCCGTGAAGAATGAGATGAGTCAGAGGTGAATGTATGGTGTTGAGGAAGTGGAGTAGGTTGGTGGAATATATTTATAAATACATTATACCCTCGCTATTTGTAGTATGTGATAAATGAATATCATTTGAATTAAGAGAGTTGAGAATCTGAAATAGAGAATCTATGGAGATATGTATTTTTGTGAGGTTTCTATGCAATGATTATTATTTTCTTTCCAAAAACTTCATGACCATATAAAGGATGATCCAGTACCCTGATCCCATACTTTTGTAAATCACATTCACCTAGCTACAAGAAGATAATTCATATTGTCTTACAAAGCATAATATTTGTTAGGAACTGTGAACCGTGTTCTTATTTGTGTGAAAGATTGAGATATTATGATATTTTTGATTCATTAAAGTGATATTATTCATTCATGAGTTACTATGAAGGAATTATGTGATCTAGGGTTTCATGAAGAAGTTTTTTTCGAGTATAGTAAGCTATAAGAAGAAAAAGGAAGTTGGGATACCATGTAATCTATTGACACATGAAGCGTATTGAGTTTCATGATATGTTTTCATGCATAAAATAAATATTTTGAGTGTAAGATGATCTTTAATAATAAGTATAAAAGTGATAAGGAAATTAGGGTAGTGTAAGTGTGCTTTCATTATTCAAAATTTTCATGGGTGTGAAATAAAACCTGCATTAAAACAGCATGAAGCTTGTGCATTTGTGTTGTTGTACAAAGTGAATTGAAGAATACTTGATAAGAAAATTCATTATAGTTAACGTGTATGAGGTTTTTAAGAAAAACATGAAATATAAATTACATGAATAATGTGTAGTGAAGTTTGAGACTAAAGCTGGGAAATGTTTCAAAATGAATTTATACCCAAGTAGTTAGTGTGCTGAGATAAGTCTATATCATTTTAAGATTAGTAGAAAGTGAGAAAGATTAGGCAGTTGGCTTTCAGTTTCCAAATTTTATTAAGTTGTACAAGAATATATCAGGTGATATAGTTTGTTTATAGAGGAATATTTTATCTTTATGTAGTTTAATCTATTAGAAGCTGGAAAAGATCTTTCCTATCAGTGGATAATATTTGAAGATAAGTGGAAGTCTCTAGTGGGATTATATAGTAGGAGAAGACATAATGGGACTCTGTGTTGATTACTTATATAGGTGGGAACTTATTATCAATAGTGGGATTCTAGAGTGGGGGGAAAGTGGGAATTTGTGTTTATAGGAATGGGACTTTCCTTGGATTTAACTACCTACATATAGTGAAGAATATGTAACCTGGGGAAATAATCAGTTGTAGTAAGAAGTAGGTATTTTGACCAAAAGTTGTAAAATCATTATTTTCTATGATATATTTATTATGGTTTATTATAGGGTGATGTTGAAAATTAAATAAGAGGGATTGGTACTTTAATCACTTAAAGAGAAAGAATTTGAAAAAACAATGTACCATTGATACACCCCCTCTCAATGGTACCTAACTGGTCCCCGAGTACTTTAATTAGTATCAAAGAAAGGTTCCATCTGAATATATAATAAATTTCTAAGAAATATAGAATTTGAGTTCAATTAATAGTCAAGGAATACCTAATTTTTATGATAACATCTACCACAACTGGATGAATAAGATTCTTCCTAACCTCCCATCTCTTGGCCTTAAAGTGAGAGATGCAATAGTAGTGGGCTTCCCACCTTTCATGAAGGATGTTTCTATGACTCAAGATGAAAATAGAAATATGGAATTTGTTTTAAAAGATAAAAATTCTACCTTGATATCTTTATCAGAAAGGGTATACACTAAAGTTATGAGTCTCTAAACTACCAAGGAAATATGGGATAAACTGAGAAGCAATTATGAAGGCAATCTTAAAGTCAAGGAAGTTAAGTTACAAACCAGAAGAATCAATTTTAAGTACATTAAACAAAAATATGATGAAAAAATTGATGACTATTTCATTAGAGTCATTGAGATAGTAGTTAATATCCATTGATTTGGTGAGAAGATGGAAGATTCAACAATTGTGAAAATGATTATGAGAAATTTTCCCAACAAATTTGATCCTAATATTTCATCCTTAGAAGATAGGGAAGAAATTTTATTGGCTGAATTACCCAACATAATCATATCTTATGAAATGAGAAAGTATCTAGATTTAAAAAAGAATATAAAATATGTGATAACTTTTGAGGCTATAAGAAAAAGTAAGTTCAAATAAGTAGAGATTGTGAAATAAAGTAATTTTGATGATGATGAAGTTGTTGAGGACCTAAATGAAATTATTGTTCTTATTTAAAGAGGGTTTATAAAGGTTAAATACAAAGGAAAAGTAAATAAACTATTAAAGTGATATAACTGTAATGGCATTGGAAACTTTTCTATAAATTTTCTAGAGAAATTGGTTGAATCAAAATATGATGAAGAAAAGAAGAAAAATAAAAAATAGAAAAGGGATAAGAAGAAGAAAAATCATCCTAGTTACAGAAAGAGGAATTTGATGAGTAATTATGAAAAAGATAATTTATCATACAATATTTCTTCAGAAGATGAACTAAATTTCTTTTCTCATGTTAAGAAAATATCTGATTCTTTAAGTATTGATGATGAAAGAGAAGTAAAAAAAAATATAAAAGAGAGGATGGAAGAATTGTTGGAGGATACTCTTGAGAAAAAACACACAACTAAATAAAGTGAATAGGAATATGGAGAATGGAAATAGAAAATTTGATACTAAAAAATATGGGTATGATAGAAAATAAAAGGATTTTGTTAATGAGAGGAATCATAGAATAAAGGCATATAATCTTTAAAAGATAATAAGAGATATTGAGGAGAAACTGACTCATAAGGTGGAATAGTTGTCTGAGAAACAATCAATATATCTGAAATTTCAACATGAATTAAATAATTACATAGAAGACTTCAACAAGTCTATCAAGGTAAAAGATAATTCCTCTTAAGCTGGTGATATGAAGGGTTCCTACAGACAAGGTACATCTACTCCTAAATAGTTTCAAAATAGATATGATATCATTAAAAGTGTAGGTGAATCTATGTGGACCAAAAAATATGGAGATAGGAATTCTACCACATAAAATGATGACAGGAAGATTCCATAAATACCATTTTCCCCTAGGAAAAATTAAGCTTCGTTCATAGTAAGAAGACATTATGAATTTTCTGGACAAGTTTTTCAATAAAATGGAATAAAAAGATTTAGTGTATTTTACTAGTGTTGTGGAAAATATGGGCATAAAGACTACTCTTTCTAGTATAACATGTCATTTCTAGGAAACATGCATGAACCAAGGGGTAGTTATGGTGAATATATGAGAATATATTATCAAATATATAAAGTAGTGACTAGAAATCCATCTAATCTTCCAATATAAAACAGGTATGAATGCTTAGAAGAAGTGTGAAGAATATGTGGTTTAGAAGGTCGTAGATATGAGGTATGAATGAAAATATTATCTAAGAAGTTACCTATGATATGTAAGGTAAGAAAACATAGAAAAATGGAGAGAAATTTATGTAAATATGAGTAGCAGCGTGAGACACTTAAGAAAATTAAGTATAAAAAGAATAAATGCTTGATCGTTTAGCCAAATCAAATGAAAATGGATAAACAAATGGAGAAAGATCAAATAAATGATATATCTAATAGAAAATGGGTTATTTAAGAAGAATATAATGAATGTAATAAGAGTTCATCTACTGGTTATGATATGGTGAATCAAAATAATCAGTTTGAACAAGTTGGACATAACATGAAGAACTATATAACTATCTTCCAAGTCTAAAATTATTTGATAAAAAATTCTATAAAATTATAAGAAAATAAATTTTCTTTACTTATAAAGGTATAAAAGAATGCACCACATAAAAAAACAATTCATGGGTATAATTTGAGCATGGAACCTATAAATAATGTGAACTCTTCCCAATTTGAGATAAAAATGAAGAAGGACAAGGAAAAGTTGAGAGGAAACTCTTAACTTGAGTTCTATTTCTGAGAAACAAAACAATACCTAATTATTACCTTATATATATATATATTCTTTTGTAGTGATATGTAGGGAATTGAAGGAGGTTGATGCATCCCTTGAGGGGGATCATATATGATTTTATGTTATCATATATTCAAAACTTTTTGAATATAAAATTTCTAAACATCTTTTCAAATAAAGCATGGAAATCACTCTCAAATCCATATTCTAAATATTTTCGAAAAACTATTATCAAAAGAGAGTTGATATTGAGCTAAAAAGGGAGAGCTATATGTTTTTTTCGTTTGAACTTTATGATATGTTTGTTTAGATGAGTGTAGGATAAAAATGTTTCTTTGAGCAAATAAAAAATACGAAGTTGGAGTTATTTGAGATTAGTATCAACACTACCACAAATCGGCACAAGGGATGCACCAACTTTTATCAGCACTAAATAGAAAGCACTAATAAAAGTCTCATCTTTATTAGTGCTACCTAAAATCACTAATAAAGGTCACATTTATCAACACTAAATAGAAAGCATTGGTAAAAGCCTCACCTTTATCAGTGCTTGCTAAAAGTGCTGATAAAGGCCACATTTAACAGTGCTAAACAAACTTTGATAAAGGTTACACTTTTATCAGAGATTTTTTTAGAAAAGATAAAGGATAACTTTATCACTGCTAAGAATAACACTGATATTTTTTAATAAGAAATATTATTAATATATATATAATTATTATATTTATATTCAAAAAATAATGTTTATTTATATACATTAATTAAAAAATGAATATTTATAATTAATATAAATATGATATATTAATATATACTTTAATAAATAAAATATATATATAATGTTTTAAAAAAGTATTTATAAGATTATAAATAAATAAATATATATATATATATATTTAAATAATTATAAAATTATAATAATTTTTTTAAATAATAAATATAATTATATAATTATAGTTATATATAAATAATTTTTAAATATATATATTTATAATTATATATATATATATATATATACATTTAAACAATTATATGTATATAATGAATTTGGTCAATATATATCATGAGATAATGATGATATTCATGGATATGATTACTGTTATTTATGTTCATATATTGATGTGTGAGTATAATTGATGTTATATGATCATAAGTTTATTTTTGGGCATGATTGTGGGTTTCTATGTTCCAAATGTTTACCTATATTATGATGTCGCATGCATATGTTATGTATTCATCATGAATGTTCATTTATACATTGAAACCCTTATTATTCATGCTTTCTATAAATGCGATGACTCATTTTTTATGATCTATACTTTACTGGGTATGATTCATTCATGTTATACCCATGAACTTATTCTGTTCTCATAAATAATTATAGAATTACAATAAATATATTTAAATAATAAATATAATTATTATATTTATAATTATAAAATTTTAATTATATATAAATTCTATTTAAATATATTTATTTATAATTATAATTATATATATATATATATAATCATAAAAATATAATGAATATATTTAAATAATAAATATATTTATTATATTTATAATTATATATATTTATATATTGACATAAATATATATAATTATATAAATATGCAAAAAGCGGTGCAGACCATGAGGTATGATTATATAAATATATTTATAATTATGTACAAATATTTTTAAATATATTTATTTATAATTATATAAATATATTTATAATTATATAGTTTTTTTTAAATAAATAAATAAATATTTATTTATATGTATAATTATAATTATAAATAAATATATATATTTAAATAATTATAAAATTATATATATATATATATAAGGTGTTTGGGGATACAATTACATTAAACACACACACCACGCACACAAACCGAAAAGCCAAACCATAGCCCCCCAAGGGAAAGCCCACCCATTAAGCCTTATTTATTCAATACATGAGCTGAAGGACCTATGAGAATGAAGACCATTACATAGCCCAAAGGACCACAAACTCATTTGAAGGCCCATTATAGTGTCATGCCTGCATCATACTACCCACGTCACCAGGCTTGCGTCATGCTTGCATCACCACCTGCCTGCGTCATGCGTCATACCTGCATCACTGCCTATTTGCAGAAATTCAATCCCACCCGAATTTGAACTTGGGCCTGATGTTGTAGTTGAGGAGTCACGACATGTTGAGGAGACAGACACTGGTGGTCAACCAATTGTCATTTCTATAGAGGTGAAAAATCTGGATGTTCAAAAAAAAGTTTCTAAAGGAACTTGGCATAAAAAAATGTGATACCAGGTCGACATCTAAAAGGCCATAGTCGAGGCCATGGTTGAGATGATTGGGCTAATACACGAGGATGTGTGTAATGTCCCGAACCTCCCTGATCAATTACTTTGTCAAAATCCAGTGTTTGGGGTGTTCTGGGAGGCAATGATAGCTCTTTTCAAGAGTTTTCCAAAATTTCAGTTTTTCCATCGGTGGGTCGTGTTGGTGACTCGGTGTCAGCAACTCTGCGTCAGTGGCTCAACATCGATAGGTCACATCGGTAGGTGGTATTGGTATCTCTCCGTTGGTGAGTTAGGTGTTGGTGGGTCACATTAGTGACTCACTATTAGTGATTCACATTCAGTGACTCATGTCAATGACTCATCCATCAGTGAGTCATTTCTAATTTTTTCTAGTTTTTTCAGTTTCACCCCTTTTATTTTTTATTTGATGTAAACCAAGTTTAAAACCTTATTTTCACATTTCTAATGGAGTTTCAAAGGATATTAATTATATCTTTAATATCCTAATGCTACATGGACTTTGAAATAGTCAAACCATGTAATATTGATCATGATCCGACTTTAATGGCCCTTGAAACCATTTTGCATCCGTTGATATAGGATCTATCTCTTCTAAGATGATATATTTTCTTCCTCATGTGTTTATTTTTCTCTTGATGTGACCAGATCCTTCCTTCCTCATGGAGTCGTGTGTTGTGTTGTGTACTTTGGATTCAGTTTCCCTTGGAGTCTCATAATACTTGCGTGACCCCCTATTTTTGGTGCAAAGAGGAGTTGCCGATCATCTATTTTTAGAGGTAGTAATTCCTTCATCTCTTTTTTTAATCATGTATCATGAAGGTTGGGTGTAATGATGTCTTCTTGTGGGTATGATTGAAACCAATTTAAAAAATATAAATGAGGGATGGGGTGATGTTGATAATGATCATTTGTTTAATCTGTTATCTTTGACCCCTATTGTGAATCATATGGGTAGTATCCTTATGAAAATCATGGTTGTTGGTGGTCTTTTCTTGCACACTGGTGATGATTTATACTTACTGTTGATCCTATTTTGAATGGATACAAATATGATAATCTGGTTAATCGTGTACACCCTGTTAAATAAATGGATTCCCTAGTATTAAACTTGTTATGTGGTGACCCCTAAATTATGAAAGTGGAATTAAAGAACAGTGTTGGTCAAATCTGAATACACACTGTTTGATGGGTGTTGTTGTGTGCTGTGTATAGTTCTGTTCAGTTTTAGTGTTTTGTGTGGGTATGGTGTGGTCTGTTTGTGTAGTGGGGCTGTGACTATGGTGATGTTTTTTGTGGGTTCATTAATGGGGTGGTAAGGTAGGTGTAATGGAATCTCAGGTTGATAGGTTATTGATTGTGGAATGGATGGAATTGTCATGAAGTGGGACTGAAATCTTCTTGAGTTTTGTTGTTTTGCTGGATGTGGTGATTTTTGTGCAGTGGAGCTGCTGGGGATGGTTTGGGAGGGACAATTTTGAAGAAGGATGGTGTTACCTTTCATGGTCCCTTCACCCAGAGTTTTTAGAGATTTTTTGAATTGTGTGTGGGTTATGATGTTACTTGTGTTGTGCTGTGTTTGGTAGTTTCCCAGGAAGGGATGGAATAAACGAATAAATAAATATTTTTTTTTAATAAAGAGTGGTAATTTTTTAAATGGATTGGATGTGGTTATGAATTAAGTTTGTGTCTAGATGTATAGTTATTCATTAGAGGTAGCATAAAGGGAAATTTTGTGTAGGATGGTTTTTTGTTTTGAAAACACATTGGTTGGGATGAGTGTTTGGTACCGATATATATACACTTGTAGTTACTTTTTATTTCTATACACACCCCACCCATGTTGAGAACTACGTACCGAAAACCCCCCCTATCATGGGGGAGAGTTTCCTTTCCTAACATCCAAGTGGGAGGATGGATGGCTGGTTATTGTCTATTCTCTACTCCCTCTTATAGGCATTGGTACTCCAAGACACTTCAGGTAGGTTGTGGTGCGGTTGTGAGGCCTAGTTGTATGCGGGAGAGGTTTTCTTAACAAGTGTCTTTAGGATGAGATATGTTGTACTTTCACAAGTGTCTTCGGGATGAGATATGTTGTACATTCCCAGGTGTCTTTGGGATGAGGTTGTGGTTTGTGGCCCTGGTGTCTGCGGGCGAGATGTGATGTGGTTGTGGACCAGGTGTTTGTGGGTGGGATGTGGTATGTGGCCTAGGTGTGTGTGGGTAGGTTTTGATTGTGGGTCTTGTAGAAGAGAATGGTAGCATCAGGATGTTCTCTGTTAGGGATGAGAAGTTAACCGGTGGGAAGTGGTGCGAGGTACTATATCATAGATGTGATTATTATATTACATTACTTGACTCGTTTTATTTAATGAGTATACCTTGGTGAGATTTGGGACGGATAGTATACATTGTTAGGTGATTTTGGGTTTTTATATTTTTCTCATAGGTCCATTAGTATGCTTCTCCCACTTGTGCAATAGAGACTTTGGATTTTCCTACTGAGTATAATTGTATGCTCACCCTATATATATAAAACAAATTCAGGTTTTTAGGGAGATTATGTAGACCTTGCTGGACCCTACTAGCTCGGTCATCGGGATAGTTGATGTATCACTACTTATCTTTGTTCTTTTGGTATTTATATTGGATATTTTCATTTCATTTCTAGCAGTTTTACTTTAAACATGCATGTCGGGTGAATTTTTGGCATATCTTATATATATGTCTTGGAGTTTTTTTGTGGTTGATACATCTTATCTCTTGATATTGGTTACTGTAAAAGGGTAATTTCTCCCAATTTACAATATTTTTATACCCTTGGTGGTGGTTTCTACCCCGAGGCCTACTAGAGGTGGGACTTGGGGGTCATTATCTCTTTTTCATACTGAAGAAGGAAGGTCAGGACACTTTTCCATCTCTTCCCTCATATTGATAAAGGATGGATATGACATAATGGTATCAGAGGTGATGGTTGAGAGATAATATAGAGTTTGGAGTTAGGAACAGTGAGTATTTCATGGGATAATAGGGAAAAAGTGTTAGGTGATCTCGGTTTGTGACATAGGCTAGGGAAGACCAGCTAGGACACGTGATTTTAGGGGCCCCCATGATCTGATGCAAGGAATATGAGCCTACCGAATGACCAAGTAAGGTTACACCGTTTTGCGGGGTAGAGACCCTAGTAAAGGTACATGCATCATGATGACTTGTGTTCTTGTTTGTCTAACGTCCTGACCCTAGATTCCCAGATTCAGTGCATTATTTTAATAAATTGGCATGATTTCAAGGAATCAAGTCCCAAAAGGCTGATTAGTTTAGCATTCTTGGAAAATAGATTGCATACATGAACATTACATTACACTTCTAACATAGAACACAAAAAAAAATCCTTTGAGAATGCCATTTTTCCCTTAGCTTAACCCTGCGTCTCAAACATAAAACACTTCTTGGGATTCTGGGAAAATAATACATAATAAAGGGGTGAGCTCAGATGCTCAGTAAGGGTAAATAATTTAGCGGAAGCTATAAACTTTTAAGGCAAGATGTGTAATAAAAACAAAAGTCTTTTAAACCTAAACTTGAACATAATGTGGCAAAAATAAATCAAACATTACCATATAAACATGCACATGGATATTCTATTAGTTGAATAATCACATGTAATAACTAATTTCATAATGAGGGAATACCTAACGTCGGACATCATTACCACATAGTCAAGGACTTGTGCCAAGACTACAAATAATTTTTTTTTCAAGGCCTTGTTCCAAGACACTAGTTTGTATAATGATACCTACCGATGCATCGAGGAGCTATAGCAGGCTCCACTCATCACTTATTAAGTCCAAAGCATTCCTCATATAAAAATTTTGAAACATAACATAACCATTCATATTAAAACTAGCATACGAAATGTAAATAAATTAACCATAAACCATGAATGGTATAAAAATAAAACATCCACATTCAAACATATCTTAACTAATTCAATACAATATAGAAGATTGTATCATAATAAATCAACCTCAATCAAAAATAATATTTATTAAAGGGTGCTGACATAGTTGAAAATGATGAGTAAAACTTTTTGAGAGAAATATCCTTTTTGTAAAATCATTTAAAAGTCACACATTTATAAAAGAATTAATTTAAAAGAGATTTTTGAATCAAAGTGTCCCATGCCAATTTGAAACTTTTGAAAATAATTATCATTTCAAAACATTCATGTCCATATAAATAAATCCTTAAAATCATTTTGAAAACATGAACATTAATTAAAAAGATTTAGAAATATAAATCATTAAAACATTTAAAATTCTGATCTTGATAAAGAGTACCTTTCAAAAATCCTTAAAATATTCATTTTGAAATCATTTTTATGAAAAATGGACATGGATGATAAAAATTTCCCAGTAAATACTTACACATAAACAATCTCATATAATAATGAGATTGAGGAATTAACCCTTACCTTGCACTTTCCTTTAGTCGAGGGTACATTTAACCTCCTGTATGAAGATCTTAGTTTGTTATTAAATTATACCAGAAACATATTAATATTTATTATATCATACATGATTCATTTATGACTTTATAATACCCATTTAATAATAATTTCCATGTTAAATTAACATTTCGGGTAATAATCGCTTTCTTTATCGTACGTGTTTTAACTTGTTACTTTTGATTGTATCACTTAGATAATGATTTAAATACTTCCAGAATATAAAACATGATTTATATATAATATATATTTAGAATATAAATATGTATAATAGACATATATATGAAATGAAAAACCTCATTTATGGAGACGGTAGTCCGTACGTACGCATAAACATTGTTTCCGTTTTCATATCAAATTGAACGGAACTAAGTGAATAAGATATATGTAAGTAAATATATATATATAGTAGAATTATTATGTCATATATTACATACTTATTAATGATATATATTTTATAATCATCGTTGAACGGTGAACGTGGAAATGAATCTCATCGCGTCGTGGAGACGGTAATCCGTACGTACGCACGAGCAACAATATCATTCTTTTGATATTAAAATCATATATAATTGGATGTTATATCATATATAAAGAATCATTATCATATTATATTTATTATTTACATCAATTACACATCATTATTATACCCATCCAAATAATAACGTATTGAATAACGCTTACACCACGACGTGGAGACGGTAAGTCGTACGTATGCACATATGGTGACATGTCATTCAAAGGATGGATATAATAATGAATATGGTTGTACCATATTTATAATAACATCACAGTATATAGAAGATACTAGGGTTATTATTTTATAATGGAAACAACAAAGAAATAGGAAGTTTAAGAAGAAAGGAACTTGAAAGAGGTGATGAAATATTTACCTCTTCTTCGGGTTCTTCCTTTTGATTTGATCAAAAGGGATCCTTAGGTTGGCTTTATGACTACAGTAAGGCATCTAGGATGAAGTTAGGATATTTTGGAGGATATTTGGGAAGGGTTTTGCCGATTTAAATGGATATGGAGGTGTGAATTTGAGAGAAGGGGAAGTGCCCTTTTATAAGAGGGGTGAGGGGTACCTTAGGAAAAACTTAAAATACTATTTTATAATAAATTAATTTTAGGCTTCTAATGGCTATAAAATGAATTATTTAAAGGGTATGGTGGGTATGATTCAAAAAACTCTCAACCAATGGGTTTTGGATAGGTTTAGGTCACCATATTAACCTTAACTTTTGGATTTAACTCTTAGTTAAATAGTTTGACATTTACCATGTCTCTTTTTATTTTTATATTATATGGTTAATAAACTTACTATAAACTTCCAATCAAACCCCAATTGGTTAATTAATGTAATATATAATATTATATAAGTCTTTTGTCTGAACGTTATATTTTTATGACTATTATATCAATTAATAATATTATATTTGTTTTTAAAAACTATTTTATGTCAATTTTGACACTATTTGGTATTTGTTTTTTGTTAAAATCATAACAACATGATTACTTAGAAAAAATTGATTGAATCAACCCTACAATATCATATTAACCTATAAAATTAGTTTAATTCATCAGAAATCTCAAATTATATTTATTTGGGTATAAATAATATCAATTATTTTAATCTTTTATTAATAAGGTAATTACTACATCATCATTGTTTCATAAATAAAATTAATTATTTAATTTCTAAAAGTTATAAATAAAATAACATTACTTAGGAAATCTTTTTATATTTTTAATGAATATTTATAGTTGAATTTATCTTATGTATAACCCTATATTAAAAATGGTTTAGTTATTAAACTTTGATTTTAACTCTTTTAACACTTCTTTAAATAAAATAATAATAAATGTCCTAATCTAATCCAAGTGGACCAAAATGATCATATTTTAATTCTAATGTTTTTTTTTGTCAAATTAAACTTATCCAATACAATTAGGACATGTTTTAGGGTAAGAATAATATAATTTTAACCCTTAATTATCATATTTACTTTTAACCAAGGTAAATAAAAGTAAAAAAGTTACTATTCACCAAAAATTATTTTTATCTAATTGAACCACATTTTTCTTACTGATATCAACCTTTTCTCTCGATTTTTTGAAATTCCACTCACAGAAGCGGTAAAATTAAGTTTTATGTGAATTTCCAAATTCTCCTAGGAGGCGGGTAAAAGACGGTGAAAAGTTCAATAAAATTTTATATATCTAATATTATTAAAAAATGATTCCAATGAATTAAATTGAACATATATAGGTATTATGTATATATTTTGACCTAAAATAAATTTAAATAAAATAAATAATTTTTTAAATGAAAAGTTGGTTTTAACCAATAACAAAGCGTTTTTCACTATTCAACAAAAATTGAATGTTTTCAGAAACATACAAAAAATTCACCCTAAGCTAATTTTGATATATCGAATTCAGAAATGAAGTCCATTTTACCAAATTCAAAACATATAAATTTCATTTATTAATTTAAAATTAATTCCCATTGTCATAACCAAAAAGCGTATTTTTAAGAAATAATAACTTCCAAAAGATAGACATTGTTTTACGACCAATTTCAAAGTGAAATTACATCCAATAACCAAAATTGGGTAAAATGGTAAAAATATAATCTAATTATAAATTAAAACCAATCAAATGAATAATTTAACACTAAATTATTTTGATTAAAAAATTTGTTTTCAGTTAAAATATAGTATTTTTCACTATTCACCCAAATATGAAAGTTATCAGAAAAACACCAAAAATTTATTGAAACTAAATTCTTATGTCCCTATTCTAAATAAGAAGTTTATTTTATCAAATTGAATATGTAAAAGTTTCAAATATTGGATTTAAAAAGGATTCACCAGTAAGAGGCGGTAAAAGTGTATTTTTTGAAAAATACGTCTTTTATCTGAAAAATGAATTTGTTCTTACATTATGTCTAAGAAACTCGTAATATGGAATATAAAATTATAAGGATTGTATAAAGTTAAAAATTCAGTAAATAATATTCATAAACACTTTTGAACGGCTAGTTTGGTAAGTCGTGGTGCGCTTGAACTCAGTGTTGTGTGTAGTGAAAGTTATTAAATTAATTTGAAGAAATAACATACTATGAAATATTGGGGTGCTAAATTCTACCCTACTTCAATAAATTGAATCCTCGAAATTTGAAATTGTTCTTCTAAAATAAAAGGTTGAAAATAGAAAATACCTTTGTGGGAAAACCCACATTAGAAATTGGGTTAATAAAATTTAGTCTTAATAAGAGGAAAAGAGGAATGAAAAAGTTACCACCAAATTATGATCTCGATTAGAAGAACATTGGTGGAAATTAGAGACACATAATTGGAGTAAAAACATAAATATTTATAGGGAGTGATTGAGGTCATTAGTCACAAACAATTGTAGAATTGAGGGCCTCAAAGCCATCAATCTATGATGATTTAAAATATCATCGGTTCAACAAAACATAGGGTATTAGGATAACATATTTTTAGTTTTAATATCCCTTACTTAAATTTTAAGAATTAATTTATTCATAGAATAATAGGAGAGAAAAAAATATACTTGACAAGTAGAGCTCCATCCTTTAACTAATTTTTACCACAAACTCATCTTTCACTCTAAAAGATAACAGAACTTAAAAAAATATTCTATTTATCCTATTCGTATAGGGTTCCAAAAATAATGAATTTATAATTTACCTATTATACCTTTTAAAAAAGAAACTACATTATACAATCCAGAACATCACATAGGCCAGTGGTAGGTGATGCACCCTTTTCGCTCTTCGGTTGCAGGTTCAAGTCTCGCGGCCTTGACAGACGCGACGGGTTGTCACCCGACCTTCAGGTTGTCCTTTTTATGACAATACAAAAATAATCTCGAGAAATGATTTAACCTTAACAACAGTATCCAATGTCAAACTTAATCAATTCCAACCTTTATACTTATCCAAAATACTTTTGTCCAAACTCACAATACAAAATTTATAAGGTAAACACAATGAAGATCATTTTTTCCACGTAATAACATGTGAATACCTTCATCATGTATTCTTTTAAAACATAGTAACATCCTGAACTACCATAAAACCTTATTGATTGCATTCATGCTCCCTTATTCCTTATAGAATACTGGATATACTCCTTATATCAAAAAATGTTGTAAACTCCAACAATGATGGAATATACAAATCATTAATCAGTTTCAAGGTAGTCAAGAATATCCAATATAATTTATCCAAATCAATCATCTCTTATTCCAAAATTAATACCTCCGTATCAAGACCATATTAAATTTTTTCCTTTCCTTCAACCAGGTATTTTCCAAAAAATTTAACTTTCCATTGAGTCACTTTTCTTGGTTCCACACAATCTCAATTCCTTAATGAAATTTACTACAGTATAGTCCTCATATACTGTATAATTCTTATAACATGTACATCATTAATACAATACTAAAATTACACAATAAATTAATAACAACATAAGAACTCTTAATCATTCCTCTTTATCTTTGGTAGTATCATAACTTTATTCTTATCCAATAGCAACATTTGGGGTATACTCTGATTATTTGGACATTGATTCGTGTAGTGTCCCAACTCCTTGTAGATGAAACATTGTATATTTGAAACCTTTTTCTTACCTTTGCAATCACGTACTTGGTGTCCTTTTTCTCCACACTTATAGCAAACTCTTATTCCCTTCAAGCATTTACCAAGGTGATTATTTCCAGAGTTATCACATATGGGAAAATCTTTCTTTCCCTTATTCCCTTTATCCATCTTTCTTTCTACCATATTTTTCTTCTCTGGATTCCCTTTAAAGCCATAGGACTCAGAGAATTCTTTACTTATCTTATTAACACATGATACCATTTCTTCATATGATGATAATATGTGGGAGAATATTTCCTTTCTAAATGTTGGCTTAATAAAATGAAAGATATGATCCTTCTTACTCTTTGGATCATGTGTATTGATGGAGGTCTCATTACTTCTATTAGGCGCCATTTCTAAATAATGGAATACACTAGGTTAGTTTATGAATCACAATTCATAATTCCAAACTTGTAAAATACCTTACATAAATTGAAAATATTATGCATATAATCTATAATCATAAAATTTATTCTTTGAGAAAGTATTTACTCCTAAATCCTTCATAATGGCTTGTAATGAAAATGTGGATTATCCTAAGCATATCCCCCAGTAGTGTCGTAACAAAGAGTGCAGCAAAGCCCATTTTTGTGCACCAATTCCCGTTCGAGTCTAGCTCAAAGAAGTGTTTTTGGGTTTTACCCCTAGGTACATCTGTGCTAGAGCCGCCTCTACCTTCTCGTATCTAGGCAGGGATGTATTGCTTGGAAAACTCATAGAATCTCTATAGTACCAAAATTCTAGGAAGTTCTTCTATACTAATCCTCAAAGTATATCTTAGGGTAATGTTCTATAATCAGAGTTTAAGTAAATATATTTCCAAGGTTATTTCTAAACCTGACTCTGATACCAACTGTAACACCCCGACCATATATTCCTAGAGTCGGTGCATTATTTTAATAAATTGGTATGATTACAAGGAATCAAGTCCCGAAAGACCAATCAGTTTAGCAGTCTTGGAAAATAGGTCACATACATGAATATTACATTACACTTTCTAACATACAACACAACATAAATGATCCTTTTATAATACCATTGTTCCCTTAGCTTAACCCTGCATCTCAAACATAAAACACTTCTTGGGATTCTGGGAAAATAAAACATAAGAAAGGGGTGAGCTCAGATTCTCATTAAGGGTAAATAATTTAGAAGAAGCTATAAAATTTTAAGGCAAGATGTGTAATAAAAACAATATCCTTTTAAACATAAACTTGAACATAATATGTCAAAAATAAATCAAAAATTACCATATAAACATGCACACAGATATTATACTAGATGAATAATCACGTGTAATAACTAATTTTATAATGAGGGAATGCCTAATGGCAGACATCATTACCACATAGTCAAGGCCTTGTGCCAAGACTATAAATAAAATTTTTGTCAAGGCCTTATGACAAGACACTAGTTTGTCTCATGAGACCTACTGATGCATCTAGGAGCTATAGTGGGCTTCACTTTCCACTTACTAAGTCCACTGCATTCCTCATATGAAAAAGTTGAAACATAACATAAACATTCATATTAAAACAAGCATACGAAATTTCAATAAATTAACCACAAACCATGAATGGTATAAAAATAGAACATCCATAGTCAAACATATCTTAACTCATTCAATACAATATGGAATATTGTATCATAATAAATCAACCTCAATCAAAAATAATATCTAGTAAAGGATGCTGACATAGTTGAAAATGATGAGTAAAACTTTTTGAGAGAAATATCCTTTTTGTAAAATCATTTAAAAGTCACACATTTATAAAGGAAGTAATTTAAAAGAGATTTTTTAATAAAAGTGTCCCATACCACTTTAAAACTTTTGAAAAGAATTATCATTTCAAAACATTCATGTCCATATGAATAAATCCTTAAAATCATTTTGAAAACATGAACATTAATTAAAAAGATTTAGAAAGATAAATCATTAAAACATTTAAAATTATGATCTTGATAAAGAGTACCTTTAAAAAATCCTTAAAATATTCATTTTGAAATCATTTTTATGAAAAATGGAAATGGATGATAAAAATGGCACAGTAAATACTTACACATAAATAATCTTGGATAATAATGAGATTGAGGAATTAACCCTTACCATGCACTTTCCTTTAGTCGAGGGTACGTTTAACCTCCTGTATGAAGATCATAGTATGTTATTAAATTATACCAGAACCATATTAATATTTATGATATCATACATGATTCATTTATGACTTTATACTACCCATTTAATAACAATTTCCATGTTAAATTAACATTTCGGGTAATAATCGCTTTCTTTATCGTACGTGTTTTAACTTGTTACTCTTAATTGTATCACTTAGATCAAGTTTTAAATAATTCCAAAATATAAAACATGATTTATATATCATATATATTTAGAATATAAATATGTATAATAGACATATATATTAAATGAAAAACACCATTTATGGAGACGGTAGTCCATACGTACGCATAAATGCTGTTTCCGTTTTCATATTGAATTGAACGAAAATAAGTGAATAAGATATATGTAAGTACATATATATATATATATATCTATTAGAATTATTATGTCATATATTACATACTTATTAATGATATATATTTTATAATCATCGTTGAATGGTGAACGTGGAAATGAATCTCATCGCGTCATGGAGACGGTAATCCGTACGTACGCACGAGCGACAATATCATTATTTTGATATTAAAATCATATATAATTGGATGGTATATCATATGTACAGAATCATTATCATATTATATTTATTATTTACATCAATTAAACATCATTATTATACCCATCCAAATAATAACATATTGAATAACAATTACACCATGATGTGGAGACGGTAAGTCGTATGTACGCACGTATGGTGACATGTCATTCAAAGGATGGATAGAATAATGAATATGGTTGTACCATATTTATAATAACATCACAGTATATAGAAGATACTGGAGTTATTATTTTATAATGGAAACAACAAAGAAAGTGGAAGTGTAAGAAGAAAGGAACTTGAAAGAGGTGATGAAATATTTACCTCTTCTTCGGGTTCTTTCTTTTGATTTGATCAAAAGGGATCCTTAGGTTGGATTTATGAATAAAGTAATGCCTCTAGGATAAATTTAGGATAGTTGAGGGGATATTTGGGTAGGGTTTGGCCAAGCCAAATGTCTTTGGAGGTGTGAATTTGAGAGAAGGGGAAGTGCCCTTTTATAAGAGGGGTGAGAGGCACCTTAGGAAAAACTTAAAATATTATTTTATAATAAATTAATTTTATATTTATAATGGCTCAAAAATGAATTATTTAAAGTCTAAGGTGGGGATGAGTCTAAAAAATCTCAACCAATATATTTATACAGGTTTAGGTCACCATATTAACCTTAAATTTTATATTTAACTCTTAGTTAAATAGTTTGACATTTACCATGTCTCTTTGTATTTTTATATTATATGGTTAATAAACTTAATATAAAATGCCAATAGAACCCCAATAGGTTAATTAATGTCATATATATTATTATATAAGTCTTTTGGATAAACCTTAGATTTTTAGGACTATTATATCAATTAATAATAGAATATTTGTTTTAAAAACTATTTTTTGTCAATTTTGACACTATTTAGTATTTGTTTTTTGTTAAAATCATAACAACATGATTACTTCGAAAACAATTGATTGAATAGACTATAACATGTAATATTAACCAATAAAATTAGTTTAATTCATCATAAGTCTCAAATTAAATTTATTTGAGTATTTATATCATCAATTATTTTAATCTTTTATTTATAAGGTAATTACTGCTTCATAATTGTGTCATAAATAAATTTAATTATTTAATTTTTAAAATTTTTAAATAAACTACCATTATGTAGGAAATATTTTTATCTTTATAATGAATATTTATAGTAGAATTTATCTTATGTATAACCTTATATTAAAAATAGATTAGTTATTAGACTTTGATTTTAACTCTTTTAACTCTTCTTTAAATAAAATAATAATAAATGTCCTAATCTAATCCAAGTGAAAATAAATGATCATATTTTATTCCTAAGGTTGTTTTTGGTCAAATTACACTTATCCAATTGAATTAGGACATGTGTTAGTGTAATTATAATATAATTTTTACCCTTAATTACCATATTTACTTTTAACCAAGGTAAATAAAAGTAAAAAGTTACTATTCACCAAAAATTATTTTTCTCTTATTGAACCACATTTTTCTTACTGATATCAATCGTTTATCTTGGATTTTTGAAATTCCACTCACAGAAGCAGTAAAATTATGTTTATGTGAATTTTCAAATTCTCTTATGAAGTGGGTAAAAGACGGTGAAAAGTTCAATAAAATTTTATATATCTAATATAATTACAAAATGACTCCAATGAATTACATTGAACATATATAGGTATTATGTATCTATTTTTACCTAAAATAAATTTAAATAAAATAAATAATTATTTAAATGAAAAGTCGGTTTTAACCATTAACATAGTGTTTTTCACTATTCATCAAAAATTGAAAGTTTTCAGAAACATACTAAAAATTTACCCTAAGATAATTTTGATATTCCGAATTCAGAAATTAAGTCTATTTTACCAAATTTAAAACATATAAATTTCATTTATTAATTTAAATTTAATTCCCGTTGTCATAACCAAAAAGTGTATTTTTAAGAAATAATAACTATGAAAAGATTGGCACTTATTTATGACCAATTTCAAAGTGAAATTACATCTAATAACCAAAATTTGGTTAAATGGTAAAAATATAATCTAATTATACTTTAAAACCACTCAAATGAATAATTTAACACTATAAATTATTTTTATTAAAAAAGATTTTTTTTTTCAGTTAAAATATAGTATTTTTCACTATTCACCCAAATTTTAAAGTTATCATAAAAACACCAAAAATTTATTGAAACTAAATTATTATGTCCCAATTCTAAATAGGAAGTTTATTTTTTCAAATTGAATATATAAAAGTTTCAAATATTGGATTTAAAAAGGGTTCACCAGTAAAAGGCAGTAAAAGTGCATTTTTTTAAAAAATACTTCTTTTATCTGAAAAATGAATTTTTTATTACATTATGTCTAAGAAACTCATAATATAGATTCTAAAATTATAAGGATTATATAAAGTTCAAAATTCAGTAAATATTATTCATAACCTCTTTTGAACGACTAGTTTGGTAAGTCGTGGTGCGCTTGAACTCGGTGTTGCGTGTAGTGAAAGTTATTGAATTAATTTGAAGAAATAACATAATATGAAATCTTGGGGTGTTATAGTATGAGTTGGGGTTTTCAAGTAAATTAAATAATAAAAAGTTAAAATGAACCTTAAATAAAATTCCATACTACTCGGCCTTAGGAGTTCCTTGTTTACTTTTCAGTTATGACACCTGGTTGTCATCCATGAGTGGCTCTGGAAGTGGAGGCTCAGCAGGCCAATTTGGTTGACCAAAAGAGGTATGAATTAGAGGGGGAGGATGATCAGTGGTAGAAAATGATTCATTATTTCCAGCAACAGACTCTGGGAAATTACAAAGGCAGCGTTTCAGATACAAATGCATAGAGTTGTCTTGAGGAGATTGTGATCACTTTCAGTTTGATCTGGGCTCTGATGGAGTACTGAGTTTCTATTGCAATGATCGGTATGTGGGGTGATGTGCATTAGTGGTGGACATTGTACCTGGGGGAGAGAAAGGAGACTGATGTTCTATGGGTCGATTTTGAGAAAGAGTTCTGGGCGGAATTCCTTTCTTCGACTATAAAGGTTGATAAGTGACATGAGAAACTCTCCCTCTAGTAGGGGAGTATGTTAGTATGGGAACTGGGGATCAAGTTCAAGGATCTCATTTTCTTTTCTCCATATCTCTTTCCAGATAAGGATTCTTGGGTGATATGTTTAGAGGAGGCACTCCGTCCTTCTATCCAGTATGTAGTTACTCCCTTCACCTTACCGACATATCTAAAGGTATAGAAGAAGGAGGAAGTAGTTGAGAGGATGCACTCATGAGGAGGTCTACCATGATAGGGGATTCATAAGGGTTTCACAAAGGGAAAGGCTTCCATTAGTAGCTCTCAGGCACCAAGGCTTCTGAGGTTTCGGCCAGCGGGGAATCCACCTCAGCAGTTTCAGTTTCAACCTTCTGGTCTTCATTATTTTCCCATAGTATTGAGATTGAGGTGTTTTGTTTGTGGAGGTCACAGACACCTTCAGACTAAGTTCCTAGTTTGAGCTCATTATGGTGGAGGTGGGTAGGTTCAGTGCCTGCCCCAACAATAGTTTCCAACAAGACCATTGTAGCAGCATGGACAACATACTCTCACTCCAATGAGAGGAGACAATGAAGGTGGATGTTAACCTCAGGGTTCTCCTTAGGGACATTGACCTAGATGTGGTTGAGGAGGCGATCGAAAGAATAGGGGAAGAGGATCTGGGTGTGGTCTATTGCACGCCACAGAGGTAGCAGTTCCAATGGGGCTAGAGATCGTTCAAGGTATGAACAAAATTTTTAGTACCCTTGTTTGCGACTTGTTTGATTTAGGAGCTTCACACTCATTTATTGAACCCATTCTAGACCATGCTCTAGTACTAGACATATAGAGAATTTCCATGCCCCTAGTGTTGAGTACACCACTTGAAGGCCATACTAGCTTGTTTGATGTTTTCCAGGGATGTAGACTGATGTTGGGGCCACATCAGTCTAGTGTGGATCTCTTCTTGCTACAGATGCAGCCATACGATGTCATCCTTGGAATCAAATGGTTGTTTTACATGAATTATTCTATCTAATTATTCCGAAGAAGAGTTGTGTTCTCAGATGTGGATGGAAAACATGTGGATTTTATTAGAGAGAGAAGTTGTCTGATGGGAAGTCAGCATGTGGAGCCTCTCCTTTCCTTATTGGCCGAGTTGTCTGTAGAATTAGTGGATTCTAAGATAGTGGGGGTTCCTAGAGTTGTTGGGGAGTTTTTGGATGTTTTTCCCTAGGAAGTTGTGACTCTAATCCCAAGACGTGACATTGAGTTCAAGATAGAATTGCAGCCCAATGATTCTCCAATTTCGATGGATCCTTATCAGATGAACCTTCTAGGCTATGGGAGCTAAGGATTCAGATTGACGATCTGATGAAGAAGGTATTTATCTGGCCTAGCATTTCCCCATGGGGTGATCTAGTCTTGTTTGCAAATAAGGAAGATGGTGATTTGAGGCTGTGTATAGATTACCAGAGGTTTAATTAGGTAATGGTTAAGAAACATTATCCTCTCCAGAGGATAGATGATCTTTTTGACCAGTTAAGGGGAGAAATTTGGTTCTCTAAGATCGATCTATCATCTATATATCACCAACTAAGGGTGAAAGAGGGTGACATCTCACAGTCTACTTTTAGATGTAGGTATGGGAACTTCAAGTTCGTGGTTATATTTTTTGGTGTTACGGATGCACTAGTCATGTTCAAGGGACTTATGAACTCTGTATTTCATGAGTTTTTGGACCAGTTTGTTGTCGTATTCATCGATTACATTCTGCTATACTTGAAGTCAGAGGAGGAGCATAATGAGCATCTCAGGACTATCCTAGTGGTCCTTCGACACAACCATCTCTATGGAAAGTTGTCTAAGTGAATGTTTTGGACACATGAGGTCCTCTTTCTTAGAAATGTGGTGTCTTAGTAGGGTGTAGTAGTAGACCCGTCAAAGGTCGAGACAGTTGTTTCTTGGGTAACACCCAATAATGTGGTATAGGCTTGCATCTTTCGTGGTTAGGTAGGCTATTACTAGAGATTTGTACCCAATTTCTCTTGAGTAGAAGATCTATAGATAGACCTGAACAGAAAAGACCTTGCCTTTATGTGGAGGGAGTAGTTTCAAGAAACTTTCAACTATCATAAGGATAATTTGGTCAGTGCTCCAGTTCTCTAGTTTCCAAAGGAGGGTGTGATGTTCGAGGTGTTTTACGATGCTTGCCATCAATGATTGGGGTGTGTGTTGAGTCAGCAATGGGGAGTTATCTCTTATAGTTCTAGGAAGTTACATCCCCATGAACTTAACTATGCCTCCCATGATCTGGAGCTAGCGGCGGTTGTGTTCATGCTGAAGTTGTAGTGACATTAACTCATTGGGGAGCACGTTTTGGTCTTCATAGATCATAAGAGGTTGTGGTATATTTCTTCTCAGTGATATCTAAACTTGAGGAAGTAGAGGTTGATGGAGTTTCTTTAGTAATTTAACTTTAATATCTTATACACCTCAGGAAAGGGGAATGTTGTGGCCTATTCCTTGAGCAGGAAGTCATAGAAGGAGGTAGTTCGAGAATATATGGATGCTTGGAGAGTGATGGAGGAGTTGGCTTCCTTGCACTTAAATGAAGGAATGGATGGAGGAATAGGTTGTCTATTTTAGATTATGGGGAAATCATCTCTGAGGAAGAAAGTGAAGAAGTCTTATTGGGGAGACTCAGATGTAGAGATGATGCATGATCTCATTGACTAGGGTGATGCTCTAGAGGGATGGTTGGAGGATGGTCAAAATCAGATTTTATTCTATGAGAAGCTATTTTTTCCAGTGTAAATTCATGATTGAGTTCTTCGTGAGTTTCGAACCGCACCCTTAGAGGTACACCCAAAATTTTCCAAGATTTAACATAGCTTGAGAGGGCAGTTTTGGTGGCCTTGGATGTAGAGGGTTGTGGCAGAGTTTGTGGTGAAGTGCTTGGTGTACCAAAAACTGAAGGCTAAGTACCATGTTCCCAGTGGTTTGTTGAATAACTTAGATGTCCCTGAGTGGAAGTGGGATAAAATCTTGGTGGATTTATTCATAGGACTACCTAGGGTTCAGGGAGTATGTGATTCTATCTGGGTAGTAGTGATTTGGATGATGAAATCCACTCACTTATTAGCAATCAAGGAGTCAAGAACATTGGATTCCTTGGTGGGAAGGTATGTGGATGAGGTGGTGTGGCTACATGGGGTTCCGAGATCCATCATCTTAGATCAAGATGTGCGTTTTACCTCACAATTATGGATTGTATTGTAGCATGATTTTGATAACCAGTTATGCCTCATCACTAATTTCCACCCTCAAACAGATGGGAAGATAGAGAGGACCATCCAAATGTTGGAGGACATGTTGTGAGCATGTTTATTGGATTTTGGTGGGTTTTGGGTGTGAAAATTTCCCTTGGTATAGTTTTCTTACAAAAATATCTATCACTCTACCATTGTAATGGCTCCATTTGAAGCTTTATACAGAAGGTTTTTTCATTCACCTTTATGTTAGACAGAAGTTAGGGAAACAACCGTTCTTGGTCCAGATGTGGTGAAGAGCATGATAGAGAAGGTTCAGCTCGTTTTTTAGAGGATGAAGGCAATACAAGACTGGAATAAGTCATATTCCAATCACAGGAGAAGGCCTCTAGAGTTTGAGGTTAGGGACCATGTGTTCTTGAAGTTTTCCCCATGATGTGGGAAGCATAGGTTTGGCCGGTGGAGCAAGATTTCTCCTAGGTTCATCAGACCTTTTGAGGTGTTGGGAAAAGTTGGTGAGGTGGAATACTAGATGGAATTTCCACCATAGTTAGATAGGAACTGCAATGTCTTTCATGTATCCAAGCTTCATCAGTATCTTCACGATGACTCCCACGTCATTGATTGGAGAGAGTTGGATATCGAGGACGATGTAATGTTCATGGAATAGCCAGTAGAGATCCAATATCATTAGGATTAGGTGATATGTGGATGAACCATTCCTTTGGTTCACATACTGTGGAGGCATGGTGGCCTAGACTAGAGTACTTGGGAGTTAGAAGCATAAATGTGTGCTCAGTACCCATAGTTGTTTTGAGTTTTACTTGCATGTTTTGCTTATAATGTAGTTCTTGAACCTTATTTGCTATAAGAAGGGTTATTTTATTATTCTGTAAAGTATGATAAAGTCCTAACATGTTAAAATGAGGATACCTGATTCCTAATCAAGATGCATTAAATAGATGAGATTAAACATGTGCAGGCGAGTCAGTGCCACCCATAACGGATAATATCTTGACATGGAGGAAAGAATTTTCTAATTCAAGTGTCTAGAAAGTTTGTGATTGTGTGGGGTATATTATGCATATTTGTGTTAGAATATGTGGGAGGAGGTGTTCTTGGATGTTGAGGTTTCACTCCAGCTTTAGAAAAACACAAGGTGGTTTATCCTTGGGAGGTATCTTATGGGGTGGTTGTTTGGATCCCTCTTTCTTCTAGGTTTGGTTTTGAATTATAAAGGGAGAGAATAGTTTGAGAGGTATCTAATGTAATGACCTGGACATACCTGGTCCATAAATTTTTCAAAATCCAGTGTTTGAGGTGTTCTAGGAGGCAATGATATCTCATTTCAAGGGTTTCCCAAAATTCCAGCTTTTCCATCGGTGGGTCGCATCATTGACTCGGTGTTAGTAGCTCAACATCGGTGTCTCAACATCAGTAGTTCATCTTATTAGGTGGTATCGGTAGCTCACTATTGGTGATTTAGGCATCATTGGGTCATGGTGATGACTCTCTATCGGTGAGTCACTTTTGGGGACTTGCGTCGGTGACTCACCCATCGGTGAGTCATTTCCATCTTTTTCCAGTTTTTCCCCTCTTATATTTTATTTGATGTAAACCGAGTTTAAAACCTTGTTTAAGAATTTATAAAGGAATTTCAAATTATTTTAACTATATATTTAATATCCTAATGCTACCGAGACTTTTAAATAGTCAAACCATGTAATCTTGATCACAATAAAACTTTAATGGCCCTTGAAACTATTTTCCTTGCGTTGATATAGGATTGGATCTTCTAAGATGAGATCTTATCTTTCCCATGTGTTTATTTTTATCTTAGTTCACTTAGATCCTTGCTTACCTATGGAGTCGTGTGTTGTGTTGTGGCATTTGGATTCAGTTTCCCTTTGATTCTAATGGTGCTTGTGCGACCCCTTGTTTTTGGCGTAAGGAGGAGTTGCTGGTCATCTATTTTTTGAGGTAGGAAATCATTCATCTCTAATTTTAATCGTGTATCATGTGGGGTGGGTGTAATAATTTTTTCTTATGGGTATGGTTGAAACCAATTTAACAAAGATAAATGATGGATGAAGTGATATTGATGATGATCATTTTTTATCTATTATCTTTGATCCCTATTGTGAATTGTATGGGTAGTATCCTTTTGAAAATCATGTTCATTTTTGGTCTTTGATTAAACACCGGTGATGATTTATACTTGTTATTTATCCTCTATTGAATGGATGAAAATATTAGAATTTTTTTAATCACGTACACCCAGTTAAATAAATAGATTCTCAAGATTAAACTTGTGTTGTGATAACCCCTAAATTATGAAAGTGTAATTAGAGAACAGTGTTGGTCAAATATGATATACTATGTTTGATAGGTGTGGTTGTGTGTTGTGTATTCTTCTGTTAAGTTTTAGTGTTTTTTGTGGGTATGGTGTGGTATGTTTGTGTAGCGGGGCTGCGACTTTGGTGATGGTTGCCACGGGTTTCATGTATGGGGTGGTATGGGAGGTGTAATGGAATATCATATTGAGAGGTTATTGATTATGGAATGAATGAACTTGTTATGACCTTGTGTAGGTGTCTACAGGCACTCTCCGCGGAGGGCTCTCTCCATGGAGGGCGCTCCCCACAATTATCTTCTTTTTTCATCTAGGGTTCATATCTTGCCCTCAGCATATGCCATTCTCTCTCTTATTCTCCCCTCTGCTCTCCCCCTCCCCTCTAGTGCTTGCTGCTGTGGACATTCTTCCGTGGTTCTGTTGTTTTATTCGTCGAAGGCTTTTGTTTTGGTGGCCCTCCTCTGCCTTAACCTACTCTGGTCTTAAATTTCTTCATTCCTCTTCGAGTTGGGGATGGTGTGGAGTTTTTCTGAGACTTTGGGATTGTGGTTTGGTGGTCATTGTGTTTCCAAATGCTACCTGAGTCGGTCTTTCTTCCTTGGTCGTCGAAACCCGCTCTGACCTAGGGTTCCACCGCTTCTCTCAAGGTAGGAGATGGAGTGATGGGTAGATATGGTTTTGGGTCATACGGTTTGCGGTAGTGGAGGTTCCTTTTGGTTTTTATCCCTGACCTTCTTCTGGGTTCCATTTTGTGTTTATCTTCTTTCTTGATGGCGGTTTTTTATTTTCATTGGAGATATCATTCGGAGATTCTAAAGGTTTTTTGTATGGATCTGGTGGAGATTTTTGATGGATTCGATGATGAAGGTGTTGAATAGATGAGGATGATGATGACAGTGTCAGAATCATCGGTGGTGAATTTCAATGTTTTTGATGTTCTGGTTTACAGTGGCAACGATGAAGTTATAAGATGGCATTTTGTATGATGGTGTCTTTCTTGGAGATAGAGGTGTTGATCGGTGGTGGCCGTGAGGGGCGGCCGATGGTGGGGGTGTATAGGCGCTATGTGTTCCAATAATCGGCTCCGGCGGTGATGTACAGTGGCAACAAATAAGGTGGTTTACTGACTTTAATGGAGGAAAGTGGAAAAGTGACCAGCTATTGCGGTGCTCAGAGTTCAAGGCCACTTTGGTAAGGTGGATTCATGATGTTAATCGATACGTGGATCAATTAAGGCACGTGACACACAGTGGATCATTTTTTTTGAATTTTGAATGTTGTGGAGTTTTGGAAGGCAGTAATGGCGGTATGGGATATTCAATGTGTTTAATTTTGAAATTTTAATGTTGTATGCTGTAATTTTCTAGTTGGGTTATTTCTAGTGTTTTTTGTTAGGGTTTATACTTACCCCTTAAAAGTGTCAGTAGAAAATACAAAAAATATGGATTGTGGTGGTGAATGAACTTATTATGCAGTGGGACTGCAGTTTAGTTGTGTTTTTTCTAGATGTTGTGATTTTTGTGAAGCGGGGAAACCAAGGTTGGTTTGGGAGGGATAATTTTGAAGAAGTATGGTATTACCTTATGTGGGGCCTTTTCCTAGAGTTTCCAGAGACTTTTGTGAAGTGTTTGTGGGTTATGATGTTACTTGTGGTGTGTTGTGTTTAGTAGTTTCTTGGGTAGGGATAGAATAAATGAATAAATAAATAAATTGTTTAATACAGAGTGGTAATTGGTTAAATGTATTGGATGGGGTTATGAATCAAGCTAGTGGATGGCTTTGTAGTTATGCATTAGTGGTGATAGCAAGAGCAGTTTTGTGTGGGATGGTTGTTTGTTTTGTAAACCCGTAGGTTAGGATGAGTGTTTGGTACCAATATATATACATGTAGTTCCTTGTGATTACTATATGCACCCCACCCATGTTGATAAATATGTTCCGAACACCCCCATTTTTATGGAGGAGGGTGTCCTTTCCCAACATCCCGGTGGGAGGATGGATGGCTAATTATTGGATTTTCTATGATCCCTCTTCTAGGAATTGTTATCCCTAAACTCTTCAGGTAGGTTTTGGTGTGGTTGTGAGGTCCAAGTGTCTACGGGCGAGGTGTGCCTCCCAATTGTCTTTATAATGAGATATTTTGTACTTTCCCATGTGTCTTTGGGATGAGATATGTTGTGATTTCCCAGGTGTCTTCGAGATGAGGTTGTGGTTTGTGGCACAGGTGTCTGCAGGTGGGATGTGATGTGGTTGGGGCCTAGGTGTTTGTGGGAGGGATGTGGTATGTGGCCCAATTGTGTGCGGAAAGGTTGTGAAAGTGGGGATTGTGGAAGAGAATAGTAGTGTTAGGATGTTCGCCATTAGGGGTGAGCAGTTAACTAGTGAGAAGTGGTGTGGTGTACCCTATCATCAATGTGCTTATTATATTACATTACTTGACTCGTGTTATTTAGTAAGTGTACCTTGGTGAGATTTGGGATAGATAGTATACCCTATTAGGTGCTTTTGGGTTTTTATGTTTTTCTCATAGGGGAATTAGTATGCTTCTCCCACTTTTGTATGAGAGACTTTGTATTTTCCTACTTAGTATACTTGTATGCTCACCCTACGTATATAAAACTATTTTTAGGTTTCTAGGGAGATTACATGGACCGTGCTGGACCCTACAAGCTCAGGCATCGTGATAGTTGTTGTGTTGTTGCTTATATTTGTTCTTTTGGTATTTAATTTGGAGATTTTCATTGTATTTCTTGCAGTTTTACTTTAAACATGCACGTGGGATGTATTTTTGGATTCTTTTTTATATATGTCTTGGAGTTGTTATTAGGTTAATACATCTTATCTTCCGATCTTGGTTACTATAAAAAGGGTAATGCCTCTCATTTTGTGAGATTTGTATACCCTTGGTGTTGGTTGCCACCTAGGGCCTATTGGAGGCAGGACTCGAGGGTCATTATCTCTTTTTCATCTTGAAGAAGGAAAGTCACAACACTTTTCCATCCCTTCCATAATATTGACGAAGGAGGGTCATGACAATGTCATCGAAAGAGTCAGCTCACTCTGGAGCAGCAAAAGCTCAGGGAGAAGTATTTTGTGCTCTTCATTCCAAGGAACTCATAGTTAGAGTAGGAATATGATGATGATGATGATGGCTTCGATCATGATGGGAATGATCATATTCTTGATTTTTAGTTTTTCTTTATGGATGAGGGCATGCCTTTTTGTTTGACCCCATCTATCCTTGTTTTCTCTATAATCTTTAATTTTCTAATAAATTTTTTAGGAGAAGGTTTGCCTACCTCCTAAACCTTTTGAGTATAATTATGTTTATAAATATATATATATTTAAATAATTATAAAATTATAATAAATATATTTATTATATTTATAATTTTATAAATATATATAATTATATAAAAATATTTATAATTGTAATTATATATATATATAAATATTTAAATAATTATAAAATTATAATAATTATATTTATTAAATATAATTGTAAAATCATAAATAGAATTAATTTATTTATTATGAACTTATAATTTTATAATTATATAAATATATAAAAATATTTATAAAAATATTTATTATATGTATAATTATAAATAAATAAATATTTATTTATAGTTATAATTATATAAAATATATATATATTTATTATATATATAATTATATATATATATATATATATAATATAAATAAATTATTAAGATTATATCTTTATCAGTGCTAAAAAGGCACTGATAAAACCACTCTTTATCAGCATTTTTTGGAAGCACTGATAAAAGTATTCTCCGATATTATAAAATTAATCCTAACAAATTTGTCTTCTCTCACATCTTCAATATTTCATGGAACCTTACCTCTACCATTTATGAATCCTACCTCTATCGTCAAACCCTACTGCCTCTACTGCAGAACCCTACCACCACTGCCACTACCAACGTTGTCGTCGCCACCGCTGACCGCTAATTATGCTGCCACAAAAACTTACCGCTGCTACCAAACCCTCTCTAAATCTAATGTATGTTGCACCTCATCTTCATGCCTTCTTCATGGTCAAATTTTATTTGATCTAGTTTGGGTTTTAGGTGATTATGCATGGGTTCTTGGGAGATGTTGGACATTTTGTAGTGCCTATAACTTAGTGGAAACTGTATTTCTTATGGTTTTCAAGTTTTGAACCTATAATTTGAGATTGTGGTTTTGATGGGGAGAGCATGGGATCTTTTAGTTGGTTCTTAGAGGTCCAAAATGGTTATGTTTTGATTGCACTCTAGTTGGATCTATTTATATTTAATTAGATTCACCATGGGTGGTATCCCTAATTATCATGACGTGTGTGTGTAACACCTCAGTTTATTCCCTTTATTCATTTAATTTGTTTCATGGATGATGTGGTTCCTTTCACTTCCTCTTTTATTCATATAGTGAATGTTGGTTTTAAAAAGAATTTTTGAAATGGTTTTCGAAGAATGTTTGAAATGAAAAATGAGTTATTTTATGCATTGTGTGTGACTTCTAAAGAATCATTTTCAAGTGATTTTTTTCATTAAAAAAATTATAATAAAAGTTTTTTAGAGAATCCAAAAATGTGATGTTGATTTATTCTTAAATATAAATGTATGAAAACCTATTTTTCTATTTTATTTAAAACTTTCTCAAATCAAATTTATTTCTAATGGAATTACACAAAATATTTGGTGAAATCACAGTGGGCACTGTTTTATTAGACCTATCATATAAAATATGGTGTACAAAACCTTTCATATTTCTCTGTTTAGTCTTGGACCTAGTTTTTATTCATTTTCTTTGATATAATTTGTACATTTTAATTTATGCTCTATTTATTATTATAGTCATGTTGTTATTTTATTTTTCTTTCTTACTCTAGTTGGATAGTTATTTTTCGTCTGATTTATTGGGAAAAACCTTTCCTAAGAGTGTTCCATGATTCCTGGGTACTAGTTTCCAACTTGTATAGATCGGGAAAAACTTTTAAGCCTAGTGGAGAGCTGATTTGGGTTTTGGTTCTGGTGGAATCCTGAACTGATTTTTTTATATACCATATCAGAACTATGTTTCTTTCCTCAATAGAATCCTAGGTTCTTTAAAGCCCATTTTTTATTTGGGGTGTTGTGGTATAAATTAGAATATGATGGTCATTGGGACTAAGGAGGTTGGGTGATAGTGGGTGTCTAATCACCACCTACCACTTCAAGCACAGTTCTGCATTCCACTTGGTTTTTTATTTATAACCCTTGATTCATGGAACACAGTTGTGGAGAAATGGTTCATATTGGACCTTATGATATATTGAGGACGTCAATGGACTAAAATCAAATAATTGTATACTTTTACACTTTCATAAATTTTAATTTTATATATTAAAATTTTATAGTTTTATAAATTTGTAAAACTATATACTTATATAAATTGTGTATACTTTTATAACATATATATACTTTTATATAGTTTTATAAATTAACATAAATTTATAAATTATGTATATTTATTTAAAATATATATTCTTTTACAAATTATATAAAATTTTATACCTCTATATATGTCTACAATTTTATATACTAATATAAATATATATAAATTTTTCAATTTATACTTTTATACATGTATAATTTTTTCAATTTATCAATAGTTTAATACATTTATACTTTTATTAATTCAATGTTAATGTTAAAAATATTTTAAAAAATATAATAATTTATTTTTTATTTTTGAATCCATTATTATATTCAATGGCCTTATTTTCTATTATGAAAAGGGTTTTCAAATAATATAACTTTTATTTTTTTTTATTTCCATTATTACATTAAATAGTTGTATTTTATCAGTTTTTTTATAATGTAAATGTGATTTTATACTTCATTTATACTCATACAAAAATAGTTTTGATATATAAAAATATGAAGTGAAAAATAGATTTTAAAGGTTAAATCTCCTCCATTATATTTATAAATTTCCTTTAATAAGTTTTTGTTTTTAATCATGTGGGATGATAAACCATTTTTCAATCTTTCCATTTTCTTTGAAGCAATTCATGATTTTTATCTTCAATGAAACATATTTTATGTATTTATTTTGTTAAATATTAATATTATTAAATAAAATAGGATGGATATGAATATAGAATGAATGAATTCCAATCATATGGAAAAAGAGTATGAAGATGGGGTGAAAGAGTCCATCAAGTTCACTAAAGATCATGCATATAACCCTTCTCAAATCCTTTGTCAGTGTTTACAATTTTTTTATTCAAGACTAATTATTCCAAAGGATTTGGAAGAACACTTGATCCATCATGAAATTGACCAAAGTTATAAATGTTTGAATAGACACAGGGAAAAAGTGAATGTAGTTAGTGATTGGGATAACACTACATTTTAGGGATTATCTGAGGTGATTAAAAGCGTGAACAATGAAGAAGACCGTATTGAGGATTTGATTACAAGTGTGAATGATGATGAAGATCATATTGAGAAAATGATAACGATAGTTGAAGATAAACTTCGTGATAGTACAAAGTTGCTTGAGAAGTTAAAGAGTTGTGTAAAGATGACATTGTATGCTCGTTGCACTAAATATAAAACATTGTCAGCCGTACTGAATCTCGATAATTTGAAAGAAGGAAATGGATGGAGTGAATCCAATTTTACTAAACTAATTTATATCTTGAATGATATACTCCTAGAAGATAATGATATCCCTAACCAAACATACGATGCTAAACTAATGCTACATGTGATGGGTATGATCTCTGAAAGAATACATGTCTGTTCAAATGACTGTATACTATTTATCAAGGACAAAAAATCACTTAAATAATGCACAAAGTGTGGTGATTATCTATAGAAGAAATATTAATTGGGTCCTATGAAAGTTTTATGTTACTTTCCAATCATTCCAAGGTTTAGGAACCTATATGGAAGTGAGGGGACTACAAGGAAATTGATGTGACATGTAGATAAAAGAAATAAATATGAGAAAATTTGTCACATGGGAGACTCTACTCAGTGTAAGAGAATTGATCATGAGTATCCTGAATTTGGAAACAATATTAGAAACCTTTGTTTTGCGTTATCTACAGATGAAGTAAATCCTTTTGGTTTTCAAAGTAGAACTCATAATACATGGCCGATTATGTTGGTAAATTATAACTTGCCACTATAGTTATGCATAAAATAAAAATACATTATGTTATCTATGCTTATATTAGGACCAAAACAACTGGGTAATAATATTGATGTTTATTTGGATCCATTGATTGAAGATCTGAAATTATTGTGGGATTTAGGTGTTACATTGTTTGATGCTTATAGAAATGAAGATTTCACATTGAGAGCCTTATTGTACAGGATGATAAATTACTTTATTGCTTATGAAATTTGTTTAGGATATAGAATTAAATAAACTCAAGGGTTTCCCATTTGTGAACAAGGTATAAAGTCAATTAGGTTGAAATATTCATCGAACACTGTGTTTCTAGGACATCACAAATTTCTACCCCGATGACATAAGTACCAATCTTGGAAGACATCATTCAATGTAAGTTCATAAGAACACACAACACAATATTCACCAATAAGTGATCAAATATCTGAGAAAGTAAAAGAAGTGAACACTGTTTTTGATAAACATTTTTTGAAAAACCTTATGAAAACCGATTGGAAAAAGACATCAGTTTTTTTTTGAATTACAGTACAAGAATCATCTATATGTTAGAAATTTTCTTGATGTTATGCATATTGAATAAAATTTATGTTATAATGTAATTGGAAAAATAATAAATGAACCCCAAAAAGGATTAAATTATGGATAGGTTGAACATGATTAACATGGAAATACAAAATTAGTTATCACTAGTGAAGGGTGAAAAGAGAAATTTTCTTCCTCCATATACTTAAAATCTTTATAGGAAGGCGGAATATCAATTTTTCAACTTCTTGAATGATATAAATGTTACATAGGGGTATCTATCAAATACCAATAATATTGTGTCAACGACTGATCTAAAGTTAAAGGGTCTGAAATCACATGACTTTCATGTTTTGATGAAAGATCTAATTCCTATAGATTTATATTTCATTTTTTCTAAGAATGGTTGTCATACAATAACCATGATCTATTTCTTTTTCAAATATATATTTAGTAAAGTTATAGACCCAAAAAAAAATTCAACTATGGAAAAGGAAATTGATGTCATATTATGTGAATTAGAAATGTTCTTCCCACCAGTATTCTTTAATATGATGGTTCACTTGATGGTTTACTTGGTGAGAGAGATTTTTCTATGTGGTCATGTACATTATAGATAGATGTACCCCATTTAATGGTATATGAATATTTTGAAAGGGTATGTCAAAAATAAAATTCTTCCAGAGGCTTGTATTGTGGAGGGATATATTGTTAAAGAAGATGTTCAATTTTATATCAACTACCTATCCGGTGTGGGAATCATTGGTCTATCAAAATCTCATCAGATTGGGTGGATTTTTTGTGAAAGTATTTCTGAAAGAGATGTTATCAAAATCAATATTACATATTTGGGATCAGGCCCAATTTTACATTTTTCATAACAATTTAGAGGTTTCTCTATATATTAAAACACTTAAAGAAATTCTTAGAAATTTGAATCCATAAAGGGTTGAAATATGGATATCAAATAAACATAATAAATAGTTTATAGGATGGTTTTTGAGACCATATTTTTAATGAGTTAGATGAAAATATAGATTCAATTTCAGAATGACTTCGATGGAGAGGGATAGGACCAAGTGTGTGTATTATCCTATAATGGTTATTTAATTAATAGTTATACTTTTTATACAAATGAACAATATGAGGGAAGTACCATGAAAAATAGTGAAGTTACAATTGTGGTTGAAGCAATGCATGTTTTTGGTACTAAGGATAGAAATCCAATTTACATGAATATTTCATACTTTGGAACCATCAAACAAATATGGGAGTTGAATTATATAACATTAAAAGTGATGATTTTTCAATGTAAGTGGGTTGATAACATGAGTGTTGTTAAAATAGATGATTTGGGATTCTTGAAAGTGTATTTTAGTAAGGAAGGGTACAAAGACGAACCATTTATAATGGCATCACAGGTGGTACAAGTATTTTATATTCTAGAACTTGCTAACCGAAAGTGTTCAATTATTCTATTATCTACCAAAACCACTGAAGGGTTAGATGAAAATTAAATTGATGATGAAATTTTTATTGGGACATTACAATCATTTCATAGTGGTCCCAATGTAGATGGGGTTTTGTATGTTCATAATGAATGGATTTGGATATTCGATAGATGTTTCAATTCTCTTTAGCCTTTAAAAAAGATAGATCAATAATTAGGTTATTTTTTTTAATATACATTGGGTTACCTCATGTTATCATATGATCATTTCTGCATTTATGTAATCTAAATTAAATATTAAACCACTTCTACAAAAAATGACTTCTTTATGTGTTGGTGCTCCCAATTCTGAGGAACAACATGTTTTTCAACCTATTGATACTTCCAGTGTAGAGGAACAATGAACTTATGCACATTATGGTGCTCCCAATACTAAGGAAAAACAAGTTTCTCAACCTTCTTCTACTCCCAATGCATAAGAACAATGACCTTTTTCACATATTGGTGCTCCCAATCCTAAAGAACAATAAGTTTTTCAACCTACTGCTACTCCCAATACATAGGTACAATGACCTTCTGCACATGTCGATGCTAAAAATCCAGATGAAAAACAGATTTATGATGTTGAATCTGAGTAAATGGTAAGATATAAATAACTAATGATGCATAAAAAATAGTAGATTCATAGTGTGATGGTGTTAGAAAAAATTATTAAGGTGAAAAGAAAAGGTATCAAATTCGAGGTCAGATGGAATGTGTGTGGCCAGCCTGTTAGCCCCAACAAGGCCATGCTCAATAGTTTCATTGGGATCATCACTCGGAAGTGAATTCCATTTGATATAGATTCATGGAACTATGTTGTAACCTCACTTAAGACAGTTATTTGGGAAGTGATTAAGGTAAAATTATGATATCCTTTCTTTATTTTACTAAAAAATAAAATAATGAAACATTGACTTACTCTTAATCCACCTTTGTAGAGTGCATTTATAGTATATAAATCCCATAATAAATATGTATTAATTCTTTATGGAAGTATTCACAGAGGATTTCACATAATTCTAATGATATTTCATCTTAAATATGCTGAAGTGGAAATAAACCTGCACCCACCACTTATGTATACACACATGATGATCCAATCAGTGTGGGATGGGTTTACTAGTTGTCACATGGATATATATTTTTAGGTACATTTTTTATGGTAATAAATTTTTTAACAATACATGCATTCATTACTATAATTGAAGTTCTTTTATTTATGAATCAACAAATGAGTGCTAAAAATAAGTAATGAGAAGAAAAACCAACGTAACCCTACCATAAAGTAAGGATAGGGTACGCTTCACTAGAAAAAATGGTATGTATTTTAAATCTATTGTAATAATTTTATGTTACATGAAACAAAAACATAATTATATTCCTCTATTTATATGCTGATTGTTGATTCCAAATCCAAAGCCACTTCCATCCCACATCATGTTCCATGGAAGGAGGCATGTGTAAATAAATACAGGATACTAATAGATGAAAACACACACAAAGTGTGGGAAACATGTGTAAGTATGACAGAATAAAAATTTGTTTTTCATTAAATAAATATTACATAACAATGATTAATTATTTTCCTATATTTTCTAACTGACTTAGACATAGAAATCAACAACACCTATACCGGATGAACACCTATTTTAGGTGGCCTTGAAGTGGCTAGAACAATATTATTGCATCAGAGGTTTGGGTTTTGGGATGAAAACCTAAACATATTTTGAGAAAAGAAAACAACAATAGGATAATGATAAAGTAATAGAAGAGATGAAAGCAAGATTATCTACCCTTGAAGAAAAATTTCATTGGAAGACTGAGTTTCTAGAAAATTTTACGGGGTGAAGAAAAGAGAAGAAAAAACTCAAGAACAACCATTTCATGAAGATCCAGCCCCACCCCCACCATCTTTGAGGTAATCCATTCACCTTAAGGAGCTATCTTAGCTAAGGGAATAAATATTCAAATACTTTTTTCTATGAAATTTGAATCATACAGACATTGATACCTTTCCTGTACTAATATTCTATAGGGTGAAAATGAATATCATTTATATATATAAATAACCACCCATCGCCTTTTTGTGAGAGATACTATGTTCAATATCCAAGATGATAACATACACAACAGACCACTTCCAATAGGTCATGTGAGAGTGAGGATTTCCATAGCTCATAAGCCAAGCACTGAGATACCTGTTCCACTTGATGACACATATATTATTATAGTCAACCAAGATTTTGGAACATTCATACCATGACCATAAGATCTTGTAAAAAACATTTAAAAAATGAGGTATCCATTTCTAATTTATTTTTCATGCTAAACCATTAACAATTAATGCAAAAAGATCTGAACTGATGAATATTATTATAGACGGACAAAATAAGGGGGTTGAAATAAAAGGTTGACTCAAAACTATCTAAAGGACCAACCAACCAATCAAAAATATCTTTTGAAAGAACCTTTACCCCACCCATTCAATATCATCATTTACTAACATTGAAGGTTCATGCAGATATAAAGTTAAAAAGTGGTAGTAATCACATAATTTATTTTTAAGAATAAATGTACTGAGAGGTTGTTATTGAATACATTACTCTTGAAAAATGTAAATGAAATACTCAACTATGAATGACTAGGAGGATTAATTGTAAATGTATACATGATTTATGTTTTAATGATTTTTTTCCAAAAGATGATATATTATGTTAATTATGACTAAATACATTTCATATTTTTGCAAGAATATATATCAATATAAATTGAAAGGATTATCCCATGAACATATATTTGGACTCATTATTCCTCATGTAACTTCTACATAACAAAAAGAAATAGATTTAAAAAAAATAACGATATAGTGGAAAAACTGGCCAAATCATTTGAAAGCAAACTTATAAATGAAAGACTCTTCTTAATACCAACATTTTAGGGATAAAATTATAAAATTTAATCATGTTAAATATATTTTCATTTCATTCATTACTTATTCCTTTTTTTTGGGTAACATTAGATGCTCATTATAGTCAATTTGGATACTCCAAAGATTTATTTACTAAATTCACTGTATGGATACTCAACAAACTGACCACACATGATAAAAATTTTCAATTTTCAATACACTACATCCAATGTTTTATAACTAAAATTCAAGTTATATATTTTATATTATGATTTAATGATATTTTTTTTATTATAGGACAGTGTATAAATATCATGAAAATCATGGCAAGAGGACAACCCATGCGCACAAGGACCCTGAAAAGTTCTATAAGTGTACAAGTATCAAGGTATATATAATAATATTTCACTATCCAAACACATATCAAAACAAATTGCTTATTTTTATCAATGTTTCTACAGTGTCCAAAACAAAAAATTGGAAAATATTATGGTTATTATGTTTGTAAATTTATGAGATAGATCATATTCCATCAACAAACTAGCATCCCTGAAGAGGCATTTTTGAAAATAATTACTATTTAATTTGAATTATTTATTAATACTTTGTGTATTTATATTTTTCCAGTACTAATATGACTATAAAAAATTCTCATATTCGTAAGATGACATAGATTTGTTTAGAAATTAATGGGGAGCATACCTGATTATAGAATTTACACATATATAATGAAGATGTGACTTTCATAGAAGTAATGGATTATTTCATATTTATATTTAATTTATTTATTTTTAGTATTACTCACATAAGAATTTTTTCTCAAATAGGTGGGTTTCTTTGTTCTAATTGTGGTGGTTAGTTTAAAGCTGCTCATGCTCATGAGATATTGGACTTCGAGGCTACAATTGAGAGTTAAATGAGAAGGTAAAAGTGTTTTTAATATACTATTCTTTCCTCATAATATCAACCATTCTCTATTTTGTTAACATAATATAAATTAAATTTTTTATTACTCATTCATACAATGTCTTTTTCACATGATGATGTTACCAATCTTGTAGAATAACAAACTATAATGAAGAAACCCCTTTGGGAAGATGTAAATGTAATGTTATGATATAGTTTCTCTATTTTAGTAAAAAAATTATATAATTGAATGTTGATTTAATTTTCATTATTCCTTATGGAGTTCATTTATTTTAAAATATTCTTGTCCATATTTCATTCATTTTTGAACTAAACTTCCACAAAATTTTTCCCCCTTACAACCTTTTCACCACTGTAGTGTTTGCATTTATCACTTTCCTTCAAGTTCCATCCGCTGCCTTTGCAGGAAGAGAAACGACCTTGCCTTTTCTCAATCATAGAGGTAATCTTGATGTTTGAATAGTAAAATAAATTTTCATATAATTAATATATATTTTCATATTTATGTTTAATTTATTTCTTTTTAGTATTACTCACATAAGAATTGTTTTCTTATACAGGTGAATTATTTTTTTCGAGTTAGGGTGGTTTTTTCGAAACTGCTCATGCTTGTTTGAGACTACATTTGAGACAAAGATAGTAATAAAACGAGTCATGAATGTATACAACCATTATGAAAAGGTGAGTTATTTCTACTTATTTAATTAATTTTTTCACCATTTTATATATTATTTGTAAGTTAATTTCCTTATCATTTTTATATATTACTTATTTAGATTTGTTCACAGAACTTTTGGGAAGTCATATTTTTCATTCAATTATCTACAAAAATCCACAAAAGAGATAAAATGTTCCTTTATTCCAATGTTTCCATGATTTCCATTGGATTTATTTATAGAATTACAACACTATATATTGATTTGATGTTCTTAGCTGAAAAAAGTTTTTTGGCTAAAAACATAGACTTAATATGAAGTGTTGGTAATTTGACTATGAAAAACAATAAAAATAATGGTAACATTGGTGGTTTAGATTTTTTGAGACTTTAGTATGTGTAAGAATCAACAACACCTCAATTAGACACACTGTGTAACTGGTAGGATTCTAAGTTCTTCTTTTTATTTAAAATTGACATTAATTTTAGTAAAAAATAAAATTAACATATTCAAAACCAATAAAACACATTCTTATTGTTTTGATAATTTATAAAAATTATCCATAAGTCATTTTTGATGTGTAGGAATCAGACTTACTGCAATCCGACACACAATGTGCCCGATATGACTCAAAGTGTATATTATCAGTTTAAAATTTACATTTTAGTTTAAAAAGTTACACTCACTAAAAACCAAGTAAACATGCTCGTATTGACTTAATAATTTATTAAAATAATTCATAAGTCATTTATGATGTTCCGGAATCAGTATCATGTCAAACCGACACACGATGTGGCCGATATGACTCAAAGTGTGTGTTTCTAGTTTAAAATGACATTTTAGAAAAAAAGAAAAGTGACATACTCAAAATCGATAAAACACATTCAGATTTTTTTTATATTTTAGGAAAATAATCTATAATTAATTTGAGACATTTAGGAATAATCTTCACCTAAATATGACGCACGGTGTGACCAGTATGACTTTAAGTGAAACTTTTTATTTAGAGTTTACATTGATTTTTGTAAAAAAGACAACTGATATACTAAAAACAGAGAAAAATAATTTTTATTATTTTGATACTTTAACAATACATAAATCATTTGTGATATATAGGAATCAGCTGCACCTCAATTTGATACATGATGTTCCCTATATGACTCAAAGTGTCTGTTATCAATTTTAAATTGATATTTTAGCTTAAGAAGTGTCACCCACTGAAAACTGAACAAATATTCCTATATTGTCTTGATATTTTAGGAAAAATATTCATAAGTTATTTATGATGTGTAGGAATTAGTATCACATCAAACTGGTACACGATGTGACCAGTAAGACTCAAAGTGCGTGTTTCCGGTTTAAAATGACATTTTAGTAAAAAAGACAAGTGATGTACTCAAAACTAAGAAAACACATTCATATTGTTTTTATACTTTAATAAAATGATCCATAAGCCATTTAGGACATTTAGGAATCATACGCACCTCAATCTGATGCATGGTGCGACCGGTATGACTTTAAGTACATTTTTTATTTAAATTTGACATTAATTTTAGTACAAAAGACAAATAGCATACTCAAAATCAAGAAAAAAAATCTGTATTGTTTTTATAATTTAGTAAAATGATTCATAAGTAATTTGTGACAATTAGGAATTATCCGCACCTCAATATAATACACTATGTGATCTGTATGACTCAAAGTGTCTGTTATTAGTTTAAAATTGAAATTTTAGTTTAAAAATCATCACTTAATGAAAGCCAAGAAAACACGCTTGAATTATCTTGATAATTTAGGACAATTATTCATAAGTAATTTTTAATGTGTAGAAACTAGTCTCACATATAATTGATACTCGATGTGACCGATATGACTCAAAGCGTGTGTTTCTAGTTTCAAATGACGTTTTAATAGAAAACAAGTGAGATACTCAAAACCAATTAAATGCATTCATATTATCTTGTTACTTTAGGAAAATGATCCATTGTTCATTTTTGATGTGTAATAATCATACACACCTCAATCCAACAAATGGTGTGACTGGTATAATTCCAAGCGTGTCTTTTTATTTAAAATTGAAATTAATTTCAATAAAAAAATAAGTGACATACTGAAAACCAATAAAACACATTAAAATTTTATTAATACTTTAGGAAAATTATCCATAATTTATTTATAATGTGTAGAAATCAACCCCACATTAATCTTTTGTATGGTGTGACCGATATAACTCTAAGTATGTCCTTTTATTTAATGTGACATTATTTTTAGTAAAAAGAACAATTGGCATACTGAAAAATGATCAAAAACATTTATATTGTTTTGATACTTTAGGAAAATAATCCATAAGTCATTTTTACATGTAATAATTAATATCACCTAAATATGATTCATGGTGTGACCAGTATAGCTCAAAGTGTCTCTTTTTATTTAAAATTGACATTAATTTTAGTAAATAAAACAAGTGACATACTGAAAACTAAGAAAACATATTCATATTTTTTTTATAATTTAGGAAAAAGATCTATAAGTCATTTGTGACATGTAGGAGTCAACCACACCTCAGTATGACATATGGTGTGACTGATGTGACTGCAAGTGTGTCTTTTTATTTAAAATTAACATTAATTTTAGTAAAAAGAACAAGTTACATACTGAAAACTGAGAAAACTAATTCATATTGTTTTGATACTTTAGGAAAATTATCCATGAATCATTTTTGATGTGTAGTAATCAACCACACATTAATCCTATCCATAGTGTGACTGGTATGACTCAAAGTGTCTATTATCAGTTTAAAATTGACTTTTTAGTTCAAAATGTGTGTTACTCACTAAAAACTAAGAAAACACACTCCGATTGTCTTGATAATTTAGGATAGCAATTCATAAGTTATTTTTTATGTGTAGTAAGTAGTCACACATCAAACTAACACATTATGCGACCAATATGACCCAAAGTTCATATTTCCAGTTTGAAATGAAATTTTAGTAAAAACCATTAGTGATATACTAAAAACTAAGAAAAAACATTCATATTACTTTTATACTTTATGAAAACTATACATAAGTAATTTTTGATGTATAGGAATCAGCTATACCTCAATCTGACACACGGTGTGACTAGTATAACTCTAAGTGTGTCTTTATTTAAAATCAACATTGATTTTTTGTAAAAAGAACAAGTGACATATTGAAAACCAATAAAATTCATTAATATTGTTTTAATACTTTAGAAAAATGATCCATAACTCATTTTTTACATATAGTAATCATCCCGACCTCAATATGATGCACGGTGTGACCGGTATAACTCAAAGTGTGTCTTTTTATTTAAAATTAACATTTTTTTAATGTATTCATTCATATTAATGTATAATTAATTTATTTATAGTATTACTAACATAATATTTGGTTTCTTATATAGTTGTATTATTTTTCTTGGGTTGAGGTGATTTTTTTGGTAACTAATACCATGGGAAGACTCTTTTTAGAGGGTATCATTGGAACTGAAAGATGAAACATTAAAATTTTAAATGTTTGTGGATAATTGTAAATGTAATTATATAAAAAATCGTTTGAAATGTATATATTAGTGTTTTCTTGTATTCATGATTCAATTAAATTATATATTTTTCACACATAGGTTATAAGTTTTTTTGGATATGTTGTTATACAAACAACACACTACACCAGGTTGGGGATTTATCAGCACTTTTTTAGCGTTGATAAAGGGGACCCCCTTTAACATAACTAAGGACAACAACATTTTTTCAGTTCTGTTAAAGGAATTTGTTCACACTGTTAAAAGATATATATGTAGTAGTGAACATGCATGTTTTTTTGGAAAACATTGACCACCTTGTTTATACACACTTGTTTTCTTTATACCATGTTTTACCACACATTATTAAAGTTGGATGGCTAAAGGATCTTTGTAAAAGAAAATATGTGGTATTATCCTAAAGGGAGAAGAAGATTTTTAATGAGAAGTATATGAGAATAAATGTCATCTATATATATTTTGAATTCATTTTCAATAAGTGGGAGAAATAAAAACAACCATATTGTCATAGATAGTGTTTTAGTGGTATTAACAACAAATCCAAATTTGGGATTGAAGTGCCCTTTTAGTGAATTGTATTTGTTGTCAATAAGGTTCATTGACTTGGTTGTGAGAAAATTTCAATATGTGTTGAGGTGAGTAATGATGATTGGAGGATTTAAATGTAAATATACACAACTTAATTTTGATGATTTTTTAACTGGTCTTAATACCAAAGACATGTACAAGATATGTTTGGAGACTACACATTATAACATCATTTGAAGAAGATAATTAGAAGCGATCAACTAGAAGTGAGAAATGAATCTTTGGAATTTATTCCATAAATAAAAAGGTAGATTATAAATGTATATGTTGAGAATTTTGGCTTGTAATTTTATATTGTGATTTATATTTTGTCTAACAGTTTTGTTAACAATTTACTAAAAAAATAGCCAGCAATACCCAACCAGGTCTAGCCAGATCAAGAACACATTTGAGAGGCCAAATAAACCACATGGGATCCATCCTAACAAGGCCAACCATGATAGAAATGGTCTTTATAGATTTCCAATATCACATAAACTTGGTTAAAGGTTCTTGATTTTGGTCTAGTATAGTGGGAGTGCATAACACCTATATGATGCACACAGGTGGCGCACAGGGGGAAAACAGGTGTGCTCACTCCATGTGGGTGCATGAAGTGTATCTAGGTATCAGCCTTAGTGGTGGATAAATCGAAAAATATTATTATGAGGGAGTAGGTGAGAGTTTTCTCTAAGGTGGGTCATCTAAAGTGATGAACTATTCCTCTATTTAAAAAGATACTCAAAGAATGAGGGCCATCTGATTTGATTAGTCCGAGATCTCTGATTTTGTTTGCCAAAATTTTCATACATCAACACCCAGCAGTCATATCGAGAAACTATAAACTTCCTTGGTTTGTGAGATTGATCATTGGAAAACATATTAAATTGGAAGATTCTATACTAAAGCCTGGAAGAGGTTACATTTTTTGAGGATGGTAATTTTCCAATGATGTGAATCATGAGATGAGTTGGTGCACATAATAGGTATAACGATGCACGTGATGGAGGATCTTTAGAGCAGCAAATACAAGCACACACTGATATAGATCTCTGGAGGTGATCATAAAAACAAAAATAGAGCAACAACAACCCAATATTTATTTCTTTATTAGAATTATAAAATACAATGAAAACAATACTCCCTATTTATAGGGATTCAAACTAACAACAAAACAAACAAAGGAAAACCAAATAGAGATAAAATTCTACAATTTGGTGTAGTAGGTGTTTTCTAAGTATCCAATGCCAAACAATCAAGTAGCATTCATCTAAGATCACCAATCCTCCATTTCTATAGTAGATGTTTGACCCTTTCCATGGAATATGAGTTTATTATCCAACATCCCCCCTTAAACTCGTATTCCTTGTGACCCATGATTTTTCATTATATCTTTGTGGGTAACCAATAAGTATAATGAATTAACTATTGTCATTGGATGTAGTAAATTCAAAATAACATTCAAAAACAGATAAGTAGATCATTTGAGGTGATTTCAGGAACAAAATAGTAGCATCAGGAAACAAATTGGATTTTATTTCTTCGATCTAGAATTCTTCCACATTATACTCCTTTTATAGGATCAGATTCTTGTCCACGTAATCCTATGTCTTGGGTTTGGGTTCTTTGAAATATCCCTGCTTGCTCTAGGACTTCACCAGGACCTGGATGCACCAGAAGGAAGCATTACTTTTCTTTACCAATGGAACTGACATGGGGATTTGATGCATCAATAATCTTGAACTAGCAGATGGTTCTTCAAATACAACATTTATGGAGTTCTTTCATTTTGGGAAGGTGTCTACATCAGATAGAAACTTCATTTCTTTGATGAATTCTTGTGAAAATGATTGATTCATATTTGTGATAAGATACAAAGGTAGGGGGTGTCTGTCATTGTCATCAATGTCCAAAAATAAGTGAAAGGGATCATCAATGAAATTGAATTCAATATCTAGGAAAATAATTTCTTTGGATAGTGAAAATTACAATGTTTTTTTTTTCATAATCATAGACTATTTTATTTTATTTTATTTTAATTATAGACCACCAATATATATATTTTTATAACATGAATCAAGAGGAGAATCACATAGTATTGTGGGAATCTCTCTTTTTTTGGGTATAGATTGTGAGATGCATGGGGGAGAAAATTTAAGGGAGGAGAAAAGTGAAGTGGGGACAAACTTTTGACAAATAAAAAGAAAAAGAAAAGTGATTTTAAAGAATGGATAAAAAAATGAAAAAATGGAGTAATCAAAATAGGGCACAGACCTTAATTTCATAGACACTATTCACCACCAACTTCTTTTCTCCACTATAACAGATCTAAAGAAGATGTGAGGGAACTCTCACACAACTGGTGGAAAAAACTTCAACACCCCTTTGATAACACTGATTGAGGATCTTTGGAGCGATAAACACAAGTACACACTGATGAAAATCACTAAATGTGATCACAAAAACAAAAATAGAGAATCAACAACATGGTATTTATTTCTTCACTGGAATTATAAACTACAACACATACAATACTCCCTATTTATAGGGATTCAAACTTACAAAAAAAAACAAGAAAAGGGAAAACCAAATAGAAATAAAATTCTATAATTAGGTGTAGTAGGTGCCGTTAAAGCATCTAATGCCAAACATTAAAGTAGCATTCATTGAAGATCTCCAGGACTCCATCACTACAATGGATGTTTGGAACCATCCATGGATATGAGTTTATTATGAAACATCATGTAGGAAAATAATGGTGGTGTGTGTAGGGTGTTGAGGTAGTGGAGTAAGTTAGTGGAATATGTTTATAAATACCCCCAACCCTCAACATTTTTAGTATGAACTAAACACAGATCGTGTGAATTGGGAGAGTTGAGAAGCTAAAATAGAGACTTGAGGAAGCTCTGTATTCGTGTGATATTTCCATGTGATGATCATGTTGTACTTTCCAAATCCTTTGTGACTGCATAATGGATAATGATGTACCACATGATCATACTTTTGTAAATTACATTCACCTAGATACACAAAGATATTATGGATTGACTCACAATCCATAAGCTTTGTGAAAAACTGTGAACTGCATTATAATTTTTGTGAAGGAATGTGATATTATGGGCGTTGTGATTCTTGAAAGTGATATGATGCAGGCATGAGTTATAGAAAAGGTGTTATACAGGATAGTGTTTCACGAAGAAGTTTGGGTCTCTGAGTACAGTAATACAAATGAAGAATAAGTAAGCTAAGATACTACATCTATACTCTACTGATATGTGAGGATTAGCGAGTTTTATTATGTATTTTTCATGCATAAAATAAGTAGTGTGAGTGTAATAATTTCTTTAAGAATAAGTATAAAAGTGAGAATAAAAGTAAGACTAAGTTTGCTTTCATTATTCAAAATTTTCATGCACATGAAATAACTATTGTCTGAAAATGGAATCAAGATTGGGAATTTGTGTTGTTACAAAATTTAAAATGAATATGATTTGAGAACACCATATGCATTTTAGTTTACATGCATGAATATTATGAGAATAACATGTAATATACATTTCATGTATAACATGTACTGAAGTTTGAGATTGAAGATGGATAGTGTTTTAGAATGATTTCATACCCAAGAAATCAATGTGTTAAGATAAGTCCAAATCATTTGAAGATCAGTGGACAATGATCAAGATCAGGTAATTGGATGTTAGTTTCCAAAGTTATTGAATTTACACATGAATAGATAAGGTGATATAATTTGTTTGCAGAAGAAGATTTTATCTCAAGGCAGTGAAGAAGCTATCAAAATCCTAGAGAGATATTTCCTATAAGTGGATCATATTTGAATAGAAGTGTAAGCCTCTTGTGGGATTATGTAGTAGGATAAAATAGGGTAGGACTATTTTTCAATCACTTGTATAGGTGAGAAATTGTAAACTATAGTGGGAATCTTGAGCATGATCATTATGGGACTCGATGTTTATGGTAATGAGACAGTCCCTAGATGTAACCACTAACATATAGTAAAGAATATATAACCAAGTGAAATAACCAATCACATCAAGGAGTTGGTCTTTTGACCGAACCTTGTAAAATCCTTGTGTGTTGTTCTCTATTTATTATAATTACTTACAAGGTAAGGCTGAGAATTAAATATGAGGGATCAATACTTTAATAAGTAAAATAGGTTTAATTAAAAGATAAATAATTTATAAAAATAGTGTACCACTAATTCACCCCCCTCTCAGTGGTACCTAAGCAGACCTTGGGTACTTTAGGAAGTTCAGTCAACATCTTCCAAATTCAAGCCATCAGATACATCAAGAAACAAAAAATAATTAGTGGTGGCCACCTTGGTTACCATAGATATCATTTTTGAAATTTTTTGGATCAAAATTTGACATTTTTTTACAATATATAGAGGTCTAAGAATTAAACCCCTTGGCCTTCTCAACTTCAATCAGCATAGGTGGACAAGTAGTACTCTTAATAAGAGTGGTTTAGATGGTCTCACTACCCTTGCTACCAGAATATTCACCCTAATTGTGAGGTTAATTTTCCAAAAATAGGAGTGACTAATAAAGAACCATATTTCTCAAATAGTAAATAGGTTTCATGATTGAAATGAAGCTCCTCTATAGTCTGCTTGAAGGTTAGATTGAGTCCTGAGTATACTTGGGTTGTACCAGCCTATCCAGGGGGAGTAGTGCTACTATGGGCCACTTTTTATGAATTATTATTAACAAGAATATAAATTTCCAATTGAGTTTCAGGGACTAGATTTGTAGCCAAATACCTTATAGAAAATTTGGAATTCGAGGTGGAAATTACCTTAACCACCTTAAAAGAATTCAGTGACCCATGTTATCGTGTGTCAATGGGGGAGATTGAAGTAGTAGTAGTTGGTATACCAAATCATTAATCCATCTCTTATGAACCTATATATTCATTGGGGTGTCTACCATTTGAATTAAAATGGTGTTATTTTATATCCCTCAAAAACACTCCCTTCTAAATGATATATATATATATCAACACACCCACACCCACACACACCCACATAATATATATACATATAAATACATATAAATATATATAATTATACATAAATACATATAAATACATATAATTATAAAAAAATATACATAAATATAAATATATATATATATTATAAATAACTACATAAACATATATAATTAAATATAATTATATATATATAAAAACCAATATATTTACATATATATATATATATTAACACACATATATACATATATAAACACATAAATACATGGATAGAGAAAGTATTGAGAGTTAATATTTAAGATGATCATGCTTGTGATTGAAACCCTAGGCCTTTAATTCCCTTAGGTAGCAAGAATTTCAAAGTGATCAATCATCACAAGATATTATTGGAATATTGAAATTATGAGAAGTTGCATCAACATTAATATGGAGGAAACTCCAGTACTTTGATGTGAATTGCCTTGAATATTAATAGCTTCATCTCTATTAAATATAGGGTTACCAAAAGAATCATCAAGAGGGGAAGAACTATGAATATTTTAAAAAATCAAGAGGTAATTCTTAATAGGATTAAACTTTGTGAGTTTTAAATTATCTCTAGATGTTTTTTGGGTTCATGAAGTCAACCATTTATAATTAAAGACTTGATATGATATATTTCAATTTTTTGGAGATTCAAGGACTCTAAGTGTATCCCCATGGTGTAAGGGTACTTTCATATTATGTTTCCTTTAGAAGATCTGAAGAGGAGAGTATGGGGGAATAGATCAATCAATATCATGCCATGCACTCATTGTATTCATGCATGGGATCCCAATTTTAATCCCTTTTCTGTTCACAATTCAAGAATCCAAATTTGGGTTCTAGTCTCTGGGTTGAACTAGATATCATGGTATCCAAGGATTCGATATAACATCACTTCTATAATTGGCATCACAAAAAAAAGGATAGGGTGATGGTGGAGGTGCACAATAAGGGTATTTTTCTTGAATTTTAGTGGAGGTGGACCTTGTCTCCACATTTATTTATAATGAATTCCTTCAAACTGCAAGCACTAATTTGGACTTGAATATCAAATATGAACACATTCCTTCATTTTTCTATGGATGTATATTAACTAGGCATCTTAAAGAGTGGTGTTGTAAGGATATAACTTTCTATCATTATTCTTTGAGGGTTCATGATGCATCAAGCTATAAAATAATGGAGGGAGGTAGCACAATAGTTGTTGTTGAGGATTCATAAGTTACACCTGGGAAGGTGACTTTTGGTGTGAAATTTGGAGAAACAAAATCCTTGGTTGGTGTTGTAGGGGATATTAGTGGAGGTCCAAGCCTACCTATCTCAGAAGGGAAACAAAAGGTATTATACTTGGGATCTATTTTTCCACTTCAGGTTGATCATGGGGATTCTTCATGCTTCAAGTTTCCTGGTTTTTTGGAAGAGGATGAAGGATCTAAAGATTAAGGGAAAAATAAACCTCAACATGGGTAGAATGCTTGTAATTATGTTAAACTAAGTCTGGTTGGTCCCATGGAATGAAGTACCGCTCAGTTCAAGGAGAAATCCAAAATATTTACTATCAATTTAAACTTCATGGATGCTCTTGACAATGGAATTGACGAGAATGGGACTGGTGATGGTCTTGTGGATGATTAGTCTAATTGTGAGTTAGATTATTAAGATTTTGTTGAATATATACTATCAAAGAAGTAGATTTTACTAGATTTAAGTGACCATAAAGGAAAAAAAATAAATTGGACATTTCCTCATATTTGAAACAAAAAACCCAAGCAAGGCCCCCCTTCATCAAGAGATGATAAGGGTGTGGTGATTTTGAAGGGAATCAGGGAAGCTTCTCCTAAGTGTAATTTGAGTGGCAGTGTGTCTTCAGTTCTAAATGGAGTTATTCTGGGAGTTATGACCTCAAAAAATGGGAAGTGACCTATGTTTACGGATCCTCTAAATAGAAACTTAACTAAATTCACTCGTGATTTAGAAACTTTAAAAATCATCAATATTTTAAGTTAGGTGATTACATATTACTCCTTAGCTTGAATTTATTATTTAGTTATCTCTGATGATCATGAATATTCTATGGTGAATAGAATTCCATTGAATTTGACTCCCACTTTAGATGTTGTCACCATAGAAAATTTCTATGATCCTATGAATTCTTAGCAAACGATCAAGAATTGGAGATGATTTCAACACCCATGAGGAGGGGGTGATCAGGGGGGTTTACTATATGATTACCTAATCCTAGAATAGTGCATGAGTTATGAAATATTAGGCTGATCCCATAGTCCAGGGGCTAGTGGAAATAGAACAAGATGATTTCTCCTCAACTTTTACCATTGGGGTGGATTTCTCTAAGGTTGATTCCCTAAGTAAAAAGATGGTGGATACATGTTTCTCTAAGAATCCCCCTTCATTTTTATGAAATAATTAAATCTATTTATGATATTTTGGAAAGGCATCGATTGAATAATGTGATGATGCGAGGGTTAAAAACTCTATCTTTAAAACCCATATAGAAGATCTTGAGCTAGAAAGGTTACCTTAGGGACTCAATGATGCTTCTGAAAAATGGTTTAACTCATAAGTTGAAGTTATCTATGTAAAAATGGAACTTAATCATTAGGTATAAATACTATCTTATAGTTCCTAAATTCATTTCTTCTAACATCGAAGACAATATTTGTTATAATCAAGGGCTGGAAATTTTAGATTTGTCATGGAAATATAATGACCCATCCTATATGGATGAAAATAATACTATGAAATTGAATTAAAATCATGATCCTTGTAAATATACCAAGAGTATAGGTAGTCCTCTCCATGGTAGAGGAAAACCTAAGAATAGGGGTTTTAGAAGGAAAATCAAGAAATGATCTTTTCTTTCTTGACGAGGTAAGTTATTTCTTTTCTGAACCCATCCACTTTTCCTTATTTTTATTTTCTTTATTAAAGGGGGATTGACCATCAAACTTTATAATTATATATATATATATATATATATATAATGTAACATCCCAACCTATCTCTCTACTAATACAGTGGCAAGACCCGTGGGTCATATAATCTCAAGCACACCTTCCCATACGCTAGAGGCTGCCAACTAGCAGTGAGGGTCTAAAGAGGTAATAGCGGGGAAACTATACCCTCATGTTAGAGTAGCACAATAGTTAACATAATAAATAACAGACAATAAATTAAGTAGTAATAAATAAATGACAAAACCGTGGAAGAAAAATATTATAATAACTAAATTAAAGGTGGACAATGCCATTTTATATTTGATATATATGTATAGTGATGATACATAAGATTAAATAGGAAACATACAAAATTCTTTTCAATACAGTAAAATACATGACTCGACTAAAGAAAAGAACTAAAAATCCCTAAGGAGATCTCCACAAGCATCCTGAGATTCATCTCAGTCCTTTAACTCCTTAGGTACAAGCAGCACAAAATAAGCAATCAACCAAGGTCCACAGTCCTACGAACAAAAGGTCTACTCAGGTACCCCAGTACAATGGCGGCCCGAGTAGGGTGTGAGATACAAATCTCAGTAGGACAACACCGATGGTGTCTAGCCCAATCCAGAAAGTGAAATATAATTTAAACACTTCATATGTATATAGAAATAATAAACAGAAATGAATAAATATAAAACACCTGTTTAGGTTCTTAAGGGACTCCTGACAGTTATAACTACTTTGACTCATAGTCGGAATAAGAGTTTGATCATGTCAATATATATATATATATATATATCATAGAATATATATATATATAGTATAATTATACATATATTTATATATGTTGGGATGGACCATGATGTAATTCACAAACATCCAATACTAGGGAAAGCTCTCACGGTCTAACCCTTGGTCAAACTCCAAAATCTCTCATGGGCTTTTGGGATACACATGATGGCATGATCGAGACGTAACCCACTGTTATCCATCACCAGGGGAGATCTCACAGTCTATCCCCTGGCTCCAGCTATTGGAAGGATCACGATGTACCCCAAATCATCCATGACTAGAGGATCTCTCCCGTTCAGTCCCCTAGCTTTAGCTGGGAATCTCACATAGTCACCCCTCTTAAGGGATCTCATAGTCCATTGTCTCTATGTGGAAAGATCGCACAGTCTTTCCTCCCAAGGGATTTCATGGTCCCTTGGCTCCACATGCCTATATGGAATGATCATTTATAATATATAATGCATTAGGAATTAACCTCTCATGCAACTCATTAGCCCATTTCATTTACATATAAGTAGGAATGTTCATAATTATACTTAGTAAACACATATTAAGCATTTTAATGAAACCATTATAATAGGCTTGGTCACATTCAAAATTCAATTCATGAGGCGAAGACCTCTCATGCATTTCATTTATCAAACCCATTAAAGGGTGTTATCACATTCATAATATAATCCATGAGGTATCACCTATCAGGATATCCATTTATATAACCCATTAAAACCATAATTTACATTTATAATATAATTCATAAGTCAAATCCTCTTATGCATTTCAATAGCCATGTCTACATTCATAATTTAATACATAAGACATAATCTCTTATGTTCCAAGATATCCAATGTTCAAATTCATTTAAAACCCTATAACTCAATTTACTAAAACATGACAATCAACCTATTAAACTCGATGATCACCTAGGAGGTGTAACTGAATAAGGGAAATTACCTACTTGGGTAATTCCAATTTATCAATCAGGACAATGTCCAAACATTCCATTTATCGATCATAGCTTTAAATAATTAAGAAACATCAATTCAAAAATCCAATCAAGTATAAATGTCTAAATATCACTTTTTATCTTGAAGACAGTGCACCTTTGTTTAAGGGGGTTTATTATAAAAACATGATTTTGTTATCAAAAAAATCATTTATCACTTTTAATCATTTCATTAACTTTATCAAAGGAATCATTTTAGAGATACTACCATTCATAGAAAAAACATTAATTAAGGTGTGAAGAATGTGAAATTAAGTAATTAATTCTTTCTTGAATTAAAAGGGAAATGAAATGGATATTACCTTAGGAATTAGACTAAATCCAAGACAACCCACTTTGGAACCTGACAAATTTACCAGCGACCACCCGAAACTGCTCCACACTCACACGCACATACATTATTATATATATATATATATATCCCTTAACCTAATGCACATATTCCCCTTTCCATGAGGGAATATTTATATGGAATATATATATATACATACCTATGTATATGATTACAAGTCTTAAAATATGACCAAAAAACACTACAAAAAATTACTAAGAACCCTAAATCACCAAAGGACCCAAAATAATATAGATTAAATCAAATAACGGATGAAAAACTTACCTTAAAATGACGACGGTGAACCAAATCAAGTTAATCCACTTTTCCTTTAGCTGTGGTTTCCATAACATGAATGAAGGGGTCTCAAGAGACCCTTCGCACAACCTAACATCGAATGAAACAACCAAAATAAGATTAACCCAAACCTAGGGTTAGACTGAGATGAAATTACGTGATGAAGAGAATGGAAATTGGCCCAAAATGAGAGAGAAGAAAGAGATGAGACTTTACCTTGGATATTTGATCAAGTAACATGAATAACCTGGGTGTATTCGTTGAGAGGATATGAGGCTGTATGAGGGAGCATGAGCGTTCCATAGAGGAGTTGAGGGAGGGGCGTCACGCTATAGATGTAATGGGATATGGGAGACCTAATTTGTTTTCTTAAAACTAAATAATAATAATAATAATAATAGTAATGATAATAATAATCATCATCATCATCATAATCATCTTATTATTATTAAAACACTTCTTTTTTTCATTTTCTAATTAATATCATTTAATATAATTTTCATTTTCATTCTAATTTAATTCATTTAATTAATTTCTTGAAAGAAATCACACCACATGATTTGGGACACATGGTTAGCCAAACTGTGTGCCAACTGTGTGGCACCCACTTCCTAAGGAAAACACCTCGCATGGTTTGTTCCACATAGTTAGCCTAACTGTGCGTAAACTGTGCGATGAACAGTGTGAGGTTACTACCTAAGTAGACATAAACATTCACATATCCTAAATGGTTTGGGTAAACCATGTGTAGCCCATTCGGGGTGTTCTTCTTCTCTGAAATAGGCCACACAGTTACTGCTGGGGGCCACACGATTTCAAACAAACCATATTCCCTCTACAGACCCTCCAAAATTAGGTTTTCCAACCCCAGAACTCCCGGAACTTGATGAGACACCCAATACACTTTTTGAGACTTCACCCAAGTCTAAAAACAACTCATAGGAGTTTTATAACTCTCGAAATTTTGTTCTAAAGCTCAATTTTAAAAACAGTTCATCCAGTAAATGAAAAAGTTCAAATTTCCCCTGGATTTTCATCCATTTCAAAACACAAATCATTACAACCTTCCCACCTTAGAAATTATTATCCATGAGAAGCCTTCAGAAATAATGTAAACAACACCTGACCTACAAGGGTTGTGAATCATTTTTGAAATGGCCACATTGTGTTTCTAAATTCCCAACGCATCTCTGAGCATTCTTTAAAACACACAACACTTAAACCACCAAGACTTGAGCCAACACTTGTTTTCGAACCAAAATATCAAAACAGTGCTTACCCAATCCCATTAAACTAGAGACATGATCATGTATTCATCTCATCAAGCATCTGGCCAAAGGTGCTTCCCACCTTAGGCTTATACATTTAATAGCGCCAATTCCAAGTCATGACATCCCACTATGGTAATTTCATTTCAAAGAACACCCTTAAGTGTTTTGACGATGCTCCTAGAGTGATTTTGAAATGACCATACAATCAATTTCCCATCAACCTCAAATCCAAAGTCGAGATAAATTTTCATGAAAATCCATATCTGACACATAACACACTCATCTCAACTTGATGACATGTTAGAGATGGTTCTTCACCGACCGTTCTCAACAAAAAGAAGGAAAACAAGTCGAGCCACTTCAACCAACTTCTATTAAGACAATCGGATTAGATGATCGATGATTTACAAATAGAACTATGATTCCTTATCTCAAGGCATCTTGTACCCAAAACAAGCACGTCCACCGAAGCCCATATCTAGATTTTGAAGATGTTACTTTATTAAAACATCACCTGACCATTTAAAAATCCCGTTCCACCGCATGAGCAATGTGTGTAACCCATATCCATCCTACTGGCATCATTACCCTTTAAACATCAACTCTGAGCCTAATGACTAGTCTAGGGTAACCTTAAATTCAACGAAAATAGAATACAAGGGACTATTCTAATTTATTCCACACTCCACTTTCACAAGCGAGACATTTCCATAAGGACACAACATCCACATCAGAAACATTGAATAAACCCAAAGCGACATCCACATGGTGGTCACGTCAGAAGAAATATATAGTTTACAAGAGTCTGTCCAAGTAGTTAATACAAGGGAACCCAAAGATCACTCAAAACCACCATGCCTCAATAATAACCTTTTATCTAGCATTCAACATTGAGAAGGATCACCCAAATAAGCCCAAAAGCTTGTAAAACTTTAGCATAGCATAAGGCCGATGTTCTCTTAGTGCATCAAGGATGACATAAATATATGGGACATGATCATCATGAAGCCAGGGTAAAATAATAGAAAAAAAATAGATTAACAAAGAAGATCATTTGAACCACTACTGGTTGACTTCTCTTGAAATAATCTCAACTTCACCTACCAACGCACCGATATTCCAAACTGATCACAATTCCTTCGCCACCTGAGGCACTTTGTGATCATTCAAGTATAACCACCGAAACCCATAAAAGAACAACAAATTTTACAAGGTTTTCACACACATCCAACCACATTGATGTCATGTTGTTGATTAAGCACCGATATAAACTTAAACCTTTAAAACCTTAAGGGCATATAAGAAAACCGACCATTTACAAATGGCCCTCTTTGGTTGGGTTCCTTCTACTTGGAAAGGAAAATAACCACTAGAGTTGACGCAACACTCCTTACTATAGGAGTATCCTAGCCATCAAAATAAGAGATAGACTGGCCACTCATAATCTTTCTAGGTCATATTCACCTTAAATGAACATGTGAATCTCCTCCTAGACAAGATCACAACATCAAAACATTCAAAGAAATCCAAAACCAGACTAACCGGCATGTCAAGACACTCGAGTCTCGATAAAGTCCTCCCGATCATTTTAAAAAACTTGATTCCTTAATTATTGGGTCACTCTACTACGAAGATGACCTGAGGCCATACTCAGCAGCTCAAGGCTCAAATATTTCACTAAACTCAACCAGTTTGTTAGCACATTTAACACTCAATGGTACCGCGCATGTCAATGCATACTACCCTGAGGTTATACGAGTAATCGAAACATCCTAAATACTACCCATAGGCTTAACATACCTATGCATTCAATTATTGTATGGAATGCACTAGAGTTTTAGTCTAGAATCACATTTCCACATATGACCATTAACCTTGATGACGACATACCGAGTCATCCATCACTGAGGAAGAAGAAAGGGTCATGAGACCTACTGAGTAGCTGAACATGCTCAAGGAATGTCTAACCTACTGAAAATGAGAATTACTCAATGCTCACACCCATAAAAAAGTTCAAAGATACCATGACTACCCATCCGAACAAGGGTGTCATTTTAGAATTCAAGTGTCCAATAAGGGACAACATTACCCGAACAACAACCAACGTTAGGAAAATCATATAATTATCAAGGAATTGAAACTCAAGGGTGTTCCCTACCATAGGATAACCCCTTTATGCAGAAAAAATCATTGACCCATAACTCGGTTACACCAAACATGAGTCACTAGGATCAAAAACTGATAATATAATCCATTTTCTAAAGAAAAGAATGCCTATGGAAAATGATCACACTTCCGTTCCAAGGGAACTCAAATAGTCATTTAAACTAACATCACACGAGGGTTTAAATAGAGTAAAACAATTAGGTTCCATTTCAAATACCTTTAATTTTAATCACATTTAAACTTTAAAACACTTTAAAATATTTAATTCAAAACATCGGGTACCATCTTATAAAAAAAAACACATGGTACTTGATTTAGCTAACAACCAAATGAAAAGACATGAATGTTATATCAAACATCCTTTTTAAACATTTAATATTTTTACACATCCCATCATTATTAGGAAATTTATCACATAAATTCCTTTTTAACAGATAAGGAAACCTACTAGGGTCCCGCTAAGACAACCTGGGTTCATCAAAATGCAACCCAAAAGCAGTTGTTCAACCCTTTGATTTCAGATAAAAATTAAACAACCCTTTACATTTATATCCATTTCACAATACATCATTCCATTACATTTAATATGGGTTGACATTTCCCAATTCATGAAGCGCCCATACACTTCATGGATTAAAAATTATATCTCACTAATTGAAACCAATCTCATTTCAAATTATAACATGCTCATATACAATAACCCAATTATATTGGTGTCCATCCACCAATATATAAAGTTCCCATACACTTTGTAGTTTTTCATTTGGATCCCATCAATAAAAATAAATTTAATTAAACAATTGAATTCTAGCAACCCTTTAGAATGGTTCTAATACACGGGTTACCTTTTCCTGACTATAAGGCGTCCATACACCTTACAAATAAATATTGTATCATATCATAATCACAAATAGTAAACTTATACCATGCAACAAATTTCATATTAACAAAAAAAATGTTATTATAAGTAATAACATAGAGAAACATGGAATATAAACAACTAATCATGTTATACAATCAAGCATGACATAACACTCAAGGAACAAAATTAAATAAATAGGAAGATCTAAAAATGAAACTACATGGCATGGAATGTGTATGACATGTCAAATTACTGTGTACATAATATTATGCATGAAATGATTCATCCTTGTCAAACCAGGCCAAGGGTAAAACATCATAAATTCCAAAAATCCATAAGTAGAGGAAATTACACCATTCACTCTAGGTGAAATCATAATCAACTGTAATAGAAAGCATCGTGAACAAAAATTCCCAACCCTAGACACTTGGTCATTTCCCATATGTGGGGTGATTAGTCCCAAGAATGATTATTAACCAAGTACCGACACATTATTAGTCTCATTTTTACCAACCCAAAATAGTAAGACAAAGGAAAATTTTGGATCTGATACAACTTTCTAATGCCTTGACCTGACTCAACACTAAGACAGTGGTTGGACCAGTGGGTCACATGGCCTCAGGAATGCCTCCCTATATTCTAGAGGCTACCAACTAGCAGCGAGGGTTTTAAGAGGTGATAACATGGAGAATATACCCTCATGTTAGAGTAGCACAATGGTTAAAAAAATAAATAATAGACAACAATGGAAGAAGTAATAAATAAATTAAAAAACATAAAAATAAGAATATTATAATAACTAAATTAAAAGTGGTAAATTCTAGTTTATATTTTTTATACATGTATAGTGATGAAAAATAAGCTTAAACATGAAACATACAAAATTCTTTTCAATATAGTATAATACAATACTCGACTAAAAAAAGAACTAAAAATCTCTAAGGTTATCTCCACAAGCATCCTGAGATTTAGCTCAATAATTTTCTCCTAACTCCTTAGGTACAAGCAGCACAACATAAGCAATCAACCAAGGTTCACAGTCCTATGAACAAAAGGTATACTTGGGTACCCCAATGAAATTGTGGCCCAAGTAGGGCGTGAGATATAAATCTTAGTAGGACAACACCTATGGTGTCTAGACCAATTCAAAAGGTGAAATATAGTTTAAATAATGTTTAGTTTTAGAGAAATAATAAATAGAACTGAATAAATATACAACACCCGCCCAGGTTCCTAAGGGACACCTGACAACTATAACTTCTTCAGATCATAGCCTGAACGAGAGTATGATCATGTCACTATATATATATATAATAATATATATATATAGTATAATTATTAAAATATTTATATATGTTGGGATGGACCAAGATGTTACTCACATGCATCCAATACTAGGGAAATATCTCATGGTCTAACCCTTGGACCAACTATAAGAGGTCTCATGGTCTCTTGGGATACACATGCTGGTAGGACCAGGATGTAACCCACTATCATCCATCACCAGGGGAGATCTCACGGTCTATCCCTTGGCTCCAACTACGGGTAGGATCGGGACGTACCTAAAGAAATACATCACAATAGGATCTCTCATGGTCAATACCCTGGATCCAACTAGGAAACTCACATAGTTTCTCCTGCCAAGGGCTCTCACAATCCCTTGGCTCCCCATGGAAAGATCACATAATAATTCCAACCAAGGGTTCTCGTGGTCCCTTGGATCTACATGCCTATATGGAATAATAATTTAGAATATATAATGCATGAGGAATTAACCTCTCATTCATCTCATTATCCCATTTCATTTACATATAAGTATTCATGTTCACAATTATACTTAAGGAAACACATCTTAAGAATTTCAATGAAAACATTATCACAGGCTTGGTCACATTCATAATTAAATTCATGAGGAAAAGACCTCTCATGCATGTAATTTATCAAGCCCATTAAAGGGTCTTATCACATTCATAATGAAATCCATGAGGTAGTACCTCTCATGATTTTCATTTACATAACCCATTAAAACCATCATTTATATTTATAATATAATGCATATGAAAAATCCTCTTATGCATTTCAATTTCCATTTCAACATTCATAATTTAATACACAATACATAACCTCTTGTGTGACAAGTTATCCAATGTCCAAATTAATTTAAAAACTTGCAACCAAATTTACTAAATCATGAAAATCAATCTATTAAACTCGATGAGTACCTAGGAGGTGTCACTGAATAAGGGAAATTACCTACTTGGGTAATTAAAATTTATAAAGAAGTCCAAAACTCATAAAATTCCATTTATCAATCATAGCTTCAAAGCATAAAGAAACATCAATGAAAAAATCCAAGTAAGCATAAATGTCTAAACATTACTTTTTATCTTGAAGATAGTGCACCTCCATTGGAGGGGTTTTATTAAAAAAACATGACTTTGTTATCAAACAAATAATTTATCACGTTTAATAATTTCAATAACTTTATCAAAGGAATCATTTTAGAGATATTACCATACATGGAAAAAGCATTAATTAAGGTGTGAAGAACATGAAATTAAGTAATTAATGCTTTATTGAATTAAATGGGTAAGGAAAGGGATCCTACCTTGGGAAGTAGACTAAATCCAAGACATAACACTTTAGCACCTGACAACTTTACCAGAAACCACCTAAAGCTACTCCATACTCATACACATAAACATTCATGTGTGTATATATATATATATATATATATCCCTTAACCCAATGCACATATTCCCCTCTCCATGAGGGAATATGTACATGGAAGATATATATATTTATATATATACATACCTATGTATAGGAGTTCAAGTCTTCAAAGATGACAAAAAATCACTACAAAAAATTATTAGGCACCCTAAATCACTAAAGGACCCAAAATAAAATAGGTGAAATAAAATAGCAGATGAAAAACTTACCTTAAAATGATGGCAGCGAACCGAATCAACTGAACCACTTAACCTTTAGTGTCAGTTTCCGGAACATGAATGAAGGGGTCTGGAGAGACCCTTTTCACAACCTAACATTAGAAGAAATAACCAAAATTGGATTAACCCTAACCTAGGTTTTGGTCGAGATGAAATCAGGCGATGAATAGAAGGGAAATCGGCCCAAAATGTGAGAGAAGAGGGAGATGAAACCTTACCTTGGAGATTCCAGTGAGAAACATGAAGAATCTAGGTTGAATCATTGAGAGGAGAGGAGGCCATAGGCGGGAGGTTGAGCACGCCATGGAGGATCCCAGGGAGGGGTATCGCGTGATAGAGGTAAGGGGAAAGGGGATACCTTCTTTGTTTTATTAAACCTAAAACAAATAATAATAATAATATTATTATTATTAAATCATTTTTTTTCATTTTCTAATTAATATCATTTAATATACTTTTCATTATAATTTTAATTTAATTCATTTAATTAATTTCTTATGAGAAATCATACCACATGGTTTCGATCACACGGTTAGCCAAATCGTGCATCAACCATATGACACCCACTGTCTAAGGAAAATACCTCGCACGATTTGTCATGTATGATTAACCTAACTATGTGCAAACCATGCGTTGAAAAGTGAGAGGTTACTGACTAAGTGGAACTAACCCTGTGCATATCCTACATGGTTTGGGTAAACTGTGCGTAGCCCGTGTGGGGAATTCTGCTCCTCTAAAACAGGGTTCATGTTTTCACACAAATCGTGTTCCCTCTATAGACCCTCTAAAATTGGGTTTTCTAGACCCAGTACTCCCAAAACTCAACAATACACCTGAGAGACTTTTTGGGTCTTCACCCAAGTCTAAAAACAAAACATAAGAGTTTTACAACTCTCTGAATTTCTTTCTGAATCTTGGTTTTAAAAACAGTCCATCTAGTAAATGAAAAGGTTCAAATTTTCTCTGGATTTTCATCTGGTTCAAAACATAGATTATTACATATATAAATATAAAAAAAATACATATAAATACATATAAATATATATATAACTATAAATAAATTTACATAAATATATATAAACCCCCACACACACATATAATTAAATATAATTATATAAACATTTATATATAAACACATAGAAATATACATAAGTACACACACATAAATATCTCTTTATATATACCCACATATTATTTATAAATATAAATACATTTTCATAAATATATATAAATAAATATATATTTATAATTAAATATAAATAAAAATAGAAATATGTATAGGTGTATATATATATATGCAGACATAGATATACATAAATACATATAAATATATAAATAAATATATATAAATTTATGCACACACACATAGACATATAAATATCTATAAACACACACACATTGTTTCCTAAAAAATATGGATTGGTTTCACCTGATGCTCGATTGTGGGTTATTGAGGGTGGTTGCAAAGTCATTTGAATTGGGTTTACTATATTTTTATTTAACGGAAACTCTGAATGGTTCCCACATCCATAACTGAGTATGGACCTTATTTCTAAAGGTAGGTGGTACTTTGGGGTTTTAGGCCCAACATCTCTTAGGAACTCACATTGTTCAAGAGGATGGGAGGTCAATCTCATCTCACCCTTTTGGGGGGAATTGTTGACTACTATGGAACTCTCTTATAGATTTAAGATATGTTCGAAAATCCTCACCAGGCCCCAGTACTAGATTGTTTAACCATATGTAAATAACTTGATTAAGAATATGCATTAACAAGAAAAAATGTGTGTGTCACGGGTTCTCCATAATTTTCGTATTCATTTATGATGCATTAGTTTATATCCATGTTCAGGAGATCTGAAGTTTATTGCCATCCAGGGAGGCGTTTTGTGTCTTGGATATGGGATTTAACCTATATGAGGAATCCTATGTATCATGTGATAATAGTAATCAAAACCCACATAGTTTAATTGACATAGTTTAAGGTCGTGTGACTGGACCGATCCATGCTGTTTAATGTCATGTGATAAGGATGTAAATATGGGGCCCGGGCCTCAATGAGGTGTCCTATGTATCTTGTTAAGATAGAAATCAGAGTCTATGTAGTTCATGTTACGGGAACATGTGTCATGAAATATGTGACAAAATAGGTCTTTAGTGGGACTTATGCATACATGTATTCCTTGAATTGTGTTATCAGGACTATGGACCTTTTAGTGAAGATGAGATGTAATCATACTTACATCCTAATGAAGGGCCCACACTAGGGGATTCCTTTCCATTCTATTTTTAAAATCATCTTTAGTCTCTAAGCTCACATGAGTCATTCTTGGTTTTAGAAACAAGAAATAGTGTAAGATCAAACACATTGCATGAGATCATATTTTCACAGTGATTTCACATTAAATTTTCCCTTGGAGAGTTATGATTACCAATATCATGGAATATATGGTATGGATATCGAGCCTTAGGAATACATATTACATATCTTATTTATAACCAGAATCAGAGTTCTCATAGATCATTTACCCCCAACCCTATGATGGGTTGGGGTGGGTGTTTACACTCGAAGACATTACCATTATACCTGAGGTTTAGGAAAACTAGGGGCATACGCCAGGATAGATGCCCATGTATATTCATTCTCTATCTTATGATAGATAAAGAGATATAGAGACCATAAAATGTCAATTGGATATGCTTGATATGAAATGAAGGGCCTGCCCAAGATCATGACACAAATAGGGTCTCATGAGTGCGTAACCCTAACCTATTAAGGACACCCCCTTATAAAGGGGGTACACGGATGAAGGTTATTGTCCAAGGATTCACATGGTATAAGTTTTAGTGTCTCCCGGATGAAGTTAACATGTCCTAGGGGATCTGCCTGACATGTCTTGATCATCTGTTGGACATGACTTGATTGTCTGATGGACATGCCTTGATTGTCTGTGGGATATGATTTGACTGTATTTTGGAAATTTCTGGGGTGTTAGTCTAACATGGAAAACACGTCCAAGGGTGTATGCCTAGCATGTCCGAGGTGATTCACATGATCGAAGTTGACATGTCCAAGATATTTCTCATGATCAACTAACTTTTCCTAGATGTCTTTAAATGATTAAAGTGTATTGTATGAGATTTATTTACATGACCAAAGTGCATTGTCTAGGATGTCTTTTCATGACCAAATAGGACATGTTCAATGTCTTTCTCATGGAAATTCTAACATATCTAGTGCCTTACATGTGACAATGTTGACATGTCAATAAGATATTTCCTGATCAACCTGAATTATCTATGTCCTATCTCAGGATCAAAGTGACATGTTCAAGGCTGACCAAGGGCATCGCAAGACCAGTGGAGAATCTTGAAATTGCATGAAATTAATTGAATCACATGGTGGGGCCTCGCGAACATATTTGTGATCACTCACTTTTCCAAGTGTTGGAGTTTCATTTCAAAAGGTATTATACCTTGGCTGTATGAGAACCATTTTTCATAGGAAGAGGAGTGCATGGACAACGGTTCACTTCATAGCTACACCTCCTAGGGTTTTTATGATAAAAGGAGGTCCTTTCCATTAGTTTATATGCATGATAAGTGGGTGCCCGCATGATGGAATCACATGATGCTTGATTTCTCATGTGATTACCTATTGAGTCTTATGAAGGGGTTTTCCAATATGCGTAGAAGCTTCACATTAATGAAACATGCATGGATGAGGGTTCATGGTTAATGGGGTGTATGAATTAAGGTCTATACATCATGGTTGTGCACCTTAGGGTATTCATGGAGGAGTTCATTTCCATAGGCATATGTCTTCAGACACTAGTATGGGTGTCCCAAATGTCCAAGGGCTTGCATCGCGTGGCTAAATAGAGGCATTGCTAGACCGAGGGTTCTACCTTTTAACTTGGCATGGTGAAGAGAAACATGTATTATCTTCACATGTATATCACATAATAGTGGTCACATGATCTATAAGGGATCATGTGAGGGTTGATACAGAATTAAGTTGGGGATACTCATTGGTTCCATGTACATGGATGAGAACTTGCACATCAGAGTTGCAAAACTAGTGAGGTATCATGTGATCGTGTGAATACCCTATATAAACCAAGCATTTTATGATATCTAGTTCACCATGAAATCATGTGATCTTCAAGGGATCGCACAATTATGTTTTTTTCAATCCCCTGAAGAAGTTATTTAAGGGGGGTATTCAGTGCTTACTCTATTTCTCCACTTCTCCTTCTACATGTTCTCCTTTATCCCTTCCTCCCTCATGCATTTTTTAATAGGGATCCAAGTTTATATAGGTGAAGTTTGAACATGGTTGATGAATCTTTTCACGAGGAGGATTTCATGTGCTCTAGCTAAAGGCGGTGGAGGCTTATCATGAAAATCATCACATGATCACAAGATGGATTCATGTGATGGAATGTTGGATAGCATCCAAGGCTTTTCATAGTCATTTCATGGGCCTCACATGATCAATGTTTATTCATGCTATGGATTCCGAGACATCCTTTGAGGGCTTCATGTGATCTCTGATAGCTTCACATGATCAGTCGTCCAGCTTAATATGATTTTTTAGATGATGGGAGGTTCTTGCGACAGGAGTTATGTTCTTCTTCTTGCAAGGATTTTGATGCCCACATGGATTCAACTGATCATCATCATCACATCATGTGATCTTTAAAAACTCTTGTGATGGGTTTCATGTGGTTTTAGGATTGTGCAAAGTGTTAATGTGATAACACTAGTTATCATTGACATGGATATTATATATTATTGAATTCCCCTGTGATGTTTAGGTGATCATCTCCATTCGATCACATTATCCATCACGCATCTTGTGATGGTTTGATGTAATGAATTGATCAGCTTCATGAAATTTTCATGCATGAAAATTGAAGTCTCATGCATGGATTGGATGACCTTCATGGTGGTCCTCAAGTTCTAGGGTTGATAGGACACTCGGTTTGGATATTGATGTCAAAATAGGGGTGTAGGTGGGGGAAACAGACAAACAAAGTTTGAAGATGATGCGGGGGAGGGATCAGATGGCTAGGATAATATTGATCAGATGTCCATCATTCTATATGTATCTTTAATAGATGAATAGTTCCACACCCTTCCTACATCCCACATCAATTTGGTGCCTATTTTGGAATCGCTTAATAAAAAAATTTGCAGCATCACTCAGTCGATCCGACAGTGGGGTCAGCACCTGCAACACATGCACCACACCCTCATCGGTCACGCCCACCCATTGTGCAGACTACCTAGGCACACCCACACACACCCCATGAGATATGATCGCCCACTCTCACCACTAGGTTGGATGGATGTATAGGTCCTAGAGAGTGGTTGAGATGACTCTCGCAAGTTCCCTTGGTTGAGCAAGCTGGCTGGTTAGCCTGATTGGCCAATTTTTTGGCTAAGGTCACCTATAATCACTTAGAAAAAAATAATCTAAGTAGAATGGATAATTAAAATGTACCCATTAACATCCACTATCCTTCAAGAATTCCACCTCAAATTCCTTCTTAAAAATTATATCGGTAATTTTTCAAATCCTCCACACTTTTGAAATCTTTGATGAAAAAGTGAATAACAAAAAATTATGGGTGTCAAAATAATGCTCCCCCTTAGAATGAGATTTGTTTGGAATGAAAAGAATATTATTCTAAGGTAAATGTATATCACTTCTCTATATATATGAACTTTTCACAAGCTTCGATATTGATCCCCGTGAGAGGATTTGTCCAAAATGTGTCAACTGAGGGATTTCAGGTGTTATCAAGAGGAGACTCCTGATCAAGAGTGCTTGGATTTATCTGAGATAGGGAGTAGCCTTGGCTTGGGGAATGGATACACTGAAACTAAGATGTTTACAAATTCAAGGATGGGATAAGGATTAGGTGGAAAGGTACTTGTGATTGGATCCGAAGTAAGGTACTTGGACATTGCTACATATCCCGTGAGAATGGGAATCAAGCCATACATAGTTATGAAATATACTACTATGTAGAAAAACTCATGCATAAGGAACATATGTTCATGGATGAATAACTCTATGATAAATCTTTTCATGTAGATCTATCTTGTACATCAAAATGGTAATGTCATTATTTTATGAAAAAAACCCAGGTAGATACCCATGATTTGGTGGATATGTTGCATAGATCGTCAACGATACCCACACTTTGTGTAATACCAAATGGACCCAAATTCATGGATTTGAGTTATTAACTTACAATAGTTTTTTCTTGATAAATGATCATGAATTCCCACCCACATAATATTCCTTATTGATCTACCAACTTCAATTGACTTGAGACCACCTGATTTATAAGGATAAATTGGGAAATATATATGTCTCAGAGGGAGAATGCTCTAATTTATACCTAAGTTAGTGGACTTAGTGAGCATAACTTGATTTTTTCTAGGTAAAAGTTATAATCCCTACAATATTTGTACCTAGTTAATTTCATTTCCCTAAATTTTTTCTAATATTAATATAGGTGAAGACTTAGTAGGCGTGGGCTTGGCTTTTTCTCAGGCCACCCTCTTATGAGTTTTCAACTTGACACGTTTTGTTCCTTTTACATTGTATGAGTGTTCAATATTTCCTAGAGCACATAAAGTTCATGAACAATGAGCAAAGACTTGAATTTTTCCTAGGATTCACTTTTTAGATTTTCAACTTGGTGAGCATTGTGTGTATTTCAATTGGCAGTTTTAAGGTATTGTAAACTTGACTAGTACTATGTTATAGTTTAGGGTATTCTAGTTTGGGCCTTCTAATAATTTAGTTTAAGGTATTTTACCTCAAAACTTCTTCTATTGGTATTTTATAGTCTTATATATTGGTCTTTATACTGCTGGTGGTTTAGAGTCTTTTATCTTGGAATTCCTACTACTGGTTGTTTAGAGTCTTCTAGATCAAAATTTCTACTACTGGTAGTTTAGAGTCTTCTAGCTTGGACTTTATACTGGTGGTAGTTTAGAGTTATTTAGCTCAAACTTTCTATTAATTTAATGGAGTATGGGTATTCATGAAAGGTTTGAGATCCCTACATCCTTGATGGGATTCTAAAGAATGAGTGTCCATGAAGGGTTTTGACACCCTACATTCTTAGTTGATATTCTGAAGAATAAATGTTTATGAAGGGTTCTGGTACCCTGCACTCTTGTAGAAATACTAAGGGATGAATATCCATTATGGATCGTGATATCCTGCATCATAACTAAGATTATGTTTGATGTATGGTGAAATACTAGGAATGTCAGGTCTACTTGGATAGTTGGAATAAGGGTTATGTAAGTCACATGTCCAAGATCTTGAATCAGTGAACATAGAATGGGACAAATATACTGGGGATAAACCAAAAAACCCTAAGGTGTTGAGTTTTTCAATGTTACCTCCAAGGATCATGAGGATTGGAGTTCCTTACTTGTAAGGAGGAGATGGCACTAGTTGGTAAGTCAGAAGTCCCTATGAATGAGCCCATAAGTCTTACATGCATGGTCAAGTAAAGGGGATATACACTCTTTTCCAAGGACGATGAAGTATTTTTGAAGACTCAAACATCTATACTATGAATTAGTTAATGAATTAAAGGACTATCCAAGATAGGTTATGGAACCCTAGGATAGTTTAGGTTTTGGTTTGGGAGGCTCAGACCTTATGCCATGTGGTTTCAAGTCCCATGGTGTGGGACATCAAAAGGTTTTGGAATGGATCATAACATACCATCTTTCATAAAGGGTACAATACATGGTGATGTAATGTCAAGGATGCTGAATTCGCTTGAATAGTCTAGTAATGGGAATTGTAAATCATGATTTAGGAATAGTTGAGTTGACTGGAGGTGGGAACCAATGGGTATAGGTCCACCATTGATGATGTCAAGAGCCTATAATTTTCAATGTGGTCAAGAAAATAACTCCTGGATTTAAGGAGGTCCTTCCTAGGATCTAAGGTTCTATTTGTAGTAGCCAGTACCTATTACCAGTCTTCTATGGGGGCAAATGAAAGAGAAAAGAATCCCAAGGTACATGTAGTTCTTTATCACCCTAGTTTTTATGTAATTAACCCCTTTATTTATGCATTTTAAGTATATAAAGTTATTGGGTTATGTTTGAGAAGGTTTGGAGGATCTTTGACATGTTTTTGGGGATTTTATGAAGATTTATGGTTTGAGAACAGTTATTAGAAACCATGAAACACCTCTAGGAAACCATGAAAGGGGAAAAAGAAAGTTTGAGCATGGTTGGTGCATGGTTTTTCTAATCATTTGATCCAACCATGTGAGGGTTGTTTTTAGGTAGTGGCTAGCACACGGATTGTGCATGGTTTTCCTAAAAGTGCGTCTAATCTATATAGCATTAAAAATTAGATCCAAATTTTTTGGATCTAATCTGGTTTAGCCTCTAAACCCATCGTTTCCACCCTAAATAGAGCATAACTTTAATTAATCTCCTCCAAAAGGTTTTTTAGACCCTTCCCCTTGATCCAAGAGTAATCCATTGGTGATTCTTTGTGTGTTGGAGTCCTAGATTCCCTGTTAAGTGTCCGTTCTTAGTTATTTTCCTTATATTTATTCTACTTTCCTATCTTGGATTCATAGATATAATTTTATGGGGATAGATCTATGTTGGTTGATTCCAATCATGATGAGATATGATTATATGGTTGATAGGTAATAATATCTAAGGTGGGTTTTTATAGTTTCAACCCGGTTTTTTGAAGAATTTATATCGTTCTTTATTTTCACCTAAGTTTGAAAGGAAGGTGGATTCACTATTGAATCCTCTTGATTATAACTAGAAGTATTTATTTCAAATTTATTAATTTTCATGGTTTGAATTTTGAAATTTATGTGTAATGATTTTTGGAAACCCTCCTTAGTGATGGTTTGTGGAATTGTGAAAATTGGTTGTTGTGGAAGGTGAAATTGGTTACATGGATTTTAAAATGGTTGTTTGGTTTTGTTGTATAGAAAAAATTTATGAAAAAATGGTTTAAATAAAATTATTTTTTTATTGAAATGTTTTTGGAATATTTTTTTGTCATTAATGGTTGGGTGTGAGTTGAATGGTATGGATAATGGTCATGAAGTACCACCATCAAAGGGATGGAGTATGGATGTGAAGTTCTACTGCCAATAATAACACCAAGATTGAGTGTGTTTGTGTGTGTGGTTGTGTGGAATGTAATCGGTTATGCCAAATGGGAATTAAGAAATGGTTTTGAATAACTAATTTGGTTGATTTCCATGGAAAATTGTTTGTTTAGAAATGGTTTTGGTTTTGATACAAACTATTTAAAACTGTTTTATATAAATGTTCAAATATGTTCTATCCTAGTAGTGTGAGTAAGGAAGTCAGGTGGAAAAATCCTACTGAGTTTTATACACACCTCCTACTTGGTCACTGTGGTGTGTTTGTAGATATTGTATATTAGTACATAGGTAAAAGAAAATTATCTCATTTATTTAGTGATGCATCATAACACTTTAATCATTTCTTATGGAGTTGGAGCTTGGATCATGTTGGGAGATATGGATTTTATGTCTTCAGAGTATGTGAGTTTTGTTGGTTTTTTCTTCCACTTTACAATATGGTATTGGTTTTGTTTTCTACATTGTGCTCTGGTATGGAATGTTGTTGGTTTGGTTACTTTTGAGTTGTATTACGTGGTACTCATGAATCATATAGTGGTTATCTAGTTTTGGTTATGTGGTTCAGGTTGTTTTATTTTCAAAGAAAAAATCATCCCCTAATTTTTTATGAATCCTTTGACATTTATTTCTAGCCTTTGGTGTCTCAGGGATGTCACATAAGGCCTAGTAATGACATCACCTCTTTCCAATACAATAGGGAGGGGTGGGATATTACAGTTTCTAATCAAGGATATCAACTCAAGGAACTGGTTGTGTCAGCTTGGACTTCAAAATCATGAATTTATTTTATGAAAATTTTAATATTCAAGAAGGGGTTGAGCACCCTAAAAGTTGTGTTTCCACCTAATAAACACGTTATCTTAGTGAAGATATATAAAAAGTCATTACTCTAACTTTTTCCTAGATCAGGGGGTCCAATGATCATGGATTGGATTTTACTAGGGACAAAAAGTGGGCCCTATGAGCTTTATACCTCATTCATTTATGCTCAAACTTTTTCCTAAACTCTAGAGATGAATATTTTAGCGAATGAAGACTTGACTTTTTCTTAGGATGCCCTTTACGGGTTTTCAACCTGACAAGTTTCATGTCTATTTTAATAGAAGTTTTAGGGTCTTTAAATTCAAACCATCAAAGCTAAAGTTTAAGGTCGTACGACTTTGAACAAAATGTAAATAATTTAAGGTCATGATGTACATATACCTAGTATGATGGGAATGTTACACAACAACCTAATTAGGATACCTAGGGTCATGAGTACTCCAACATCCTTCTGAGTGGGATATGAAAATGTTATAAATCATGGCTCGAGGTTCTCAGGTCATGAGTAATGATATGGGGAAATAATGCTAGGTATGGCCTAAAACACCCTTAGTGGCTAAGGTATGCCACAGTGATGTCAGGATCACAAGGATCATAAATCCCTTCCTACATGGCCAAGATGTATATATTTGGTAGGTCAAATCCCTTATCAATCACTATCAAGGTCAAACAAAGGGATTTATTTTCCTTTCCAAGGGACATGAAATATTTGCGATAACCTTAGGTGTGAAGGACCCTAGAACACCCTGAGAGGGGAGGGGTGAATCAGGGTGCCAAATTTTTCTTTTAAACAGATGGATATTATTCCCACATTGGTAGGAACCTTTTAAACCTATATGATGAGAAAGTGCAGAAAATAAACAATCACATGAAAAGAAAAGACACATCAATTTTACTTGGTTCACCACTAAGGGATATGTACAAGGAGCATATGACAACAGGTTAGCATTCATACCAAATTCCACTAATATTCACAAATTGTGGAGAATAAAATTTTAGCATAGTCACTCTGTGCTAGGCGCACTACCTTTACAATGTTTTAGGGATAGCACACTATGTCCCTCAGATCACTTCCGTTGACTCCCCCTTTCTCACTGTGTTGGTAAGAATATAAACTCATTTTATTTACTTGAAGGTTACTTCAATAGGTTGGAATTAAATCATGGATCCTTAACTATAGATAGATTCCCTGTTAAAGTCATGTTTTCCCCTATGGATGTAATATACTTTTCCATATACTATTAATTCATGAAATTTTCCTTTACGAACTGGCCTTCTTCCTCTGCATATTGTAGTGATCCTCCTACCAAATCTAAGTACGGACTCTACAAATCATGACCGCATACCACCTTTAAAAACCACATTTTCATACTGCCTTTGCTTTTTCTCTCGCATACTACTTCTTCACCATGAACCAACTTCTCCTCCATAAACTGACTTTCACGTACCACCTTCATTTGAATATTTACTTGCACCATGTACTACCTCAATTTCTCTATATACTACAAGAGCACCATGAACTGAGTTCTTCCTCTATGTACTAAGTCTCCTACGTGGACCTGTGTTCCCTTTGCAAACTACAAAAAACCCTTTGGAAATTACTTTTATGCAAACCTCTTTCGAACTTAGCCAAATACCCCGAGTAATGAATTAATCTAATGAAATTCTCTCTACCCCCATTAATAATGGGATTTTCACTCCATATATTGGAAAATATATCTACATAATCTTCTAATTCGAGATTTACTAAATCTTTGATATGGAATGACCTTCATCGCGTATCATGCATCTACCACGAACCATTTCCCTACGTGGTCTGCATACTTCCTTTTACTTTTCGGTGACCAAACTTTTCAACGAACCAATATCCACCTCATTTCCACCAATGACAATCCATCCCATGAAACATCTCTTCCGTGAACCTCTCCTCCTCGTTTTCTCAAACGAAACACCATCCTGTGAACTAATTACCTTCAGCGTACTCCAAAACTTCCCATAAACCATAAGTCTTCACCATGAAATATTTTATATTCCATGAACCATTATCACTATGTGGTTCTCAGTTCTCCATTCTGTGTACCATATTTCATGATCCATGAAATATTACCGCTATGTGGTTCATAGTTTACCTCTTTTGTCGAAACTCTTCCTTTTTAAAAATGCTAAACTCTTGATTTTGAGGCCCAAAAATTTGGAAAATACTGGGAAACTATGCCACCTTCAATACTAATTTCAACCTCAATTGTAAGAACACATTACTTACAAACTCCTTGATCAACCTAATATGGATTGAAAACAAAAAAACCATACTCCATTTCCAGCTAAGAACAACCTTGATTCCAACAATCACCCCCTTTGGGTTTGTTGGTAATCCACTGATAAATTCAATAAAGCACCAGACACAATAAAAAAACTGATACACAAGAAACAAATCATTCAACACTCTAAGCCTACGTGAGAAAATATTGGTATAGAAAACAAGAGAAACATGAATTGGGTTCTCGTTTCTTGGAATGATTAAATATTTTCAAGCTCAGCTCTGATTGTTTCCTCATAATAAAGAATTTTTTTACCCATTTTTATTTTCTCCCTTTTGTAATTTTTCATTCTCCCCCATTGTACCATTTTTTCATTTCTCTATTCTCCATAATCCTATAACCAACCAGAAAAACATTACATTATCATGGAATTTCTCCATTCTCTCATAATGGTAATAAACCCAAAGAATAAAATTTTGACTTTTAGAGATTAAAGCACACTCCCCTGGATCGTATCTCCCCCATAAACCTACAAGACTTTCAAAAACAGATTAAAAAAGTTAATAAAACTGGGGAGAGGGGAGAAACTGAATCCTCCTCATGCACTGGGAGGTGGTTGAACACCAAGTTTCAACTGATGTTTCTCAAACACATGTGCTAACAATGGATTGCCCAGTATTTTAGCCACTTGATCATTAATTACAACATGATCCATTTTAATAATGTCTTGTTCTACCTTTTCCTTGATGAAGTGATATCTAATTTAAATTTTTTTTGTATGAGAATGTTGAACATGATTCTTCATAAGATCAATTGCACTCTAGTTATCACAGTGAATCACCATTGGTTGTTTCACCTCATCACCAATATCATTAATTTATTTCTTCATCCAAATTAGTTGAGTGAAATCCTTTGTAGTAGAGATATAATTAGATTTAGTAGTAATGAGAGAAGTGATTTCCTATTTCTTACTCAACCAGCCCACACATTTCTTACCAATGAAGAATGCTCCACCACTTATGGATTTTCTATCCACCACATCTCCAACCCAATCGACATCATAAAATGCTGACAGTTCATTATATTTTACTAAAATAAAGTATAATCCATAATTTTGAGTACCTTTAATGTACCTCATGATTTTTTTGACTACTGCCATATGTTCTTCATTTAGATTTCTTTGAAAGTAGTCTGTTAATCATGTTGTGAAGACAATATATGTCGTTCTGTAGTTAAGTATAGTATACATCCAATTATTCTTCTGTACATGGTGGGATCTATATAATTCTCATCCTCCTGCCTTCCATGTTTAGTTCCAACCACAATCGGAGTTGACATTGGTTTGGATTCATGCATATTGAATTTATTTAGCAAATCTCTTGTATACTTTTCCTAAGAAATGAAAGTGTAGTATTTCCTATGAATCACTTGTAGTCCCAAGAAGTATGTGAGTTCACCAATCATAGAAATTTTAAATTCCAATTTCATGTGACTAGAAAATTCATCCACTAATCCATACCTACTTCCTCCAAATATAATATCATCTACATACACCAGAACCATGAATTGATCTTTATGAGAATTCTTCACATAAAGATAGTGATCCACTCCTCCTATTTTAAATTTAATGTTCTTCATATAAGAATCCAACTAAGAGTACCATGCCCATGGTTCCTATTTCATACCATATAGATCCTTATTTAATATGAAAACATTCATTTCATCATTAATAAGGATAAAACCCACTGTTTGTAATGTAGGAGGGATGTGATATGTTCTAACTACCAAATTGAGGGACATGATGCACTGCACTATTGACGGAAGCAGAAGCAGGAAATTATTCAGAAGGATACTGATGAGCCTTTGGTGGTTAATTTCCATACTAGACAGATGAAGGTTGTACATCCTACTGACAAGGGCCGAAGGATTGATGTTGAGGATCCTTTACCAAGGGTTGATTCTACTCCACAAGTGTATGGAACAAGATGGGATGATAATTCTAAAGGAAGTAACCAAAATAAGGGAAGCATCTCTTTTAAGGATGCTCTGTTCAAAGGAATAAATGGTGAAATAAATGGATACGACTCAGAATATAGTCAATACGAAAGGGAACACTCAGCACAACAGGTTGCGAATGATAGGGTTAGGCATGAGTTTCATGCCCTTAAATAAAGGAAAGGTAAGTTACTAATTTTTTCTGCAACTTTAGAGAAGTGAAATACCAAAGTTCAAGCTATAAATGGTGATAGCAGTAGAGGACAAGGAAAGAATGAGGTGGTTTTGGAACCCTCTCTACTACAGGTCTCGTGTGTTCGCATTGACGCGCTGGCTAATGAAGGTACTTTAGTTACCAACAGCAAAGAAGAGGGTGTGCATAGCACTGACATGCAGGATTTGGAGAGGAATGGAAAATCATTACAGAAGGATGGTATGAATCCCATGCATGATATCATAACGACTCCTGAGAAGGTAATAAGTAATGTCAATGTTTCAAATTCATTTGACTTGCTTTCTGCCAATTTTAGTGATGTTGAGTCAACCCCTACTGCGACTACTTCCAATGTTGCGGATGCACCTTCAGATGATAAAGGTGGATAATGGATGTATGTAGAGTCTGGAAGGAGGGGTCGCCACTCCTGTGACAAAGGTGGGTTCCTTCCTTACCACAACATGAGTACCCGCTCTAAAACATGTTAAATTTTACTGTTGTTTTCCTTTTATTTTCTTGCTACCTTGTTCCTCTCCTAGACTCCTTTTTTAATTCAATTAAGAGGCCTCTGCATCTCAACTTTATAAAAAAATAACACCATTTAAGAAATCTATCTTGACATCCATTTGATACACTTTGTATCCTCTTTGAATTTCAATGGTAAGAAACAGTTCGACTAACTCCAGTCTAGCCATCAGATTAAATGTTTCTTTAACATCAACACTTTCAATCTGTGAATTTCCTTTACACACTATCCATTACTTATTTATGATCAAATTTTCATGATCGTCAAATTTATTTTTGAAAATCCACTTTGTACCAATCACATTGTGGGTTTCAGGTCTCTTAACTAGATCCATTGTTTGGTTCTTATTGATCTGATCCAATTCTTAATTCATAGACTTAACCTATGATTCATACTTTATAGATTCTTCAAATGAGGATAGTTTCACAATTGAAAGGAATGTAGATTTTTCACTATTCCTCATTCTCCTTGTCTGTGTGGGAGTTTTCCAGTCTCCAATGATGTTGGATCGATCAATTTATGCTCTTTGATTTCTCTTGTGAGGTTCAGAAGAATTTTCTTCGGCCATGGTTTCTTCTTCTGATTCTTCTTCTGGTTCAACATCATGATGTGACTCCTAGATGTTTTTTATGCCTTCCTCTATTTCTATATTTGGAATTATTTCATTTCCACATTCTTCCTCGTCTTCTATCACATCAACATAATAATTATTTGAGGCATTTGTGGTTTTTCTTCAATGGTATTCATATCACTACTTTCCAAAAAAATTCTAAGATGTTTATTGAAACTTTTTTAGGCTTTTATATTCATTGAATATATGTGGAATATTCCTTCATCTACAACATCACCATACTTTCCTTGATTTCCTTCTTTATTTTGGATAAAACATTTACTTCTGAAAACACAAAAATACTTTAAAGAGGGATTCCTTCCATGACATAACTCATAGGGTGTCTTGTTTTCCCCCATATAAAGCCCTATTCAGTTTTGAAAATTAATTGTAGCTTGAAAAAACTCTAAATAGTAATCGCAAGAGATATGACTCTCAATTAGCATAGTTATGGCCATATTGTTCACCCATCGATTTTAGTGCTTAGTAACTCCATTTTTCTATGGAGTCCTCACAACATCCACCTCATATTGTATCCCATGTTTCTCTATGTAGTTTTTAAACTCAATAGATGTATATTCTACACCATTTTCAAACCGTAAAACTTTGATTGTCTGTCCAGTATCATTCTTGGCTATTCGATGATAAGTTTTCATGCAATCAAGCACTTTCCATTTCCTACATATAATTATCACAAATGTCATTCTACTATAATCCTAAATGAAAATAATTAAGTACCTTTCTCTATGAGTTCCAAAAACATTTATCAGATCATATACATCTGTATGAATGAGATCATGAATATTTGATGCCCTTTTCTTCTTTAGTTGATATAAACTACAGAAAAACTTCCCTCGAATGCAAGAATCACAAGTATTTTCCCATTGACACTTCAAATTGGGGATATCCATGAATATACATAGCTTATATATCTTTTACATGACTTTTTGATTGATGTGACCCAACCTCTAGTGCCACATTTTTTTTCTTCTTCAACAATCTTGTAGAAAATGTTCTCTTTACTATCAACTTGATATAGGTTGTTATCTATTCTACAACCTTTCATGAGAGAATCCCTTGTTCTTTATTTTATAGTGAACCCCTTTTGATTAAATGTCACTATAATTTCTGAGTCATAGTGTTGACTCACACTCAGGAGATTGTGATGCAACCCACCCACATAAAGAACTTCGGTCTTCTCCAGCTCACCATTGGATAGTTCAGTACTTCCACTACCTTTGATCTTCAAAGAACCTTCAATACAAAATATCACTTTTACATTGACATTTTTCTTGAAATTAATTAATAGTCATGGATTTCTTGTCATATGGGATGATCATACACTATCAATAATCCAAGTGCTTCTATTCTTGGTAGCTTTGAGATCTACTTCTGGAAGGTTGGATTTTTAAATTTTATTCTTTTCCTTCCATGAAATATTAGTTTGAGTGAAGGATAAAGATGGATTTTCAAATCTATTTTACATGTGCATAGGTTCATCATACTCACACTCTTCTTCCAGATGATATAACTTGTTTGTAATAACAAAACCATCTGGTTGACGATTATTGACTTGTCTCTGAGTTCTGTACGATTTTTTTCTTCCATTCCTATTCCTACAATCAATATCTTTGTAAAAAAAGTTAGAAAAATGAAATCAATATCCATAAAAACTATTTATTATATAAGAATTACGATATGAATTCATTATCCTTTGTTGAATTCCTAGATCTTCTTCATTTAAATAGCTCCTTACCTCTTAACAGTATAACATGGTATTGCCCAGATAGCCACAAAATTGAAATTTCATAAGTGGAAATGTATTTTCACTTCTGTTACTCCTCATGTAAACATTATTATAAGGATAGTTTGATTATCTATTATCTTGGTAAACTTGAGTAAAGTTTTCATTCTTCATTTCAGTCTGATTTGAGACTTTCTTTGTTTGTAATTCAGGTGTCTTTATGACATGTATGACTTTCAGATTTCCTTTATTTTGGCCCATTTTACTTCCAACATTCGATGTTTCAGCATTACAACCAATTACTATGTTTCTTATGCATGAGGGTCTTTGATCATTCAGAACCTTTTCAACTCCATCAGAACCACACTTAACTTTCTCTAGCAGCTTAGCATCTGAGAATTTTACAAACTGAATTTTATTCTTTGTTTCTTTTGGAATTGATTCTATTTCAAGTTTATTTCTAAGAGTAAAAAATTCTTATTCAATTCCCTCAATAGTTTTGGACTTTTCCTCTAGTCTAGATGTAAGGTCATTAATGACATTTTCCTATTCTTCAATTCTGAGATTTAGTTCAACAATATATTATAAACTCTCAAAAGTTATTAAATGTTTCTTTATTACTTCCTAAAGTCGATCAATTTTAGATTCCAATATATCAACATATTCTAATGACTACTCTATAATTTATTTACACTTTTTTCATATCTTTCATTGATTCTCAAGCTTACCAAAAGCATCCTTAAGTTGAAACTTGAGATCGAGATCAGTGGTCAATTGATTATTTCAAGCTTCATCTCCCAATAGTTGTTATTTTTCAATGGTATCCATCATTGATGCATGAGTTCCAGATTTAAAATCCGTTTATTCTTCCTTAATGAATTCACTATCATCATATTCTTCTTCATAGACAAAAACCTTTCTATTTAGTTTCTTATTGGACTTAAAATCTCTCTTTTTGAAAAACCTTTTATGAGGCTTCTGCATGTCTCCAACTTCAATTTCTTCATCAACGTACTTTTTTGTGCATCGAGAGGAAATGTTCCCAACTCTGCCTCAATGAAAACAAGCCAGAGATAACTTGACTTCAAATTTCACTTTTCCCTTATTTAATTTCTTGGCAATGATAAAATAATTTATTTTTACTTATTATCTTCATCAATACTATCTCCTAGATTTTCAATTTTTCTATGGATTTGAATTCCATTTCCTTTATTAATTGATTCATTGCAACTTATGGTTTGAATATAATCTCATATTCCCCCATGCTACTTAGCAGATCATCCAGAGAAAGTTTGAAAATATTCCTTTCCCAAAGGGATGATACCTTTTCATTATAAAGAGGTGGAAGTATTCTCAAGATTTTCTTCACAATATTAATGTATTTGATTCATCCACAAAGTCCTCATATTGCTCTAACAAATTTAGTAATTTTATTGAAAAAGGTATATGCATTTTCATCTAGATGCATCTTCAGATCATCAAAACTTTTATGAAAAACTTTTAGTTTTTCCTCCTTCACTTTATTATCACCTTCATAAATATTCTCTAGTTTTTCCCACATAAACATTGTAGATGTAAAACTCATCACCTTTATATATATCTAATCAGAAAGAGATCTAGTGAGGTCATTATATGATTTGGCATCTACATAAAGAATTTTCCTACCTGTATCAGTCATATAAAACCTGGTTGGATTAGTGACTTGTATTCCTTGTGCAGTGGAAAACATGAATTCCATTCCAAGAGATCTTATATGAGATCTCATACTATTCTTTCAGATCTGGAAGTTTATTCCATCAAATAGAGGGACTCCCCTTACATTCAATGTATTCTCCTTGGTAGAAATGAAGGAAATATTTAACAAAATAAACCTTCATGCTCTGATACCACTTGAAGGACCCTGGAACACCCTAAGAGGGGAGGATTAAATCAGGGTGTGAAATTTTTATTTTAAACTGATGGATCTTATTCCCACGTTGGTAGGAATTGATTAAACCTCTCTGATGAAAAAGTGTAGAAAAAAAAACAATCACATGCAAAGCGAAGACACAACAATTTTACTAGGTTCACCACTAAGGGATACATCCAAAAAGCATACACTAAAAGGTTATCAGTCGTACCAAATTCCACTAAACTTCACTAGTTTTGGAGTAAAAAAGTTTAGCAAATTCACTCTGTGCCAAGTGCACTACCTTTATAAGGTTTTAGGGATAGAACACTACATCCCTCAGATCACTTACGTTGACCCCCCTGCTCACTACATTGAGAATAATCTAAACTTATTTTATCGACATGAAGGTCACTTCATTGGGTTGATATTAAATCATGCATCCTTAATTATAGATAGATTCTTTATTGAAGTCATATTTTCCCATGTAGATGTAATATACTTTTCTACGTACTATTCATCTGCGAACTAGTCCTCCATGAACTAGACTTCTTCCTCTACATACTACAGTTCTTTGTGTACCACCTATGCATACGGCCTCTAAAAACTGTGACCACATACCACCTTCACAAACCGCATTCATGTACTACCTTTGCTTCTTCTCTCATGTACTAATTCTTCAATGCGGACCAACTTATCTTCTGCTAACCATATTTCACGTACCACCTTCCTTTGTGTATTTCCTTGCATCATGTACCACCTCAATTTCTTCATGTACTACAAGAGCACCATGGACTTAGTTCTTCCTCTACATATAGACTCTTCTATATGGACCTGTTTCTTCCTCTATGTATATAATCTCTTATATGGACCTGTGTTCCCTTTGTAGACTATAGAAAACCCTTTGGAAAATTTCTTATGTGTGAACCTCTTTCAAACTTAGCCAAATTCCTAGAGCAATGAATTACTCTAATGAAATTCACTCTACTCCCCTTAACTATGGGATTAACACTTCTTATATAGGAAAATATATCTTTATAATCCGCTAATATGAGATTTACTAAATCTTTGATATAGAACCACCTTCACTGCACACCGTGCATCTCCCACGAACCATTTCCCTATGTGGTTTGTGTACCGCCTTTTCCTTCGCGACAACCAAACTCTTTCATGAACTGATCTACACCTCTTTTCCACCAATAACAATCCATCCTGCAAACCATCTCTTCCACAAAACTCTCTATCTTGTTTTCAGGAATGAAATGCCATCCCACAAACTGATTGCTTTCCGCATACATCAAACCTTCCCACGAACCATAAGTCTTCACCGCAAACCATTTTCCGTTCCACGAACCGTTATCATTACGTGGTTTGTTGTTCACCATTTTTCATACCATATTTCATGATATTCAAACTATTCCCGCTACATGTTTCACCTCCTTTTCTGAAACTCTTCCTTTTCCAAAATGATAAACTCCTGATTTTAAGGCCCAAAAATTTTCAAACACTTTGAAACTAATTCACCTTTAATGCTACTTTTATCCTCAATCATAAGACCAAATTAGTTATAAACTCCTTGATCAACCCAATATGGATTGAAAAAAAACATAAACCATACTCCATTTCCAGCAAATAAAAACCTTGGTTCCAACAAGGTGCTCAAGAAATGAAGTGTTATTTATGGACTGAGGGGCTTAAAAGATGACATAATCACCCCGTACTCTAGTTAACAAGGTTCAGGATCTTTTGGTCCTTTGATAATGAATTATAATGGGTGGTGGCCTAAAATTTTTAACATCATTTAGTGTGGATGTATCTATCATGTGGTTTAACATTATGTGACAAGGACATTTTTATTGCAGTTTAACATCATGTGATAAGGTCCTTTTTCATTCCTTTTAGTTTAACGTCATGTAGTAAGGACATGGGAAACAATATTAAAATTGTGCAAGATATCCTTGGGGACACTCTGTACTGGTTAGGGTTATTTATATGTAGGGATCATATTTTATCCCTGAACAATATTATTAGTGGGTATCCTTATGTCGGAACTCTTCTTGCACAGATTTATCACATGTGAAAGAAAGTTATATGTAGATCTAACTCGTGCGTATGCAGAATGATCTTGTATAAATTGACCCTATTTAAAAATATATACATGCTACTTTTATGATCCATTCAACGTGAAGGAATTTTTTTTGTTTATCTAAATCAATACAAATGTAGTTATTGAACAAGAAACTCTCCACGCAGGTCTGACTACATAGGGGGCTATGATTCCCCTTGATTATTGAGGCTAGACCTAGGATTGGAGATCCCAATGTCACTACATATCCTGTGATGATAGGAACCAATCCACTTGTAGTTCTTGAATGGGAAACTATCCACATAGGCTTGAACCATATGCTAAGGGGGAATTATTCCTAATGATTGTTGTATATAGTCCTAGTATTGGGGATTTTGATGTCACTATATACCCTGTGATGACAGTAATCAATCCACACATAGTTCTTGAATGGGAAAATCTCCACACAGGTCTGAATTATACGCACAGGGGTCATTATTCTCATCGATTTTTATAGTTGGACCTAGGATTTGGGGTTCATGCATCACAATATATCTTTTAATGATTTGAATAAAGACAAATGTATTTCTTGAATGAGAAACTATCCATGTAGTCTTGATCCATATGCAGAGGGGGAATTGTTCCCATTGATTTTTGTAGATGGACCCAGGATTGGGGATTTGAGTATCACTACATATCTTGTGATGATAGGAATCAAGCTAGACATAGTTCTTGAATGGGAAACTCTTCATGAAGTTCTGACCCATACACATAGGGGGCATTGTTCCCATTGATTGTTGTAGCTAGACCCAAGATTGTGAATGTGGTAATCCCTATATATCTTGTAATGATAGGAATCAAGTCACACATAGTTCTTGAATGGGAAACTCTTCGGAAAGGCTTGACCCATATATAGAGGGGAATTGTTCTCATTGATTGTTGTATATGGAACCATGATTGGGGATCCAGATTTCACTACGTATCCTGTGATGAAAGGAATCAAGTTATACATAGTTATTGAATGGGAAACTCTCCACATAGGTCTGAACCATATATAGAGGGAGGTATTATTCCTGTTGATTGTTGTAGCTGGACCTAGGATTGGAGATCCAAGCATTAATATGTATCCTATAATGATAGTAATCAAGACACATGTCTTTCTTGAATGGAGGTTTGGCGGGAAACCAACACCATGGGTAGTGGTCCTCTCGGGTAAGGTCCAGAGTAATGTCCAATTTTATGTCATGAAAGAGACATTAACCATGTAGTTTAACATTACGAAGCAAGGAAATATGGTGTTCTTTTTTAAGGTCTTGTATCTAGGACCATGATAACCCTGTTGTGAGCTGACAGGTCTTGATCATGTGGGGAATCCTTTACCAAAATTCCTAAAACCACACGAGCTATGATCAGAGGCAATTAGAGAAATGATAGGGTAATTTTGTATCATGTGGTGGATGGGACAAGATATAGGTACATATATCATTGGAATGAGAATTAAGTTGTATGTAGTTATGGAAAAATATATAGTTTAGCATAATGCGGAAATGACGTCATCCATCTAGTTTAATTTCATGCGGTAAGGATGAAGGTGGCTTGATGTGAAAAAAGAAATATTGTGGTTGGACCCAAGAATGGAGATATGTGCATCAATACATATCCTATAATTTCATGAATCAAGTCACATGTAGTTCTTGAAAAAACATGTAGTTTAACCTCATGTGGTATGGACACCATCCATACAACTTAACATCATGCAGTAAGGATGAAGGTTTCCCGGCATGAAAAAATAAGGCTTGAACACTATCAAACAATCTGATTGTGATTGGGATTTACATATTGTGGATGAACCCATGGTTTGGGATTTGGGCATCACTATATATCATGTGATGGTAGTAATAAACTCACACATTGTTCTTGGATGAGAAGATTACCTATGTGGATATGAGTCTCGTACATGGATGGGGGAGAATCATTTATCTTCTTCATAGATCTAACTCAGGTGTGGTGACTTTTCAGTGAGGCGATTCCTCCCATGCAGTTTAATAACATGCGATGAGGAATTATTTCATGAAGTTTGAGGACATGTGGTTAGAATATATCGTATAGTTTAACTTCATGTGACCATGATGAGATACATTATTACAAGCACCAAAATATTCCTGCAGAGGGGAATCAAGAAAAGAGGAAAATAGTGTAGAATGGTTTTCCTTGCGAAGCTTTTTCACAGAGCCCTTGAGCACTGTGGCCTTCATAGATCCCCTCTTCACCATAGCCTTCACAGATCCCCTCTACACCGCGGCCAGCACAAAGCTAAATCCCCCCCTCTGCGGCCACTGTAGAGTAAAAGAGGCTGGATGCTCTATGGTTATGATGCAATTAACCAGAAGCTCTGTGCTGCGGAGGGAACCAGATAGCCACTACAATACCTTGTAAATTGATGGAAGCCTCCACAAGAGTTGTAGAGGGAATTAAAGAGGGATTTGTGCTGAGGAGGGGATGATGGTCGACTTTTTAGTTACAAAAAACTTGATGGAATCTACAGTTGATCGCGGAGTTCCACATGGATTCGCATTGAGCTGTTCGAGATTTTCACCGCCTCTTGCCTATAAATACCAGGCTCCCCCCTGAACCTAAAGGATGGATACCCTGAACTTTAACCTTTTTAGCTCTCAAATCATGAAGCACCTTTTACTCTAGGAAACCTTGATAAAGATGATCTCTTTAAGGTACTTGATCATTATAAAGTACCTTTTCCTTAGATCAAATACAACCCCTCTTCAAGAAGGGATTCCCTTCACAAATCCCACGGGCCATCACAAAGGAAGGAGATCCCTAAGGGGGCTCGGGTCTTCGAAGAGCACTCATGCTTCGGGAATTACCTTCCATACACATGGGAACCACATGCTAAGGCTGGATCATTGTTCTTCAAAAATTACATTGCTTCGTAGTCTTATTCTTTGTACGGTACCCATGCTTCATGAAGTCCTACTATGAAATATCCTTTCTACTTCGCGAAGAACCCTTCATATGAATCTATACCCTATGCCCATGCTAGACCGCTCCACTTAATGAATCATACCCCTTGGAGAAGTACCTCTACTACGTGGAGCACCACATCTTCACAAGGTCTTTTCTTGTGAACCCATTTTCTTCACAAACCCTTCACCCATACGGCCCTCTAGGTTTGTACGAAGTGACTTCAAGGTCCCTTGGATGGTGCTTCACATTACATTTCTTAGCCACATGATTCTTTGCATAGGCACACTAATAGTGATTTTTTCTTCGCATGGCCATGCTAGTGTGATCCCCTCAATGGATCACTCCATAGCACTACCTCACGACAGCATTGATGATACCTTCCCTTCTCCAAGGGTGGGTGTGTATCCGTTATGTAAGTCCTAGGGGTGCAGAGTGAACCCGCCTCATCTGAGCTATAGGACGTTAAACTTTCATGCACTCTCATCCTTAGCATGTGATGTTAAACTGTAGCCTCTCCCCGTGCAATATACATGGGGTGCCCCATCTCAGACATTCTCTATGCCTGCTCATCTCCACGAGAGTGAGATCTTCCTCACATGGAATGAGATCCTATTTTTTGGAGTGGAATCTATCTGTGGTGAAGGGAAACCATCTTGGTGTAATCCCCTAGACTTTATTGCAAGAGGTAGAATCCCTGCTCCTCCTCTGTTCTTCTGTTCCAAAGACTAGAGAAGAAACATGCATTGGGAACTTTGTTACCCCATCCCTCTCCCTCTGGGATTTGTCGCCTTCGGGCCTCCATCCCGGAGTAAGTCCCAATATCCATCTCCTTGGGCCGCTAACCATGAATAAGCCCCTATTTTCTCTTTAGTCCACTAACCATGCATAAGCCCCCGTTTCCTCTTGGGGCCGCTAACCACGTGTAAGCCCCACTCTATTTTTCACAGATGTACCTTTCGTGATGTGATCATTAGGTATTTTATGTCTCTTGTTTATCACACCTATCACGACTTGCATGGGATTAGAGTAAGTACCAACCATGGAATCCTTCTTGGTCCTCCCTAGAGCATAATCCCCAATCCCCCATTCCAAAATACATGGATGTTAATCATTTCCCCTATCTGAGTAAGGTACGTAGGAAGCCTTCTTGAGGTTCAAGCCCAACACCTATTTATCCCGACCCCTTCATGTTCGTTCACCTTCATCCCACATGACATTAAACTGTATCCTCCCTTACAAACTATGTGGACTTTGATCCTTTCCTCTATCAGAGCAAGGTATTTAGGAATCCTCCTTGAGGTTCAATCCCAACACCTATTTGTCGTGACCCCTTCACGTTGGTTCACCTTCATCCCACATGATGTTAAACTGTATCCTCCATTATAAACTATATGGACTTTGATCCTTTCCACTATCCAAAAAAGGTACATAGGAAGCCTCCTTGAGGTTCAATCTCATCACCCATCGAACCCAACCACTTCACATCGGTTCACCCTCACCCCACATGACACTAAACTGTATTCCCCCTTTTTGTATCGCATGATGTTAAACTGTATACCTTTGAACTATGTGGGTTTTGATCCTTATATCCTAGGTAGGGTACGTAGGAATCCACTGTGAGGTTCAACCCCAACCATCAGTAATCCATTGTATACCCTGACCAATGGTAAGACATTGTAGTCCCCAACAAGCGGTAAGTCATTGTAGACCCTGACCAATGGTAAGCTGTTGTAGTCCCTAACCAGCAACAAGTCATTGAAGACCCCATACAACAGTAATCCATTGTAGTCCCCAACCAATGGTAATCTGTTTTAGTCCCCGACCAATGGTAATTCGTTGTAGTCTGCAATGGAAAGTAAGTCGTTGTAGTCCCCTTTGTTGGGACCCACATCTCTTGTCTGCCCCTTGGGTGTTAGACTAACCCGAGCTGCTAACTACACCTAAGCCCCAATATATCATCGGTTCATTTTCCTATGTGTACACCCAAATTCTATGACCCCACCCTAAACTATGTGGACTTTGATTCCCTAATACAGGGATATGTAGGAAGCCTCCCTGAGGTTTAATCCCATCATCCATGTCTTATCATGGTCTCTCCCTTGAGCCCTTGTGTTTTGGTAAGATCAAGCCCCATCCCATAGGTTCTACTTTTTTGGGTCCCATACATGCATCCATTCTAACGGGCCACCTCCTCAGGTGTCTCATTGCCCCACCGAACTACGTGGACTTTGATTCCCTACCACGGGGATATGTATGAAGCCTATATGAGGCTCAATCCCAATATCACTGTTGTCCTCACATCAGATCCATCTCATTCTCCACCCACTTCTCAACCATCCATATCCATCCTAATTCTTACCCAGGTTGCGACAACCTGGTGAGATCATGTCATCCACCTTCTCACTGCCCCCTAGTAGTACCCAAGCCGCTAACCACGCGTAAGCCCCAACATGTCTTTAGGTCTCTATCTTTTGTGTACACCCTGATTCCATGATTTTCCATTTGAACTATGTGGGTTTTGATCCCTATCTCTTAGACAAGGTACATAGGAAACCTCCCTATGGTTCAATCCCAACAGATGGAAGACCCTCATGTCCTCTAGGGACCCAAGAATCCTTGGATTCATATTAATTGAAATTTTGATCCGCTTATCCAGTAAACCCCTTTGGCGCTCCCTCCTGGGGTTGTACTCATATGATCCACTCTTATCAGTGTTATGATCAATTCAATGCATCTTTTAAATATGTTAAAATCACGGCATACCCTATGTTAAGCATGAGAAGCTGAGGAAAATCTTAGAGACATGCCTATGGCATATAATTCCCTACACTCGATGTGGTATTCCTTGAGCTTCCATGTTCTCAAGAAGCCCTATCATAAGGGGAATAAACCCAGACACATCAGTTTTCTAGTGTCCAAACATGCCATTTATGTCCAACATGACTACTCCCCTAATGTAAGGTTGTTGTCTTGAATTGACCCCTTGGAATGTACAGTTAGAATCAGTGTAATTAACTGGTGTCCATGAAGACATGACATTGGGAAGATTTTCATAAACAACTTCTTAATATTTTAGGGAGACCCAAAATAGGTAATGTGTTCCGAGGAGGAGTCCATGGAAGGAGATATCGACATCCCATCATCTTGTTTCAAACAAGTAGAAACCATCCCTAAATAAGCAATGGATGCTACCCACCTTTGGAAAGAGGGAATGCAGGGAAACAATCAATGTGTCCTCTAATAGACAGATGTGCACCCCAGATAAAGTGTTGGAAACAGAACTGGTGAACCTGACATGAAGTTATTCTCCTCAATGTAGAGATTAGTATCATTAGAGACATCAGTGGATTAGTATGTCACCGGATCTAGTAATCTGACACCAGGTCCCACCAAGAAAATAGTGGGCCTGACATGAAACTCACCAGAAATTGGGGCAGTTGAATGTTGGACATCTAGGTCTGTGACGTTGTCAGCGTGGATCCTTCTTAACAACCATGGAAGACAGAATGGAACTAGGTCACTAGATGTCGCTTCCCTTCTTTAGGCACTAATGGTTGAATCTCCCTGATTTGTAGGACCTAGGATGCTACGACGGGAAACCGATCACCACCCACCCACCGACGCAGGGGTAGAGGAAACATCAATGCAATAATCCCGTGAAGCCTCATCTCTTCCATGTTGGCCTCCACATCCATAGATACTGGGAACCCATGCCCTATCTCCCCATATGAATTCATTCATAGAAGGGTAATTAACAACCTTGTTTGACGATACGAGGAGGAGGGGATTATCCCAACTCAGGATATGACCCAACAAGACTTAGAGGATTCTACACCTCATCATCACCGCCACCCCCAAGGGTTGTGCATGGAGACACTGATCCCCACTCTAACCTACAATAATTTTAGGAGACTCTCCTTGGAATTCTTTGACGACTCCCTCCCCTAAGCTAATGAGGTGAGGTAAGTTTGGGCCAGGCCAGCTATAATCCCATATCAGGGGCCACCAAGGAGGGATACCACTAGGTTGTGTCAACTCCACCACCCAACCCCACCAGCTGAGGATCAGGTGAGTTATACACCTATACCACCATCCCCAATCCAGTTAACCTGACACTAGCATTGGATGCAGGCTAAGGACACCTGCCAAGGGGCGTCAACATCAACGACTATTGTGGCCTATGCCACCACTGACGCATACTTTCAATCCCCTGTCTATGTCGAATAGGGGAACTTATATGCCCAACCCTGATCGAGGCCCTAACCACCCCACGAGTAGGTTGGGATTACTCTTCTAGTCCTCGAAAGAGGTGGTGTATGTCATGGGCCGACCTGCAGCAATGACATCCAATACGAAGGTCCTCCTCGCGCCACAACCAATGAGAGTGTAGGTCCTCCCCAGTCCCAAAATCGGTGTGGAGGTCCTAACCATGCCACCATCAATCTGAGTAGAGGTTCTCCCCACTGCATTGACACCCAGTACAGAAGCCTCGTCTACACCCATGACCTCAGGTATGGAGTCATTCCTCCTATCATAGGCCACCGACGTGAAGATGTTCCTCATCCGGTCAACTATTATCATGGAGATCTTCCCAATGATATTACAACTACAGAAGGTCCTCCTCATCCCATCAATCAGATAATCAAAGGTCTACCTTGCTTCATTGGAAACCATCATAGAGGTCCTACCCATGTTTAGTTTGACCAGTACGAGTACCTTCCTTGTACCATCACTGCTAAGGGAAACAAGGATGGAGGCACTTCCCGTGATCCTACCAGTTCTAGTGGAGGTCCTACCCACTCTAGTACTTCTCATGTTGATTCCATCCATGCTTCAGTAGACGTACATATAGGTCCTTCCCATGTTCCATTTGACATTTTTCCAGGTGCTCATCACACCCCGGCTCACCAAGGTGGAAGTCCTCTCCACCCCAATGTTAGTTCGACCGAAGGTCCTCCTCGAGCCAAAAACCTACCCTACCCTGAAGAACCATCCCAGGGAAGGAGGGAAGGTCTTAGACACCGTAAGAATAATACTGTTATTATTTCAACCATGATTAAGCATGTATGCTTCTCAGATTACAAGGAAGAATGTGATTCGGCAATGGAACTGTCACCTCTATCCTATATGTTGGGGGTCGGGGCTGGAACAAGGCATATAATACTCATCCTTCCAGAATGTGAGGTCCACTAGATTAACAAATCCCATTATAGGTACATCCAGGACGAGGAAGATTTGGTCTCCTTCTAGGGACTAGGCGTACAATCCTCTCTATCATCAATAGGGTCATTCTCTGCCTCGACTTGAGATCATGTAGAGTTATTCTGGGAACCGATGGAGAACGAGCAACAACATGGCCCACCATCAGTAACCACATCCCCTACAACAAAAACTGTGGTCACCATCCAGTCTTACTAGGATGTGTTTGCTCATTCATTGCATTAATCACAGGACATCCTGAGATATGGTCGCTTATTAGATCACTCACCATATTATCCACCGACCAGTCTACCATCTCAGAGGTCTACTTCAGTTCCGCTACCAGTCCCACATCCACCCCCAGTTGATGAATAGGGAAAACATGGGCCAGATTCCGAGTCTAAGCTAAGGAGCTTGTGGGAAATCCTTTCAGCAGACCATTTCCCGAAGATGTTTTGACCAGTTTCAACCACGAACTTCTATGCGCCGAAATCACTTACCTAAGAGGAAGTTGAGAGTTTTCACCAAACCCTATGGGTGATGCACTTATGTCTCCATTATTAGTGAGTTTATTATACCAAGAGTCAGGCACACTTTGAAGATATTGAGCAGCAATTCCACATGGTCAACTTGGCTTTTCTCCTTTTGGCCCAGCGCCCTGGGTCGCCCAATCGCCACCGGACTCTCCAGAAATGATGCGTCCAAAGATTTAAAGTGATCTACAGAACTATCAAGGAGGCTTCTCCCCACATTTAAGTTCATGGTTGGGGGTAGTATTCCACCCTTCATTTCAGTTCTATTCAGTTCCAACCCGACTTTCTAGGTGATATTGAGGACATGGCTCTAGGTAGAGTCGCAGTTAACATGGTCGACCTATCGGAGGAAGAGAATGAGATAGAACTCCTTGACAAGAACTTACCACTTGGGGGAGTGACACACATATCAGATTCATTGGGAAGGGTTACTCGCCAAAAAATAAATCTTCTCGTTCTTCTCATGACCACCGAGTCATTAGTCCTCGTCCGTTATCCCAATAAGGGAAAAGAGCATCTTGGGACCATCAAATCTTCTAACCCATCTAACTTGGTGCAGAAGATGAAAGATGATTCCAAGAATGCCGCGTTGTGTCAACAGCTCACAGAGCATAAGAAGACGGTCGATTAACTCCTTGCTAAGCATGCTACAAAGTGGTGATAAGACTACGGTGACCCTGGCAGCAGGGGCAGGTACACCCCCCCCCCCTGACGAGTTGCCTCCAGGTAACCCTGATCATCTTGTCCACATAGACAAGGTAGAGGTCGGAGCCTATGTCATGAGGGCATGGTATGTATCACTAAATCCACCAGAACGACGTGATAATCTTCGGGACCTAACTCAGGTCGCCCTAGCCACTCCACAGGTCTTCCCACTAGCTGCTCCACAAGCCACTGTGTGTGCTTATCATGTTGAAGAACCTTCCAACACACTGGTGGCCATGGATCCTTGTCAAGATAGGAATCCCCACCCAGATGATCCAATAACAGCACCCATGGCCCATCTTGAGGATTTGGAAACTTGACAGGTGGAATTCCTCTTGATGGTAAGCTATATTCAGTATGGGTGGATGATATGATAGCACCTCCTAGTTTCAAAAACCATACCTTTTCCCCCTTTAATTGGATGGGTGACCTTCTTCAATATATGGCCCACTTCATCTCAAGGTGTGGACCCATGCTGGGAACTCCAACACAACAAGAGGCCGCCAAAATCCAATGGTTCATATAGGCATTGGAAGGGCCAGTGTTTGTCTAGTATATCCATTTACCCATTGGGTCAGTAGATGGATGGGAAGATCTTTTTAGGTAATTTCTTTACCAGTTTATCTCTACCACCTAGAAGATGAGTATTTCAACCCTCTTCAAGTGCATGAAGAGGCCTAAAGGGCGCGTTACAGAATTTTATGCCCGGTGGAAAGGACTCACCTACTCCATTAATATACCACTAAATTAGAAACAACTGATGTAACACCCCGACCCTAGTTACCCAGAGTCGGTGAATTATTACATAACATTGGCATGATCACAAGAAAGATCAAATCTCTAAAGACCGATTGGTTTAGTAGCCTTGGAAACACTAGATATATTCATAAGTTTTACATTACATCATAAAATGAAAAACTACTACAACAACATAATGTCTCCACAGTCCACACTATTATCCCCTCATAATATCCCTGCAGGTCATTCATAACTTACTTCTTCACATCCTGGGAAAAATAAAACATAGAAAAGGGGTGAGCTCAAATGCCCAGTAAGGATAAAAATATAGCGGAACATTCAAAATAAGCATAAACATTTAAGGCAATGCATTACTAAAACAAAAGCCTTTTAAACTTGAACTTCAACATAGTATGGCAAAAGTAAAATGAAATAATGCCATTTACTTGTTCACATGGATATTCTACTAATCGAATAATCACATGAAATATCAATAACCACTTTCATAATGTTGGAATGCATAATGCTAGACTATCATAACCACATATCCAAGGCCTCGTGCCAAGACTACAAATAAGATTTTGCCAAAGCCGTATGCCAAGACACTAGTTTGTCTCATGAGACCTACCGATGCAATTTTTTTAGAAGATACTTACGTTTAAAATTGCTAAAAATACTCCAGTGTTTTTCTGAAATCATTATGAAAGCTTCTGAAAACAAAATAACTAATTTTGATACTGCTCGAATAATTATAGGCCATGATGGGTCCACTCCCAATCCCTTCCTATCTACCACACTCGAGAGTCAGGTTTTCTGAAAACATTTTTAAGCTTGCGTTACATACATATACATTTGCACTGGATTTTCATATTTTTGAGAGAAATATATCTTTTTTTGAAATCATTTAAAAGTCACATAATTATAAAATAAAATATTTACTTTTAAAATATTCTTATAAGTTTGTAAGGGAAGCTTTGACGATTTTATAACGGCGGTAAATAGTCGCACCCGCCGTATAAGTTACAAAAAACATTCTTACCTTAATTCTGTCGAAAAGGTTAAAAAGCACCTTGTTTGGAAAACGACGGAAAGATTCCTTTATAAACCCATAAGGGTATAAATGACTTTAACTCATATTCTTTGTAAATAGTAAAAATGTTTTTAAATACATTTTTAAGAAAACATGGATGTGGATGATAAAGAGATCCTAGTAGATTATTACATATAAACAACCTCGGATAATGAAGAGATTGTGAAATAACCCTTACCAATTTGGTAACTTATGAAATATACAACCCATAAAAGAGGTATCATACAATGAATATGTAAATAAACATAAATTAGAGTGTATTACACAAAGAATATAATTATGGGCAGTTCATACACCACACAAAAGGTGATGGTGGCAATATGGCATGAATCTCACGGGAATAAGGAGTGAGATGAAAACCCCTTACCTTGTACTTTTCCTTGGTTGGGGTAGGTTAAACTCCTATATAATGGTGAAATAATTGTTATTAAATTATACAATAATCATATACATTAATACGATATCATATATGATCTTTTAATATTGATTTGATAATAATATCTTAGTATTATCGTTGTTTCGGGTGTTAACTTACTTGTTTTCTTTTATATGTTTTGTTACGTAAGACATGTTTGTAAAGGATAGGTTGTATATTATTCATATCCAGAATGATATCAAGTCCTTAAACATCATTTTTTAAATCATCAAATGATAATTATACTTGAATGGATACGATGGAGAATGAATCTCATCGCGTTCGTGGAGACGGTAGTCCGTACGTACGCATGAGCGACAATATCATTCTTTTGATATTAAAATAATATATAAATGGATGGTATATCATATATACAGAATCATTAACATTTTATATTTATTATTTACATGAGTTACACATCATTATTATACCCATCCAAATAATATTATATTGAATAACAATTACACCACGACGTGGAGACGGTAAGTCGTACGTACGCACGTATGGTGACATGTTATTCAAAGGGTGGATAGAATACTGAATATGGTTGTACCATATTTATAATAACATCACAGTATATATATGATACTGGAGTTATTATTTTATAATGGTAACAACAAAGGAAGAAGAAGTGGAAGAAGAAAGGAACTTGGAAAAGGGTGGTGAAATCATTACCTCTTCTTCGGTTTCTTCCTTTTGATTTGATCAAAAGGGCTCCTTAGGTTGGCTTTCTGATCAAACTAAGGCCTCTAGGTTGTAGTGAGGGAAGTTGGGAGAGTATTTGGGTAGAGTTTGGCCGAACCAAAAGGCTTTGAAGGTGTGAAGAAATGAGAAGGAGGAGTTCCCTTTTATAAGAGGGGTGAGGGGCACCTTTGGAAAAGCTAGAGATATTAGTTTATAATAAATTCATATTCGGTTTCCAATGGGTCCAAAGTTGATTATTCAAAGGTTAAGGTGGGGATGGGTCGAAAAAAACTCAAACAATAGAATTTATACTGGTTTGGGTACTTATATTAACCTTATCTTTAAGTATTAACTCTAAGTTAATTAGTTTCACTTTTACAATGTCTCTTTGTATTTTTATATAATATGGTTAATAAACTTACTATATACATCCAATAGACCCCCAAGTGGTCCATTAATTATGAAACTATCATGATATAAGTCTCTTGGCCGAACCATAGATTTTTAGGAATTTAATATCAATTAATAATATAATATTTGTTTTAAGAACTCTTTTATGTCAATTTTGACACTATTCAATAGTTGATTTTTTTGAAACTCATAACAGATTGATTACTTCGAAAAAAGTCAATTAAATCAATCCTAATATATCATATTATCCTATAAAATTATTTTAATTCATTAAAAGTTTCATATTATATTTATTTGGGTATTTATAATATCAATTATTTTAATTTTTCACTATTATAGTAATTAATTCATCATCATTGTGTCATAAATAAATTAAATTATTTAATGTCTAAAAATTATAAATAAAATATAATTATGTAGGAAATCTTTTTATATTTCTAATTAATATTTATAATCTAAAATCCAACATATATAACCCTATGTAAAAATTGTTTTTCTAAAAGATATATGCTTGTGTCATTTTTGTATTCATTTTAACTTAATTAAAAAAAAAGTGTCCCTATCACCTACAAGTGGCACCATGGGGTCCCAAAATCGACCCAAAGATGCCTATGGTCGAACCTGTATCAACCAATAAGTCTAGGACACGTTTTAGGATAATTTAGTATTATTATAATATTATTTTTTTAACCCTTATTTACCGGATTTACCCTTAACCATGGTAAATAAAATATTTACCGCAGTAATTATTCAAAATGTCTAAAAATAAATTTTACCTATTTACACAATTTGGAAATCCTGATTACAAATATGGAATCCATTTTTCTAAATTCAAAACACAGAAGTGGCAGAAATTAATTTAAAATTAATTCCCGCTGTCAAAATAAAAAAGCGTGTTTTTAAGAGATAATAACTATCAAAAGATTGACACTTGTTTATGTTTGGTTTAATTGTAAAATTATGTCCAATGACCAACATTATATTAAACGGTAAAACTATATTCTAAATATACTTTAAAACCACTCAAATTCATAATTTATCACTATTAATTATTTTGATTAAAAAGTTGTTTTTAATTAAAATTTAGTAATTTTCACTATTCATCAAAATATGAAAGTTATCTGAAAAGTACCAAAATTTCACCTTAGGATAAATTCGATATTCCAAATCCAAAAATGAAGTCCATTTTAAAATATAAAATTTATATAATTTCAAAAAGTAGGTATTACTATTCATAACGGCTAGTTTGATTGGTTATGGTGTGTTAGAACTCGGTGTTGCGTACAACACACGCTATCACATTATTCAAAGAGAAGCGTACCGTAGAAGCTTGGGGTGTTACATTCTCCCCTCCTTAAAATAATTTCATCCTCCAAATTTCTAGAATACTACCGCATAAAAAGACTCGGGTGGTTCTTCATCATAAGTTCCTCGGGTTCCCATGTTGCCTCTTCCATCTTATGGTTTCTCCACAAAACTTTTACTAGACGCGTCGTCCGGTTTCTCAGCACTTGTTCTCTCGTATCAAGAATCTTGATGGGCTCTTCGCAATAAGACAGATTGGGTTCCAGTTCTAATTCTTCATAGATGATTACATGCGTTGGGTCAGGCATGTATTTCCTCAACAGAGATACGTGGAACACATCGTGAACTTTAGAGAGACTTGGCGGCATTGCCAATCGGTAAGCTACAGCCCCAATTCGTTCTAGAATTTCGAAAGGTCCGATGTACCTGGGACTCAATTTACCTTTCTTACCAAAACGTATGACTCCCTTCCATAGAGATACCTTCAGGAAAACATGATCACCAACTTGAAATTCCAAATCCTTCCTTCGATTATCGGCATAGCTCTTCTGCCTACTTTGAGCTGCTTTGATGTGATTTTGGATTACCTTCACCTTTTCCATCATTTCCTCCACCAGTTCTGGACCTACAAGTTTTCTTTCACCAATGTCATCCCAACAGGTTTGTGTACGACATCTCTTTCCATATAACGCTTCATATGGTGCCATATGAATACTCGAATGGAAGCTATTGTTATAGAAAAATTCTACGAGAGGTAAGTATTGATCCCACATACCCTGAAAGTCAAGTGAGAAAGATCTCAACATGTCTTCTAGGGTTTGAATAGTCCGTTCTGATTGTCCATCTGTCTGAGGGTGGTAAGCAGTGCTCAAATGAAGTTCAGTATCCAGGGATTTCTGAAGACTTTTCCAAAATCTTGAAGTAAAACGGGGATCACGATCAGAAACAATTGATAGGGGTACTCCATGAAGTCTCACAACTTCATTAATATATAGTCTTTCTAGACGTTCCAGGGGTATATCTTCTCTTATAGCAAGAAAATGTGCTGACTTGGTAAGATGATCAACAATAACCCATATTGCATCGTTCCTTCTAGGAGTCTTTGGTAGCCCCATGACAAAGTCCATCGTAATATTGTCCCATTTCCACTCCGGTATGGGAAGAGGTTGCATGACTCCTCCAGGCTGTTGCCTTCCAGCTTTAACTTGCTGATAAACCATACATCTTGACACAAAATCAGCAATCTCCCTCTTCATGTTGTCCCACCAAAAATGTTCCTTCAAATCTCTATACATTTTGGTGCACCTAGGGTGTATAGAGAAATTGGAACTATGAGCATCATCCAGCAATTCCATTTTTAGATCAGGTATATCGGGAACACAAAGTCTCTTCCCAAATTTCAAAATTTCATCTTCATACACAAAGTCTCTCAATCTCCCATCATTCACAGCTTTAATATTCTTTTGAAATTCTTCATCATCGGTCTGAGAACTCTTAATCCTTTCTAGTAAAGATGGTTTGGCAACCATTTGAAAAAGCATTGATGTTTCACCTTCCCTAGTTATTCCCATGTCCATCTTCACTAGATCCATGAAAATTGGATCCCTTTCAATTCTCATATTGTTCAAAACTCCATGGTCTTTTCTACTCAAAGCATCTACCACCTTGTTTGCTTTCCCCAGGTGGTAGTGTATCGTGCAATCATAATCCTTGAGTAATTCAAGCCATCTCCTTTGCCTCATGTTGAGTTATTTTTGTGAGAAAATATACTTCAAAATCTTGTGATCAGTATAAATCTCACATTTTTCACCATAGAGGTAGTGCCTCCATATCTTCAAAGCAAATATCACAGCGGCTAACTCGAGATCATGAGTAGGATAGTTTTGTTCATGAATTTTCAACTGTCGTGATGCATAGGCAATAACTCTATCATTCTACATAAGGATACAACCAATTCCTTTCTTTGATGCATCACTATAAATAACGAAACCATCATTCCCCGATGGTAGATTCAATATAGGAGAATTGACTAATCTTCTCTTCAGTTCTTCGAAACATTCTTCACACTCTTTTTTCCAAAAAAAATTTAACCCCTTTACGTGTGAGCTTCGTTAATGGGTTAGCCAATCGGGCAAAATTCTGGACGAAACGTCGATAATAACCTGCCAAACCAATAAAACTACGTACCTTAGTTATACTCATAGGTGCTGGCCATTCTTGGATTTCCTTGGTCTTAGAAGGATCAACAGAGATTCCATCTTTAGAGACAATATGGCCAAGAAAAGAAATCTCATGAAGCCAGAATTCACACTTGCTAAACTTTCCATATAATTCATGTCTTCTCAGAGTCTTTAGGATAATGCGCAAGTGATTTTCATGATCTTCGTAGCTTTTGGAGTATACCAAGATATCATCAATAAATATCACCACAAATTCATCGAGATACTCCTTGAAAACTCTATTCATCAGATCCATGAATACAGAGGGTGTATTAGTCAATCCAAATGGCATTATAGTAAACTCGTAATGCCCGTACCTGGTTAGAAATGCTGTCTTCGGAATGTCTTCCTTCTTCACACACAATTGATGGTATCCAGATCGAAGGTCAATCTTTGAAAAGTATTGAGATCCATGCAGTTGTTCAAATAAATCATCAATGCGAGGTAGGGGATACTTGTTCTTTATCGTTACAGCATTGATCTCCATGTAGTCGATACATAACCTCATAGATCCATCTTTCTTTTTAACAAAAAGAACAGGGGCTCCCCATGGAGAAACACTAGGGCGAATAAATCCTTTATTACTCAATTCCTCTAGTTGTTTCTTTAGTTCAACTAATTCTACAGTGGCCATTCTATTGGGGGTCTTTGATATAGGCCTTGATCCAGGAATTAAATCAATGGAAAACTCAACTTCTCGTCCTGGAGGATGTCCAGGTAAATCTTCCGGAAATACATCTACAAATTCTTTCACAACAGGTACATCCTCTATTTGAACATTCCTTTCCTCACCGACAGTTTTTTCGTTCTCTTCCTCCCCAATAATTGAATTTAGTTGAGCTATTGAGGGTGGATCTAAATAAGAATTAGGTGGTGACGATTCTGCTCTAAAGATAAGGTGTTCCTTATCATTATCATCAAGAATCGTAACCTCTTTCTTCTTACAATAAATCTTCGCATCATAGTCCGAAAGCCAGTCCATACCGAGGATTATATCAAACTCAATCATAGGTATGACGATGAGATCAGCAGATAACGAACATTTATGTGCTCTAATGGGGACTGATTCACAAAACTTTGTTGCAATGATACTTCCCTTAGGAGTTTTAACTGACAACTCCCTTGTTAAATCAAATTGGAAATATCTAATTTTCTTAGCAAACTGGGAAGATATGAAACAATGTGATGATCCAGAATCAAATAATTCATTTGTTAAACTTGAGGAAACCATTAAATTACCTTCCACCACGTCTTTCTGAGCTTCTACCTCAGCAGTAGTGATAGCATAAGCCTGGCCTTGATCCCTTGGCCTTTTCTGAGGTAAGTTCTCCTGACGCTTAGGACATTCATTTGCATAATGTCCCATCTCTCTGCAATTGTAGCACTGAATGTTGGTGGCTTCCTTCTTCCCTTTGCAATCACGAGCTTGGTTGCCTTTTTCACCACACTTGTAAAAGACTCCCATTCCCTTCAAGCAAGTACCAAGGTGTTTCTTCCCACATTTACCACAGGATGGATATTCAACCTTTCCTTTCTTCCCCTTATTTCCATTCCCAGATTGATCAGCAGGCCTCTTCTTCTCTTGTTTTGCTTTAAAGTCATAAGACTTAGAGAATTCCTTTTCGGTCTTGATAGCACATGAGACAATGTCTTCGTACGATGAAAAGGATTGTGAGACTAATGCTCGACGGAGAAATGGTTTTAACCCATCAAAGAAACGATCAATCTTACTTCTTGGGTTACGTATATAATCTCTAGCATACCTTGATAACCTTGTAAAGTTAGCCTCATACTTTGTGACGTTCTCATCCTCCTTCTGTCTCAAACTCAGAAATTGTCTTTCCATATCTGCTCGATGGTCGCGAGGAAAGTATTTTTCTAAAAATAGATCTTTGAACTCCCTCCATTCCATATTTGATACTTCATCATCTTCCTTAGTATTTTGAATCAATGACCACCATTGATCAGCATCTCCAGTGAGGCGGTAAACTGCCATGATAACTTTTTCCCTTTCATTACTCCCCAAAGCCTGAAATATTTTCTCTAGGGAAAATATCCATTGCTCAGCTACTAAGGGATTTGTACTCCCATTGAACGTTGGTGGTTGTTGCCTCATGAATCGATCTAACATTGATCCTCCATGTTGCGGATCAGGGTGCTCCATATGGGTAAGGTTATTATTCATAACTTGAGTGAGTTGTCCCAGTATGGTGATTAGCTGATCGGCACCAGTTGCATCACCAGCTCCACTATAATTATCTTAAGCAGGAGGGAAATCCCTACATGGAGTGCGTGCATTGATACGGTTTCCATTTCTTCCACTAGGTGCCATTTATAAACAATGGCATAAACTAGATCAGTTTATGAATCAAAATACATAATCTCATACTTATAAAACACTTAACATAAATTGAACTATTTATGGATATAATCCATAATCATAAAAATGTTTTCTTTGAGGAAGTATATACTCATAAACCCTTCATAATGATTTGTAAAGAAAATGAGAGTTATCCTAAGCATATCCCCCGAGAGTGTCGTAACCAAGAGTACAGCAAGGCCCGTTTTCGTGCACTAGTTCCCGTTCGAGTCTAGCTCAAAGCGGTGTTTTCGGGTTTTACCCCTAGGTACATCTGTGCCAGAGCCGCCTCTACCTGCTCGTATCCAGACAGGGATGTATTGCTTGGAAAACTCACAAAATATCTACAATACCAAAATTCTAGGAAGTTCTTCTATACTAATCCTCAAAATTCATCTTAAATCTATGTTCTCTAATCAGATTTTATCTAAATCTAGCTTCCAAGGTTTGTACTAAACTTCCTATGATACCAACTGTAACGCCCCGACCCTAGTTACCCAGAGTCGGTGCATTATTACATAACATTAGCATGATCACAAGAAAGATCAAATCTCGAAAGACCGATTGGTTTAGTAGCCTTGGAAACACTAGATATATTCATAAGTTTTACATTACATCATAAAATGAAAAACTACTACAACAACATAATGTCTCCACAGTCCGCACTATTATCCCCTCATAATATCCCTGCAGGTCATTCATAACTTACTTCTTCACATCCTGGGAAAAATAAAACATAGAAAAGGGGTGAGCTCAAATGCCCAGTAAGGATAACAATATAGCGGAACATTCAAAATAAGCATAAACATTTAAGGCAATTCATTACTAAAACAAAAGCCTTTTAAACTTGAACTTCAACATAGTATGGCAAAAGTAAAATGAAATAATGTCATTTACTTGTTCACATGGATATTCTACTAATCGAATAATCACGTGCAATATCAATAACCACTTTCATAATGTTGGAATGCATAATGCCAAACTATCATAACCACATAGCCAAGGCCTCGTGCCAAGACTACAAATAAGATTTTGCCAAGGCCTTGTGACAAGACACTAGTTTGTCTCATGAGACCTACCAATGCAATTTTTTTAGAAGATACTTACGTTTAAAATTGCTAAAAATACTCCAGTGTTTTTCTGAAATCATTATGCAAGCTTCTGAAAACAAAATAACTAATTTTTATACTGCTCGAATAATTATAGGCCATGATGGGTCCACTCCCAATCCCTTCCTATCTACCACACTCGAGAGTCAGGTTTTCTGAAAACATTTTTAATCTTTCGTTAAATACGTATACATTTGCACTGGATTTTCATATTTTTGAGAGAAATATATCTTTTTTTGAAATCATTTAAAAGTCACATAATTATAAAATAAAACATTTACATTCAAAATATTCTTATAAGCTTGTAAGGGAAGCTTTGATGATTTTATAACGGTGGTAAATAGCCGCACCCGCCGTATAAGTTAAAAAAAACATTCTTACCTTAATTCTGTCGAAAAGGTTAAAAAAAACCTTGTTTGGAAAATGACGGAAAGATTCCTTTATAAACCCATAAGGGTATAAATGAATTTAACTCATATTATTTGTAAATAGTAAAAAAAAAATTAAATACATTTTTAAGAAAACATGGATGTGGATGATAAAGATATCCCAGTAGATTATTACATATAAACAACCTCGGATAATGAAGAGATTGTGAAATAACCCTTACCAATTTGGTAACTTATGAAATATACAACCCATAAAAGAGGTATCATACAATGAATATGTAAATACATATAAATTAGAGTGTATTACACAAAGAATATAATTATGGGTAGTACATACACCACACAAAAGGTGATGGTGGCAATATGGCATGAATCTCACGGGAATAAGGAGTGAGATGAAAACCCCTTACCTTGTACTTTTCCTTGGTTGGGGTAGGTTAAACTCCTATATAATGGTGAAATAATTGTTATTAAATTATACAATAATCATATACATTAATACGATATCATATATGATCTTTTAATATTGATTTGATAATAATATCTTAGTATTATCGTTGTTTCGGGTGTTAACTTACTTGTTTTCTTTTATATGTTTTGTTACGTAAGACATGTTTGTAAAGGATAGGTTGTATATTATTCATATCCAGAATGATATCAAGTCCTTAAACATCATTTTTTAAATCATCAAATGATAATTATACTTGAATGGATACGATGGAGAATGAATCTCATCGCGTTCGTGGAGACGGTAGTCCGTACGTACGCATGAGCGACAATATCATTCTTTTGATATTAAAATAATATATAAATGGATGGTATATCATATATACAGAATCATTAACATTTTATATTTATTATTTACATGAGTTACACATCATTATTATACCCATCCAAATAATATTATATTGAATAACAATTACACCACGACGTGGAGACGGTAAGTCGTACGTACGCACGTATGGTGACATGTTATTCAAAGGGTGGATAGAATACTGAATATGGTTGTACCATATTTATAATAACATCACAGTATATATATGATACTGGAGTTATTATTTTATAATGGTAACAACAAAGGAAGAAGAAGTGGAAGAAGAAAGGAACGTGGAAAAGGGTGGTGAAATCATTACCTCTTCTTCGGTTTCTTCCTTTTGATTTGATCAAAAGGGCTCCTTAGGTTGGCTTTCTGATCAAACTAAGGCCTCTAGGTTGTAGTGAGGGAAGTTGGGAGAGTATTTGGGTAGAGTTTGGCCGAACCAAAAGGCTTTGAAGGTGTGAAGAAATGAGAAGGAGGAGTTCCCTTTTATAAGAGGGGTGAGGGGCACCTTTGGAAAAGCTAGAGATATTAGTTTATAATAAATTCATATTCGGTTTCCAATGGGTCCAAAGTTGATTATTCAAAGGTTAAGGTGGGGATGGGTCGAAAAAAACTCAAACAATAGAATTTATACTGGTTTGGGTACTTATATTAACCTTATCTTTAAGTATTAACTCTAAGTTAATTAGTTTCACTTTTACAATGTCTCTTTGTATTTTTATATAATATGGTTAATAAACTTACTATATACATCCAATAGACCCCCAAGTGGTCCATTAATTATGAACCTATCATGATATAAGTCTCTTGGCCGAACCTTAGATTTTTAGGAATTTAATATCAATTAATAATATAATATTTGTTTTAAGAACTCTTTTAAGTCAATTTTGACACTATTCAATAGTTGATTTTTGTGAAACTCATAACAGATTGATTACTTCGAAAAAAGTCAATTAAATAAATCCTAATATATTATATTATCCTATAAAATTAGTTTAATTCATTAATAGTTTCATATTATATTTATTTGGGTATTTATAATATCAATTATTTTAATTTTTCACTATTATAGTAATTAATTCATCATCATTGTGTCATAAATAAATTAAATTATTTAATGTCTAAAAATTATAAATAAAATATAATTATGTAGGAAATCTTTTTATATTTCTAATTAATATTTATAATCTAAAATCCAACATATATAACCCTATGTAAAAAATTTTTTGCTAAAAGATATATGCTTGTGTCATTTTTGTATTCATTTTAACTTAATTAAAAAAAAGTGTCCCTATCACCTACAAGTGGCACCATGGGGTCCCAAAATCAACCCAAAGATGCCTATGGTCGAACATGTATCAACCAATAAGTCTAGGACACGTTTTAGGGTAATTTATTATTATTATAATATTATTTTTTTAACCCTTATTTACCGGATTTACCCTTAACCATGGTAAATAAAATATTTACCGCAGTAATTATTCAAAATGTCTAAAAATAAAAGTTACCTATTTTCAAAATTTGGACATCCTGATTAAAAATATGGAATCCATTTTTCTAAATTCAAAACACAGAAGTGGCAGAAATTAATTTAAAATTAATTCCCGCTGTCAAAACAAAAAGCGTGTTTTTAAGAGATAATAACTATCAAAAGATTGACACTTGTTTATGTTTGGTTTAATTGTAAAATTATGTCCAATGACCAACATTATATTAAATGGTAAAAATATATTCTAAATATACTTTAAAACCACTCAAATTCATAATTTATCACTATTAATTATTTTGATTAAAAAGTTGTTTTTAAATAAAATTTAGTAATTTTCACTATTCATCAAAATATGAAAGTTATCCGAAAAGTACCAAAATTTCACCTTAGGCTAAATTCGATATTCCGAATCCAAAAATGAATTCCATTTTAAAATATAAAATATATATAATTTCAAAAAGTAGGTATTACTATTCATAACGGCTAGTTTGATTGGTTATGGTGTGTTAGAACTCGGTGTTGCGTACAACACACGCTATCACATTATTCAAAGAGAAGCGTACCATAGAAGCTTGGGGTGTTAAAACTGCTGACAATGTGTGTGGGGATTGTCAAAACTAAACTGGTCTCCTCACTCATCACTTAAAATTACCCAGGGGGATTTTGGGATTTCTTTGATTAGGCCCAACTTCTATAGGAATCCTTATAGTGGGCCAGATAGGCACATCCACTGCCTCCTGTGGTTCCTATGAGAAGAGGTGCTAAGACCGAGCCCACCATGGTAGCAAAAATAGAGGCCCCCAAATAGTTGGAGTTTTTACCATTGGATCCACCTCCACATCCTCATAGAGGCCTGTCACCTTAGGCATAGCCTCTGGCCCATCATCACCTGCCTCAAAATCGGTTGGCGCCCCCACATAATGCATCGCTGCCACTTAGGTGAGATAACCAGGTTCCACCCCCTCAGCAAGCTCCTACAACCCCTAATCAGGTCCAGGCACCCAAATCCCCCTTCTCATAAAGAAGGAATCAGACTTACTCATTTAATGAGGCTCATGTCCCCAATTATTTTTGAAGTTATTTGGAATAGTAAATCCTACGGTTACCAAAATGCAGGAGGCATGAAGAGGCAGATCTCACTGATCACCCTAAATTTTTCCCCTATTACTGGATCCTGGGGAACACCCTCAAAAAATTCTATGTGTTTAAAGATTGGATTAAAAACTAGGTTGATAAAAACATAGTCAGGTTAGGCCTAGCTTTGTCACAGGTGGCATTTGTGTTCATGAAGCTTGACTGCAGTAGTGATAGCAAGGGTGAGTGGCATCAGGTTCCTAACTGTGGGTCTCAAAAATATGATGAATGGATGGTTCATAAGGCAGTCGCTTGTGACCAAGGTATTATCCATGCACGTATGAATCAAACCAAGACTTTAGAATTTGTTGTGTCACCCACAAGCAGTACTTTTGCGCCGATGTCTCGGCCTTCCTCTTCCCTGAAGAGCAAGCATCAACAGTGCAAGGGAAAACAAAGCCCCCACCAATTCCACCATCATCCCATACTCTCGGTGACTTCATGACCTCAGATATGGATATTATCCCCATAATCCATCTGGTGGTGGAGGATTCTTCAAGGGATTATTAAGGATATGCTTCAGTTAACACTGTGGAGCTGGTAAACCACTATATGGTTCCTGAAAACGAGGAGCACGATCCGGATCCTTCCAACGTTCCCATTCATCACCAGAATCGATAAAGTTGTGGCTATATGATTTGTCGGGGTAACTTGGTCAATACTTCCAACCATGTTGTGCATTCCAATGAAACCATACAATAGGTCCAGCGCAGAGCACAACACGCACAACCTTCTCATCCAGTATCATCAGGTCCTCCTTCGTTGTCGTTTGTGCTCCATGACTAAGCAGAGCCATCACGACCACACTGCGATTATCCACATTCTATTATGGACCAACTTCATTCATTTAACCCTCATCTAGTAGTCACTCCATGAGGTTTTAATAGCAAATAGAGGGACATTCCCAGCACCATTCGGCCACCGGTTCAGCCAGAAGGGCCCTTCATACCTCCTTCCACTGAGCAACCTTCTGTCAGCAGAAGTTCACGCTTGGAAAGGAAGTATGATGTTCTTAAAAATCTTGTTGGCATACCTAAAAGGATATATATCCTCAATGATCTTTGTATATCATCAGATATGCACAATTCCCTTACCGAGGCTTTAAGAAGCCCCCTCCAGTTTGAGACGGAGGTAGAAGTTGCAGAAGTGTTCCATGCTGAGGTAGCCGAGCATGCGGAATGTCAAGTCGTCATTTATTTCTATGGATAAGATGAAGACTCTCCCATACAAGGGCACATTCACCCACTTTACATCATTAGAAACTCCAATGGCATGGAGGTTCGTTGCTATCTTGTCGATGCAGGTTCTGGTATTAACCTTATCCCAACCCGAATGCTTCGGAGGATGGGGTTTTCTAAGGATGATCTGCGCCCCTCTGACCTAAATATTCAACTTTATGACAAGACGGAAGAGACACAGGTTAACAAGATCTTCCTGAAGACCTAGTTCAGTGGTCTAGTAGCCAGCACCAACTTCATGGTTGTCTCCCAGGATACCGCCTACAATGTGTTGATGGGTAGGACATGGCTTCACCTGCACGCGGTAATCCCCTCTTCGTATCGCCAATGCCTTAAGTACTACCTTAATGGTAGAGTGGGTGTAATTCAAGGTGATACATATCCCTTTACCTATTTTGAAGCCCAATATCTAGATGCCGACAATTACAAGAGAAATGACAAGTAGATCCAGGCTAATGAGGTTGAACATGCTACAGCTACAACCAACTTGTGGGCAGACCTGGATGATGCCTCTATTTTTATAATCTAATTATTAGAGGTTACGACCCTGGATCTAGGGAAATAGTTTTTTGTTTCTGGAATGAGGGAAAAACACATTCCCAATTCTAAGGGAAATTAGAAAATCACCTCGTTTTCCTATACAAACCAGGCTCGGGTGATCCCAGAGCCCCCAACTCCCGTAACGCATTAGGATGTCCTACCCATGGAAATGAAAATACGAAATACTTGCTTGTTTCTCTGGGATGGGATAAACCAGATCAAGATAATGTTCCATTATTTCTTTAATATCATTAAGTGTGGCCCCTTGGCCTGAAGGTCATATGGGATTAGGTCAACAACTTTCATCACTATGGTTACGGCATCACAGGAGGCCCCCAATGCAGTGTCCATCGCTGCTCAACCTAGCACCAATGGCCCATCAGGATCTGTCAACTTATAAGAATAACCTCCCATTGAGGATCCATCCTTTGATAATGAAGAAGAATATTTGGAAGATGCACCCTCCAAATTTGAAGAGGGTGTTTCTACCACGCTCAATGAATTGGTACAAGTGAACCACGGTAATGAGACAGATCCAAAACCCACATTGATCAGCGCCTCTATGCCTGTCGAAGAGAAATAGTGATACATGGACTTCCTGAAGCAGCATCATGATGTGTTTTCCTAGAGTTATGAAGAGATTTCAGAACTATATCCTTAGGTCACCGTCCATCACCTCAGCCTTCCAGAAAATCATCATGGTTTCAAATAGCCTCCCAGAAAGATGCACCCTTCTCACAGTGCCATGGTGGAGGCTGAGATTGATAAACTCATAAATCCAACTTCATCAAAGAGATATAATACCCCAGATGGTTATCCAACATTGTGACTGTCAGGAAGAAGAATGGATAGATCATAGTCTGCATCAACTTTAGAGATCTCAACCGTCATTGTCTGAAGGATGATTTTCCCCTTCCTATGACAGAACTATTAATTGACACCAATACTGGGTTCCAAGACCTCTCCTTCATGAATGGGTATTACGAGTATAACCAAATTTGAATGGCCCCCAAGGATAAATAGTCTACAACCTTTAGGGAACCACAAGGTAATTTATTCTACCAGGTAATTCCCTTAGGTCTAAAGAATGCAGTTTCCACCTATTAGCGTGACATGCATCACATATTTAAGCTGATACTCAAGATATTGGTGGAATTATACATGGAAAATCTGGTGGTTAAGTCTATCAGGTTCTAGGATAATCTCAAATATCTCAAGAAAGTGTTTGGATTCCTCTGATCCTGCCATATGAAGATGAAACCCTTGAAATGTTCCTTTGGGATCACCTCTGAAAAGTTTCTTGGATTTGTTTTCAGATATAGATGCATCGAGATCGATCTAGAGAAGATTAAGGACATTATTTAGATGTCTCCTCCAAGCAATATTCAGGAGCTTTGGGGTTTTCAAGGCCACTTATCCTATATACACAAATTCATTGTGAATCTGGATAGAAAGTGTAATCCATTTTCCCATCTCATAAAGAAAGGTTTTGCTTATTAGTGGGATGAAGAGTATCATAATGCTTTCAAGGAAATATTGTGGTACCTATTATAGCCTCTGGTCTTGATGCCACATATTTGAGGAAATCCACTGGTCCTTTATGTGACCGCTCTAGAACGATCTCTTGGTTCTCTTCTCTCCCAAAAAAACAACTAAGGGACAAATAATATTTTGTAATATCTCATCTGCATACTCCTTGATACAGAGACCATATATTCCTCTATCAAGAAGAACTACCTCAAGTTAGTATTTTCAGTGCAGAAATTATGACACAACTTGCATCATCATGAAATACAGTTGGTGTCCCGAGTGGATTCACTGAAGTACATCCTGAACCGCCCCATGTTGATAGGATGTCTAGATCAGTGGGTAATGATCCTCCATCATTTCGACATCAGGTTTGTCTTCCAAAAGGCCATTAAGGGATAGACATTGGCAAACTTACTTTTCGTCTATCCAACTCTCATGGACCAGTCCCTGGATCTTGTTTTTTTAGATGAGGCCATCCTCTTAGTAGATCAATACATTCTGAGTTGGAAGATGCATTTTGATGGCACTTCATGAAGCCCTAACAGTAGAAGACTCAATTACCCCAGACTCAATAGAGTGGGCCTAGGCATTGTCTTCATCACATTCACACAAGTTGTTTCTCCCTATTCATTCATGTTGTCCAAAGGCTATACCAATAATGAGGAAGAGTATCAGGCCCTAATTATTGGTGTCGAGATGGGCCCTAAGATTTATGTTCCCCACTTACATGTTAAATGGGACTCTAAACTAGTCATCAAAAAAATCAACAGTGACTATGTTGTTGGGAAGCTAGAGCTCATACCACTGTTGGAACATACCTTTGAGTTGACAGCCCAGTTCCCATCTCAAACAGAAGTTAATCATGTCCCTCGATCCCAGAATAATTGAGTTGACACCTTGGACATCTTGGATGCATCTCTTGCAGATCCCGACTAGGATGATTTGATCATTCATGTAGCATATCAGAGAGTCATATCTCCCATAATTCCATATGACAATGATAGTCCATATGTGAGCCACCTTACCACCGGTTCCTCCACGTCAGGACCCCCAGGTCCCCATGCCATAGTGTTGGAGGTGACTCCCAACTAGAGGACTCACTTTATCGAGTATCTCCGACATAGAAATCTCCTAGAATATTGAGCCGAGATTGAGTGAATCTGACACCACACATTGTAGTTTACCCTCCATAGTGGTCTCGATATTGAGCATATCATCTACAGGCGTGGGTTTGATAGGGTTATCCTCCATTTCATTCAAGGAGGTGAGATTTATTAGGTCATGCAGGAGGTTCATGCCAGTTCCTATGAGGCTCATCATACTGGGCCAAAACTCTCCCACAAGATCCAGAGATTGGGGTATTTTTGGCCTTCCATGATTCGTGACTGTATCGAGTTTTCCAAGAGGTTTCAGGCATTCCAAATCAATGATAATTTTATGTATCAGCTGCCAGAGCCTCTCCACACTACCAAGTACTCTTGGCCCTTTGCGATTTGGGGACTCGATGTCATGGGACCCTATCCACCAATGACAGCTCTCCAATGCAGATTCATCCTAACCGCTGTAGATTTATTTTCCAAGTGGGCAGAGGCAGTCCTACTCAAGGAGGTGATGACCCATTCTATTGTTGAATTTTTGAGCTCCAATACCATCTACTGATTTAGAGTCCCTCACACTATCCTCACCGATAATGACACCAACTTATAGGCAGCCAAACTAAAGAAGTTTTATTCCAAGTAAAAAATCCATTCCAACCATACCTCCCTCTATCATGTTCAAGAAAATGGGTAGATCGAGGCGTTCAATAAAACCCTCTATAACATTCTACATAAGATAGTTGGTCAAAAGAAGAAAAGTTGGCCAGACAAACTACCCAATGATCTCTGGGCCTATCAGATGATGACTCACAACTCCACATAGGTGACCCCATATTCCTTGGTGTATGGAACAGAGGCAGTCCTACCCATCGAGATTCACTAGACATCATTGCGCACAAATATCTATGATCAATAGACACCGAATAAGGTAGCCAAAATCCGTCTGGATGAACTAAAATTTCTCGACGAAAATAGGATTTGTGCCCTACATAATCTGGAGAGGCATCAGAACAAGATGGCCAGAGCTTTCAACAAGAAAGTTCACCTCTACTCTTTTTTCCAAGGTGACATGGTGTTGGCTTTGAGAACACCAATGATACCTAGTAAAAAACTACTGAAATTGGAGCCAAAATAAGAATAACCTTACATAATTCACAAGGTTTACCCCAATGGCATGTACTCCCTGGTTACCATGGATAGAGAGCATATAAATCCTCCCACCAATTCCAAATTCCTCAAGAAATACTTCTCCTGAGAAAGCCCCGATCCTACAAGACCTTAAAACTACGTCCTTCTTGACGTTAAATTGATTTTTCGTCCTGCATGACTCAAATTTGTGAGAGGAAGATATACCATTACGGTATGAGCTCTATGACCATAAACTAAGATCTATATGGTCCTACATGACCATAAACTATGACGTATTTAATGCATGACATTAAAATGCATGATTCGTCCAAGATGAAGGATGTAAAACTATTCAGCACTCTTCCCTCATGACGTTAAACTATATCTGGTCCTACATGACCATAAACTGTGACATCGTTACCACATGATGTTAAAATGTGTGATCCGTCTGAGATGAAGAATGTAAAACTATTCATCACTCATCCCACAGAAATTTGAACTATATCTAGTCCTATAGGACCATAAAATATGATGTCTTTACCACGTGACGTTAAAATGCATAATCTGTCCAAGCTAAAGGACGTAAAACTAATTATAACTTGTCCTGGATGACATTAAATTGTATTCTATCCCGCATGACTTTGAACTATATATGGTCCCACATGACCTTAAAATTTCCCATTTTCTCTGCATGACGTTAAATTATGTGATCCTTCTAGGCTACAAGATGTAAAACTAACCAACACTCATCATACATGATGATAAACTACAAAATGGTCTGAGCTCTATGACCTTAAACTAAGATCTTTCTGTGTCCTTTCCGCATGGTGTAAAACTGAACAACATCTCAAGAACTATGTACGGCTTGATTCCCTCCTCATAGGATAAATAGTAATTTTTGGATGATTTGTCTTAGAGTCCAACCCCAAATTATTATCTTTAACTACACCAAGGTTTAGTTCTCTTAGAGGATCCCACATGATGTAGTGTAGGCTCCTTTAGCCCCAATCATGTCGGGATTATGATGATCGCACCATGTGCCCCTCCTCGTTCTTCTATCCTCCCACTTATTTACTACACGATGTGAAACTACATGGCCCCTTCAAGAACTATGTATGGATTGATTCCCATCCACATGGGATACATAAGAATTCCCAGACATTTCGTCCATAGGCCCAGCCCCAAACTTTAGGATCTCCCCTTGGGTCGAATCACATGGTGTGGTGTGGGATTTTTCCTTCACTCACGTAAATTTCATCATGACCGACCATATATCCTCCTCATCAGAGATATCCACCTCTCTTGTCATCCTACATGACGTTAAACTACATGGTCATACTTACGCTTCGCACGTCCCTTTCATTTGGGTCTCCATCATCATTTACATCTAAAAGGACCCCCAAACGGCATGGATGATAGGACCTAGGGATCTCATACCATTTCAGGCCAACATCCTGGAGGGTCTTGAATGATAATTTGATACAAGTCCCATGTTGCGAATATTGTCAGCAGTCGATGCTCATTTGTCGTTCCCACTTCAGGTCACACAATATGGACGTTGTGTTTCGAATGCAATCAATAACCATCCTCCATAGTCATCACCACCCCTGTATGTCCAAAATATTTGGTGTAGTGATTCATTTTTCCTATTATCCCTTCAAACATCAATCTACCTCAAACAGGATTGTTGGTCTGGTTGGGATCGACCCTGCCTGATCTCTTTCCTTTATTGTCACGCCCTCATATGCTGTGTAGAACCTGATCCCATTCCTTGTTTCCCACACAGAGATTTTCTCATGTGGGCTTAGGAGCTTTTGTAATGCAATTCCCGCATAAAGTGTCATGTATCTATGGTTTGATCCCTATGACCTTAAACTAAGATCACCACTGTCCTCACCACAAGATGTTAAACTCCAAACTGGCTGGGACTTCTCGTCTTGGGTCCTGTGTCCTTTTTATCCCCCTAGCCCAAGTTCTCATTTATGATTGTATGGTGTGGTATAGACTCTATGTACTCATTCACATAGGTCTATTCTTGTGATGCCATACATATCCCCTTGAGACATGCATCCATCCTCGTCCTTATTGTAAGACGTTAAACCGTACAGGTCCCACCACACTTTACGCATCCCTTCATTTGGGTTTCTATCATCTTTCACATCCAAAAGGACCCCTGTATGGTATGGATTCTAGGACCTAGGTCTCTCCTATTATCTCAAGACAATGTTCTCAGGGATTATGGACGGAAATTAGATACAAGTATCGCGTTGCGAATATGGTCTTTGGTTGATACTCATTGTTTTTTCCATCCCTAGTCACACAATACATATAATGTGTTGCGAACATGGTTAGAAATTATCCTCAATCATTGTTTTTTTTCTATGGTCTCCCACATAATAGGCATGATGATTCACCCTTTCCACCCATCTATCCTATTCACATGACATTAAACTAGGTGTCTACAGTCCGATCTCTATGACCATAAACTAAGATCTACTATGTTATTTCAAAACTATGTGTGGATTGATTCCTTCCCCCGTAGGATACATAGGAACTCTAGGACATCTCATCTTTGGGTCCAGCCCCATTTCTTAGAAATCTCCTCATATCTCTTGCCCCTTTTCCTGAGTCCTCTGGGAGGGAGGGGGTGTGGTGTGGTATAATCTTATATCCTCATTCATGTCGGGTTTATAACAACCACTACATGTACCTACCCCTCTTTGGTAGTTTACCAGCATATCCAAGAGCACTTTGGTTCAAGACAGAGAGTGTTGGATTCTACATAGATATGTTCTCGCCCATTTTCATGATTCATGTTCCCCTTTATTTGGATTTTCATCATCTTTCACATCCGAAAGGACCCCCGAACAACATGGATGCTAGGCCCTAAGGCTCTTCTACCATCTTGGGCCAACGTCCCTGAGGATTCTAGACAACAAATTTGATACAAATCCCTCATTGCGAATATGGTCAGCAGTTGACGCTCATTTTTTTGTTTCCATTTTAGTTCACACGATATGGATGTTGTGTTTTGAACATGGTAAACATTTATCCTCCATCATCATGCCACCCCCATTAAGTCCTAGGTATTGGTTGAATGATTTACATCCTTTTCCACTCCATCAGGTCCAAGTGGAATTTTGACACTCCTGGTGTTATCCCTCAGTGCGCATCTTCATGTTTAGAGGAAGAATCCATGGTGTGGTGTCATTTGATACCCCACACCATTTCCCCTTTCCTTGTATTCCACATGTTGTGAAGACCTTCTCCTCCCTTATTCCCCACATTGATCATGGATCATGTGGGATTAGGGATTTCTTCAAGGTTTGTGCCCATTTGGAAGAGTCTATTTTCCACCTATGGTCTGAGCTCTAAGACCTTAAACTAAGATATCCCCACATCCTTTCTGAAATAATTTAAACTACATGACATCTTCCAGAACTACGTATGGCTTGATTCCCATCCTTATGGGATATGTAGGAATGCCTTGGAATATTGTCTTCAGGTCCAGCTCAGGTTCCACTAATTATCTTTTCTGTTCAACCTTTTGGCCCTAACTTTCATAGGATTACGTGGTTTGGAATGTATGGTATTATGTCCTCATTCACGTCGGGTCTGCAATAGCCACACCATATACTCCCCTTTAGGAGCTAGTCTCTCCTGCCTCTCGTCCTACATGATGCTAAAATGCACTCTTATAACTACGTGTGGATTGATTCCCATCCTCATGGGATACGTAGGAACACCCAAATGTTTTGTCTTCAGGTCCATCCCCATATCCTCTGATCTGTTCTGGACCCTTGTCCTGAGGTTTCTTCCCCATAATTTCACATTGTGTGGTGCGGACCTCGTCCTCATTCACATCAGGTATGCTTTATCACACCATGAAAATTCCCCTTTGAAACCTCATTTCTTCTATATGTGTACAATACATATGACTTTAAACTATGATACATGGTCCCACATGAATTTAAACTGTTTCATATTTACTATATGACATTAAAATTCATGGGTTGGTCCTAGAATACGACCCTAAACTATGAAATTATCATCCTGGCCGCATGATGAAAAACCACACTGCATTGCGGTGTCCTAACTCAAGGGGACATCTTGTTTGGTATGAGTTCTCCACAGTTCTATTTTTCAAGGCCTACATATGGATTGATTTCTATAGCGATGATTGGATTATCCATCCTAGGTTTTTTTCTTCACAAAAAAAACACACACACACATCCATCCTAAATAACAAACAAGATCTAACAAATGCCACTTTTTTTGGTGCATGGGTTATACCCGCATAATAGTATTGTCCCAAGTGTTGGTACCCTTCCATTCCACTTCTAGAACTACATATGGATTTATACTTATCATCATGGAGTACATAATAACACCCATGAGCTTTGTCTCGGGCCCAACCAAAATTTCATTCTCAGCCCCTCGACCTAAAACCTCCCCAAGGAGTATATGGTGTGGTATGATATTATGTCCTCATTCATGTTGGGATATATACCGCTCTGCAGATTTCTTTTCTGGGTAACCATGTCCTCAACGCATAACTTTAAACTGCGATTCTACTCTAAACAAGTTTAGGATGCCACATGTTAACTATGGGATGTGTAGGCTTCCTCTCTAGAGATGATTTCCCATACCAATGTTGGTCTCTGACCACACTAGTCTTAAGAACTATGTTTTTCTTGATTATCATCCTTATGGGATATGTAACAACGTCCAGGAATTTCTCCTTGGGTCTATCCCTAGGGTCCTTAATACTTTTGTCCCCTCAGTCTCGATTATGATCCAGTATCTATGACCTTAAACTAGGAGCCTATAGTCTGTGAAACACGACTTTAAACTACTATCCTTGGTCCATGCTGCATGACCTTAAAACTATGTGCAACGTCCTGGTCATATGATGTTAAACTATTTCATTCATCATTTGTATCTGTATGATGTAAAACTGCAAGTCATTCGAGATCCTCACAAGAGAGTTCCTGTCTAGAAGTAGGTATGATCCTTGATCAGATTGATATGCTCACCTAATGTGTTTCAACCATGGTGGTGTAATTTCAATATTGTTGGAATCCATTCAAACAACCCATCACTCCACCCTCCACGCTTTTCATGCCCTTTATTGTGACCCTCATCCTATTTCATGCCTAATGGAACCCCCTAACAATACAGGTTCTCAGCCTATGGCTCACCTATTGTCCTGGGATAACATTCCAGAAGACTAATGGATAACATTTCGAGTTATGTCCCATGTTTTGAACATGGTCAGTGGTCAGCCCTCATTTTTTATCCCCATATCAGGCTAACACAAAAGGGATGTTGTGTTTCGAATGCACTCAAAAAATTATCCTTCATTGTCATTCACCCCTAGAGTGTTCCAAATTTTGTGTATTGTGATTCACACTTTCCACTCTCCTCTATTCAGATTGATTCTAATTCCCCTGTCATTACCCTGCTCGTGCACTAGAGCACATTGAGAAAATGGAAATTCAACTGCTCTAAGAACTTCCTTCTCCATTCAGGCCTCCCTCTATCTTACCAGAAATTTGGATCGATTATTTAGACCCCGGATGACTAAAGCTTGGTTGGAACTCTCATTTTCATATGGAATAATAATGCAGTCATCCCTTGTTTCTCACATCGGGAATGACCCACGTGAGCTAAGAGACCAGTCGCTAGATATTTCATGAATGTGATGGAAATTTAGTAAATGAAAACAAATAACGAAGCTCATACATGAATCCAACATAAACAAGAAAAGCATGAAAGTACGTTTATGAGTTTAAAAACAATACAATACCCAAGGATTGGCCGCTCCCATCGATGGGTTGACATCTTCGATAGAGCATTCCAGCTCTACCAATTTCAAGCTTGTGGTTTCTAGGATCTTATGTCGTTGATTTAGCTCCTTCTCCTCCTCAGTGGTGATGGTACATAATTCATCAGCCGCTATCTAAGCCTGCTCCTTGTTGGCTCGGATGATATCCATCTTTTAAGAGGCTCGCCTCATCCGTTCTTCAACTTATACCAGCTGGGCCTTCAGGTGAAATATGAGCTTCGATTGTGCATCAAGGAAATTAGAGTACTCATTCGCCTACACCCACGACTGTTGAATCTCATTTTTGTCCTCCTGAATCGGTTTTATGTTCACCGATTTCCTTCACTGCTAGCCCACACCAAGACCACGATCATGCTCCCGAATATTCTCTTCCATGAAGACACTGGTCATCCACTCCTCTTACACATAGTTTGTATAGCTGGGAATGAAGAATCCCTAATTGGTCTATCCATTTCTCTTGAGTAGCCTCCCTGATGAATCTCTTGATCAACTTCCATGACCAGCAATGAACGATCTTGTTATCCTCTTCATCAGAAGTTGTCTCGTATTGGTCTATGGGGTTGGTGGGTTCATATGTAGGGAATGCCTCTAGGAACTCATTAGTAAGGTCTTCATTCAGTGTCTTATTGGGTAGGTTAGGACCCATGTCATCTGATTGATCCTCTTCATCAAATTCCACCTGAATGACTTCAAGTTTTGTTCTACTGATGGTCCCACTTATGACCGTGAGCGCTGTGTCTGGGTCAGTATGGGTGTCCGCTTCCACGACCACTGATGTTCCCCTAGAAAAGGCAGTGCTAGAAGCTTTGACCATTCTCTATAAGGCAACCCATGCCATTTGAAGAACTGTGTATACAAAAAGTGCACATACATCAGTTAACCTAATCAATGGATGACAGTTACATATTCTGTAATGAATACTTACAGAGATAGAACAATTGGTCTCTCTCCTGATCTATTTCCATAGGGACCCAAAGACATGGACCTCCGTATATGGTTGGGAAATCTAAATACTTCAGGAGAACCACCCTGAGTATTGCAGCCCTACTAGGCACAATAATTTTCATTATCACAGGTGCAGATCCCGAAGTTCCCGCAGCTGCATCTACCATTGCGTGGGAGAAGGTCTTGCGTATGAGTCCCTCCTACATAAATAAAATGTTAGTTGAGATTTCCTAAATGATTTGGATAAAGACTCTTAGAAAGTGTTTTAGTGTTTTACCTCAATATCCTCTACATACTCTTCCAGCTCTGGGTCTGAATTGCCAACCTCACCCTCCTCCAGAGGGCTCCCTCCACCAGCCTCTTCCCCCCAAGAGGACCCTTCTGATTCTTATGATAGAGGGAAGATCTCCCTTAATTCATTGCCCAAAAACTGCATAGGGGCCGTTCGATTGATAACCAACTTCACTTGATCTATTATTGGACATAGAGCACCCTGATAGTGCACAAAGTTCTCTATATCAGCAATGTACTTCTTCCCCTCCACCTGAGACACTACAAAGCCAGCCCTGGCAGGACCGATCCCCAGTAAATCCATCCTGAGATGGTTCAGATGGTTCCACATCTGGGAAGGGTTGAGGAATTATTTATTGACATCCCAGATGTCCAAAACCTCTGGGAAGATAACATTCTCAGGTATATCTATATGGCACAGTCGCTTCCCTGGAGCCTGAGTAGGTATCCTAGAGAACCCCCTGGGAAGCCTCCCCTCCAAATTAATCTTCTCCTCTGGCATTTCCAGGTTCAGCACTGCCGCCTACCTCTTTGTTTGTCTGGGTCTCACCGCTACTACAGTCCCGCCACCACGAGATGTCCTCACCACCTTCCAGCCTAGACCTCAAGGTTGAGGTGGGACCCCATCACTAGCACGGACAATCTGTTGCTTCAGCATCTCCCCTGGGTAGGCTACCTCCCAACTCTTGGCATACTCCTTCACTAGCCCATAGACAGCTATGGGTGGAGGCATCTCACTCTACATCTTCCCATCCTCCCACATGAACATGATCCACATCTACCTCATCACACATGGGTGATCCTCATGGTTCACTCCCTAGTATACTTTCAGGGTGAGCCTATGCACACATTGGAACTTCCTTGCAAAACGGTGTAGGGTGTATGGTCACTGAGAGGCTCGTGGTCAACTTGCACCACTAGAAATCCACCCTGAAAGGCCAAGAGGTAGGACCAATGCTCCTCCATTCCTTGGATTTCATCGGTGAACATGCCTGTTGGTAATGGGAAAGGGTGGAAGTTTAACTCTTCTGCCTTCCAAACATGGTTAAGCACTAGAAGTAGGGTCAGCTTGGTCAAAAAACTCCCCACCGCGTTCAGAATAGCCAGTCGGAAGTCTGACCCTAGAGGAGAAATGGGGTTCAGGTATTCATAGACACCCCTAATATGCTCCACTATCCACCCATACAGAAGATGGAATGGCCCACACACCCTATGTGGCTTCTTCCCTTCACTGATATGCCACAACACCTAATATATCTTGGTGAGTATCAGGATCTCTAGGTTGACCTGATCCCCTATCACAAATGTGGACACCATGATGAAAATTCTTGGCCACACACCCATGTTAGTGTCCCTCACTAGTAGAATCCATCTGTAGACGAGTGATGAAATGAATGCAGCCAACCTAACTGTTGGTTACTGCTCGGTGCTGATACTGAACCCCCAGGTCTTCCACTAGCTTTCCTCCAAGAGTCACCAATAGGAGTGCTCCTTGCTACACTAAACCACCTTCGGGCATGTTGGAGACCTCGCGAGAAACTTACCATCTGTAGGAGAATTTAAGAACCGACTGAACCACCGCTTAAATTGAAAATCCCTCACTGACTGCTCATCCCCCCCAGCACCAAGTCCGTCAATGCCTTTTCCAGCAGTGACATTTTCTCTAGGTCCTCCCAAATATTCAGGGCGGGGAGGAACTTATCATACATAACCCTCAGTATCAGGACCCTTGAGATTTGGTGGAGGTCCCATAGGATGATACCAACCTCCCATGTTGAAAATGAAAAGTGTTGGTCCTCAATGAACACCTTCTCAGCAACTCCAACATCAAGTTCTTTGGCTGGTAGATGTGGAATTGGGAAGCTCGATCCACCTCATACAGGCCCACTCATCTTAGCTTCGCCCTAAAATCCTTGCACAAGGCACATACCTAGTAATCCCACGCCCAGTCATCTGTGAAGTTTCCACCTTGGTGAAGATCCCACTCATCGGTCCACCCCTTGTTTGGGTTCCCCGATGCCACCTTTAGAATGATGTGGTATAATAGAGGGGATACCTATGGCTGCAATGCCTTCCCATCAACATTGTTTACATGGTTATACAGGCAGTCAACATTGACGGGTGTGAGATCCTCCCAAGTATGACCGCCAGCCTCCCTAAACCACTGGTGTTGGCACAACGTACACTTGAACCAATAAGCTGGCTCATCTCTACTCTCTTCAGGAATAAAAACATCATCCCTCAGACAGAAGACATATAGCGACGACCTTTTTCACAGCGGGTAGTTCTTCTGACTCTCTAACAGTATCCCCACTAGATATTCGTGGTCTAAGTGGCTTCACACACACACTCTGATACCCATATTATGATCCATCTATTCCCTTCGGGTAGCATCTGCAAGGACCCCCTGGTAGCTTCTTGGTGAGCCATTCTGTCTAAAAGTTTTTGAATTTTTTTGTTCTGGATCGCGGAGCTTGGTCGCGGAGCTCGTTCACAGAACTTGATCGCAGAGACAGATCAAAGAGCTCTACCACCGACCTCTCAAGCATAAGTTTATGTCGTTGTGCACCATAGAGCAGAAAGGCTCGATTCGAAAAGAGCAGTCACAGAGCGCACAGATCTTTGTGAATCGAGAACTCAAGCATTAGAACGTGAAGATGAGAAAGGAAAAAAGAGGGGTTATCCTCCCCAATTTATAGGCGATGAAACCCTTGGATTTATAGTGCACCTAGTCGTGGCTAGCTTCATGGTGCTCTAAAACTGTGTTCACCTCTCTGCATCATGACCCTACTTTGTGATATGGATTTTTGATTGCCCTAAATTTTTTTCTGATTTACCCTCATACTTAGACCCTAATTTTCTACATGGCTCCAAGTCTTAGGGGGGCATTTTTTGCCGCCAAAATATGCATGCAGAGGGAAAGGAGGCAAAGAGTAAACCAGTGCAGAATGGGATGCCTCATGAATCTCCTTCACAAATACCTTGATCACTGCAGCCTTCGTGGAGCCCCTTTTCACCACAGATGGTACAAAGTTGAATCCCCCCTCTACTTCCGCTGTAGAGTAAAAGAGGTGGGAGGCTCCATGGTTATGACATAATTGACCTGAAGCTTTGTGCTGCAGATGGAACCAGGTCACCTCTGTAATCCCATGGAAACTAACGAAAGCCTATGTGAACTCCATAGATGGAATTAAGGAGGGATTTGGGATAAGTAGGGGATGACGGTCAACTCCATGGTTATGAAAAACTTGAATAAATCCATGGCCGATTGCGGAGCACCACGTGTCTTCATGTAGATCTGTCTGAGATTTACGCCGCCACTTGCCTATAAATATAGGGCTCCCCCCAAACCCAAAGGATGGATACACCAACCTTTCACCTTCTCAACACTCAAATCGTGAATCACCTTCTAATCTGTGAAACCTAGAGAAATATGGGATCTTCAAGGTACTTGAGCATTGAGAAGTACCTTTCCCTTAGCTCAAATACAACCCCTATCCAATCAGGGATTCCCTTTGTATATCCCATGAGCCATCATGAAGGAAAGAGATCCCTAAGGGGACTTGGGTTTTCATAGAGCACTCATGCTTCACGAAGTATCTTCCATACACATGTGAACCACATGCTAAGGTAGGATCAGTGTGCTTCGTGAAGCACATTTCTTCATAGTGCTATGCTTTTCATGGTACCCATGCTTTGAAAAGTTCTACTTTGCAAAAGTCTTTCTACTTCACGAAGAATCCTTTATATGTATCTATACCCTATGTTCAGGCTAGGACACTCCACTTCGTGAAGCATACCCCTTCGCGAAATCCCTCTACTATGTGGAGCACTAGAGCTTCACAAGGTCTTTTTCTATGAACCCAATTGCTTCACAAACCCTTCTCCTATACAACCCTCCAGGTTTGTATGAATTGACTTCAAGATCCCTTGGGTAGTGCTTCACATTGCATTGCTTAGCCTCATTCTTCTTTTCATAGGCATGATAATGGTGATTTCTTCTTTTCATAGCCACGCTAATGTGAGATCGTCAATGGATCACTCCATAGCACCACCTCACCATGTCATTCCTGATGCCTTCCCTTCCCCAAGGGTGGGTGGGTATCAGTTATGTAAGTCCTAGGGGTGTGGAGTGAACCCACCTCATCCGAGCTGGAAGACATTAAACTGCCAAACACCCTTGTCCTTAGCACATGACATTAAATTTTAGCCTTGCCCTGTGAAATATACACAAGGTTCCCTATCTCAGACATTCTTCATGACTACTCATCTCCATGGGAGTGATATCTTCCTCACATGGAATGAGATCCTCTTTGTTGGAGTGACATCTGTCCATGGGGAAGGGAAACCATCTTGGTGTAATACCCTAGCCTTTCTTATGTGTGGTAGAATCCTTGCTCCTCCTCTCTTCTTCCGTGCCAAATACTAGAGGAGATATGGGCATGGAGAACTTCATTACCCTGTCCCTCTCCCTATGGGATTTTTCTCCATTGGGCCTCCATCCTGGAGTAATTACCAATCTCCATCTTCCTAGGCCGCTAACCATGCATAAGCCCCGGTTTCCTCTTTGGACAACTAACTATGTGTAATCCCCACTAAATTTTTCACAGACGTACCTTTTGTGAAGTGATCTTCAGGTCTTTTTTGCCTATTGTTTCTCACACTGATCATGAATCACGTGGGATTAGAGTAAGAACCAACAATGCAATCCTTCCCGGTCCACCTAGAGTGTAATCCCCAATCCCTCATTCCAAACTACATGGACTTTGGTCCTTTCCCCTATTCGAGCAAGGTACGTAGGAATCCTCCTTGAGGTTCAATCCCAACACCTATTTGTCCTGACCCCTTCACATCTATTCACCTTCATCTCGCATGACATTAAACTATATCCTCTCTTACAAACTATGTGGATTTTGATCCTTTCCCCTATCCGAGCAAGGTATATAGGAAGCCTCCTTGAGGTTCAAACCCAACACCTATTTGTCCCAACCGCTTCACGTTGGTTCACATTCGTCCTACATGATGTTAAATTATATCCTCCCTTCTGAAATAAATGGAATTTAATACTTAACCCTATCCGAGGAAGGTATATAGGAAGCCTCCCTGAGGTTCAAGCCCATCACCCATCGAACCCGACCACTTTATGTTAGTTCACCCTGATCTTGCATGACACTAAACTATATGAACCCTTTTCGTCCCACATGACATTAAACTGTATACCTTCGAACTACATGGGTTTTGATCCTTGTCTCCTAGGCATGATATATAGGAATCCTCCATGTGGTTCATTCCTAACCAGCAGTAAGCTGTTGTAGACCTCGACCAATGGTAATCTGTTGTAGTCCCCAACTTACGGTAAGCCACTGTAGACTCTGACCAATGGTAAGACATTGTAGTCCCCAACCAACAACAAGCCATTGTAGACATTATACAATAGTAAGCCATTGTATTCCCTGACCAATGATAAGTCATTGTATTCCCCCAACCAATGGTAAGCTGTTATAGTTTGCAATTAACAGTAATTCGTTGTATTCCCCTTTGTTGTGTCCTACATCTTTGGCCCACCCCTTAAGCATCAGACCAACCCAGGATGCTAACTACATGTAAGTCCCAGTATATCATTGGGTCGTAAACCTATGTGTACACCACGATTCTATTCCCCCACCCTGAACTACATGTAATTTGATTCCCTGCCATGGGGATACATAGGAAGCCTCCCTGAGGTTCAAGTCTAGCATTCATGTCCCATCATGGTCTCTCCCATGATCACTTGTGTTTTGGGAATATCATGCCCCATTATAGAGGTTCTACTTCCTATGGGTCCCATCCATGCATCCATTCTCATGGGACCCCACCTCAGGTGTCCCATCGCCCCACCAAACTATGTGGAATTTGATTCCCTACCACAGGGATACGTAGGAAGCCTATCTGAGGCTCAATCCTAACATCACTATCTTCCTCACATCGGCTCCATCTCATTCCATGTCCACTTCTCTCAACCATCCATATCCATCCTATTTCTTACCAAGGTCACCACATCCTGGTGAGATCATGTCATCCACTTTCTCACTCCCCCTAGTAGTACCTGGGCTGCTAACCACACGTAAGCCCCAACATGTCTTCAGGTCATTGTCCTTTGTGTACACCTAGATTCCATGATTCTCCCTTCAAACTATGTGGATTTTGATCACTGTATCCTAGATGGGGTATATAGAAAACCTCCCCAAGGTTCAATCCCAACTAATGGAAAAACTTGTTGTCCCCTTTGTAGGGACCCAAGAATCCTTAGATTCATTTTCATTGGACATTTTGATCCGCTTATCCAGTAAACCCGTTTGGTGCTTCGTCCTGGGACTATAACCATTTGATCCACTCTTATTAGTGTTCCAATCAGTCTAATCCGTCTCCACAGGGCGTTAAATTCATGGCATACCCTGTGTTAAGCATGGTAATATGAGGAAAACCTTAGATACATGCCTATGGCATATAATTCCCCACACTCGAAGTGGGATTCCTTAGGCTTCTACATCCTCGAGAAGCCCTATCATAAGGGGAAGAAACCCAGACGCATCAGTGTTCCAGTATACAGGCATGCCAGTGATGTCCAATGTGAATACCCCCCCGATTGAAGGTTGCTTCCCTAACTTGAACCCTTGGAATGTATAGACATAAGTAGTGTAATTAACCAGTATCCATGAAGACGTGGCACTAGGAATAGTTTCACGAACAACATCTTAATCTTTCAGGGAGACCCGTACTAGGTAACGAGTTTTGAGGAGGAATCCACAGAAGGAGAGAACAATATCCCATCATCCCATTTCGATCAAGGAGAAAAAATCCATGAATAAACGATGGTTTCTTCCCACCTTTGGAAATCGGGTATGTGGGGTAACAATCAGCGCGTCCTCCGATAGACGGATGTGCGCCCTAGCGAAAGCGTCAGAAACAACTATGCAGTTTAAAGTATTGTTTCCAAGATGTATTCTATACAGTTTAATGTAATGTGGTTAGAAAATATTTTGTATATTTTAAAATCATGTGTTTAGGACATATTATGTATAGTTTAACATCATGTATTTAGGACTTCTTCTGTATAGTTTAATGTTATGTGGTCATGACTTTGGGATATTCTGCAATTTAAAGTCTTTCTATTAGGACTTCTTCCATACAGTTCAACCTCAGGTGGTTAAGATGTGTTGTATAGATTAACGTCATGAAACTATGATATAATAACATGAGATGGGTGAATTATCTTAGTTGTTTTCTAGAAAACTTGATGGTCATCAGGTAAGCATAGGTGATGTGTATTCACATCAGGGTTCAGACCATGCATTTTTATGTAATTACAAAGATAAAATGTTTTGATGTTGCTTTATAAATGCAATATAAATCTCTTAATCCTCAAGGGGAATGATGAAACTGATCAATGTGAGCATCTGATCTTCTTATGTTCCCAGATTTACCAGTTTGTGCTCATTGATGGTGGTAGAGATGCCTTCCCCAAATATAGAGGGAGCATTCCTGATGTCATCCTCTTCTTCTTCAACTGTTGAGTCTATAGATTCATTTTAAATCATTATATATAATTTGTGGGTGTCTATCATTTTCGAGGTGATATGTTCCATGTGAAGATACATTGTCATCCTGAAATGCCATAGTCATTGCAGAGAGATTTCAGAGCTGATTATTTTCTCTTATGCTATCACTAGAGATAGGAGAAGCCTATACATCTGGTATTAATTCTACTACATCAACCATGTTTATGGGTATAACATATTAATTTTCAATCATTATATAGGGATTCATAGGGGAGTTCCCTAAGCCATTGGGGAATGCAATCTGCATATCATCATTCACCATTGGTTGTTTACCTTCCCTTTTATAGAAACCCGCTTCAGCATATATGGATTCTCAAGACTCAAAGGGGGGATCATTACCATGTAGCACACCGAACTTTCCATCGATGGGGTAAATTTTGAAGGTTCCTCTACATGGATATGAATCCAAGGTCTTCCAAGTAAGGCATTATATACTATGTCTTTCTAGATAACCTTGAACTCAACATTAGGTGACAGATACCCAAACTGAGCTCTGAGCTTGATCTTCCTGAGAGGTCTTTTCTTGCTCTTATCATACCCTTGAATGGTTAGCTACGTGGGAGATAAATCACCCTTGATACATCTTAAAAGATGGAGGGTCCGAATTGGGATGAGGTTGATCCAAAAACCATTTTCAACCAGAGCCCGCCATAAGTTTACATTAACAAGACTAAACGAAATGTACAGGGGTCTGATATGTCCCCAGATGACCTCTTCTTGATCCTGATCTATGAATGAGATAACGACATGGAATTCAGATGGCATATTCTCCACTTGATAAACCTCGATATCAATGAATTCTGTCTCAAACTCTTGGGGGATCTAGAGGGCCCTAATGAGTATCTTTATAAGTTCTCTTGAAATATGGAAAGCATACTAGATTGTATAACTTTCACCTAATGCTAATGACATATTCCATAGATTAAGATATCACATAGTTTACCATCTTGTTGCTAGGAAATGTTCCGTTCAGTTTAACGTTATGCAGTTAGGACATTTTCATGTAGTTTAATGTCATGCGACTAGGAAATATTGTGTAGTTTAACATCTTGTGACTGGGATGTATCATTCAATTTAACATCATGCAACTAGGATGTATCGTGTAGTTTAACATCATGTGACTAGGATGTTTTCCTACATTTTAATGTCATGTAATTGGGATGTATTGTGTATTTTAATGTTGTGCGACTATGACATGTTGTTCCACAACCTATCATGAGGGTGGATTTATTTTCATTAATGGATTTTAGATGAATCTTATGCATATTGAATGATTTTATAGATCCTACAACTCTATCAAGACTTCATTTATGTGCTTCTCTAAGAAATATTTAAATCTAAATAAACTCTCCATTTTTTTCTCAAGACACCGGTGATAGGGGTAGTAATTATCATGACCTATCAACCACACCTCACTCGGCTTCCTCATTACTAGGAGTTTTTCCTAATCATTCTCCATGTCCTAATTAAAGTACTTGGGGACATGTTTTGATGGTAAGGAATATAAATTTTTTATTTTTATCATCAAGAGTTGAGAATCCATGCTACTTATCTTGCGTGCTACCTATACCTATGTTGGTGTTGGAACATGGATGAGTTTAGAGTCTGAGGTGCAGATATTCAGTCATCATTTGTTTGGGTGTAGGTGTTAAGGTATTGGTGGTCTTGTATGATGCAGATTCTACCCACTGATTAAAGAAACCCGACTCACCTGAAGGCTTTGTGGCAATGACTAAGGTTGGATGGTTTTTATAATACCCTTAATGAGGAGGTAGAAAATATGAAAATTCCCCATCCCTGTAGACTGGGGTAAGGTGGAACAAAATTTGGATTTCACATGATGAGGGGATAAAAAATATGAAAACGCCCCCATGCTTGTAGGCTGGGGAACTTCATTTCAAGATGGGACTCTGTAGGAAGGTGGTAGTACATTATTCTAGGGAAAATATCCTAGGATAATTCCCATAATTATTTCCTAGAGATATTTATTCTCTCATTGGATTTGAGTGATATGTTCCTCCATAGAAATTTAATTTTTATCCTTAAGGGGCTGATTGACAAGATCCATGACAACACCCTTTCCTTTGTAAATGGTACGGTGGGTGGATGATAATAAGAGTCTCAACGTAGACCCTAGATACTGAATCCATTATTTCCATTGACCATATGTTCCATTAAAATTTCACTCTAAAATACCAAAACTACTGATAACAACTTATGAAAATTCATTAAATATACCATCAGACCCTTCTTTTCCCATGCCAGAGGCAGAATGTGGGACAACCTGTTGTGACTTGGATGACTGTATAAGGGTATGATTATACTTCCCAGAAGTTTACTCATTCAGATATGATGAGAAGTCTTCAGATTTTGTTGATATCTTATTGATGGAGACATAAAAGGGATGGTTTTCCTCTTTAATGGAGTATCTTGTTTGATGGGTTGGTGCCTGATATGTCATTTGGAAGGACATTGCCCACAGTATTGTTTGGTGGTTCAGTTCCCATGGTAAAATTTGAGGGTTTGATGCCCATAATATTATTTGGTGGGTTGATTATCATAGTACCATTTTTTGGTTCAGTGCCTATGGTGCCATTTGGGGGTCGGTGATCATAATATCATTTGGTGGGTCAGTGCCTGTAGTACCGTTTGGTGGGTTAGTTCCCATATTGAAGATGATCCTAGGATAAAATATGATAAAAATGACCCTATCCCTAAGGGATAGGATGATCCCAGGGATTCAACAGTCACCAAGGATAGTTGTGATGAAGTTAGAGGCTTTTGGCTAGTGATGGTTCGAGATTGATTCTGGGGCATTGTTAGGATTCATCGATAGACCTCAGATAGATCATAGGTAACATGGATATAATCCTAATCCAGAGCTGAATTATTTGGATAAACCTGGTGGGATCTCCTATTAGATTCTCCAATTTTTATGGTTAGGGTGGGCACTACTTCCTCTACAACTCCTAGTGGAATCAAAATCAAATGTCGATGATGATGACCAGAATAGATGGGAGCCCTCCTAGGTGTCTCCTAAGTGATTGAGTTAACATGGTGATTTTCCTCATCCACCTCCCTTAGGTAGGAATGGTATGTGTTGTTGAGTTATAGGGATCAACTCCCAAAGTGGTTGAATTTGGAAATATGGTCCACTTCCACTCCTGTGTCCTTTCATGGGAAAAAAGTATGGTGGGAATTCATCCTTTTAACGATTCATGATATGATTTAAAATTTAGGATGGATTCATTGATATGGTACTCCTAAACCAAGATGTTCATTAACTAGAACTGGAGGTGTTTCATTAGTGACTGTGTATGTTGGGGTCTCAGGTCCAAACAATCTTATACAATGATCTCAAAATCCATTGACACATTCAATGATTTCATTTTGATTGTAAGGAATTTGAAAGAGGAAACACAAAGCCTTATTAGTGTAGAATCATATATAAGAGTACATGTTTGATCAATTATTTTCAGAATTAAATGATAAATAGTTGACCTTTAATTTATGAAGGGTTTAGTGTAGTTAAAAAATGTGTAGGGTCCACCATTTTTTTTCATCGAATGTGGAAAAAAATGGCTGGATGGGAACTAGGAAGTCTATCCTTTTTTACTCATGAATAGGATTACATAGTTAAAATATTTCATGTTGGGTTCACCATTTTGTTTCTTAAAAAATATGGAACGATTTCACCTGATGCTTGATTGTGGGTGATTGAGGGTGGTTTCAAAATCATTTTCATTGGGTTTACCATATTTTTCTTTAATAGAAACTCCTAGTGGTTCCCACATCCTTAACTAAGTATGAGCATGCTTTCTAAAGGTAGGCGGTCCTTTGGGGTTTCAGACCTAACGACGCTTATGAATTCACATTGGTCGAGAGGATGGGAGGTTAGGCTCATCACACCCTTTTGGGGGGAATTGTTTCCTACTCTAGTAATTTCTTATAGATTTAAGATATGTTCATGAAATCCTTACCAGGCTCCAATATAGGACTGATTACCCTAGAGTCAATAACATGATTAAGACCATGCTTTGACAAGAACAACTTGTGTGTTACAGGTTCTCCATCATTTCCTTATTCATTTATGATGCTTTAGTTTATATCCATGTTCAGGTTCTCTAGAGTCTATTTCTATCTATGGTGGTGATTTGTGTATTAGATATGTGATTTAACCTCTATGAGGTGTCTTAAATATCCTGTGAGAACAGGAATCAAAACCCACATAGTTTGTTTGACATAGTTTAAGGTCATGTGACTGGACTGATCCATGCATTTTAACGTCATACAATAAGGAAGTAAATATAAGGATAGGTCCTTGATGAGATATTCTACATATCCTATTAAGACAGGAATCAGACTCTACATAGTTCATGTTATGGGCACCTATGTCATGATAGATGCAATAACAGAGGCCTTGAGTGGGACTTATGAATACATGGTTTCTATGAATTTACTCATCGAGAGTATGAAACTTTGAGTGAATATGAGATGTAATCAGACTTACATCTCAATAAAGGGACCATGCTAGGGGAATGCTTTCCATGTTATTGGTAAAATCATTGATAGTCTCTAAGCCCATGTGAGTTGTGCTCGATGTGAGAAACAAGAGATGGCATAAGATCATACACATTTCATGAGATAATATTCACATGAGGATTACAAATTAAATTTCCCCTTAGAGAGGTATGATTAACATTCTCATGGAGGATATGGTATAGAGTTCAGTCCTTATTAATGCTTCCTATGTATCCTTTTTATAACTGTAATCGAAGTTCTCATAGTTCGTTTACCCCCTAACCCGTTGATGGAGTGGGGTGTGGGTGTTTACACTCAGAGATATTAATGTTATCCCTGAGGTTTAGAATACTTGGGGATTACACCAGGATGGATTCCCATGTATATTCATTCTCTATATTTTGATAGATAAAGAGATATAGAGACCATAAAGGGATTTTTGGATATGCTTGGTATGCCACGAAGGGCTTGTTCGAGAACATGAAACAAATAGGGATGCATGAGTGTGTAATCCTAACCCATTAAGAACACCCCCTTATAAATGGGGTATGCAGTCGATAGTTCTTAGTTGGGGATTCACAAGGTATAAGTCTGAACGTGTCTTTTAGATGAATTTGGCATCTCCTAGGGGATCTTCCCGACATGTCTTGATTGTCTGCTGAACATGCCTTGATTATCTACTAGACATGACTTGATTTACAAATAGACATATCTGGGGTGTCGGTCTGACATGGAAGACATATCCAAGGGTGTCTTCCTGACATGTTTGAGATGATTTTCATGGTCAAAGTTCAAATGTCCAAGATATTTTGCATGATCAACTGACTTGTCCTGGATATCTTTACCTGATCAAAGTACATTGTTCAGTTGAATGTCCAAAGTGCATTGTTCGGGATGTATTCACATGATCAAATCAGAAATTCCCAATTTCTTTTGCATGACAATACTAACATGTCCAATGTCTTCTGCATGACAATGCTGACATGTCAATAAGTTATCGCATGATCAACCTGAATTGTCCAAGATCTGTCTCTTGATTAAAGCGACACATCCAAGGCCACCCAAGGGCATCATGGGACCAGTGAAGAATATTTCGATCATGTGGACTTAATTGAACCACATAGTGGGGTATCTTGAACATGTTCATGATCACATGATTTTCCAAGTGTTTGATTTTACTGTATAAAGGGATCATGCATTGGCTGAATGAGAAAAAAATTTCATGGAAAGAAGATTACATGGATAAGGGTTCACTTTATAGTCACACATACTAGGGTTTTTATGATAAAAGGATGGCCTGTTCATTAGTATATATGAATTCCAAGGGGGTTCCCATATGATTTAATCACATGATTCTTGATTACTCATGTGATTTCATGTTGATTCTTTCAAAGGGTTCTTCCAATATGTGCAGAGGATTCACATTGATGCCACATGCATGGAAATTTTCCTCATATAATGGAAATAAAAAAAATTCCCTAATTATGGTACTTGGAAAACTATTTCCCAATGTACCCTAGTTTTCTCATACTTTGGGAAACTATTTCCCAAAATAAGGTTGTTTTTTCTTCCTTCCAACAAAAATTTTAGGTACTTCGGGAAATAGTTTTCCAAGTACCCTATTTAGGGAATATGTTTGTTTCATTACCCTTATATGAGGAAAATTTTTCTATGTGAATGGATGAGGGTGAATGGAAAATGAGGTGTATAGAAGAGGGTTTGTAAATCATGGCTGCACACCCCAGGGTCGGCATGGAGAAGTGAATTTCCACAGAAATATGTCTGCGGACACTAGTATGGGTGTATTGCATGTTTGAGATCCTATATCATGTGTCTGAATAGAGGAATCACGAGACTGAGGGTTCTGCCTCTTAAGTCTTCATGAAAAAGAGGTGCATGTCTTATCTTCACACGTTCATCGCATAATAGTGGTTTCATGGTCATCATACGACCACATGATTTCTAAGGGATCATGTGAGGGGTGCTATGGACTTACGTTGGGGCTGCTCGTTAGTGACAAATTCATGGATGTGAACTTGCATGACGGAGTCACGAAACCAGTGAGGTATCACGAGTTTTTTATATGCTTTCTAAATTTTTTTAAACGCCCTAGGTTAATTTTTTTTAAAATACACCTTAAAGGAAACATCAGTGATGTCGCCTTTTCCCTAAAACAATAATCTTTTTTTCTATTTTAATTATTTTTTTTATATTTCAAATTTTAATATTTTATTATTATGTTGTTATGGTTATATATATATACACACATATATATATATATATAACTTAATGTTTCAACATAATTTATCTTTTATTAAAGTACGTTCCTTTTCTAGACTATAAAATATAAACTATAACACCAATATGAATGAAATTTTAAACATTGATTAAACATACAATAATTAGTTGAAAATAAAAATAATTTCTTAAAAAATGTTGATAAAAAATAATTTATAAGCTTTCTAATCCACCCACTTTAAACTTAAAAATGTTTCAAGTATATGACTTTTCTATCCTATATAATATAAACTATAAGACATATATGAATAAAATTTTAAACATTGATTAAACATATAACAAGTAGTCGAAAATAAAAATCATTTATTAAAAAATATTGATGAAAAATAATTTATAAGATTTCTAATCCGCCTACTTGAAACTTAAAAATGTTTCAAGTATGTGAATTTACCAGCCTATATAATATAAACTATAAGACAGATATGAATAAAATTTTAAAAATTTCTTAAACATATAACAAGTAGTTGAAAATAAAAATAATTTCTTAAAAAATGTTGATGAAAAATAATTTATAAGCTTTCTAATCCACATACTTGAAACTTAAATTTTTTTCAAGTATGTGACTTTTATAGGATATATAATATAAACTATAAGACTGATATGAATGAAATTATAAATATTGGTTAAAAATATAATAAATAGTTTAAAATAAAAATAATTTATTAAAAAATGTTGATGAAAATTAATTTATAAGCTTTCGAATCCACCTACTTAAAACCTAAAAATGTTTCAAATACGTGCCTTTTCTAGCCTATATAATATAAACTATAAGACTGATATGAATGAAATTTTAAACATTGATTAAAAATATAAAAATTAGTCGAAAATAAAAAAAATTCTTAAAAAATATTGATAAAAAATAATTTATAAGCTTATAATCCACCTACTTGAAACATAAAAATGTTTCAAGTACATGCCTTTGATAGCCTATATAATATAAACTATAAGATCTATATGAATGAAATTTTAAACATTGGTTAAAAATATAACAAGTATTTAAATTTTTAATTTTTATTTATATGGGTCTTATATTTTATATTTTATAGGATTTCAAAGTTAAGTAGGTGGCTTATGATCCTCCTTGACATTCATTCTTTTCGCTTTCACTTCTGAGTTACTTTTCTTAAATTCCTTTCATTATCTTTTATTTATTTTATTTATGAAACTATTTATTTTAAACAAATTTTTATATGATTAGGTTATCTTTTAAATTTTATTTACATTGTTTTTATAATGTATATTTTTTAATCTTTTAAAGTTATTTACTTTAAAATCTAATAATTATTTCTATGTTTCAAGTAGTGTACTTTGAAATATGTCAAATATAAATTGTGCCTAAAATATAAATGAAAACTGAAATACTAGATAAAAATATGAGAATATCTAATAGTAATAATAGTATTTTCATTTCAGTAGACACAATACTTGTAAATGAACATGTTCAATCAATTTTTATGTCTATTGTGAGAAGATTTTGTCTCACTTGGTGGTATGTGAATAAGACATCCGCATCGAGTATGCATTAGAGTATGATGACTTGGAGAGGGATGATCCTTGGGCACTAGAACATTGAATGGTGCATCCTCTATCTGTCTATCAGTGGGAGGAGCTATATACTTCATCTTGTACTGCCCTCCAGATCCTTCTCCCACTAGGGTGATATAAAGACCTTCCATCATCACAGTGGGGAACCAAGTCTATGGTGGAGCTATGCCCCAAGACTACGATGGATCTAGAACCCAAGGATACGATGGATCTAGACCCCAAAGCTGTGATGGATTTGGAACCCAAGATGGAGAGAACTGTGGATATCCTATCAGGAAATATGGATCCCATGACACTTGAGGCACATCCTGAATCAGCTAATCCTAGACTACTAGAGGGACGAACTATGTATATGAAATAGGTGAGGCCTTAATTGTAGCACAATGTTTTCTACGCTATTGTGGTCGTGTCTCCTCATCACCAGCAACAGCTTCAGGATGTTCCTTTAGGGAAGGAACCTCCTCTCTCCAGTCTGGATGCTTAAAGATGCTCTTGTAAAGGGCACGAAAATATTTCTTCACCTCCAGCATAGTAGCATGGATGACTACTCAGCTAAAGACCCCCTCCTCCTCTTATTCACTCATGCGAACAAGATGATCTGTGTGAATTCCCTGCAAATAGATTCAAATTGAATTAGAAAATAGTTCAACAAATAAACTAATGGAAATTTATCGACTTACCATCCTTTACATATCTATGTCAGGCCAGGTAAGATACAATATAAACTTCAGTCTATACCATGGATCACAATAAAACTGCTCTGAAAGAAATAATCGATTCATAGGAACGCCCTGAATATGAAACTCTGCATGTCTGTGCCAACAGTCGATAAATTAGGCATGTACTTGGGGCTAGTCTTCATCCTACTTCCCTGTCAGCTTCATCCCATAAAGTCACTTTGTCTGTCTCGACGGCAATGGAATTGGCTGAGTACAGAAAAATTGGAACATGACTCTATTAGGCTAATACTGCTCAATAATATGGAAGTGAATGAGGGGAACTATAGCCATAGCATCTTCAAGCCCAACAGTGCAGTATGCTGGCAATTGGTCCATAATAATCCAGTATGGAATCCATGAAATCTGAAATGACATGTGAATTTGTCAAAAAAGATCCTAATTAAAAACCAAAATTGATGCTATTATAAAATATGTCATATAGTGATAGATTGTATATACATACCTGATTAGGTAAGAGACAGTCCAACTGGAGTCGATATACGCCCAAATGTTGTCTCAGAACCACGTTGAAATTGTGTCGTTGACACCACCTATAAAATACATCATCGATGGTGAAAATTAATGAGAAATTAAATTCAATAACTCATAATATCATCATAAACCAATAAAATTGACTGATCATACCAGCGTCCACGTGGAGTGTTATGCAATACCTCCATCTCGATCAACGGACTAGCAAGCTCAAGACAGAATGCAGGGATACGCTCCCATGCCCACATCTGAATAAGGATGATGCATCCCCCGAGACCTCTGAGGTCTCTATGGTATAGCCAACATAATGATCTATATGTGTATTCCAAGCAGGTTGATCCCCAGTTGTATGTCTCGACCTGATCAAAGTCCTCTAGTAGGGGTAGATACATCATGTGCACGTGCATCCCCAAGTGATCAGTACACATGGTCCTGCCAATGAGCCGTAATATATATGCATGGGCATAATGAATGATAGTCTTCTCATCATAATCATCGTGTAAATGTGTAATCTACGCCTTCAACCAAGTCATAGATATGGACACTCCATATGTAGCCCTATGTTCAGATAAAATGTCAACGCCTAACAAGTGCTAAGAAAGGTCTGGCCAAACTTTACGAGTGAGTCCAATAACGGGTCTCCCCAGGATAGGAAGACTGAGAAGCACTGCCACATCCTAGAGGGTGATGGCCATCTCTCCCTTAGGTAGGTGGAATGTGTGTGTCTCTGGTATCCACCTCTTAATAAGGGAAGAAATTAGGTGATGGTCTACAAATGTGAAATCTAATATGGTAAGGCTATAGAAGCCAACACGGTGTAAGTATAGTCTAATAGCATGTGGAGGATCCCTGCACATGAACCTCATCCCAGTTGGTGAGGTATCCTTAAGTTCATCCACAAGACCCAGGTTCAAAACCAGGTAGAGACATATTTTTGGATACTATAGCAGTACTGTAGCAGGCACTATAGCAGAACTGCACACTATGCGGGGCTGTAGCAGACTGTACATTGTGTGGGCTGTAGCAAAACTGTACACTGTGAGGGTACTATAGCAAACTATCCACTGTTCGGATACTGTAGCAGACACTGTAGTAGTTACTGTAGCAGGTACTGTTCGATACTGTAGCAGTTGGAACTATTCACCTCGGGCCACCGGTTTGGGCTTGGAGTCTTTAAGACATTCGGGCCACCCAGGCCTTCAAGTCAGTAGGGATTTCGGGCCACCATTAAGGCTTTTGGGCCACCTCAAGGCCTTCAGGCCACATGCATTTTCCCCAAACATACTACAAAAAGGAGCAGCCCCAGAAGAGGATTCAGAGCAGGTGTACTCACCAGAGCAGAGCCAAATGGATTTGTCGGAGATTTATGAAATAAATTCTATAATATAATATTTTATTTAAGGAATAAGGAGAGAGTTAATTCTTGAAAGCATGCAAGTTTTTATTAAGGATTTAAGATTAATAGGTTATTAAGATATTAGGTATGTTTCACTAAGTTATACATTTTTGGAATAATGGAATACTAATTTTTAGAATTGTAGAGACAATATTTCTAAATTATTGGGTCTTGAATTTGGTTAGACATATTTTGGATGAGTTTTATGTTTAACTAATTATGGATTGGATTAAGATAAACTGTGGGAATTACTAATGATGATTTAGGAATTTATCTAATTATCTATATTGAATAACTTATGCTAATCATTATGATACTATTATTTTGTTATATAAAAGTTTATTAAAATATCAGACACATGATTTTATAAAAAACCATGGTAAAGGGAATATGTTTTTCAGTTTACAATTCATCTTTTAGGTTTTAGGATTTATAGATTAGGGTTTCAGATATTGATTTTTGGGTCTAGGTTTTTGGATTTTTTGTAATGTTTTAGGGTTTATGTTTATGAATTTTGGGTTAGGGTTTAGGTTTTAAGGTTTCTAGTTTAGAATTTTGATATTAAGGTTTAGTAAAGATGTTTTTGGGTTCATTGATCTACTTTTGGGTTTTGGGGTTTAGAAAATCGTGAAAAAAAGAAGAGATAACAACATATAATTTACAATATGGGAATGTCACAATGAAGACAATCACTACTGGAAATTTATTATATACCAACGGTTTTAAACCATTAGTGAAGCCTATATAACCATTGGTAACACTTATACCAACGGTTTAGCCAACAGTTGGTAATCAAGTCGTGGGGATAGACTTATAGCAACGGGTTATCAAATAACCGTTGGGAAAATCCACCAGAAATCATATTATGTTTCCCAATGATTTCAAAACCATTACAATAGATCTTTACCAATGGTTTATGAAAACCGTTGGTAAATATTGATAATACCAGGCCTTTACCAATGGTTTCAGAAACCATAGGTAAAGTATGAACTAATACATTTACCAATGGTTGTAAACCATTGGTAAAGGGTAGGTTATTCAATTCTATACCAACAGTTTTGGAAACCATTGGTATAGAGCTTGCAATTTGTCCAAAAGCAAGAAACTTACCTATGCCTACAATTTGTACAGAAGAAACCAGCTTCCCTATGCATTTACCTACAGAATAACACAAAGTTCACAATATATAATACCTATAATTCTATACCATTGGTCTATAAATGCACTTGAGGTTTATAATGATCTCCCCCATTAAGAATCATAAAATATCATATTATGTCTTATGCTTGAATTTTATAATATGTGTGTTGAGTTGACTGTAGACTATATCTTTATGAGGGATCTGTTATATAACCCCTAATTTGAGTTATTTCAAAATGGTATCACATGTTGAGTTTATTAATGTACAACCTTTATGTATTGGTTAATTTCCTCTTATTTTTAATGTTATCCCATATAGATATAAATTAGATTAACCAAAGTCTCTTAGGTAAGTTGTTAGTGAAACTTTCATTCTCTCAAAAGGTGATGCAGGATGTAATTCTGAGTAAAATAGGGATAAGATGGTATATTTCAGAGAAGTAAAATGAAATGAGAATATCCTAAGATATCCTTTGTATTTATTATCAATAATGCAGAAAAAGATACAAACATATTGGTATAAGTTTTGTTTGTTGGTATTGTAAAACAAATAAAAAGGGGGAAATTGATGTTCTTATGGATTGGATTGTATTTTTATCAATGATTTTGGCACTATATAGTTCCGAGGAGTGAAATAAGCTACTGATGTTGGGGGGGTGTTTTCCAAGGGGGTAGAGGATGTCCAGGGGTGGGGGCTGTCCAGGGGGTGGGGGCTTTCCAGGGGGTTGGGGGTTTCCAGGTGGTGGGGTGGTGTTTAGGTGGGGTGGGGGTCGTCCAAGGGGGTGGGGGCCTTCCATGGGAGTGGGGGGTGTCCATGGGGGTGGGGGTGTCTAGGGGATGGGTGTGTCCAGGTGGTGGGGGGTGGTGTCCAGGGGGTGGGGGTCGTCTAGGGGTTGGGGGCATTCAGGGGGTAGGGGGGATGTCTCTGGGGGTAGGGGTGTCCCCGGGGGTTGGCAGGCTATCCACAGGGGTGGGGGTGGGGGCCTTTCTAAGGGGGTAGGGGGTGTCCAGGGGTGGGCGGGTTGTCCATGGGGGTTGGGGTGTCTAGGGGGTTGGGGTGGGTGTCCAAGGGGGTAAGAGGTGTCCAGGGGGGTCTAGGGGGGTGGGGGTGTACAGGGGGTGGGGGTGTCCAGGGGGTAGGGGATGTCCAAGGGGTAGGGGGTGTCCATGGGGTGGGGTGGTGTCCAAGGGGGTGGGGGCGGTCAAGGGGGTTGGGGGGGCTGTTCAAGGTGGGGGCGGTCCATGGGGTGGGGGTCTAGGGGGTTGGGGGTGTATAGGTGGTGGGGTGGTGTCCAGGGGGAGGGGCTGTCCAAGGGGGTGGGGACTATCCATGGGGGTGGTGGGTGTCCAGGGTGTGTGGGGGTTTCAAGGTGGTGGGGTGGTGTCTAGGGGGTGGGGGTCATCCAGGGGACTGGGGGGCTGTCCGGGGGGGGGTTGTCCCTGGGGATAGGGGTGTCTGGGGGGGGCATGCTTTTCCATAGGGGTGGGTGGGGGGAGGGGGATGTCCAAGGGGGGTAGGGGGTGTCCAGGGGTGTGGGAGGGCTGTCCACAGGGGTGGTGGGGGTGTCCACAGGGGTGGTGGGGGTGTCCAGGGGGTGGGGAGCTGTCCAGTGGGGTTGGGGGGCTGTCCAAGGGGGTCGGGTATCCAAGGGATGGGGGTCTCCAGGGGGATGGGGGTCTCTGGGGGTGGTCGGTGGGTTTCCAGGGGGTGGGCGGGCTGTCCACGGGGGTGGGGGGGGGGGGGTTCCAGGGGGTATGGGGTGTCTAGGGGTGGGTGAGCTGTCCATAGGGGTGGCAGGGCTGTCCAGGCGGTAGGGGGTGTCTAGGGGGTGGGTGAGCTGTCCATAGGGGGGTGTCTAGGGGGTAGGGGTGTCTAGGGGGGCGGGCGGGCTGTCCACGGGGGTCACAGGGATGTCTAGGGGGTAGGGGTATCCAGGTGGGTGGACAAGCTGTCTACATGGGTGGGGGCCGTTCAGGGGGGTACAGAGTGTACTAGGGGGTGGGCGGGTTGTCCATGTGGGTGGTGGGGGGCTATCTAGGGGGTATGGGGTGTCTAGGGGGGAGAGCTGTCCATGGGGGTTGTGGGGTTGTCCAGGGGGTAGGGGTGTCTATGGGGTGGGGGGTGTATAGGGGGAGGGTGATCTGTCCATGGGGGTGGGGGTGTCCAGAGGGGTAGGGGTGTCAAGGGGGGGTGGGAAGACTGTCCACACGGGTGGGGGGCTATCAAGGGGGTACGGGGTGTCCAGGGGGTGGGTGGGATGTCCACGGGGGTGGCGGGGCTATCCAGGTGGGTAGGGGGTGTTGAGGTGGGTGTGCGGGATGTCCACAAGGGTGGGGTGCTGTCTAGGGGGTACGAGGTGTCTATGGGGGTGGGAAAGTTGTCTACGGGGGTGGGGGATGTCCAGGGTGTACAAGGTATCCAAGGTAGTGGCAGGCCTGCCCACGCGGGGGTGGCGGGGCTATTCAGGGGGTATGGGGTGTCTAGGGGGTGGGAGAGCTATCTATGGGGGGGTGGCAGGGCTCTCCAGGGGGTAGGGGGTGTCTAGGGGGTGGGGGTGTCTAGGGGGGTGGGTGGGGCTGTCCACAGGGGTGGGGGTTCCCAGAGGGGTAGGGGTGTCCAGGGGGGTGGGCAGGCTATCCATGGGGGGTGGTGGGGCTCTCTAGGGGGTAGGGGGTGTCGAGGGGGGTGGTCGGGCTGTCCAAGGGGGTGGGGGCTTGTCTAGGGGGTAGGGGTGTCCATGGGGGTGGGAGGGCTGTCCACACAGGGTAGTGGGGATGTCCAGGGGGTAGGGGGTGTCCAAGGGGGTGGGCGGGAAGTCCAAAGGGTGGGGGATATCCAGGGGTGGGCAGGCTGTCCACGGGGGTGGTGAGGCTGTCCAGGGGTGTACGGGGTGTCTATGGGGGTGGGAAAACTATCAACGGGGGTGGCGGGGGCTATCCAGGGGGGTAGGGGGTGTCTAGGGGTGGGTGGGTATCCAACAGGGGGTTAGAGCTGTTTCGAGGGGTAGGGGTGTCGAGGGGGGGGGGGGGGCAGGGCTATCCATGGGGGGTGGGAGGGGGTGTACAGGGGGTACGAGGTGTCCAGGGGTGGGAGGGTTGTCCATAAGGGTGGCGGGGCTATTCAGAGGGTAGGGGTATCCAGGGGGGTGGGCGGGCTTTCAATGGGCGTGGTAGGGATGTCAAGGTGGTTAGGGATGTTTATGGGTTGGGCGAGCTTTCCACGGGGGTGGGGGACTATCCAGGGGGTACGGGGTGCCCAGGGGGGTGGGCGGGGCTGTCCACGGGGGTGCTGAGACTGTCCAAGGGGTAGGGGGTGTCCAGGGGGATTGGTAGGCTATTCATGGGGGTCGTCAGGCTTTACAGTGGGTAGGGGGTTTCGAGGGTGGGTGGGCAGGCTATCTATAGGGGTGGGGGCTATCCAGGGGGCACGGGATGCCCTGGGGGTTGGGCGGGTGATCCACACAGGTGTGGGGTTGTCTAGGGGGGCTAGAGGGTGTCTAGGGATGGGGGTGTCTAGGGGGGTGGGCAGGCTGTCCATGGGGTTGGGGGTGTCTAGAGGGGCAGGGGGTGTCCAGGGGGTGGGTGGGTTGCCCACAAGGGTGGGGGGTTTCCAAGGGGGTATGGGGTTTCCAGGGTGTGGGGCGGGCTATCCATGGGGGGTGGCGAGTCTATCCAGGGGGTAGAGGTGTCGAGGGGGGTGGGCGGGTTGTCCATGAGGGTGGGGGCCTGTCCAGGGGGTAGGGGGTGTCCATGGGGGTTGGAGGGATGTCCACGTGGGTGGAGGGGATCCCCCGGGGGTAGGGGGTATCCAGGGTTGTGGGAGGGCAGTCCACGAGGGTGGGACGGGCTCTCCGGGTGGTATTGTGTGTTCAGGGGGGTGGGCAGGCTGTCCACGGGGGGTGGCAGGGCTTTCCAAGGGTGTACGGTGTGTCCAGTGGGGTGAGAAAGATGTCAACGGGGGTGGAAGGGCTATCCAAGGGGTAGGGGGTGTCTAGGGGGGTGGGTGAGCTGTCCACTGGGTGGAGGCTGCCCAGTGGGGTAGGGGGTGTCGAGGGGGGTGGGCAGGCTATCCACGGGGGTGGGAGGTGTCCAAGGGTGTATGGGGTTTCTAGGGGGGTGGACAGGTTGTCCATGATGGTGGCAGGGCTATCTAGGGGGTAGGGAGTGTTCAGGGGGTGGGCGGGCTGTCCAAAGGGGTGAGGGGGGTGTCTACGGGGGGAGGGGGTGTCTAGGGGGGTGGGTGGGCTATCTATAGGGGTGGTGGGTTGTCGAGAGGGGTGGGGTTTCTAGGGGGTGGGCGGGCTATCTAAGGGGTTGGTGGGGTTGTGTAGGGGGTGGGGGTTGTTCTGGGGGTGGAGGGGGTTTTCCATGGGGGTAGGTGTGTCCAAGGGGGGTGGGCGGGCTGCCCATGGGGGTGGGGGGGGCTATCCATGGGGGTGGGGGCAGTCCAGAGGGTGGGAGAGCTATCCACTGAGGTAGCAGGGCTGTGTAGGTTGGTGGGGGGGCTATCCCCGGGGGTAGGGGCTGTCCAGGGGGTGGGTGGGTTGTCCACGGGGGTGGCGAGGCAGTCCAGGGGGTATAAGGTGTTTAGGGGGTGTGTCCGATGTCCACGAGGGTGGCATGGCTTTCTAGTGGAATACGGGGTGTCTAAGGGGTGGGGTGGGCTGTCCACGAGGGTGGGCAGGCTATCCATGTGGGTGGGGGCTGTCTAGTGGGGTATGGGGTGTCCAGGGGGTGGGAGGGGTTGTCGAAGGGGGTAGGGGGTGTCTAGGGGTGGGCGGGCTATCCACGGGGGGTGGCAGGGCTATCTAGGGGGTGGGCGGTCTGTAAACAGGGGTGGGGGACTGTCCAGGGGGTAGGGATATTTAGGGGGGGTGGGTGGGCTATCCACGGGGGGGGGGGGAGGGGGTGCACAGGGGGGGTACGGGGTGTTCAAGGGGTTGGGTGGGCTGTCCACAGGGGGTGGCGGGGCGGTTCCGGGGGTAGGGGGTGTCCAGGGGGTGGGCGGGATATCCACGGTGGTGGGGGACTGTCTAGGGGTGTAAGGGGTGTCCATGGGGGGGTGGGCGGGCTGTCCACAAGGGTGGCGGGGCTGTCCATGGGGTAATGGTGTCCTGGGGGGGTGGGGCGGGCTATCGACAGGGTCACCGGTCTATCCAGGGGGTAGGGGTGTCCAGGGTGGGTGGGAGGGCTATCTACAGGGGTGGGGGCTATCTAGGGGGTACGTGGTGTCCAGGGGGATGGGCGGGAGACCCATGTGGGTTGCGGGGCTGTCCCGGGGGGTACAAGGTGTCTAGGGGTGGGAGAGATGTCCATGGGGGTGGCTGGGCTGTCCAGGGAGGGTAGGGGTGTCTCGGGGGTGGGGGTGTCTAGGGGGGTGGGTGGGCTACCCACGGGGTTGGGGGTGTCCAGAGGGGTAGGGGTGTCCAGGGGGTGGACGTGTTGTCCACGGGGGTGGGGGTTTCAAGAGGGTACAGGGTGTCCAGAGGGGGTGGTTGGGCTATCCATGTGGGTGGAGGGGCTATCCATGGGGGTAGTGGTGTCGAGGGGGGTGGGCGGGTAGTCCACGGGGGTTGGGGCCTGCCCAAGGGGGTAGGGGTGTCCATAGGGGTGGGCGGGCAGTCTATGTGGGTGGCGGGGATGTTCAGGGGGTAGGGGTATCTAGGGGGTGGGCAGGCAGTCCACGGGTGTGGGGGGGATCTCTAGGGGGTACGGTGTGTCCAGGGGAGTGGGTGGGCTATCCATAGGGGTAGTGGGGCTTTCCAGGGGTGTACGGGGTGTCCAAGGGTGTGGGAAATCTCTCTACAGGGGTGGTGGGGCTGTCCAAGTAGTAGGGGTGTCTAGGGGGTGGTCGGGCTATCCACAGGGGTGGTGGATATCCAGTGGGGTAGGGGTGTCAAGGGGGGTGGGCGGGCTGTCCATAGGGGTGGGGGTGTCCAGGGGGTATGGGGTGTCCGGGGAGTGGGCGGGTTGTCCACGGGAGTGGCAGGGTTGTCCAAGAAGGTAGGGGGTGTCCAGGGGCAGTGGATGGGCATTCCATAATGGGGGAGGTGTCCACAGGGGGGTGTCTAGGGGGTGGGCGGGCTGTCTACAGGGGTTTCAGGGCTGTTTAGGGGGGTAGGGGTGGGTGAGCTATCCATGGGGTTGGTGGGGTTGTGTAGGGGTGTGTGGGTTGTCTAGGGGGTGGAAAATTTGTCCCCGGGTGTAGGGGTGTCCAAGGGGGTAGGCGGGATGTCCACGGGGGTGGGGGGATATCCACGGGGGTCGGGGCAGTCCATGGGTGGGCGGGCTTTCCACAGGGGTGGTAGGGTTGTGCAGGGTGGGGGGGGGGGGGGGGTTGTCCATGAGGGTAGGGGTTGTCCAGGGGGGTGGGAAGGCTGTCCATAGGGGTGGAATGGCGGGTCCCGGGGGTATGGGGTGTCTAGGGGGTGGGTCGGCTGTCCACGAGGGTGGCGGGACTATCTAGGGTAATACGGGGTGTCCAAGGTGGTTGGTGGGCTGTCCACGGGGGGGGGGGGGGGGGGTCCACGTGGGTGGTGGCTGTCCAGTGGGGTATGTGGTGTCCAGGGGGTGGGTGAGGCTGTCAAGGGGGGTAGGGGGTTTCCAGGTGTGGTAAGGCTATCCACGAGGGTGGAAGGCTCTCTAGGGGTGTAGGGGGTGTCCAGGGGGTGGGCGGGCTGTCCATGGGGGTGGAGGGAGGGTGTTGTCCATGGGGGTAGGGGGTGTCTAGGGGGGTGGGCAGGCTGTCCAAGGGGGTGGGGGCTATCCATGGGGGGAGGAGTTGTCTATGGGGTGGGCGGGCTGTCCACGGGGGTGGCGAGGCTGTGTAGGGGGTAGGGGGCGTCTAGGGGGTGGGCGGACTATCCATGGGGGTGGGGGCTTTAAAGGGGGGCAGGATATCCATGGGGGTAGCGGGGCTGTACAGGGGGGTGGGGGCTATCCACGGGGGTAGGGGCTATCCAGGGGGTAGGCGAGCTGTCCACTGGGGTGGATGGGCTGTCCAGGGGTTATGGGGTGTCTGAGGGATGGGCGGGGCTGTCCAAGGGTGTATGGGGTGTCCATGTGGGTGGGCGGGCTGTCCACGAGGGTGGCAGGGTGGTCCAGGGGGGTAGGGGAATCCAGGGGGTGGGCGGGCCGTCGACAGGTGTGGGGGTTGTCCACGGGGGGAGGGGTGTCTAGGGGGTGGTTGTGTTTTCCATGGGGGTTGGGGCTATTGAGGGGGTTTAGGGTTAAGGGTGTCTAGGGGGTGGGCAGGCTGCCCACGCGGGTGGCGGGGCTGTGCAGTGGGGTACGGGGTGTCCAGGGGGGTTGGGAGGGCTATCCACGGGGGTAGGGGTGTCAAGGGGAGTGGGTGGGATATCCACGGGGGTGGGGTGGGGGGCTGTCCATGGGGGTGGGGGGCTGTCCAGGGGGGTGGGCGGGCTATCCACGGGGGTGGAGGGGCTGTGCAGGGGTTGGGGGCTTTCCATGGGGGTAGGGGGTGTTCAGTGGGTGGGAGGGCTGTCCACAGGGCTGTCAGGGTTGTCCAATGGGGTAGGGGGGTCTAGGGGTTGGGCGGGTCGTTCACGGGGGGTGGGGGGCAGTCCATGGGGGGTAGGGGTTTTCAAGGGTTGGGTGGGTTGTCCACGGCGGTGAGGGGCTTTCCACGGGGGGGGGGGGGGGGGGGGGGGGGGATGTCCATGAGGGTGGGGAAGGCCTCCCACGGGGGTGGACGGACTATCCAGGGGTGGTTGGGATATCCATGGGTGTGCAGAGGTTGTACATGGGGTACGAGGTGTCCAGGGGATGGGTGGGACTATCCAAGGTGGGTGGGGGAGTCTATCCATGGGGGTAGGGGTGTTCAGGGGGTGGGGCGGGCTGTCCACACGGGTGGGGGGCTATTCACAGGGGGAGGGGTTGTCCAGGGGGTGTTCGGGGCTTTCCATGGGGGTGGAAGGGATGTCCAAGGGGTGGTGGGATGTTCATGGGGGTGGGGGCTATCTAGGGGGTACGGGTTGTCATGGGGGGTCGGAGGGCTCTCCACGGGGGTGGGGGGGCTTTCCATGGGTAGGGGTGTCTAAGGGGGTGGGCTTTCCACGGGGGTGAGGGGGTTTTCCATGGGGGTAGGGGTGTCCAGTGGGGTGGGCGGACTATCCATGGGGGTGGGGGGTGTCCAAGGGGGTAGCCCACTCAACCACCCCCCTGGACACCCCGCCCACCCACCCCCTGGACAACCCACCTGGATAGCCCACCCATACACCCTTTGCCCCACCTGGATAGCCAACCCACCCACCCCTTGGACAGCCTGCCCCCCCTCTCTGGATAGCCCACACCCCTCCCCTTTAACCCCTCCCCCACCAGGACTGCCCACCCCCTCCCTGGACAGCGCACAACCCCTCCCCTACAGCCCCCTACCCCCTACAAGACCCCTGGACAGCCCCCCCCCCCCCCCACCTGGATAGCCCACGCCCCCACCCCCACTAGACATCCCCACCCCACCCTCCTTGGACATCCCATACCCCCTCCCCCACTTGGATATCCCACCCACCAACCCACCCCCCTGGATAGCCTACCCCCCTCCCTGGACAGCCAAAACCCCCTCCCCTACAGCCTTCCTTCGACCCCCCGACCCCCCTGGACAGCCCCCCCACCCCACCTGGACAGCCCCCCCCCCACCTGGACATCCCCCCACCCCCACCTGGACAACCCACCCCACCCCCTGGATAACCCAATCCCCCTGGATAACCCACACCCCTCCCCAACTTAGACAACCCACCCCCACCCCTAAATAGTCCACCCCCTGGATATCCCACACCCCTCGTCCCCCACCTGGACAACCCAACCCCACCCCCCTAGACAGCCCACACCCCCTCTCCACCTGGACACCCCACCCTGACCCCCCTCGAAATCCCACACCTCTCCTTGGGAAGATCATACCCCCCTCCCCTACACCCCTATAGCCCCTTACCCCATGCATCCCCCTACCCCCTTGGACACCCCACCCCCACCTGGACAGCCCCCCACACCTAGACAACCCCTACCTCTCTTGTATCCCCCCTTATGGTGTTTTTATTTAAAATAATTTTATTCATTATGAAAGGAAAACCATCATGAATTAGCCATTTCATTCCAAAAACCCATTCAATTTATCAAAACATGAAAAATTTAATTTATAAGGCTCTATGGGTCACTTAGGAAATTTCATTGTGGAAAGGGGAAATCAACTACATTGTTAATTAGAATTGAAAAATTATGCTAAGAACTTAGGATGTGTGGTGGTGTCTAGGAGGTGTGGTGGTGTCCAGGGGGGCTGTCTAAGGGGGTGGGGTGGGGGTTATCCAAGGGGGTGGAGGGTGTCCATGGGGGTGGGGGTGTTTAGGTGGGTAGGGAGGGTGGGTTGTCCAAGGGGGTGGGGTGTCTAGGGGGATATCAATGGGGGATGAGGGGTGTCCTGGGAGGGTTGGGGTGGGGGTGTCCAGGGGGTGGGGGTGTCCAGGGGGGTAGGGGGAGGGGGTTGTCCAAAGGGTGGGGGTGTCCAAGGGGGCGGGGGTGTCCAGGGGGGCTGTCCATTGGGGGGTGAGGGGTGTCCATGGAGGGTGGGGTGAGGGTGTCCAGGGAGGGTGGGGTTGGGGGTGTCTGGGGGGGTGGGGGTGTCCAGGGGGGCGGGGGAGGGGTTGTCCAAGGGGTGGGGGTGTCCAGAGGGTGGGGGTGCAGGGGGTGGGGGTTGTCCAATGGGGGAGGGTGTTCAGGGGGGTGGTGAGGAGGTTGTACAAGGGGTGGGGTGGGGGGTATTCAGGGGTGGAAATACCCATATAATACCTTAAAAATTACCTATAACCAATCCAACCAACAACACAATTCCAATCCATCACCCAAACAACATCTAATTCATCCTCAATATCAATACCATTCCCATTATTCCTTGAACACAAATTATAAATAAAAAATCCAAATCCAATTTTCAACTAAACTAAAGTCCATTGAAAATACCATATCACCCCACTAAACAAACCCTTTACCATGTTTGAAGTGTAGAACAAAAAACAGAAAACAAATCAAAGGGTTCAGTATGCCACAGACTACAGGAACTCAAATTTAGCCCAAATCAAAATAGAAAATAGAAAAAAATAGAGGTAGAACATTAAAACTATGGTAAAACTTACTAATTTGAAGTGTAGAAATAGAAAATTGATTTATTGAATATGGATCTATGACTGGAAGGAGTTTCGAGGCAGAGAAAACTTCTGGAGGAGCTTTGGATTAGGTTCTGCACAGTCTGTAATCGGGCCGAGGGGTGTTGGGTATTTGGGGAAAACTTTCCCAATGGTTTTTAAAAACCATTGGGAAAGCCTCTCTTTACCAATGGTTTTACTAAACCATTGGTACATATTAGAGGAACTAAATCTTTCCCAATGGTTTTTTCAAACTGTTGGGAAATCTTAACTATATTAACACATTTGGAAACTGTTTGAGAAAATCGTTGGCAAATGTGGCTTTTTTTATAGTATACCAATAGTTTATTAAAACTGTTGGTATATATCCATTGGGAAAACACCATTTCTAGTAGTGAATATATCATTCTGGATGAGAGTGTGAACTCAACCCAATAAAATTAGGGCATCATTTTCGGTTATGACCTTCTTTATGACATACAATGCATCTCAAACTCTTCCCTTGTTCTTGAGGCCAATCCATCTCATTACACATTCTACTGGCCTTCAGTATCCCATGAGGACGCAACTGATTGATGCCAGGTATCACTATATCATGGACTTTGGGTATTAGAAAATAAAGATACTCCCCAATAGGTGTCTATGGTGTGACATAACAGTTAGCAATGGTATCCATATGGTACACTGGATCAACATATTCTTACCATGATATGTTCACAGAGGCACATGTTGTGATGGAACATGTGCATGGAAATCGTAAGGCCTGAAACTTTACACATTAACATTTCCTCATTTCTATTAATACCACCATTTTTTCACCGATGCAATTTTTGATGGGGTATGAACGCTCTTGAACTTCAAATTGATATTCTTCTCATCGAAAAAGGCAAACATGATAACCAAAAGCTTCTTCAATATTCTTTTCAATATCTCATTGAAAGTGTCTTCTATACCTTAGCCCATGCTGTATTCCATATGATGATGTCTATCAACAAAGTACTTCACGCATCGATATAATTTTTCCTAAACTAGGCAGTTATAGGTATCTTGTAAATCCCTTTGAAGACACCATTGATGCACTCCACAATTTTTGTGGTCATCTGTTCGTACCTCTTCCCCCCTTCATATACCAATGTACATTTTTCTTTTGGAATCTGCATTATATAATCATAAACATCTTGATTAGCCTGGTGTATTTGTTCAAAAATTTCTTAAAAATTCCGTTGATATGACTCATATGCTACACAGAATAGATGATATTTCACATAATTTGATTTTATCTTTATGTTAAAATAGTAAAAAAATAACAAATAAAATGCATACCAAGCCTCATGATTGCCTTCTTCATCAGTTTTTTATTGAATTTTTTATGCACATTGATATAAATGTGTCTAATGTAGAACCAATGATGTGCATTTGGGTATCTCCATATATCAGGATCTGCATTGATTGACTCATTAATTTCCCAATGGCAATCAGATATCAAACAAACACCCTGAATGTTGGTGAAATGGTTGTTGATACATGCCTAAAACAACTCTATGATTCATAGTTTTCTTTCTCTACAATGGAAAAGGCAAGTATGAGAGGTGGATGGTTTCTATCTTGGGTTTCCGCAATCAACAATATGCCCTTGTATTTTCCTTATATAAATGTTCCATCAATCTAAATGAAATTTTTGCTGAAACGAAATGTGGGGATACAGGGGAGGAATGCCCAGAACAACTGATGAAATTAAACACGAGATGGATCAAGTCAGTTATCATGAGACACATGTTTATTTGTATCAATATGGAAGAAAACTTGTTTATGATGCCTCAGTATAGATAGAAATTGTGGAAACACCAGATATGATTCATCCCAATCACCATAGACCTTCACAATTGCCTTCTATTTCACCATCCATGCCTTATTATAGGAAATCTTATAACTGAATGTATGTTGTATCCTCTCTTGCATAAGGGAAATCAGAACATCTTTACTTGTCCTAATCATATCAACAACAATAGATGACACAATATCTGCATCCAATGAGGTATGATCTTGTGTCAGGATTGGCTGAATGCAATTATGAGCTACCTCAATCCTCGAGATTCTCCAACCTCCAAATGTAATGTCCAGAATCATCCTAAAGAAAAATATACAATCATCCCCATAATTCTCACAACATATGACATATTTAATGTGACATTATTTGTGAAAAATATAGTTGTAGTGCCTCTCAATGTGAAATATCTTTATCATTCTTTTTAATGCATCTTTACTTGGAAAATTCCTTCCAACATATAATGTTTTGTCCAACTCACTAAACCTATCTGGTACAACTCTAGGGAACTCAGTTACCGGTGTGAGAACATTATTGTCGAATTTAGGCAGACGTTTCATTGCTTCTGACCAAGATTAAAGGAGTGGTGGATGATTTATTATAGGTCTAGGTTGATGTATAACTAATTCATTTCTATAAACCTCCTTCCTAACTTTCGTTGATCCCTCCTCATCAGTACTATTTTCACCATATGATCTTTCATTATGAAACTCCTCATCAGAAGTCGGATTGACATGTATATCTGTGAGATCATCTAGGTTGTCCTCTTCTATATCATTTAGAATAGGCTCAATTTCATTAAGTGAACTGCCTTTAACCACTCTTGTAATTCTACATATTCATACAACTGGATGTTGTTGTCGTACAACAGAAACATCAATATATAACTCCATCATGGTATCATCTGACTGCTGAGAAAATAAATTAATTTCTTGGACCCACTCCACATCAGTAACCAATGTACAAGCTAGATACCACAATGTTGCCAGTAATTACAAATGTCTATAGCTCATAGACTTGATCTCTTGATCAGGTCCTAGATTTAAGGAACCACGAACTATATATTGAAGGTCACTTATGGTTACACAATCAGTTGTACTAACCACTGTTATTGGTTGTATACTGTAAGAAACTCCTTGCCCGGTTTGAATAACCTTCCCATAGCAGTACACTAAGGTAAACCTGACTCTTTATGTCAAAAATGTTTCTTTCATCAAAATTATGAGAGTGTAACACATATTAACAGTGATGATTAACCATATGATATTTATTAGAATTTAATTTTAGGATGCCTTTTTATACCCTAAAATATGCTAGTAATGTTTCATTATATAAAATTTTATTAGAATATAAGTCACATAACGTTTTGGAAACTAAGGTAAAAAGAAGAGGAAACATAAAATTAGTCTATTTATCCTTGAAAAAATGACAATTCTAATCATATAAAGTGAAATAAAGAAGAAAAAAACACATTAAAAAAACACATTAATGCTTTATAACATACAATAAATTCATTGACATTTTTCAATAGAATGTGGTTTGGATGAGATGAGTCTCACTTCAAATGAGGTAAAATCCAACTTATTTTTTATTAACAGCTTAATAACATCTTCTAAAGATAGGTACTTCACTTATGAACTTTCAAAAGATTTCTACCTTCTAATGAAATATCTTAGATGTCATTAAAAGGCAAAAAACTTTTGAAAGTTCAAAAGTTAAGTACATATCCTTAAAAGATGTTATTAAGCAACCAATTACAAATAATCTGAATTTTAACTCAAGTACGAAGTGAGACTCATCTCATCCAAACCTCATTCTATTGAAAAATGTCAATGAATTTATTTATGCCATAAAGCATTCATGTGTTATTTAAAGTGTTTTTTCTGCTTCATTTCACTTTATATGATCATAAGTATCATTATCTAACCATTATATGGATTCATGTTTTAATCCTATGTTATTTATTAATTATTCTATAATTAATCATTGCTAATAATAACTATTATTTCTAAACTATATAATCTTTACAATACTAACATTTTAATACATTTTCTTCTCCATTTAATTTTATATAATCATAAGTTCCATTTTACCAACTGATTTTCTTAGTACAATTTTTAACTAATCAATCATTCTTTAATCACTAGTTAATCATTATTAAGTTATTATTTAATTATTTATTCTTTAATCATTACTCATATTATATTAATTATTTAATTAAAATTAACTAATCATATGTATTCATTTTTAATCCTAAGTTATCATTAATTAATATATAATTAACCATTACTAATAATAAGTATTATTTCTAAACTATATATAACTAATTAAACTACTTAATACATTACATCTTTAATTACTAATAATAACTTCCATTCGTTAATGATTTTGTTCTTATTTTATTCTATAACATCATAATTATCATTTTATCATTGATAAATATACTAATTTGATTTTTATTTTCTTAGATATTTTAGTAGTTTATAAAGAAAATATGAATCACCTTAAGCAGATCCCCTGGGAGTGTCAAACCAGGAGAGCATCAAGGCCCGTTGTCATGTACCAGGATACCCCGTGTCAAGCTGAAAACTCCTTGTCATATTTTTCACTCCTAGGTACATCGTGCTAGAGCCACATCCACTTGTTTGTATCCAGATAGGGATTTGATTTCTTAGATAACCACATAATCTTTATGCTACCAAAATTTCACAATACATAATCTGTAGTTAATCCTAAGTTAATCTATACTTAATCTATAATTAATCTATAATACTAAAAATAATTATTTGAAACTATATATTACTAATTACACAACCTAATAAACAAAATATTTATAACTAACTAAACTACTTAAAAATGAAATATTTTAAACTAAAAATAATTCATTTAAATAAATAAAAAACAATAAATTAAAAAAAATACCTCTAAATTATGCTTCGCAAAAAAACCGCATGGAAATGGATTTTTTAGAGAGAGAAATAGTGGATTTAGGAGAGATGAGGGGAAAATATAGTGAAGAGAAGGGGGTGCCCTTTTATAGGGAGTTGAGGCAAAGGCGGCATCGCTGATGCCGCATTTCGTTTATATGTGAGGCCAAAGGCGGCATCAACAGTGCCACCTTTCACCTTTCCCAAAATAGAAAGGTAGAATATCCCTCTCCACCTTTAGAATGTCATTGATTCAGGTCAAAGGTGGTGCAGGGGAGGGAAGGCGGAATCACCTATGCCGCCTTTGTGGCGTATTTTTTTAAAAAAAATTAACCTATGTCGTTTTACTTTTTTTCAAAAGATGTAGAAACAAATAAAAACTCGAGAATCACATGATGGCGTGAATAACCAAACGTTGCATGATATTCAGTTCATCACCCAATCACATGATCTTCAAGGGACCACATGATGAGTTTTTTGTGATCACCTGAAGAAGTTTTGTGAGGGGTGTAGCTAGTTCTTGCTTTGTTTCTCCACTTTTCCTTCTACATGTTCTCATTTCTCCCTTCCTCCCTTGTGTGTGTGTGTTTTTTTTATGGGGATCTGGGTTTATATAGGTGAAGATCATACATGGTTGAGGTTGGTGTGCATGGGGAGGATGTCATGTGTGTTGGTTGAAGGGGGTAGAGACTACACACGAAAAGCATCACCTAATCGCGAAATGGTTTCACGTGATAACACTGGTTTTTTTTATAAATGGGTTTTAAATTTTTTTTTATGGAAAAGGGATAGGGTTTGAATTTTTTAAAAAATGGGTCTCCAGATGTGTGTACCTCATTCACACATCTTGGACGTGAAGAGATTCATGAACGAGGTTCACATATCTTGCACAAATTTGATAAAGGATGCATGAACCCTGTTCAAGCATCCTAGCAACGGTAAATGTGTGAATGGGGTTCATGCATCATTTATGAAGTTTCTAAAGGATACATGAACCCCATTCACTCATCCTATAGAAAGGTTAAAAAATTCATCATTTATTTAGAAGTAAAAATTTCTTATGTATTTGATTAATTCAATTACAACCCCTTTCTATTCAATATTTTTTTGTTAACAAAGGAAGAGAGATTTATAAAAACAATTATCTTTCAATAACATGATATTCCTGAATGTTCTATAGTAATTATATTTTATTCTAATTGATATATTAATTCTGGTAGTAATTTAATATTTCTTCATTTACCTCCCCCTAAAGAGAAACACTCATAAACATCAGTTTTAAAATCTTATATAAGTTCACCAAGGATGATCTTCTTCAATACTTATTCTTAGATATGCTAACAAATTATTAACCCTCTTAAGGATTGTAACTTATTTTAGAAGAATATGAAATCAATATTTTTCATAATGTCCATAATTTTATCACATGATGGAGGTATTTTAACAGTAAAATCCTCCAGTGAAGATTGTGTACCAGTAGAACATGTTCCTTTTATAAAGTTTGAATATGTATTTTCTCAAAATTAGAAAAATGAACTTATAATTCCATACATATCATATTTTGGTTTTTTTATCTTCAATCATAATCATATACTCTTCAAAATTATTCATTATTCATTGAAATTATTCTTCATTCAATTTAATTTTTTTTAAAAAGAATCATGTTCCATGATTTTTGGATTCAAATCATTGAGATCAATAATACTTGTCATGATTTCTTGATATTCACAGATCTTTTCATCCAGAGTATTAATATTTATTAATGAATACCAAATAGAAATTATTAATTTTATAAGATAATTTGATGACAGTAAGACACTTATTAAAAAAAATATAACTCTATAAATGATAACAATAATGCGCATACATAATGTATCATAAATAAAAAATCAACCTAATATATGCCTCTAGCATGGATTCTCCTCTGTCCCATAGATAGGTGTATACTGGATGCATCCATGTCATGCCCATCTCTATCTACACTCTGGTGTATGCTGCACATCATCCTCAGCAGCCACCTCGACATCCTCTTGTGTGATAGGCGATGGATATATAGTCTCATCGTATGTACCTTGTCCTAAATCTAATGATAGTGAAGGCTAGATGCAACTCTCGCCAACATGGAAAGAAGATGGCTGTTGTGGTGTGGATGTTTGTAATAAAGGATCCAGGTCAACCCAGTCAATGTTTGTATCTACCTGTGGCTGAGCCAGAGAAGCTGTAGGAGCATATGAATGATCATGTCGAATACCCTCCTCCTGTGGAAGTCCAACATCTTACTGATCAAGATGAACATCCTCCTCATGTGGAATAGCAAGATCTAAAATAGGTTCGTCACCCTCTAGTACATCTATATGAGTCCCAGTAGGCTCAGCGGGCTCTGTAACCTCCTCAGCATGTGGTGGATCAAAGAAAATTCCATGATAAAACTTGTCCATCGAAGGATGAAACTGTGATACAAGGGTTTGAAAATATGTTGGGTAAAATACGGTGTGCTTTACTAGATCAGACATGTGAAGTAGATGACAGATATGCGCATCCTATGAAAAAAATTATGTTATTAAGTAATATGAATAAAAATTCTACAGAATTGTGGAAGGAACTATGTATACCAACTCATGAAATCCTTATCCGTGTCATGTCAGAAATATGAATGGGGAACTTTAGTACCAAGATGCATAATCCATCTGATCCACAAAATGAAAACGTAATGTACCCACCCCTCGCAAATGGAAGTCATGTCGTCTGTCCCATAAATCAATATATCGGGTGTGGTATCTCCTCCAATCAAAATCTCTCTTCCCTAACACCTTCAGGGAATGTACTAAATCTAATAGACTGGGCAGGTTAGTAACACGCTGAAAGATTCTGAACTGCCTCATAACTCTATTAGTCTGATGCCACTCGACTATATGAAAATGAATCAATGGAACCCTACAGGATCCGATAGCAAGCATCGCCGTACAATACGGTGGAAGACTCTAGATAATAGCATTTGTATATGGAATCCATAAAATCTAAAAGAAAAAATAAATAATCAATTAATAAATTAATACATGTATTAAAGAATAAATATTTAACAATATAAATAATAATCACTTACATTGTGTTGTCAAATGCTATCCAACATAAGTCTGTAGGTGTGGACATTGTGTGTGGGGGAATCTGAATGTCGATGTGCTTGAATCCACCTGTAGATAATATTGATATATTTAAATTTCATAATAGAAATTTATAAAATTAAGTTAGACAATATAAGGAAGGAATAACATACCAATGTCCACGCGGAGCCTCTGTTACAATATCTACTGGTAATGGCACACGAGCATGTGGAGCTAAATGAGGGATGTGCTCTCATACCCACATCTGCAGAAGAACCATGCATCCTGTGATCTGCATCTTATCAATGCGACATGTGAAACATAGTGCCCTGTATGTATATTCTAGACAAGAAGACCTCAATATATATTGGCCTGCCTCATCCAAATCCTCCAAAAAGGTAAATACATCAAATGTAAAAAAGTAGTGAAGTGATAAAAAAAAGTGTGCCACCAATCAGCCTCAAAATATATGTACATGAAAATCACATCACAGTGATCTCATAAGCATCCTCTACTAACTATTTGAAGTGATGGTCTAACCAAGGCATGTGTAATCTACCTCCAATGATGGTATTTCCATCATCAGGGACCTCTATTCCTAGTAGTCTATAAAAAATATTCAGCAAATCTGCTCCAACTCGGCCAGTCAGAGTCGTACCATCGATGGGGAGGCACAACATAATGAACACATCCTACAGGGTAATTGTCATCTCCCCTCTCTAAAATGGAATGTATGTGACTCTGGCCTCCATCCCTCTACAAGTGCAGAAATGAGCTAATGATCGAGAAAGGTGAAGTCTCACATCGCTACGCCATAGAATCCAGCCTGATGAATATGAGGGATGATAGGAGGAGGTAGTGTGGTATGATGGAAACGGTGAGATCTGCGTACACTCAACGGAGGAACTAGACGTCCTTATAAAAGCATTCGTGATACATGAGTATCCTGAGATGTGATCAATGGATAATCTTTTATCTTCAAAAATTATATCATCGTTACTTTATTATACTGGATTGAATAAAAATTTTCAAATGTTATTTAAATAAATCGAGAACAATCAAATGAAAAATTATTTTGTTAATATTTTCAATCTATACCTATTTTTTGTGTGGATTAGTGTTTTTATTACTTGACCAATCCCCTCAATAAATAAAGGACCTTATTACCTAATTTTGAGATTCATTATTTTTGAGGTCTGCATTAATTAAAACCTATAGAGGTGTTCTAAGCATTTCATGTGGACTTCCATGAGCTAGTTATTTTGTGTGGGCCATAAGATACTTGAATGCATAGGGATGATAATCATATGGATAGTATCAGTGATATGTCGTTTTTCTCATATAATTTCAATGTATTATGAATTGGTGCATGTGGTATGAGAGGTTCAATAAAAATTTGAAACTTTTTTTAAAATAAATCTAGAACAATAAAATAAAAAATGATTGTGTTAATATTTTTGATTTATACTTCATTTGTTGTGTGTGGATTACTTTACTTGTTACATGTGGAATCATGATATATTCCTCTTCATTATTTTTTTTTTTGAATAGTTTGAGTATCAAAAAATTATTTATTCGAGAATCAAAAAAGCAAGACAAACCAAAATTAAAACATGTTAGAAATAGAGAAAGTCAGAAATAAAAGGATTCAATGAAACTTCCACATACAAAACAAAATATACATATTATTGATACAATACACAAACTCGATCATGGATGATGAGATGTAGAGCTTTATGCTACCACTTGGGGTCATCTCTTATGAGTATGTCCTTCTGTGTGAAAAATACTGCATCGTATTCCCCTTCCTCGTTGCCGAGGCCAATCCATTTCATTTTTGATTCGACTTGATTTTGGTCTTTCTTGGGGTCGTAACCTAGTAGTATGAATCCAATAATTTAAAAAATGACAGAAATTGAAAAAATCATAAATGAAAACAAAACCAAATTATGAAACCTAGAAATATTAGGGATGATGTTTGGCTGATCAGCGGGCAATGAGATAGAATGAAAGTCACCAACAGGCATCCAATATTCACTATCACAGTTAACCAAATTACTTATGTGATAAAATGGGTCAACATATGAATCCCATGTTATATTTTCTGAAGCAAATTCTATGATAACATGTGCACATGGATATCTAAATGCCTAAAATTTGTTGTAATCATAGTATCTGTTATCTAACATCACTACAAAAACTCGACCACTAGTGCATGTAGCCCGATCATAGCACAGTCTTACCTGAAATCTCATATTTTCCCTGTCAAAGGCTAGAAAAGTCCATCTTGAAGCCTCATTCAGTATCGGATCAATATCACTTTAGAAATACTATGTAAAACACATTCCGTTTTCCATCCTCTGATAGGCATTTTGGAACCGGTCAACAGAGTAGTGAACACATCTATAAAATGTATCTTGCACTAACCCTGTGATCGGGTGTTTGCACACACCCTTGAGGACCCCATTTATGAACTCCACTATATTAGTGGTCATATGGCCATATCTTCTGCCACCATCATATGCTAATGACCATTTTTCCTTCGAAATCTGCATCATATATTTATACACATCTTCATTAGCAGTTCAGATCTCTTCAAGACATCGATCAAACTTTTCTTGTTGGGGCTCATATGCTAAAACCATAAGAGAATAATATATTAAAATGGAGAATAAATTTTGTTTTAAAAAATAAGTTTAGAAAAACATACCCAACTTGAGGATCACCTTCTTTATGGAATCATCTCTAAAATGATTATGCACATTACTAGAAATATGTATAATGAAATAACTATGATAAGAATTTAGATTAGTCCATGAAACACCATCATTAACCACGAACTCTATAATTGCTTGATGGAGATCAGATATTAGACACACGCCATGGTTTTGTGTGACATGAACACATACACATGCCAAAAACCAGCTCCAACATTCAAAATTCTCCTTTTCAACAATAACAAAAGCAAGTGGTAGAGGAGCAAGATTACCATCCTGTGTGGAAGCAATAAGTAGAACACCTATATACTTTACATATAGGAAAGTTCCATCGACTTGAATAAATTTTTTACAATAGGGAAAGGCAGCAATGCATGGACTGAATTCCCAAAAAACCCTATTGAACGTCACCTCTGTTTGATCAACTCAGTGATTGGGGGATACATACTCAATAGTTTCCAACTGATAAACAATCTGATTGTTGATAGAAAACAAATCCATAAGTTGTGGAAACATAGCATAAGATTCATCCCAATCATCATACACTTTTATAATTGCCTTCTGCTTTGCATTCCATGCTTTGGTATATGATATCTTATAGTTATACAACTGTTGAATTCTTTCCTGAATAAGGGAAATGGGAACATCCTGACATATTCGTATCATCTCACAAATAACATTTGATATAAACTCTAAATCAAGGGAAGAGTGATCCTGCGACAAGATTGGATGTACACAAGTATGTGGCCCTTCTAATTTGTTTATCATCTAAGATGCAAAAAATTATCAAATATTTCCCTTAATTGAAATTTACATTCTGGCCCATATTTTTCACAAAGAATGATATATTTTGTCTTCTTTGACTCATCAACCAAAAATGTGAAATATCACTCAATGTGGTATTGCTTTATCACATTTTTCATGGCCAATTTACTTTCAAACTCCTGATTGACATAGATGGGATTATCATTTGATGAAAACATATTCCCTATAATTCTAGCGAATTCAAAAGCCGGTGTAATGAAATCCAAATCAAAATGTTGTTCACAAGACATTACTTTAACTAAGGAAATCAATATTGAAGGATGATTACCACTAACCAGTGGATGTTGTGGATGTCTGTCTCTCAAAGGAACCTCAGATGGTTTATTGCCCACATCACCCTCACCCACATCTATCAACAGAACCTCAGAAGGTTCATTCCCCACATCATCGCCTGATGGATCCCTAGATTCTTCTTCCTCAGATAAACTTTCATTCACAATATCAGCACAAAAAGGGATGTCATCTACATTTTCTTCTAAATTTTTACCATCTTCTTCATAATTTGCTTCTATTACTGGAGTCATATGAGAAGGAGGCAATGAAAAAGATTGATGTAAAGTACCAACTTCTACAGAGCTCACAAAACACGATTCTGTAGTAGTTAGTCACACCACATCTATATCAGAAATCACCACATACAACTCTATCAAACCATTAGCACACTGTTATCTAAATAAGGAGGATACATCCATCCAATCATCATCATTGACCAAAGGGTACTCGGTGTGCCAGAAATGTTCAGGATGTTGTAGATGTCGATATGTGATTGAAGAAATGGATTGATCAACCCTCAATTTTAACTGATTATAAATCTTATTGCGAACTGCATCTAATGTCATACAGCCATGAAGATTTACCACTCTGACAGGTGGAACACTATAGCTAAATCCTTGCTCCATATAAATGGTCTCACCATTGCAATATATTTGCACAGAAATTATTACCTATAAAAAAATAATTAATAAAATATTATATACTACATCAATATTTTAAATTATTTAATATAACGTTATATATTTTAATTACTTATGAATAAATAATCATGACTTGATCTTGAGACTTACGATTAATTTATCATTATTTGATAAACTAACCAAAACCTATGGGTATACTCATGGAGTCTCTATTATCAAATATTTCAACAACTGTTAGTCTCATTTCAAACAGAAACGCCTCATGTCAAACGCTTGTTCTCAAACGCCTCTTCGGGGACACCTCTTCGGGGATGCCTCTTCGGGGGCGACTCTTGTTGATTGTCTTTTAATTACAAATTTACTCACATGCATGTGAGGGGGTCTAGGGGTATGAAATACATAACTTTTTTTAAGTGGACACGCATGTCCTTACATACTTAGTCAGAGATGACTCACATGTCATAAATACAAAAAAATAAATGCAATTATTACAAATTAAATAACAACATTCACAAAACAAGACATGCAATTTCAATTATGCATCGGTCGATCATCTCAAGATCAGTCATCACACAACTTACCATGTTTTTGGGTATACTTATTATATCTATTACTAGATGAAATACATATTAAATATCTACATCTCTTTTATATTTAATAAGTTTAATTATAACTAATATAATTTAAAAAAATTATTTATACAAAACTGTTTTTATACCATTAACAAAAAAATTCTATATATTTTTTAATAAATTTAAATATGATACATGTAACTAATATATTATTCACAAATTATATTACTAGTGTATAGAATATTATAATTTAAATTAATATTACTTTCAAAATAACAATTTTTATAAAAAAAATTAAAACCCATAAATAAAAAAACCCTGATAACACACTGGACAGTCGCCGAGGCTCCTCATGGCTGTTTTAGGGGCCTTGTATGATCAGTGTTTATTCATGCGATGGATTCCCAAACACCCTCTTTGGGCTTCGCATGATCGGCCATTCGGCTTCGTATGATCTTACGAATGATGAGAGGTTCTTGAGACAGGAGTTACGTTCTTCTTCTTGACAAACTTGTGATGCCCACACGGCTTCATCTCATCACGTGATCTTCAGAAACTCTCATGGTGGGTTTAACGCAGTTGCAAGATAGTGTACAGTGTTCATGCGATGACACCAGTGATCTTATACAATGTCGTATGCCCCTTTCATGGCTCGGGGTTCATCTTCATTCGATCATGTGACCCATCCTGCATCTTGGTATGGTTTCACGCATTGACTTGATTAGCTTCATACGATTTCCATGCATGTCTCGGGCTTGATCGGTGGATATGGATTTCATGGTGGTCGTCGAGTTTTGGGGTTGAGTGGGCAACCAGGTGTAGCTCTCAGTGTCCAAATAGGGGTGTCGGTGGGGGCAGCGGATGAGCAGAGGTTGAAGATAACACGGGCGACTGGGATCAGCTTTATCAGACGGTCATGCTTCTATCCATATTTTTAACGAATTAACATTGTTTCACCCTCCAGGAGTCCCACATCGATCTGGTGCCTATTAGGAAATCACTTAATAAACAAATCTGTGGTACTAATTGGGTTTTATTGGTATTTGGTTGGAACTCCTAATACAAATACCATTTTCTCACCATCATTGGCACATAAGACACATAAAAAAACAATCATCAAAAGAGGGAAGGTAATGTTTGATTTTCAACTTCTCTTAGTTAAGTGAGTAAGTTTCGACCAAAATTTTAATATGTTTGTATGCATGTGCATGTGTTTATATGTAAATACATGCATATATAAATAAATACTAATTAATAATTATTTTATTAAGGTCTTGAAGGTTAAAATAAAAGGAAACAACACACATACCCCTTGGCCAACAAGGAAACAACTCCCCCTCCAAGGGTTGACCCACTCCATAGTTTACCCATTAAAATTTTATAGCCTTAAGACCTTTTGGATTTAAAGTCATTACATGGCCTAAAGACCCAATAGTCCTGGCCCAAAGGCCCCCTACCTATGTCTTACACCACGCCTACGTGTACCTTTTGTACCTTTGCCTATGTCATCACGTGTGTTATCTCCTGCATCATCACCAGTGTAAACAATTTGTACCTTTGCCTATGTCATCACCTGTGTTATCTCCTACGTCATCACCAACATCAACAACTACATCGTCAACCACAATTAACAACAAACAATTAATTAAAATAATAAATAATAAATAATAAATAATAAATAATAAATAGTAAATAGTAAATGATAAATGATAAATAATAAATAATAAATAATTATCATTTACTATTTATAATTATTTCATAATTATTAATTATCATTGTGATGGTTTTTTAAAAATCACCGTTAAAATTAAATAAATAGTAAAAATTTAAAAAAAATCATATTAGCAATGGTTTAACCTTCCTTAAATATTAATGGTTTTCTAATTATTTATTAATTATTAATTATTTGAGTGTTCACACTCGTGTTCTAGTGACTGCTAGGTTCATGACTTAATAGTGATGGTCGACCTGTTGGCCCCTCCACCTTCATAGGGGGAGGGAGGTCCCTATAGCGCATCGTCTTCTTCTCACCTTAGGAGTTTTGTCCCTTACTCTAACCCTGGATCTACCCTAACCTTTCCTTATATCCCGTTGAGTTTGAAGATTCTACGATGTGTTAATGGAGTCCCAAAACTGTTGATTTCTAATATGGAATTCACAAAATCCTCAAATCTTCACAACTTCTCCCAAATGGATTACTTTAAATGGAAGTGGATGTTAGTTTAATTATTCGACAGATTCGTCAACACCTCATAGGGTTTTCAAGCTTGATTAATGGTAGGGTTACTTGATTTAAGACATTTTTGATTTACAATGTAGATGATAATGATTTCACTCTTGCCTGGTAAAAATATAGATGCATTATCGGTGAGATATTGTTTTCTCTTCTCCGATAGTCATACACATTTCATATGAACTGGGACCCACAAGTATAACGATTTAGGCAAGTCTTCCTGGTTTTCCCCTTCCCTTTCAAAACCTGACTATTTTGTGTATGATTGGAAACCTGATTGGTCAATTCTTGATCTTCGACCATAGGATGAAATCTGGTTTTCACGCCATTACTCCGCACATTTTCCCCGAGGTTTCTATCTTTAATTAACTAGAGGAATCTGTGTGTATTGAGGTAGAAGAGCAGTTAAAACACTATTAGGTTGTGTACTTTAAGTCATGGAGTGTATTCTTTCCTTCCTAAAAATTGATGGGAAATCTCATTCAGACTTTCCGATGAGGTTCCTAGAGGAAGATTGAGTTTTATGATCCTTACACAGTTGATCCTAGTAACGATGGTATTAATGGTTTAATTTCTAGTAATGGAAGTTTGGTTTTTGGGCTGCTGATACCAGCACCCATTTTCCTGAGCATGGTAGTCAAACTCAGTGAGTTTACTATTCATGATCAATAGCAAACTCAGTAGACTTGTGATAAACTCGTGGGTAAACTTCTAGACTCGGTGTAAACTTGTCAGCCTCACTGAGTAAACTCATAAGATAGACTTGCGAGTTTCACTACCATGGTCTATAGTGTAACCCTACAAGTTGACACTACTTCTTAAAATATAGGGGTTCTATTATTGATTTATGAGTTAGGATTTTTAGGCTTACCACCATGGGAAGAAGGTTCCATAGGACCTTGACCTCCCTATGATAATGCTACAGTCTAGGTCCCTCATGGAAGTCCATGGGTGAATGCTACTCCCTTTTTCCCTGGAGTTGAGTCACCACTTGAACTTGGTGTCATTAAAAGGGATGAAGGTGCAATTTTCAATATGCTATAGGAGACTTTTGAAGAAGGGAATAATTATCAAATCATACTTTCAGGGATGATTAGTTATAAGTATTAGACTCTCATTCTTCCTACTTTAATGATTAGATGATAAATAAAAATCAAGGTGTTTGGAAGGTAAAGTCCCATCTGAGAGTCATACAAGAACAACGCTGAATATTTATAAAGTGGAGCAAAAAAAAGGGGTAATGTAAACTAAGGACCAAAACAAGTCCTTAATTCCACTTAAGGACCTCCTATATTTTAAACTAAGATATAATCTAATTTTATTTAAAAATTCATAATCTTTTGGGTCCTTCATTGGGGTTTTCCATGTTTTTTGACTTAGACAGGCATTAACCACCTGTTTTGGTCTTGGATCATAATTTTCCAAAAAAAAAAGTTTGGAGGGTTGGATACTCTCTAACCAAACCTTGAATAGGGTGAATTACTATAGGTTATATATGTAAAAAAGGGAAAAATTAGGTTTCAGGCTCACCAACAGACCCTGAGCAAGAGGAAACACATACAATGAAAGTGATTTACTCTTTGAGGGTTGCCTCATAAGCTAACACCTCTATATTTTTATTGGTGTACGAAGATGAGATATATACTAAATATATCTACTGATCCAAAAAAAGGGAATAAGGGAATCCTAGATTATGGAAGCCACTCAGTGAAGAAATAAAATAAATCCACAGGTCATAAAGACTACTCATATTTACCGAAACCCATGGTGACTAGGTCTATAGGGAAGTCCACAGATTTTAAAAAGTAGGTCATGGATCTTATGAGTTTGGGAATGGAAATATGGAGGGCCTTCTATCCCAGGATGAGGGTCAATTGTTGGTGTTTAAGGAAATAAAAAATCATCAAAAACTTAGGAATGGGTTTGGGATTGAAAGGGAATATGGAAGAGATAATGATTAAGAATTCACAACATACCTATTGATGCATTCTAAGGATATTTTGGAAGAAAAATTTCAAATCAAAGCCCCAAAGTTAGAGTTTGGTAGGATATATAATAGGGACATTTAAACCAATCCCAATGATTAAAAAACAGAATGGATAGATATCCAAGAATGAGTTTTTCTTTATGGCTTCAATGAAGGTCAATTAAATCTGGAAGAGTACTTGAAAACCTAGGTGAAAGTGGTTACTCTCTTCGAAGACATAAATCATGAAAATCCTGAATGGGATACTTTTCACATAGATTGGTGCCTCAGTAGGGTATGTGGTATTCATATATTAAAACTTATTTGGAATGGGGTTGGAATATTTTTTAATGATGTAATCTATTTTTTTGTGTGGGTTCTCACTCAACCCATAAAAGTGTTTCTTGTAAATAAAAAAAAAGAGTTTGAATATTATTTATTAATTATCATTAATTTCATGGTAGTTTTTTAAAAACCAAATACTTAAATTAAATAAATAATAAAAAATAAAATTTCATATTTATCCATGGTTCTAACCATTTCTAAAAAAATAAAAATGAAACATTCAAAGATGGTTTTGAAAACCGCCATTAAAATACCACCACTAAATGCTCTTTTCCCTATAGTGATAACATTAAAAAACAAGAATAAATTGGTTATAAGATCAAATATGAAGTCTTTTTTAATATTTAATTATGTAAATATGAATTTAATGACTTATAATTGAATTTTGAGTTTAATTGAATTAGTGTTTTTGTTGATATTTTTTATTGGAATTCCATGCTCGATAAGATTTTGAGATTAGAGTCACTCTATGACATAGGACATCTATTATACTCCTACTACCCATAATACATTGGGAGTATAGAAAATTTGATATAACAATGCTACACAAGGTACTCTTCATCACATACCTTTCATAATTGTTGTTACTATATTATCTTATCCTGTTATGATTTCATTCACACGTATGCCTACCGTTGAGGATGTTGGGGAATCCTACATCTAGACCATGACTCAGTTTCCATCAAGAGACTAATGGCATGTAACTATTATCAGTATGTATTACAATGTGACAACATTGGTTTCTTAAATTTAATAAATTCATACTTTAATTTTGAATTTTTGTAATTATATTTTGTTTAGTAGAGAAACCTAATTAATTGTACACACATAAATACATAATAATAGAATGACCTCATATTATTTGGTTTAGTTTAGTTGGGGTCACATTAGTTATTTTTGAGAATATTTTCAATAAAATAATTCAACTCCTTATTAACCAACTCTGATTCTAATTTCAACTTTCCAATATATTATTATTAAATGAGGGAAAAAGATTATTTCACTTAAAAACATTATCATAGAAAGTTTAATCATTAATAATTAAACAAAATTTACATAATAACAACTCTTTAACATAGATATTAAAATTATAAAGGATTATTCGTATATCATTGTCATTTATGAACCATGATAAGAATTTCAAGGTAATAAATTCAATATACTATCTAATCATACTCGACCAGTTATGTTTGATTTGATTTAGTTCATATATAGTTGATTTTTTTTGGTTTAGTTATAATTGTTTTGAGTAAGTATCAGTCAGGGGGTATTGGTTTATGATAGGCAAGTGAATTCATTTTAATTAAATAATGTTGAAATAAAATCTATTTTTTTAGTTCAGGAAAATTTGTTTTAATTAAAGTCTATTTGGTTCTGTTATACTGGGTTAATTTTTTTTAATTAGGTTTGATTTGAATTGTATCAACTCAGTTTAGTTTTTTTCAAGTTAGAATGAAATATCATTAGTCATTTTTGGTACTATTCATTTAATTTGACTTTAATGTCATCATGATAACAATGGATTTAGAATCAAACTTTTTTACCATCAATTATACATTATCATTAAACAAAAAATTATTAGAATACCTTAATTCATCAAAAACATATTTCTTTTAATATTTTTAAAATTATTTACTAGATTTTTATATCATTTTCACAAGCACTGAGTCAGTGTTGTGTAAGAATTTATGGTAATTATATTACAATGGTCTGGGGATGGGGGAAATACAAGAAAATACCTATGCTACTAAAAAATAATAACTCAGTGAGACTCAAACCTTAGACCTCCCCAAGACCCCACAGGGCCACTACCAACTAAGTTGCACCCTAGGGGTATTTAAGGTAATTATACCATCATCGAAAACTAAAAAAATTTAACATCATAAAAATAATTTATTTATTTTCAAAATAACCTTTTATATTTGTTCATAGATTTTTTTTATCCCTATTAAAACATATAATATAAATTAAAATCAAGAGAGTGATATTTTGTATTTATCCTTTTATTTAAATAATTTTATTATTATAATCAAAGTAAAGTGGAAATAAATTATTATATTTTAATATATAGAATGGTTTTGGTCAAACACCAGTCATCTAATAGGATAAATTCAAGTTTTAGAGATATTTTAAAGCCTTATCCTATATTTTTAACCCGGTTTTACCTGTTTTACCCTTATCTAGTTGACAAATATTTACTATGGTTACTATTCATAATAACAAAAAATAAGAGATATATTTAAAAAATTTAAATCCCATGATTTCAAATATGGAATCAATTTATCAATATTTAATTTCTAAAAGTGGAATGAATCAATTTTAATATAAATGTGTAAAATGCAATGAAAAACAATTTTTAGAAAAAAATTTTAAACATAAAAATAAACTTATTCCAAAATCAAGTATAATTCTGATTCATATGTAATTAATTAGATTATTTATAATTATATGAGAATTATCTTACTTTAATATAAAATTCAAAACATAATTTAAATTTTAAATAACTTGTTTTAATGAAAAGAAATGATAGTTTTTCAGAAATGAGTATTTTTCACCATTCACTTAAAAATAAATCTTTTCAAAAAAATACAAAAAATTCACCCTAAGATAATATTGATATACCAATTTTAAAAATTATACTAATTCCATCATATAAAATTTCTAAAAATATTATAAATAAATTATAATGTTCATGGACAAAATTCAATAAAGACAATTTTTGAAGAAAACTTATTTATAAAATGACTATTGTAAATTGAGTACTTATTTATTATGAATTAATCAATATAGATTTTCATTATATAAAAATATTTAGACATATTTTTTATAATGAGATTGTTACTCTTCATAACTTTCGATTTAATGGCTATGTTATAAAAGTAACATTTAAATAATATTATTTTTATAGTATATCGTAATTCACTTAAAGCTTGATGTTGCATGTTAAGTAAGATATCGAATATAAAATTATTTTAAATAAAAAATTTAGGTTGATAAATCCCCCTTAAATAAATTGCTTCCTCACAATTTTTATCTTGGTAATAAAGATTTTAATATTTGAACATACATTTGTTGAAAGACCACATTATAAAGAGGGATAATAAAACTTGATTTGAAAATGGGAAGTGAGAAAAATAAAGGTTGCCTAAAATAACAAATAATCAAGTTCCCGGATAAGGAGAACATTATAATAAAGTGAAAATATATACATAGAGGAGAAATTTAGTGTAAAAATAATAATATAGAGTGGTAGTGAACATGGTCATGATAAAGTTAATGACCTCAAAACCATAAATTAGTGATAGGTGAAAACGACCATCAATTATTCTTAAATAACTATAAAATAGAAAACATTTTCATTTTCCTGATCATTTTACCTAGAGTTGAGGAATTATTTTACCATCAAGTATAAGAAAATATACTTACTTGATTTCTTTAAATCCATAAATGTAATTTTATCCTTTGGTTGTGTTTTTTAATTAGTTTCCACCTTTTTTCATCCCATATTCCAATTATGAATTAACAATATGAAATTTTAATGTCTGAATCACTAAAATAAACTTCTAATAGATTGTAATATCTATAAAATGATGACAAGTTATTCCTCTGATCTCTATTCAGTTACTAAAAAATGGCTATTACATGATAAAATAAATATTTTGAATAAACTATCATTTTAAAGATTATTCTCAATGATTTAAATAATAATACCAAAGGATAATTAACTCTTTCCAAAAATAAGTAAATTACAAAACTCCTCAAAGCGTTCTTAAATAGTATTCAAAACCCCAAAAAAATTAGAAAAAATTAGGTCTTGAAATTTTTAAAATTGATTTAACTTTAATCCCCAAATAACACAATTTAGGTTATAATGTTACATACTAAACACATGATTTCCATGATCATATATTCTCTTAAAATAAGAAAATCCTTTCCCAAAATAATTTTAGTCAACATAAAACCTCAATGAAAACATAAATGCTTCAAAAAATTAACTCTATAAAAACTATCTAATATATTCCATAAATCCAAAAAAGTAATAAACTCCATAAAAGATAACATAAATCACTTTTTCATAAAATCACTAATTAATTTCATGGTCACTAATACCATCCAATTTTCTTTATCAATATCAATAATATATTTATCCTAACTAATAATTATTATCTCAACATTAGACACATATTAAGGGTTATATATCCCTTAATCGCGTACTTTTAAAAAATACCACATTACCACTAAACCAATTTTCTTTGTTTTCAGTAGAATTTAACATATGCTTTCAAATCCTTAAAGTCAAAATTTTATAGAATAATGAATATATGATTTATGATTCTTATAATTAGAATATCATTGATTAAACACTTCTAAAACATAATTCCCAAATCCAAATACATAAACATTTCAATCATTCCACTTCAATAATTGGCATAGCACAAACCCTTCTTTGGCCTAGGAGTTATCCCTTATATTAGGGAATTGACTCAGATAATGCCCAAGTTCCTCACACATAACACATTGAACTATAAATAGTACCTTAGGATGTAATATATTTTCATATATTGAACTCTTCATTTTTTATCACTAATTATCTACTTTATTCCCTTCTTTTCCACACTTAAAACATCTTCTTATTCCTTTGAGACATTTCCCCATGTGCTTCTTTCCACATTCTGGACATGTAGGAAGCTAAATATTCTTTACTCCATGGTCTTCATGAAACTCCATTTTTCTCTTATTTGTTTCATTTGAAAACTCTCCCATGTTTCCGATATTAATCATATATCGATATAGTTTGTTAAGTATAATCAAAAGATATTTCATTCCAACTCCCATTTCATTTGGTTAATCATGAGGAAAATCATTGCATCATCCATAACATATAGAATTAACATAATTCCTCTAGGTTCTAACCATTTACTAAAACCAAAAAGTATATTGTGAGCAATAATAATCACATTTAGTAATCATATAATCATGAAACCCATTCATAATATGCTTAAATCTTGATATGTTCTTTTCAATCCATGAAACCTTAGGTTTAACCTAGGTAATCCATAACCAGTATTTATTAAAATTATTTATAATGGTTCATAAATAAAATGTGAATTAACCCAAGAATATCCCACAAGAGTTTCTATCCTGATTTACAGTCTTAGGCCCACTCATCATTCACAAGTGATGATTGAGTTAATACCCAATACACCCTTTTTAGAGTTGTTACCCCTAGGTGAATCTGTGCTAAAACCACATCCACTTATTAATATATAGACACATATGTATTTTCTAGGAAAACAATACAATTCCTAATTTACCAAAGCTTCAAGATGTTATCATATACTTAGACTTATCCCCATATTTTTCAATAAAAGTTCTATAATACCAATCTTCAAAAATAACTAAACCATGATCTGATACCAATTGAGGTGACCTAAACACTACATATATAATTCTTACATCTTATTAGATGGATAATAATTATATATCATTATGATCCATGTAATATCTATAAAGTTTTAATGTATTTGGAAACTTGGATACATAAAAAACTGATACATAAAAGATCTACATCATCTCTCGCTAAGTTCTTCACAACTATAACCCTTATTAGAAATATCATACTTAAAACCTTTATTCACATCCTAGGGAAAAGGAACCATAATAAATGGTGATATTAGATGCTTATTAAGGGTAAAATATGGATATATATCAATAATCATTATTAATAATAACATGATCATAAAGGTATGAGAACATGAGTTTAATATTTTAAAAATCATACCCATCAATTTATAGATCATAATCACAAGTCATAGAATAAATCTTGGTAGTTCATAAGACCTAAATCATAAAAGAACAAAATAAAAAATACATGATAGCATAAAAATGAATAATATCATGTCATAAAAGAGTGGTATAAAGTGTGTAATAATCATAATCATAGAATATCTTATGTCAAGGCTACCCCCTAGATGTTCATCACATGTTAGGCTTGGGCTAACCATCTATGTATCGACTTTGGGATTGTTATATCCTCTACTGTACCCTCTTTTAATTTTGGGATAATCTCCCATGTACACTTTGGGATAACCTCCCATTAATCTTTACCCATTGCACTGGATGGATATAATGGACCCACCTTGCACATAATCATAATCCATTCATATGTATGCCAAAAGATCATGAAAATATTTATCATTTCATCATATCTTAACCCTTGGAAATGAAAACATGGTTTATCAATA